>CM065298.1:17246138-18446138 GCA_032871835.1 Dipteronia dyeriana
CCCATCAAAATTCGCGGCTCCCAACTTACGTGCATGCTCAACTGAATTCTCTAGCACTCGCGTTTGTTACTGAACCATCACAGTTAACAGTTCTGTAATTCTATCCATTGGTTCCTCCCTAGGTTCCGGTACATGAGGTTGAGCTATTGGTGGTTGAGGGTGTGATTCTATCTCGTTTTCATCTTGGTTACCACTCTTTTCTCCTAGGTAAGCTACCAGTCTTGTGCATGGGCGCCCAACTCGACACATGATGCTGTTACAAAATCAAAGTTATGCTTAAATGCATGAAACTAAATGCAAAAAATTATTCTGTGGTCTAAGGAATTATAAACCATGGCTTTGATACCAAGTTGACAGGACCCACCCCGACTCCTCTCTTGAGTACGAGGGAGACCCTGTGGGCTGAACTTTTACTAGCATGATAACAGGAATTTAGACTAAAATTTCCATAGAAAATACTTGCTTTTAAACATAAAAAAAATGAAGGAAAATATTGGAGAGTACAAAATGTACATAATTGTAATTTCTTTACATATTTTCGTTGGTTACAAAAAGTTTGTCAAAAATGACCGATCGGACCAAAAACCGACCACTTTAAAACTAACACACCAGCCCGTCCCAACCGTAAAATCGATCAGGCCGAGTAAGAAACCCGAGTAGGCCGAGTAGACCGAATAAGCCCAGTGGGCTGAGTAGGCCGAGTGGGCTGAGTAGACCGAGTGGGCCGAACAGACCAAGTAGAAATCCGACCACGTGACCATGCCTACCATCCCGACCATGCCTACCGTCCCGACCATGCCGACCTCACATTTCTAAATACGTACATGAAAATTAAAAATGCATGACTTTTATGCTTCATGATGTCATCGAGTGGCCCACCTAAAAAACTTCTGAGTCCGCACAACCGAGCAACTACCTGAAAAATATTTTAGGAGTGAAAGGATGAGCGCTAACGCCCAGTGAGTGAATGAAAACTTTTAAAAACACATTTCTAAACAACTTTACAATATGCTTTCAGTAATACATAGTAAAAGATACTATATCTACTTTCGTGCTGAATAAATTGAATAACTGAATGCATCTCTTTTCTGAACAAGAGTAAGAAAAGTTATAAAATCATAATCTGCACCAAATTAGTACCCAGGAATATCTTCAATATGTAAGCCGAATTACTTCGTGCAAACGTAGAGTCGGGAATAACTTCTGGTCATACACGTGTAGAGTGACTCAATTACTCTTTCTCAGGTCATACACGTGCAGAGCGACGCATATGACTTACACATGTGTACAATGGCCCCAAAAACCAACAATAATCATAACTGGGAAGGGTACAGGCCTGGTGCTTTTGTAAAAATCATAAATCTCTTCTTGATAATTCATAAAAAAAATATAATTGATTCTGAATGCTAATATAAGCATAAAACATACTTTCAGTTCTCTGTATAATCACCGTCAATCATAAAAAGAAATAAAAAGCTTAAATGTTTTCCAGGCAATTAATTTTAAGCATAAAACTGGAAACATTTGAGTAAAAAACAAAACTGAAAACTTAATTCACTCACAACTTAGACATCAAGCTTAATTCGAACCAAGTATGCTAGGTTCCCCTACTTCGTCTTCTTTCCCTAACAATCACACAAATCCAATTAGAAGCTGGAAATCAAAGAAGAATCAACTGAAATCTACGGTATCATGAGAGCTTCACTGACTTCTCTTTTTCTCTTTCCTTTCTTCTGCTTGATTTTACTGCTTTCTAGCTCTCACAATGTTTATCCTCCTATATATATACTTATGGAAGCACAACAAAAGTTGTGAGCTATTTAACTAAGCTCACATCTGTCTGTCAACCATGCAGACCACCCAGGCTTACTCACCTGATGGCTTTTCTGCTTCACACTTATCCAATTTTTATTATTTTTTTCAAATTGGGCATTAATTGGGCCTAAATGACATGGATGTTACAACCTTAGCCTCCCGTGGAGGCACGCGTCCTTCATTGGGGTTAGAGGGAATCCCTTCCTGTAGGGCCCACACACCTCCACGGGGGAAGGGGGTGCAAATGGCATTTTTGCCATCCCTCTTCCCTAACGCACCATTAGCGTTCTTTGACCGTTCTCCGATCTCCGATCTCCAAACTCCGAATTCGAATCCATTTTTTGATTATGAACCTTAACTCCCTCATAGACATGGACATCAACAAAAAATTATAAAAGACACGGAAATTGACTCGGAAAACAAAGATGAACCCCATGCTCGATAAAGATACGGAAAATTTTGTAACTTCCAACTCGGAACTCGAAAACATATGAATGAGCAATCGAAATGACCGGAACTCAATATAGAACGACATGAGAACATATTCAAGTCTGATATCATGAAAACACAAACAAATAAATATAAGAACACATAAGTATGTCATTTCCTAGAGATAGTCCTAGAACATGCAATTGTATAAAAGTTGTCAAATTAAATCTAATATGTGCATACTTCAACAAGTGTGTGAATGTGTTATACCAATTTAGTACAACAATGTAGGGACACATATAAATGCAATGTGTGTGTGCGCCTATGTCTTATAAGAGGAAGAAGAATCTCGATACCTTAGCATCCAAGTATGTACCTTTCCACTTGAAGACAAACTTTGCATGAGAAGTTGTTTTTCTTCTTTAAAGCTCATATAAATCATGAACCACCTAAGCAACTAAACATTACAAAGAAAGAGAGTTTTATTACAGAATCAAACCAACACAAATTTAAAACCTAACAATCTCCCTCTTTGGATATTCCATGACAAAACCTCAACCTCACTATACAATAATCACTCAAATAAACTCATAGTTGATTGCATTCTCATATCCTCACATTACAAAGAGATCTTTAGACTAGAATGTCTTCATGTATTCATGAGTCTTCAAGAATCTTTTCTTTAAACATCAAAGCACATGCGAGACAAGCACAACCACCAAACAAGAAATCTTCTACAAAGAAGATTAGTGAGATATATTCACAAAAATAAGCAAGAAACAAGACTCCCCTATCTCATATAAACATCAAAGCACATGCGAGACAAGCACAACCAACCAAACAAGAAATCTTCTACAAAGAAGATTAGTGAGATATATTCACAAAAATAAGCAAGAAACAAGACTCCCCCCCCCCCCCCCCCCCACCCAGACTCCACCTTAGGAAAAGAATTCTCCCCCTTAAGACAAGAGGAATATATTTCTCCTTTTTTTTTTGTCAAGGAATACATAATTGATGCATGATTGAAATATGAGATATTATGAAAACAAGTCGTATAGAGAACAATTTAAACAAACCAAGCTCCCCCTTAACAAATGCTCCATATTTTGATCAACAAGTAAACGTGTTCACAAGGGAATCACACAATCACACATTTCAAGCAATAAGAGAAATTATATCATTGCTTTTTAAAGTCAAAGAGAGAATTTACATTTTCATTAATCTCTTAAAAATAATCTCTCATTGCTAATGAATCAAGCACATTAAGCAGAATATGTGTATGTGTGTGTGTGGAATGCTTCTAGCATATATAAATGGAGCAATTGTGATATCAACATGCAAACCATATCAACATCTATGCATCTAAAGCATTTCCAATCTAGGTCGATTCTCATTCAAAAATTTTGCTTTAAAAGAATAGATTCAACATATGAGCGTGTGTGTGCATGTGGCTCGTCAACCCATTTCTGTTTTTCAATCCGAGCAATCACAATTTTCAACTATACTCCTTTAAGTATTTATTATTATAATTATTAGTATTATTATTATTACTATATACATTTTATAGGCTATGAACCAAAGATTTTTTTTATTGATTCTTTTCAACACTTCTTTGAAAAAAAATTTATACATAAACATATACACTTCATAATGGCTTTCACTCATCATAATGGTATAGCCCTTTCTAACATTGGGCGGCTTCACAACCAAAATGTATAACTCTTTTCATGATGGTGCTCGTTGAGTTCTGTGTAGTCGCCGAAGCAAAATAAATACTAACAATAGGTTATCTATCATGTGCTAAGCAATAAACTTTTATATGCATCCATAATCTACACATTTTCAAACTCAACTACTCAAACTTAAACATATAAGAGAAGCATTAGTGCACTTTTAAATATAAGATTTTAAATCTGTAATGCATGATCTAGAAACAATAAAAATTATTTGCTCAAGATCATTACTTCTCAAGTGATTAGCTCTCAAAGAAATCGACATTCAAAATAAGTTTTGCACATAGACATCAATCAACATAGATCATGCCAATGGATCTTCTAAGAGATTTAAATCTCTCTTTGTCCAAAGGCTTAGTGAACAAATCCGCAAGTTAATTTTTAGTAGGAATATGCTCAAGAGAAACAATCGAAATGTTCAACTAGTTCTGTAATGAAATGATGTCTAATATCTATGTGCTTTGTGCGTGAATGTTGAACCGGATTTTTAGAGATGTTAATGACTTTCATATTATCATAATAGAGAGTCATTTTACCTTATTCTATCTCATAATGCTTGAGAATTTGCTTCATCCAATAAAGTTGTGTGCATGCACTTTCAGCCGTAATCTACTCTGCTTTGGAAGAAGAGAGTGAGAAAAAATTTTGTTTCTTACTTTACCAAAACCAAGTTATTCCCCATGTAAAAACAATTGCCCGATATTGTAAAACCCATGTCTTTCAGGCCGAATTGAAAGGCCCAATCTTAAAAAAAATTAAAAAAAAATTGGATAAGCGTGAAGCAAAAAAGGCATCAGGTGAGTAAGCCTAAGTGAATTGCATGGCTGATAGGCAGTTGTGAGCTTGGTTAATTAGCTCACAACTTCAGTTGTGTCCTTCCATAAGTATATATATATATATAAGAGGATAAACGTTGTGAGAGCTAGAAAGTAGTAGAATCCAGCGGAAGAAAGGAAAGAGAAGAAAGGAAAGAGAAGGAAAAGTCAGTGAAGCTCTCTCTCATGATTATAGATTTCAGTTGATTCTTCTTTGATATCCAGTTTCTAATTGGATCTTGTAATTGTTAGGGAAAGAAGACGAAGAGAACCTAGCATACTCAGTCTGAATTAAGCTTGACGTCTAAGTTGTGAGTGAATTAAGTTTCAGTTTTGTTTTTAACTCAAAAGTTTCCAGTTTTATGCTTAATATAAATTGTTGCCAATCTTTTAAGCTTTTATTGCTTTTTATGATTGATGGTGATAATACAGAGAACTGAAAGTATATGTTTTATGCTTATATTAGCAATCAGAATCTGTTATATTATTTTTATGAATTATCAAGAAGAGATTATGATTTCTACGAAAGCACCATGTATGTACCCTTCCCCAGTTATGGTTATTGTTGGCTTTAAGGGCCGTTCTACACATGTGTATGTCATGAGTCGCTCTGCAAGTGTATGACCAGAGAAAGAGTAATTGAGTCGCTCTGCACTTGTATGACCATAGAGTCGCTCTGCCCGAGCATGACCAGAGAAAGAGTAATTGAGTCGCTCTGCACGGGTATGACCAGAAGTTATTCATGACTCTGCGTTTGCCCGAAGTATTTCGGCTTACGTATTGAGGATATCCCCGGGTACGAAATTGGTGCAGATTAAGATTTTATAAAGTATCTTACTCTTGTTCAGAAAAGAGATGCATTCAGTTTATTTAGTACGAAAGTAGATATATTATCTTATACCATGTATTGCTGAATGCTTATTGTAAAGTGGTTTAGAAAAGTGTTTTTGAAAGTTTTCATTCACTCACTGGGCGTTAGCGCTCATCCTTTCACTCTTAAATATTTATCCAGGTAGCTGCTCAGGTTGTGCGGACTCAGAAGTTTTGAGGTGGGCCACTCGATGACATCATGAAGCATAAAAGTCATGCATTTAAAATGTTCATGTACGTATTTAGAAATCTGAGGTAGGCATGGTCGGGATGGTAGGCATGATCAGACGTGGTCGGATTCCTTCTCGGCCCACTTGACCTACACGACCCACATGGCCTATTCGGTCTACTCGGCCTATTCGGTCTACTCGGCCTACTCAGGTTTCTTACTCGGCCTGCTCGGATTTCTTGTCGGGACGGACTGATGTGTTAGTTTTTAAAGTGGTCAGTTCTTGGTCCGATTGGTCATTTTGACAAACTTTTTGTAACGAACGAAAATGTGTAAAGAATTTCAATTATGTACATTTTGTACTCTCCAATATTTTCCTTATATTTTTTGTTTGTTTTAACAACAAGTATTTTCTATGGAAAATTTAGAAGAAAGTTCTTTTATCATGCTAGTAAAAGTTCAGCCCACAGGGCCTCCCTCGTACTCAAGAGAGGAGTTGGGGTGGGTCCTGTCAGATATGCTTTTATGATCATCAATGTTTCCTGCCCAATCTGCATCACAATAACCAACAAGAATATCATTAGTATCAAAAGAATAAAATAAGCCAAGATTATGTATTCCTTTTATATACCTAATGATTCTTTTAACGGATTTCAAGTGAAACTCCTTAGGATTGACTTGAAACCTATCACACAAACCAACACTAAAATAATTATCTGGCCTACTAGTCGTTAGGTAAAGAAGACTACCTATCATGCTCCTATAAAGACTTTGATTAGAACTTTTTCCTTTTTCATCTTTGTCAAGTTTTAGAGTAGTACTCATGTGTGTTTCAAAATCTTAACCATTTTCAAGCCCAAACATCTTAAACAAAATTTCTAGAATATTTGGATTATCTCAATACCATCACTAGATTGTTTCAATTGAATACCAAGAAAGTAATTAAGCTCACCCACCATACTCATTTCAAATTCACTTGACATGACACTTACAAACTCATTAACCTTGGTTTTATATGTAGACCCAAAAACAATGTCATCAACATATATTTGTGCAATAAAAATTTCATTATAATGATGTTTGACAAACAAAGTTCTATCAATACCACATCTCCTAGAGTTGTTCTCAATAAGATAATGAGTCCACCTATCATACCAAGCTTCAGGAGCTTGCTTAAGGCCATAGAGTCTTTTTCAATTTATACACATGATTAAGAGTGTGTGGGTCTACAAAACCCTTTGGTTGTTCAACACACACTTCTTCTTGAAGGTATCCATTGAGAAAAATATTTTTGACATACATTGGAAACAATTTAAATTTCTTAAGACATGCAATGGGCAACAAAAGTCTAATAGACTCAAGAAGTGCAACAGGTGTGAATGTCTCATCAAAATCCACACCCTCAACTTGAGTGTAACTTTGAGCCACTAGTTTAGCTTTATTTCTCACAATCTTGCCACTCTAATCAGTCTTATTCCTAAACACTCATTTTGTGCCAATCACATTAATGTCTTTAGGTCTAGGAACTAAGGACCACACTTCATTTCTCTTAATTTGATTTAGTTCTTCTTGCATAGCTCCAACCCAAAACTCATCATCTATAGCCTCATTAATGTTTTAGGTTCAATTTGAGATGTGTTGCAAGCATAAGAAATTTGGTTAGCTAGATGTCTTCTAGTTCTAACCCTTTCATTCAAATCACTTATGATGTCTTCTTGACAGTGCATGTTTCTAAGTCTAGAGTTAGAGTTCTCAAAATTTTGTTCATTTTGTTGATTATCAATAATAGAAGTTTCTAACCCTTGACCTCCTTCTCGAACTCCACCATCATTGCCATCATTTTAACTAGAATCACTATGAGAATCCTCACTAGACTCACAACTAGTCATATCAATAGGTGTCTTAGTGTCATTCAAAAGATTTTTTTAGGTTCATTAACACTTTTATCATCACACAAATTTAGCATGCTAAAATCATCTATCGTAACATTGATAGACTCCATAATAGTCTTAGTATTCAAGTTGAAATTTCTATAAGCACGACTATTAGTAGCATATCCAAAAAATAGACTAACATCACTTTGAGCATCAAACTTTCCTAAGCGATCTCTATCATTCAAGGCATCGAATTTCTCTAGGGGAAAAGTCGTTGTCTTGCTTTGCACAAGTTCACAGTCGTCCAACTTGATAGTGAAGTTCTCTGGAGGTATTTTCGTAGGCATTACATTCTTGATGCCGAGGTTGTTCGTGATGACACTTCAATGGAGAAATTCTCTAGAATTTCAAGTCGCAGCCATGCTCTTTAAAATGTCGTGGTCGTCTGAGATGACAAGTAGACTGCGAACACCTCTAGTTTTGTTGTCGCAGGCATTTAGGATGACATAAGGGCAGCGACACTTTTAGGCTTTATTTTCCATCAATTCTTCACATTTAGCATATAATTTCTCTATCTTTGCACAAATACCCCTAGTATACCTGATCACCTGAAATCACTTAATTTTACCATTAGATTCCCGCTTTTACCTGGGGAAAAAATCAAAAGCATCGGAAATGGGGGCTAAAATCTACTATCAACATGGTGCGATCAGGAAGTGAATGATTTGTATGATTTGATTAATTTGCTGCTGACTTGGATGATTGTATTAATGGTGGTTTCAATGAGTGATTGCATGATTCTTTCCTTATTGTTTATTTCCTATTCATCAGTTTAGTAAATATGTACTGGTAAGGGAAGTAATATAATTTTTTTTTTTCATTTTTAATTTTCAAAAGCTAGTAAACACTGAAGTAAAATCTTGTAATTTATTTTAATTGCTCTTTTTTCTGTTTTACTAGAATAGTAGAATTTAGTGTCCTTTAATTTCCAATTCATCACTGAAAACTTTAAATTACATTATGGTTTAAGAATTTCATAGAAAAGTATGTCAATTTTTTTTATTAATTTTATTTATTTTACCATTATTACAACAGAACGATGGAGAATAGTGGATATATGGATCTAAGGATTTGAAATAGCACAGTAGCCTTTCGCAGTGGAGTCGGCCTTGTAACATTCCTCTGTAGCGTAGTAATGAAGCAATCCGAAGTGGTCGAAAGACTTAAACTGTAAAGGATATTCATCATCGGCAAGCTCTTCCGGGACATGTATTATCCCTTCATTGTATGTAAATACACCCACTGAGTATCTAGCCTTGCTTCCTCCATTCATCACGACTCTATGTACAGCTGAATGAATCCTCCCGTTGCTCCATGCCTAATCATTCACAAAATACATTAAACAAGAATATATAATTAATTGTTGATGCCAAACTTTGGCACTGTGTAGCATGAGGCCGCTACCCACGATATATTGTTACAACTTTCATCTATTAAGTTTCACGATTTTAACATTTTTAAGGCTAACATCCGTTTATTTACATGTAGATCGACTTGTCTTCGACTTCAATTGATGTGAGAAACATCAAACAACAATAATCAAGGAAACTGATCATAATTATACAATATTGGGCTTAATATAATTAATTGTTGATGCCAAACTTTGGCACTGTGTAGCATGAGGCCGCTACCCACGAGATATATTGTTACAACTTTCATCTATTAAGTCTCACGAATTCAACATTTTTAAGGCTAACATCCGTTTATTTACATGTAGATCGACTTGTCTTCGACTTCAATTGATGTGAGAAACATCAAACAACAATAATCAAGGAAACTGATCATAATTATACAATATTGGGCTTAATTGGTTTGAAGACCCTTAATTATTTATTGAATTCTACATTATCAAGTTATATCTCATGCATTTTTATTTGGAAAAAATAGCTACCTACCAAAAATGCATCGCCTGCCATGACTATGAAGGAAGAAGGTGTGGGATCATCAAAGCCAATCCAAGAACCATCCTTTGCTTTTATCTCTAAACCATTCACTTCATTTTGGTGAAGAATGGTGATGAAGCTCTTGTCTGTATGACTTTCACAACCCACATTATTTTCATTCTTCTCAGGGCTTCTATATTTCATCATTCTCAATAGATAAGTGCTCTTTTCATTGAGAGACTCGTAGTACTTCTCCACACCATAGCTTTCAAATACCATTTGCTTCACCGTTTGCTCCAATTCTGATACTTGTTTCGTGTATTGGAGCACAGTTTTGCTATGAACAAATAAAGAAAAAAAAAAGCTAGTCATGACGTAGGATCAATTAAGCTAGCAATGGTAATTAATAAATTATGGAACTATGGAAGACTTTCACACACACAAAAAAAAAATCCTTTAATTATCTAAACTTTTAAAAATCTTGTGACACGTCAGTATTATTAATGGAAGGTTAAAATTTTCTCTCTTTTTTTTTTCATGGTTTTATTGATCATCAATACTATATATACTTGTTTTATTAGTCATCTACTATTGGCTTGAAGAGCCTGAGTTAGACGAGCAATAGTCATTTACCACGGGCACCAAAAGTACCCAAAATCTCCTAACATTTTCTGAAAAAAAAAAAATATTCTCCTGACACTCAACACCGGAGATCATCTCAAATGAGGATAGAATTCTTTCATAATGATAAAACCTTTGAAATAAATAGTTTCAAGATAATCCATACCAGAAAGAATCATTTCCCTGAGGCCACATGATATTTGAAAAATTTTGAGTTCCTTCAAGAGTATTTGCACAGTCGATGCCCAAGCCTTCATAGAGAGGTGGGATGAAAGGTTGGTGGCGGCCGACGTAGCCGAAGTAGGGCTTCTCAGAAGTGTTTTTCATTTTGATCTCTAATGGCAGATCAAATAACTTCTCTGCAGCAGAAAACACTGCATCGTGAAGCTCTAGAGCAACTCCTTCATACACTGCAACAAAGCACCCATATTCTTCAAGTGCTTGTGTAACATTCCTGCATGTGGATAACCAAGAACCTGATCCAGGATTCAAGTTTTCCTTCGACAGGTCTATAACAGGAAGATTAGGAATTAGCAGGGACCCCATAATTTCAGTAATTTAATTTTAGAAATATATAATTGATCAGAGTGGATCGATATATGGTGTATTTATAAAGGATTTATTGATAGTATGCATGCATAGTAGAGAAGAAGACAGAGTGTGGCGATGAATTCATAGTTTCTTGGCATGACATATCTTCACAAGTTTTGTTGCTCGTTAAATCGAATATTCTAAATTGTTAGATATGATTTGTGATTGTGACTGCTATCAGAGGAATCATCTCTTATCTGACAAATGGCGGACTTAATTAGAAGATAAGCTTCTGGATGAAATGACAAATGGCCCCGGACTTTTTTTTCAAGTTGATCTATGCAATTTTGGAAGTACAGTAAAAACTTGCTTGACATTTTAGATAGCAATTAAAAAATACCCTCACCGAATAGAGAAAATATTTATGTGCACAGGGTGTACTATTGAATGGGTACACTGAGTCTGAAAAGAGAAAGTAGGAAATGAAATATTACAGTTCTCTTTATAATTCTCGACTTGACTTTTATTGATAAATGACAACAATATATAGTTACATAAAGAGTGTTTTTACAGATAAAAGTAAAAGTTTAAGTAATAACATACACTACAAAAAAAATATCTATTAGCGATCAACTATTTTCGACAGCTCTAATTACCGTAGGTGATTCAGCCTTTTTTGACGGGCTTTTCAACCCCGTCGAAAATAATGAAAAAATTAATACTACATTTTCGACGGTAAAAGGCTGTCGAAAATGACCCACATTTTCGATGGCACTATTTGTACCGTCGAAAATTATCCACATTTTCGACGGCACTATATGTACCGTCGAAAATTACCCATATTTTTTACGATGCTATATGTTTCGTCGAAAATGACCCACATTTCCGATGGCAATATATGTGCCGTCGAAAAATGACCTAAATTTCCGACGGCATAAATACCATCGAAAATGATGAACGAATTAACATCAAAATTCCAATGGCCCAATGGCCATAAAAAATAGTTGAATAATTTGGTATTATTTTTATTATTATTTGTTACGGTATTATCATGAAAAACATAATTAGTTAAATATTATAATATAAACTAATAAATTGTAATGGAATATATTTATGTATGTGATAACTTATATACTACATTAAAAAATGACTTATAAGTCAATATTTTAAATACATCAAAATAGGTACTGATTTTTTTGTCACTATATTTTTTAGCCAAATCACTCTATGAATTTTTTTTACCAAGTATTTTAGTTCAATTTTGAAATATCAATTAACTTAAAAAAACGTAAGAACACAATGGACTAAATTAATCAAGTATGAAATATATCAAAAATATTAATAATTACAAGAACATTTGGTTATTTATAATTATGTCTACTAAACTTGACTATATTAAAAAAAAAGAATGCTCTAAAAAACCTTTTTTTAATATCTATTTGTATATTTTACAGAATAATTATAAATCTTTTTGGAAATGAGTTTATATTATTAATTAATAAAAATTATTAATTTTTCACTAAAATATTGATTATAAAAAAATACATATATAAAATGCATTACCTATTAAAATATGTAGCTGTAGCAAAATGGTAAAATCAAGTAATACTTTTCTATCAGATAAGAGAATATTTTAATAAAAATATTTAATTTGAAACACAATATCATAACATATTAAAAAGTATGCAAAATATAAATTCAATTGGATCATGTGTAAAATATATCAATAGTTTACATATATATATATATAGTATATTAGATATAAAGTTATAGTAAAATGGTAAAAGCATCACTTACCGTCTTCAAGGTCCATGGTTCAAACCAAGGAAGTTGCATGAATTATTTGGAATTTAACAATGGATCAGGCTGATGTGGGGTGTACCCAGTTGATCTCTAGGGTTCCTTAAGAAGGGTCTAAGAGGAGATGAAGTATCAAAATTCAATATGGCAAACGACTGTTGAAAAAAGTGGTATTTTCGACGGCTCGTCGTCTATTTTTAATATTATTACCGACGATCATTTTTATTTTTTACGATGACCATTACCGTCGAAAAAAATGGTATTTTTGACATTCCGTCAGTAAAAGTTTATTTCCGACGAACGTATTTTCGACAACATTCGACAGTCATTTCCTGTCGAAAAAGCGTATTTTCAACGGGAATCCATCTTTTTCGACAGCATTTAGCCCTCGCTGATGGCCATTTTTTTTTATAGTGATACAAAGATAAAATCTAAAAGTTATCTGAGTACAACATCTGAGAGAATTTCAACTAAACTAAATAAGCTTAAGCTTGTTAAGATATTATAGATATTTTTTTTAATTTGAATCCAATTGGTTTATGATTGAGGTATTATTTTTGAATTTAAATTCATCTAATACTCCCCTTTCAGTTGCAGTTGGGATTGAAATGTCAAGGACACCCAACTTGCAAAGTAGTCAGCAGTAATCGTCATCTGCAAATGGTTTAGTAAAAATGTCTACTAGTTGGTCGTGCGATCGTAGGTAAGAGGGACTAATGAGGCGGCTTTGAATCTTCTCACGAACAAAGTGACATTCGATTTCAATGTGTTTGGTGCGTTCGTGAAAGACGGGGTTGTTGGGGATGTGAATAGCTGCTTGACTATCATAATGAACTGCAATCGCTTGTGGATGAGCGAAACCAAGATCTGAGAGAAGAGATTTAAGCCATTGCAATTCAGAAGTGAGTGTGGTGAGTGAACGATATTCAGCTTTTTCGGAAGAACGAGAAACTGTTGGTTGTTTCTTTGTTTTGCAAGAGATAGGACTAAAACCCAACATGGTGAAATAACCAGTGGTGGAGCAACGAGTAGTGGGACAACTAGCCCAATCAGAATCTGTATAACCAACGATGTCAAGTGAACTTGATACAGGAAGAAATAAGCCTTTACCAACGGAACCTTTGAGGTAACCCAAGACTCGGTTGGCAGCATCAAGGTAAGATGAATGTGGGGATTGCATGAATTGACTAAGAGTGTTGACTGCATACTAAATATTAGGTCATGTTACAGTTAGATAGAGAAGACGACCAATGAGTCGCCGATATAGTTCTGGTTGAGGAAGATGAGTGTCGTCCATTGGACGTAGCCAGAGACGTTGTTCCATTGTAAAATCCAATGGTTTGGAACCAGTCATTCTAGAATCAGATAATATCTCAAGAGTATATTTTTGTTGATAAAGAAATATCCCTTGCTTGGAACGAGATACTTCAATGCCTAAAAAATATTGAAGTTTACCAAGGTCTTTTAAAAAAAAAACTGAGAGAGAAAATGTTTGAGATTAGAAATGGCATCATCATTGTTGCCAGTTATGATAATGTCGTCAACATAGACGACATATGTAAAAAGACTATAGTTTGAATAGATTGTTGAAAGCCTTGACGAAAAAGAGTAGTAGAAAATTTGGAAAACCACTGACAAAAGACCTGTTTAAGACCGTAAAGAGATTTATTTAACTTACATACACAAGACTCCTGATCGGAACGATTTATACACCCATTTGAGGTCCCTATTACCTAGCTTTTGTTCTTGTTTTCGAGTATAAGTTGGTATTTGATGTGTTTATGAGCCTTGTGTAAGTACATATTCTCTACGGAAAGGTATTTGAGCTTAATTGAAGAATTTTGAAGGCTAAAAGGCAGAATTCGGAATAGCTTGTGCAGACACCCCAACTTCAGAAGGTCATATCTCCCCCTCTGATCGAACTAAATTTCTCATAACTGGTTTTCAAAAAGCCCCAGAAGTCTTCTTTCCAACGCACTTTATAGATTATGATTCTGAGATTTTTGAAGGACGTTATAGCCGTTTCGGTAACGGTGCGCAGATCTGTACGGTACAAAATCGTGTGAGACCAAGTTGCGTACCACATTTCGTATCGCACTTCTGAGTAGAAAGCTCCAAAAAGTAATGCGTGGTACGCTTGTTGATGCGTACCAAGTGATGTACCTCATTTCTAGGCAGAAATGCAAATTTTGGCCATTTTTTGAAAGGTATTTTTATCTTTTCATCCCAATATCTTACCATAACTTCCAAGCCTATAAATACCCCCCTTTCTCTTCTCTAACTAGACAACTCTTCCCATATTCCCCTCTTTTCCCTCTTTTCCCTCTTTCACGCCACTTCTCTTCTCTCTTCCATTTTCTTCTATTTTCTTCATCCTCACCACAAATAAGGAGAGATCTTGCTCTCAATGAGGTTTTTCCTCTATGGGAGCTCACCATACACCTCCACCATACCATTTTATGCTTTCTTCATATCTTAGAGTATATTGTAAGGAATTAGGAGCCAAATTCGCACTAGGAAGGCTAGGATCAAGGGTTTGCTCTTATTTGCTCATTTCTTTATATTTCTTGTTAGCTTTGATGTGTAACCGCGATTTGAGAATATTGTAAATCTTTCACATGTGCTAAATATGTATTTTTGTACTAAAATTCGTTTGGGTTTTATTTTTCTCTTTGATTTATGTGTTTTAAGCTCTTATTATGATATGTATATGTATGAATGGTTAGAAATCAATATGTGTCCATGAATGGGTTTAGGAGTAGTTGTAATTTAGAGTAAGCATTAGATGTCCATGATTGTTGATTGATTGATGGATGACTTGAAATGTCATGTATTGAGTAATTTGAGTGTTAGGGATTTTAGCCCTAAAGAGTATAAAAGGTTTCAGTTCAGGCATTTAGTTGCTAAATTGACATTGGTTCATATCCTTATGCTTAATGGGTCTTTGTATTAAGACAATATTATCTATCTTTGACCTGATTGGATGATGAATTGATTGTGGGAAAGTTCCCAAATCAAGAGGATGAACCTTTAATCTAAATTGAATGTTCTTAATGATATAACAGTCATATTGTTGCATGTAGTTGTTAGGTAAACTTGTTTCACATGTTTAGCCATCCTAGGGAGTTGACTCGAATCCTTGGCCTAGAAGTAAAAACCACCGATATTTTTCTTGAGCTTGTGTTGTTATATGGATGTTTTGAGTGCTTAAAGCCTTTACTTTCTTGATCACTTTGGAATTGATATATGGTTAAATATGATCGGAACGATTTATATACCTATTTGAGGTCCCCATTACCTCGCTTTTGTTCTTGTTTTTAAGTATATTTTGGTATTTGATGTGTTTGTGAACCTTGTGTAGGTACATGTTCCTTACGGAAGGTATTTGAGCTTAATTGAAGAGTTTTGGAGGTTAAAGGGCAGAATTTGGAATAGCTTATGCAGACACCCCAACTTTAGAAGGTCATATCTCTCTTCTTCGATTGAACTACGTCGCCCATAACCGAATTTCAAAAAGCCCCGGAGGTCTTCTTTTCAGGAGAGTTGGATGTTATTTTCTGTGGTGAACGTTGGATTCTTCCTTCTTGTGTTATATCTGCTATTACTGTCAGACGGTTACTCAAGAAACAATGTTCAGCTTATTTGGCTTATGTAATTGATAATAGGGATAGTGAGGTGAAGTTAGAAGATATATCTGTGGTAAGACAATTTCCAGACGTATTTCCTGAAGATCTTCATGGATTACCACCAAATAGAGACATTGAGCTTGTGATAGATTTGACTCTAGGCACAACTCCAATTTCTATTCCACCTTATAGAATGACTCCAACCGAACTGAAAGAGTTGAATATTCAATTAGAAAAATTGGTGAATGAGAACTTTATCAAACCTAGTGTGTCACCATGGGGAGCACCAGTTTTGTTTGTTAAGAAGAAATATGGAACATTACGTTTATACATCGATTACCGGCAATTGAATAAAGCAACGGTGCGTAATAAATACCGACTCCCATGTATTGATGACTTGTTTGATCAACTTCAAGGAGCAAAAGTGTTCTCCAAGATAGATTTCCAGACAGGTTATCATCAACTGAGGATTAGAAACTGTGAAGTACAAAAGACTGCTTTCAGAACTCATTACGGGCATTATGAGTTTCTAGTTATGCCTTTTGGACTAACAAATGCTCCAGCAGCTTTCATGGATTTAATGAATAAGGTATTTCATCCTTATCTATACAAATTTGTTATTGTGTTTATTGATGACATTTTAATTTATTCTAATGATAAGGTAGAGCATGCAGAGCATTTAGAGATTATTCTACAAGTCTTGAGAGATAATCAACTTTATACTAAATTTAGCAAGTGTCAATTCTGGCTCGATAGAGTTACATTTTTTGGTCATGTGATTTCTGATGATGGTATTTATGTTGATCCTCAAAAAGTTGAAGCTATAGTGAATTGGGAACGACCAATTAGTGTGACGGAAATTAAAAGTTTCTTGGGTTTAGCAATCTACTATCGAAGATTTGTAGAGGGATTTTCTAAAATAGCTTCACCATTGACAAGATTAACTCCGAAGGATATGAAGTTTGAATGGTCAGAAGCTTGTGAACAGAGTTTTCAAGAACTCAATGAGAGATTAAATTCTGCTTCAATACTTACTCTTCCAGCTGGAACTGATGGATTTGTTGTTTACAGTGATGCATCTAAACAGGGTTTAGGTTGCATTTTGATGCAACATGGGAAAGTGATAGCTTATGCATCAAGTCAATTAAAGAAGCATGAACAGAATTACCCAACACATGATCTAGAGCTTGCTGCAGTTGTGTTTGCATTGAAAATTTTGAGGCACTACTAGGGATGGTAGAGAGTCGGGTTCAGGTGGGTTTTGTAAAATCCAAACCGTCACCCGTGAAAATTTTCCTCACCCACGCCCGCCCTCGAACCCGCGTAGGTAAGCGGGTTCATGGGCAGGTTTGCAGCCGCGGGTTATGGCTGAACCCATACCCTCACCCGCGAACTTGTGAACCCGTAAAACAATGTTGGTTCATTGGTGGATACTTCACCCACGGGATACTCACAAACCCTTAACCTACGAACATGCGAACCCACAATTTGTCATTTGTAAATTTCCACATGTAATCACTTATTGAATACTTAATTGAATTAAATTTTCATTTTTAATTCCCTACTTGATATATTACAAAACAATAATAGCTATAAAAATAAAATGACTAAAAATAATTCAAATGTCTATATATGTTTATATACAAGTATTTTATTTATGCAGGTTCGCGGGTCCAACCTGCGGGTTCGTTTTTCCAACCCTCACCCGCCCGCGAACCTACTGGGTTTTTCATTAAACTGGTTCGCGGGTCCGTGGGTCGTAAATTCACCATCCACACCCGACCCTACAGGGTCGGGTTTGGGCGGGTGCCCACAGGTGCGGGTCAAATTGCCATCCCTAGGCACTACCTATACAGATCATAAAAGCTTACAATATCTTTTCACTCAGAAAGAACTGAATTTGAGAAAAAGAAGATGGATAAAGTTGATTAAAGATTATGATTGTACAATTGAATATCATCCTGGTAAGGTAAATGTGGTGGCAGATGCACTAAGTAGAAAATATTCAAGTTCTATGGCTCATTTGAAGATGATTTACCTTCCATTATTAGCTGAATTAAGAATGTTAAGAGTTAAGCTGGAAGCACGTGATTTCGGAGCATTACTGGCTACTTTTCAGGTTATACCTATTTTGATTGATCGTATACGAGAATTGAAAACTCAAGATTCTTATTTAGTTAAACTAAAGGAAGAAGTGCAGAAAAACATACAAGCTGATTTTGTAATAAGAAGTGATGGTACATTAGTTCTAGGTAATAGACTTTGTGTACCAAACATTAAGGAACTCAAAAATGAAATTTTAGAGGAAGCTCACTCTTCAGCTTATGCAATGCATCCAGGAAGTACAAAACTGTATCGCACTTTGAAATAGCATTACTGGTGGCAAGGTATGAAAAGAGAGGTAGTAGAATTCGACTCTAAATGTTTGATTTCTCAGCAAGTTAAGGCAGAACATCAGAAACCAGCAGGACTTTCACAACCACTTCATATTCCTGAATGGAAATGGGAATATGTTACCATGGATTTTATGGTAGGACTTTCTCGTAGTCAGAGTGGTCACGACAGTGTATGGGTGATCGTTTATCGACTTACAAAGTCTGTGCATTTTCTGTCAATCGGTATTACTTACTCTCTTGACAGATTAGCTAAAATTTATGTTGATGAAATAGTTCGTCTTCATGGCGCACCGGTATCTACAGTGTCAGGCAGAGATCCTCGGTTTACATCCAGATTTTGACCTAAATTACAGAAGGCTTTAGAAACTAGACTGCATTTTAGTACTGCTTTTCACCCGCAGACTGACGGTCAATCGAAACGTACTATTCAGACATTAAAGGATATGCTTCGGGCTTGTGTAATAGATTTCAAAGGAAGTAGTGATATGCATATACCATTGATAGAATTTGCCTACAATAACAGTTATCAGGCTAGCATTGAAATGGCTCCTTATGAAGCTTTGTACGGGAGAAAATATAGAACACCGATATGTTAGGATGAAGTATATGAGAGAAAGTTGTTAGGTCCAGAACTTGTTCAAGTTACAACAGAAAATATCAAAATCATCAAAGACAGATTAAAGGTTGCACAAGATAGGCATAAAAACTACACAGATAAGCGAAGAAGGGAACTTGAATTTAAAGTAGGTGACTATGTGTTCTTATGAATTTCACCTTGGAAAGGTATACTTTGATTTGGAAGACGTGGAAAATTAAGTCCACAATACATTGGTCCGTATGAGATAATTGACAGAGTGGGAGCAGTGGCATACCGTTTAGCTTTACCTTCAGAGCTTTCAAGAATTCATGACGTATTTCATGTTTCTATGCTTCGAAAATATATAGTTGACCCTACGCATGTTTTAACCAAACAACTAGTGAAGTTAAGAGAAGATTTGACTTATGAAGAGGAACCTATTGAGATTTTAGATAGAAGGGAACAAGTATTACGTACTAAGGTTATTCCTCTAGTAAAGATGTTATGGAGAAATCATGTAATAGAAGAAGCAACTTGGGAACATGAAGATCAAATACGAAATCAGTATCCCTATCTATTTCGGTTAGGTAAGTGAATTTTGAGGACTAAATTCTTATGCGGTTGGGTGAATTGTACCACCCAAACCATTTAGGCCCAACTAAAGACCTAATTTGGAAAAAAAGAAAAGAAAAAAAAGAGATAGACGTGAAACAGAAAAGTGAATTGGTGAGAAATCATCGTAGTTTATCCTGTTGATAGGCAGCTGTGAGCCTAGTTAACTAGCTCACAACTTCAGTTGTGTCTTTCCATACGTATATAAAGGAGGATAAACATGATATCAGTTACAAAGCAGTAGAATCGAGCGAAAGAAAAGAAAGAGAAGAAAGAAAAAGGAAGAGAAGTCAGTGGAGTTTCTCATGATACTTTAGATTTTCAGTTGAGTCTTCTTTGAATTACAGATTCTAATTGGATTTTATGTGATTGTTAGGGAAAGAATACGAAGTAGGGGAACCTAGCATACTTGGTCTGAATTAAGCTTGACGTCTAAGTTGTGAGTGAAAAAGTTTTCATTTTTGTTTTTAACTCAAAAGTTTCTAGTTTTATGCTTAAAGTTAATTGCCTGCAAATCATTTAAGCGTTTTATTCTTTTGATGATTTACGATGATTATATAGAGAACTGAAAATATGTTTTATGCTTATGTTAGCACTCAGAATATCAATTATATTACTTTTATAAATATCAAGAAGAGATTATGATTTTTTACAAAAGCACCATGTCTGTACCCTTCCCCAGTTATGATTATTGTTGGCTTTTAGAGCCGTTCTACACATGTGTATGTCAGATGAGTCACTCTGTATGTTTACGACAAATTAAAAGAGTAATAAATCACTCTACACGTGACGTGTATGACCAGAAGTTATTCCCGACTCTGTGTTTGTACGAAGTAATTCGGCTTACGTATTGAAGCTATCCCTGGGTACTAACTTGGTGTAGATTAAGATTTTATAAATTATCTTATTCTTGTTCAGAAAAGAGATGTATTCGGTTTATCAAGTACGAAAGTAGGTATATTATCTTTTACTATGGAAATCTTTTGACATGATGCAATGATAGCTAGTATGTATTACTGGATGCATATTGAAAAGTTGTTCAAAAATGTTTTTAAAAGTTTTCATTCACTCACTGGGCGTTAGCGCTCATCCTTTCACTTATAAAATATTTTCCAGGTAGCTGTTCTGTTGTGCGGACTCAAAAGTTTTGAGGTGGGTCACTCGATGACATCATGAAGCATAAAAATCATTCATTTTAATTTTCATGTACTTATTTAGAGATGTGTGGTCGGTATGGTCGGCATGGTCGGAACGTGGTCAGATTTTTACTCGGCCATATTCAGATTCCTACTCGGCCACATTCAGATTTCTACTCAGATTTCTACTCAGATTTCCTACTCGGCATATTCGGATTTCCTACTCTGAATTCCCTACTCGGCCTACTCAGATTTCCTACTCGACCAACCCAGATTTCTTGTCATTTTACTTAGAAAAAAATAGCGGTCGGATTTTGTCTAGTCGAGATTTTGACTGACTTTTTGTAATAAACGAAAATCTTGCAATTATGTACATTTTGTACTCTATTATTAAAATGTACTCTCAAATATTTTCCAATATTTTCCTTATATTCTTTTTATGTTTAAAGGCAAGTATTTTCTATGGAATTTTAGTTGAAAATCTTTTAGCATGTTAGTAAAAAGTACAACCCACAGGGCCTCCCTCGTACGCAAGAGAGGAGTCGGGGTGGATCCTGTCATATGGATATTGATTTTCTGGGTTTTTTTTATCAAATCGAAATAATATATATTTTTAAAATGGATAAAAGAAAAAAAAAAGAAAAAAATAATTACGGGCTTTGATTATTTGGATTTTCAGGGTTCCTTTTGTTTCGTCATTTTCTTTTTTATTTTCATAAAAATGTTTTTATATATTATTATTAAATATATGTTTATTTTAAATTATTTATATGAGTTTATTTTAAATTATTTAAATAGATTTAAATTAGTTTAAATAAAATATATAACTATATATATACATTTAAATCAACAAATGTTAAAAAATGTAGCTCAATTGGCTAGATATTGTGTTTTTCATCTTTGGTTCAAACCTTGATGGATATATTTAATTTTTTTCAGGGTTGACCAGTTATTATTGAAACTAAAGGGACTAAAAGAAAATTTTTTAAAAATAAAAATAAGGGTAAAAATATAATTTTGCTCATTCTATTTTAATTGACTATTAATTTTTAGTCAAATGGACTAAATTGATGCATTTTGAAAAAATAAGGAACTAAAGTGACTAATATGGTAAATACGTTTAAAAAGATGACAATTCATTAAAAAGTAGGAACTTTAGTGATAATACCCCCAGATTAAATACATAATATACATACATACATACATATATGTATATATATATATATATATATATATATATATATATATATATATATATATGTGTGTGTGTGTGTGTGTGTGTGTGTGTGTGTGTGTGTGTGTGTGTGTGTGTGTGTGTGTACTTACAAAAATACATTACAATATAATTAATGAAATAATATTCTTGACATTAAATGGGGTTTAGACGTTTAGTTACAAACTATAAAAATTTCTTAAAAAAATTGATGGGTGTGATTACGAAAAGGGGTGTACAAATTGTTATTAAGGGGTGTCATTATCGTCACTCTAAAATATTCTTTTATGATTATTAAAACTAGAGGGTTTGATTGGCAGTTGCTCTTTAGCCCTCTAATTATTTTTTTTCTAAAAATGAACTAAAATATAATGAATTATAAAATCAAAATATATTAAAACTATGTTCAAAAATAAATAATAAAAAATCTATTAATAAAAAATTAAATATTTGAAAATATAATATAATAAACAATATAATCATTAAAAAATTAAAATACAAACAAAATTATTTTAAAATATAAAAATTATATGGATTTCGATTCTATCCTTATCTCATCTTTTTCATGATCTCAAATAATCTCATGACACATAAGTATTGCAATGAACGTGTAGTTAAAATATGATTGATTTCCACAACCACTTTATCAGCCACCAGTCGCATGCTTTAAAAAGGTTAAGAAAAAGTTGAGGTAAGCTGAGGATCCAAATCCCTCCGTAATATGCATGTCTTCTCTATAGTTTTTATTTTACTATGTAAAATATTATTTAGGGGGTGTGTTCGATTAGGATTTCAAAAGACTTTAAAGATTTTTTTAAGTTATTTTTTTTATATTTCATGGACTATAATAGACTTTGAAGAATTATGTATAACTTTCATAGACTTTCATTTTAAAAGACTCTTATAGATATTACAGGTTTTCATTGACTTTGAAATATATTTTATTGAAAAATTATATATATATATATATATATATATATATATATATATCTCATGTCAATAAAATATTTTTTCAAAAGAATAAAAAATAAAATCATCGTTAATTAATCTTGATGAAAGCATTCATACCTAGATATGTGATTTTAAATTATTTTTTTATTTTTTTATTATATTTTGCCTCATGTAGACAATTACACACCTTTTTTTTTAATAATTACTCAAAATTTTATTTGTTTTTTATTAGTCAAAGTATTATAAATTTTCTTTTAGTATAAATTTAGCAATCCGATAATAATATTAACGTTTACATGCCTTTATGAAAATATGCAAATAAATATACAAAAACAACACAAAATTAATTTAAGTTAATAAGATGAAAGATAAAAACGGCACATGGTTGTTGAACAATACTCATGACTAAAAGTAAGTAGTTTGATATTGATCATAATTATATGGAGTCAAACTCATATGCGACTTTGATTATGTTATATTGGTATGGTTGAGTAGTGATTTTTGTCTTTTATTATTTTCAATTAATATATATGAAGTTTATTTGATTTGTTTCAGTGTTGTTTAGTTGCTTTGAAAATAAAAGTAAAAAAAAATATTATCTCTCGTCCTTAATTGCATAGCCGACTAAAGGGGGGGTATTCGATTAGGATTTGAAAAGACTTTTAAGGACTTTTTTAAGTGGATGACTTTTATAGATTTTATAGACTTTTATGGACTTTTATAGACTTTGTAGAATTATGAAAGACTTTTATAGACTTTTATAGACTTTTATTTCAAAAGACTTTCATAGATTTTCATTTCAAAAGACTCTCATAAACATGTATAGACTTTCATTGACTTTTATAGTACAAGAAAAATTAAATATATTTCTCATGTCAATAAAATATATTTTTTCAAAAGAGTAAAAAACAAAATCATTAGTAATTAAACTTGACGAAAGCATCATGTGTATATATGTGATTTTAAATTATTTATTTATTTATTTATTTATTATATTTTACATCATAAAGATAATTACACGCCTTTTTTTTAATAATTAGTCAAAATTTTATTTGTGTTTTATTAGTCAAAGTATTATAATTTTTCTTTTCAAATAAATGTAGCAAACAGATAATAATATTAACGTTTACATATCTCCATGAAAGTATGACAATAAATATACAAAATTAATTCAAGTTACAAAGATGGAAGATAAAAACCGTATATAGTTGTTGAACAAGACTCATGCCTAAAAGTGAGTAGTTTGATATTGATAATATACAACTTTGATTATGGCATATTGGTATGGTAGAATGTTGGTTTTTGTCTTAACATAAATGAAGTTCGTTTGATTTGTTTCGATGTTGTTTAGTTGTTTTGAAAATAAAGGTAAAAAAAATAAAATTGAAATATCTCATCTTTAATTGAATAGCTGATAAAGAATATTATTATTTTTAGATAATTTTTTTAGTAGATCGCTAATGTTTGTATGCTTTTTTTTATGAAACGTTTACTCATTTTAAAAGTTATTTATTTTATTTTATTTGTAAAATTTGTTAAGAATGAGTGTGCTCTTATTTGAAAATAGAACATATGTTTGGTGGTTGATGTTTTTCAAAGAGTTTTATATTTAAAGTGAAATTCTTTCTATTTTAAAAAAAAAGAAGTCATTCAAAGTATTTGATGGGAATGAAAGATAAAATGTGAGATTGGATATAACTAAAAGTCATTAAAAATCATTGACATTTTAAAGTCATTAAAAATCATTGATATTTTGAATACCTAATCACTTTCATAGATTTTTAAAAAGTCTTGGTTGAATACCTCATGACTTTTAATGACTTTTTAAAATTATATAAAAGTATTTATTGAATAAATCATGACTTTTAATAACTTTTTTAAATTCTACATGATACTCGATTTTTGTGTCGTTACCAAATTGCGATTATCAAAAGATATTTACAGTAATTTCTACGTAAAGTGCTCTAAAGTTTGAAAAATAGTAAAACGGTAAGCGAGGGTATTGTCCACAGGAAGGTGGTTTCCGTCGACCGTCTCAAGTTCTAGTGTTTATTGAAAGCAATGTAAATAAGAACATGGCAAGGGTGAGAGTGGTGTGTGTGAAGTGTAAGCATTTTACGTTGTGTGTGTGTGTGTGTGTGCAGGAATATAAATAAAAAGAATGAAAAATAAAATAAAAGGAATATGGAGAGGTGAGAATGGTGATTAAAGTGACAAATAATAAAATGGTGGATAGGAGAGATGTATGAGAATGATCACACAAGGTTCATAAAGCTCACCATACATAAGTGTACAAATAGTGGTTGTTAAACATTAAGGACATCCAATTCAAGATACAAGGAAAGAAAACAAAATGGATAGAAAGGAGACCCCTTATCCGTAACCGGGAATCGAACATCGAGTCTTCTCGGGTGTCAATCCAAGATGTCTTTACCACTGGACGACTACAGTGTTCTCCAATCTCATGAATGCACAACCCCCGTCAATTAAGAACATTCAATTCAAGCTAAGGGATTGTCCTCTCAATTAAGAGATTTACAAACTCAAATCACTCATTAAGGTCTCGGTGAAGTAATTGTGTTTGTAATCTCAACTAAGGGATTCGAGACACGAATCACTCCCCAAGGTCTCGGTGAAGTAATTATGCCTTAAGTCCCTACCATTAAGCATATGAACATAAACCAAAACCTACTCTAGCAAGGTCTTGCATAGAACAAGTTTCATTCAATCTTTAGAGCTAATTGGTTAAGATTATACCCGGATTGGTCCTTTTAGGCATAACCAAAAACCCACAAACACTCAAACCCATCCATACAAGTTAATTTCGACCTTCCAAAGACATACACACACAAATGGGATACTTGATTACAACTACTCTTATAATTAAGTTAATCTACTCCTAATCTCATCCATGAACACATATCAATTTCCAATCTCTATACACAAGCATATCAAGATAAGAGATTAATCAATAATAGCAAGAACAAATCAAAACCCAAATGAGTATAAAATCAACCAACATATATTGAGCACAAATTCAGTTTACAAATATTCCCAAGTGGGGATTACACAATCAAGAAAACATGAAATACAAAGAGAATGAGTTGAAAGGAGACAACCCTTGAAGAAATCCCTCCAAGTGCTCCATGAATCCCTAACTCAAAATTAGTCATAGACCACTTCTATCTCCTTGCAATCAACTCTCAAAAGTGATGGAGGATGTGTAGAAATGGGTGGTGGTGAGCTTCCTAAGGAGGAGAACCTCCATGGAAGCTTTGGAAGCTTCTCTCTCTCTTGATTTGTGAAGAAGATGAAGAAAATAATGGGCTCTCTTGTCTTTGTTTCTGTAGAGAAGAGGAGAAAATGATGTATTTATAGTTAGGGAAAGTTTGAGGATGAATTGGGGTGCAAAAGGAAACATTTAACCCTCTGAAAATGGTCTAAAACCGATATGTCACAGTCTGGAATCAGGTGTGTCGCAGTCTTGCAAGACGACACACCAGGCGACAGTGATTTTCGTGACTTAGTGTTGTGGTCGCGACACCAGTTTCCAGCCTCACTCACCGTTACAAAAACCCGTATATCTCCCTCTAGAAAACCCAGAATTGCGATCCGTAAAAACCGCTAGAAAGAAGACTTCTGGGGCTTTCTAAAAATAGGTGGTATGAAACCCAGTTCACTTTAAGTTGGGAGAAATGGACCCTAAAATTTGGCTTCCTAACTATCATTTAAGCTCAAATATCATATGTAGGGAATATGTACATACGCAAAGCTCAACAAACACATTATATACAAAAATACGCTAAAAAAAGGAACAAATGATAGGTAATAAGGACCTCAAATAGGTATAATTATCGTCCGATCACTACAAAAGTCTGTACTGAATACCTCATGACTTTTATAGATTTTTTAAAAGTTTATATGGAATACACTCAAACTTTTAAATTCCATAAATGTAATTAAAAGTCTTTTGAAATATCAATTGAATACACCCCCTCTAAGAGTTTATATTATTTTTTAATTATTATTATTTTGTTATAGATCGTTAATGTTTGTATGTTTTTTTTATGACAACGTTTATTCATTTAAAAATTATTTATGTTATTTTATTTGTGAAATTTGTTAAGAATGTGTGTGCTCTTATTTGAAAATAGAACATATGTTGGGTGGTTGATATTTTTTAAAGAGTTTTATATTTTTCTTCTAAACTGAAATTCTTTGTATTTAAAAAAAAAAAAAAAAAAAAAGCCATTCAAAGTCTTTGATAGGAATGAATGACAATTTTTGATATTTGATATAACTAAAAGTCATTAATATTTTGAATACCTCTTAACTTTCATAGACTTTTAAAAAGTTTTGTTTGAATACATCATGACTTTTAATGACTTTTTAAAAGTCTATAAAAATCTGTATTGAATACCCATGACTTTTAATAACTTTTTTAAAGTCTACAAAAGTCTATATTGAATACCCATGTCTAAAGTCCATATTGAATACACACAAACATTTAAATTTTGTAAAAGTTTTTTGAAATCTCAATTGAATACAATGCTTTAGTTTTTATTTTTATTTTTAATTTCCTATCTAATGTCCATTTTGATTATGTCCAACCACGAATACTTATCTTTAAAAAAATTCCCAAAAGGTTTAGGGTCCGTCCTGTAAGCGTTTTTCAGTTGTTGTTTTTTAAAAGTAAAAATGAAAACAGTGTTTTTTGTTTCAGTTTCGAATTCTGAAAACGCGTCTGGTAGCATACACTGAAAACTGTATTTTAAAATGAAAATGAAAATAATGCGTCTGATAGGTTAATTGAAAACTATCAAAATTTGAAATATCAATTTTTACATTTTGGTTAATATTATTACAATTATAAATAAATTGATTAAATAATTAACCAATATAATTTTTGTATTGTAATTTTTAAATTAAACAAAAGTAACACATCACAAATTGAAATAGTACAAGATAATTGACTGAATTTTCTAAGTTCAAAAGATGAATCTTAGAGTTTTTGACTATTGCTTTATATATTGTTTACAAAGCATAAGTTAAGCGATTTCAAATTAAAATTACAATGGCTATATTACAACTTTCAAGCCTACAATCATGATATTACATATACAACTAAGAATGAAGGGATCATGTGTTGATTTTGAAAAGCAATGATGTGGGCACAAATTATGTGCATTGATATTGGTCCAAGAGTTGACTGATTATGAAGATTATTGATTTGGCATAATCTGAGGTTGTCTATTACACCCCTGCAAGCTAATGGGACGTTGGCAGACCATTAACTTGTCCTTCAATGTAGTAAAACGAGTGCTAGACAATCCTTTGGTGAATATATCAACAATTTGATCTTCAGTTCGTATATAGCAAACCTCAAGTTCCTTTCGAACAACCTTCTCTCGAACGTAGTGATAATCGACTTTAATATGTTTTGTTCGTGCATGAAATACTGGGTTTGAAGCCAAATAAATCGAGCTTATATTATCACACCAAATGCAAGACATAAAAAGATAAAGTCGTAGATCTTTTAAAAGAGACCGTAACCATAAAATTTCTATTGCGGTACTAGTGAGTTGACGATATTCAGATTCCGTGCTTGATCTAGATATAGTCGGTTGCTTTTTAGCACTTCATAAGATTGGATTATGACCAAGATACACACAATAACCACTGGTAGATCGTCGATCGATTGGACTTCCAGCATAATCTACGTCAGAGTAGGTTTCAAGATGTAATGAGCGTGGCTGAAAAAATAAACCATGATCAAATGTTCCCTTAACATAACGTAAAATACGTTTGACAGCAACCCAATGAGTGGTGGTCGGTCGATGCACAAATTGACAAACTTGGTTAACAGAGAAAGATAAATCGGGTCTTGTTAACGTCAAGTACTACAAAGCCCCAACTATACTTCTATAATCGAAAGGATCTAGAAGTGGATCACCATCATTCAGGTCCATTTTATTACCACTGGTAGCTGGAGAATGATATAGTTTGACATCTTCCATTTTAGTTCGACGAAGCAAGTCTAAGGCATACTTTGATTGTGTTAAGTGTAAACCTGATGCAGTAAAATCAGCTTCAAGACCTAGAAAATGGTGCAAGTTACCAAGATCTTTCATAGCAAATAATTCCTCTAAGTTTGCAATAAGTTCCTTGAGGAGAGATTCACTATTGCCTGTAGTAAGAATATCATCCACATATATTAGTAAAATAATGGTAACTTCATTTTTATGATATGTAAAAAGAGAATACTCAACCGTAGATTCAATAAATCCAAAATTTTCAAGGTAGTCAGAAAAACGGTTGAACCAAGCTCGTGGTGCTTGTTTAAAACCGTAAAGAGATTTATGAAGTCGACAAACATGATTGGGGAATGAAGGGTCCTCAAACCCTTTTGCGTGTCGCATGTAGACTTCTTCATTTAGGAATCCATGAAGAAATGCATTTGGAACATCCAACTGTCGAATTGTCCATTTTTTATGGATTGCAAGAGATAGAACAACTCGTATAGTATTATGTTTCACAACCAGACTAAAAGTCTCTGTATAGTCAATTCCTTCTTGTTGGTGAAACCCATTAGCTACAAGTCGAGCTTTGTAGCGTTCAATAGACCCATCCAAATTTTTCTTTATTTAAACGCCCATTTATTGGATAATACATTCATATATGGAGTGTGCTCAACCAATGACCAAGTACCACATTGCTGCAAGGCGTTGAATTCTGAACACATAGTTGTGCACCATTCAATTTGTTTTATAGCTTGACTAAAACATGAAGGTTTAATCTGTTCAGGCATATTAGTTATTGTCAAAGCATATTTTTTATTAGGAACACGAGTACCTACCTTTCCTCGTGTAACCATAGCATGGGTAGATAAGGATGTTGGAACTGATATATCAGTTGTATGAAGATAATTTGGTGATTGGTCATTTTCTGTGGTGGTGGTCAATTGTTGGGCTAAATCTGAAATAAGTGGTTCATCATTGGTGGAGGTCAACTGGTGATCTAAAGGGGGTTCACATATGGGTACATTTGAGTTGGGCACATATATGGATAGGGGGTGGTGTCATGTGAGGTGGTAAGGAAAATGATGAGTTAATGGGAATTATTAACGTGGGAATTATTAACGGAGAGTCGGTTGATTTTTCAAAGAATTGAGAAACATGGTGATGATGCTTAAAAGGAAAAGAAAATTCATCAAAAATAACATGACGAGATAAATAAATTCATCCATTATCAAGATCCAAACATCGATATCTTTGGTGATTGAGTGAGTAACCCAAAAAAACACATTTTTTTGATCGAAACTGAAGTTTGTTTTTGTTATATGGACGAAGATACGGAAAACAAGAACAACCAAAAACACAAAGAATTTCATAATTTGGAGCTCAAAGAAAAAGTTTTTCGTATGGGGAAATATTTTCTAAAACCTTTGTAGGAAGACGATTAATTAAAAACACAACAGTATTAAAAGCATCAACCCAATATTGAGGTGGCATGCTAGCATTAGCTAAAAGAGTGAGACTTGTCTACAATGTGACGGTGCTTTCTTTCGGCAACGCCGTTTTGCTCCGGAGTATGGGGACAAGATAATCGGTGAGAAATACCATGTTTTTCTAAGAAAGCTTAAAAAGATTTACCAATATATTCACCGCCTCCATCGGTTTGAAAAGATTTTATTTGACAAGAAAACAGATTTTCAACATGTGTTTTAAATTTTACAAAATGATCAAAAGCTTCATGTTTAAAACGCATTGGAAAAATCCATGAATATTTAGAATAATCATCAACAAATAGAATATAATATTTGGATCCTTTTATCGAATAACATGGAGATGTCCATATATCTGAATTAATTAATTCCAAAGGTGAGCGAGAAACTGATGTTGATGCTTGAAATGGTAAACGATAACTTTTATCCATAGGACATGACTCAAATACAAAATTACTAGTAAAAGTGCATTTAAGAGGCAAATGATATTGAGAGACAATTTGCTTTAAAATTGGTAAAGCAGGATGTCCTAACCGATGATACCAAACTGGATGAGCAACTCGAACTCTAACAAAGCAAAAGGCTGAATAATTTTATTTGAATTGTAATGACTAAGCTGTATAAGATAAAGACCATATTCACTCTTGCCGTGGAAAATCGTCTTCCCCGTTTTTTCGTCTCTAACAAAAAAACCATTATAGTAAAAAACAAAATAACAATGATTATCACGAGAGAATCGATTAACAGACAATAAATTAGCAGAAGCAGAAGGACAATGTAAAATATTATGCATATTAAAAGTAGATGAATTGTGAAGAAGCTGTGAAGAACCAATATGAGATATAGGAAAACCTGAACCATTACCAACCGCAACTTGATCATTACCATGATACTCAGTTTGTATGGATAAATTGGAAAGATCAGATGTGATGTGGTTGGAAGCACCACTATCTGTGTACCAAACTTGATCATTTTTATTCACATTTGTAGAAGCAACCATAACTGTAAGCTTTTTGGTGGGTACACGACCTTCATATGCATGATCCATTCGATGATAGCAATTAATTGATATGTGTCCGAAATGACCACAAATCTGACATTTGTGTCAGTTGTCAGATGGAGATGAACTAGACTGTGGAGAAGGATTATGGGAACGAGCTAGTCGTTGATGATTTTGATAGGAGCGTTGTTAATTAAAGCTACCTTGATCACGTGATGAGTTTGTTTTAGATTTGGGAGCATAAAAGGCAGTAGCTGTACTAACAGATAAAGCTGAATTTTACTCATTAAGCCGCATTTCAGTGCTTAACAGAGGACCAATAAAATCATTCAAAGAAATGGAAGTATCTCGAGCTTGTGCCGAATTTACGGTCACCTCGTATTCAGGACCAACATTATTCATAATTATAGTAATAAGATCATCATCATCAACAGGTTTTCAAGCAAGAGCTAAATTATCGGTAATATGAGTGATTTTATCGATAAAATCAGAAATGGATAGATCACCTCTCTTAGTGTTGTGGAGCTGATTTTTATACGTGTTTTAGATTGAGATGCATACCTCTTTTCAAGGGATTTTCAAGCTGCATGAGAAGTTGATAATAGAGCCAACGTTGAAAGAACACTTGGTGTTAATGATACGTTGATCCAACTTAATATAAGTTGATCCTTTTGTTGCCACTCTGTGTATGCTGGATTAATGTCAGTTGTATCGTTTCCAGAAGAATTGACCTTGAATTTCGCAGGACAAGATTTTGTTCAATCTACAAAACCAATTAGATTATGGCTCTTGAGAACAGGTAAAAATTGTGCCAACCAAAGAACATAATTATTTCTATCAGGTTTAATCTAAACTATATGAGCAAGGTTGGGTACCACGACACCAACTGATGCACTAGAAGATTGCATTTTTCAAAGAAAAGCCAAAAGACAAAAAAAGGCTAAAATTGAAGAATGAATATGGACTAGTTGCAAATGGAGTCGTTAGAATAACGCTCTGATACCATGAAATAATACAAGATAATTGACTGAATTTTCTAAGTTCAAAAGATGAATCTTAGAGTTTATGACAATTGCTTTATATATTGTTTACAAGGCATAAGTTAAGGGATTTCAAATTAAAATTACAACTGCTATATTACAACTATCAAGCCAACAATCATGATATTACATATACAACTAAGAATGAAGGGATCATGTGTTGATTTTGAAAAGCAATGATGTGGGCACAAATTATGTGCATTGATATTGGTCCAAGAGTTGACTGATTATGAAGATTATTGATTTGGCATAATCTGAGGTTGGCTATTACAAATTACTAAAAAAAAAATTAATCAATTAATCAAAACTAAACTCTTAAATTATAAATAAGTGTTATTTTAATAAATATAAATAACATTAATAATATATATATATATATATATAAATAATTAAAAAATAAGAAAAAGAAAAAAAACCAGATTGGTCAAGAAGAAAAAAAGAAAGGAAGGAGAACGAAGAAGAGGAGGACGAGGATCGAAGAAGAAGAAGAAGGATCAGAGAAGAAGAAACATCGGAGAAGGAGAAAAAAAGGACCAGAGAAGAAAAAGGATTGGAGAAGAAGAACGTTCAAAGAAGAAGAGAAGAAGAGAATCAGAGAAGATGATCGGAAAATAAGATTTTTTTTTATAACAAAAAAGTGAAAAAAAAAACAATGTATTTTGTGTTTTTTAAAATTTTCACTGTTAATACTGATTTCGTTTTTCATTTTACTTTTCGTTTTTTAAAAATAAAATAAAAATTTATTAACGAACGCATATTTAAAATCTTTTTTAAAAACAAAAACGAAAACAAACCGAAAAAGGGCTACGCAACGGACCTTAGAGCATTTTGTTTCCAAAAGCAAAATAAATTACGTCATTTTTAGTTTAGGCTCTTGGGCATTTTGTTTAAAGCAACAGTGTTTCCAAAATCATTACTACATTAGTATCAAGAAATTGCTATAGACCTCAAAGACACCAACCACCAAAATGATCTACGACAATTTGAACATTAAACCCCGAGACTTTGAATTCCAAAAATGATCTGAGATTGAGATGAGTCAAATGTTAGGGTCAAGCTTAAGTTTCTCAAATTTCACTCAGTCTATCTCGCATTTTTATTCTCATCGGCAGCTTGCGATGATGTTCAAGTTTTGAACCACTGATACAGTGATACTCCTTCCCTATTGGTTTCTCTATCAAATAGGTTTGAACAAGTTTCTTTTCGTTTTCTTTGTCAAGCTGTCCATTATAACCTAATTTTGTTTTAATTCTTCCATTTTTCAAGCTCGAAATTCTCTCAATCTCCAATTCCACCAAATGGAGATTTGGATGAGACACGTCTGGATTCGTTGAAGAACCCGTCCAACATCATATCCCGAAGCTGGAGGACGTGAATGAGCTCTCCAAAGGCAGATAGAAGCTCCTCAGACGATGGCGACTTCAGCTGGTACTTTAGCTCTATGGTTTGTCAATGAATATGTGTTTAAATTCTTCAATGTTTGTCAATTGGGATGATTAGTGTTTTCTGTTTGGTACTTCATGGATATTTATGGACACCGGATTAGGAGAAGGAATGGTTTTGATAATCAATTACTCAGTGTTGCTATAGAAATTAAACAAAATTTTAGAATGTTTTTTCTTGCAAATTCCCAAATATAAGCTAAATCTGGGACTGTTTTGACTTATATTTCTATCAAGGACATGTATCATTGCTATGCAATTAAATAAAAATAGCACATATATGAGATGAATTGAATATATTTGACTTTCATGTATTGCCTGATTATTTTGTTGTGGAAAAAAGTGTTGTGGATTGATGATGCCCATAGTCTTGTGAGCTTTTAATCTTAGTACAAATGACTTTTAAGGGTGTCTATCTTGCAATGACCTCTAATAATAAGGTGCATATGTGCAATAAGATATTAATATAAGTTCTTTTTCAAACTGATATTATCTTGTTATTACTCATACATGACAAGCTAGCAACTCGGTGGTTTATTATGAGTTCTAATATATATGTTGTGATATTGGAATCATAAGCTATATCGTGTTAGAAATTATTATGTTTTGTTGTCCCCAATGGATGATTGATCATGAGTGGTTCATGGGAACTTAGTCATTTAGTGTTGGATAATTGTATACTTTTATTAAGAGGGATGATTGCCGTGTGATGTAGTGTATTATGTTTTACACTACTATATCCTGCAGTCTTTAACTAATGCCATCATTGGATAGGCTCATAGTCATCAGTTTAGAAAATATTCCAACTCTCTCTTTGTTCATCTGCTAGAAAATTGTAGCTCTATCACCAGAATTGCAACGAACTGGTACTCCTGCTCTGCTCATACAGAGCCTTGGCATCGGAAAGCTAGTTGCCGCTGTATGACACAAGGGCTTAGCTTGGCTTTGCCTGTTATTAATACCTAAAGAAGAGAAAAAAAAAAGTTGCTTCACTATTAGCTCACCCTATAGATTTGTTGTTGAGGGGCATTGATTGTCTTGCTGTCCATTTGAAGTTTCAGAAACTGGTCTTGGAAAGAGAGTTTATTGTATCTAGTATGTATTAACTACTTTTGTAAGTGGACTTATCTCTTTCTGATTCTATTTACCTGGATCAAGTGGTTAGCATGTCCTTGAGTATTTTTTTCTCCTGTTTTAATTCGTGGCACTGTCCTTCCGACAATGTTCGGATTTAGCACCATTCCATAACTGTTGAGTTTGGGAGTGATGTCTTTCCTTCGGTTGTCTTCTATCAGACTCGCAGAAAACTTGCTCCACTTGTGGATTAACTTTTGGCAATTGTATTTTAGTTCAGTTTTGCACTAACATGTATAAAAGAGAAGATCATAGTTTCTGAAGCATATCATATTGGGTTAGGTCTCTCATATCATACACTTGGGTACTTTAACAAGCCTACTTCAACAGATCCCAACTAAAGTTGGTACCAACTTTGTTCAGGGAAGCAGTCTGTTTTCTTTTCTCATAAACACACTGGACCTTGACCTTGAGCCATCTCAGTATGTTAATGTAAGAGGTGATGTAACCAAATCCTGTCTTGACTTGATTACTGTTGTACGCAAACTGGAAATTGACCGACTTTTTTCCTCTTTTGTAGGTGCAATAATGACTGCGATACATCTTGTTGTCACTGCAACATTGAGAAACAGCCACCTCTACATGTTCCAAGAAGGCGATTGAGTTGCAGGTGTGCTTGACTTAGCTAGTCTGCTCATCATCTGAAAAACATGAACATATTTGTTCGTCTTATATTTCCACTTTCAAGTCCACCTATGCACATATTTTTGTCCTATATTTCCACTTGTTTTTATAGTGGCCTACTACTATTATGACTTTTCTACTTGCAAAAACAGTTGAAAGATGGGTGATGAATGCTTGGTAAGCTCAAGACGCAAAAAGTGATATCAACTTCAGTGACTGCATGCGATACTTTTGTTGCACTTGACACTTTTCTTTAATGACTGTTATGCCTGTATACAAGTGACTGCAATTTATTTTTCAATTGACTGCATGTGAATATGTGATATTCTTGGTAATGCTGGTAAATGTTCCTTCAAAATTTCCAATGTACAAAGAGGAGATTCTACGGTAGAACGTTTTGAATACCATAAGCACCTGGTCACTCCATGGACTGGAGACCACATGAAGGCTCTACTTTGGTAGTTTCATCAACTGACTATTAGTCAGAACTTAGAAGTTTTATTTTGTGACTTAAGTTGTAATATTTTAGATTAGGTCTATATATATTATATACTAGAAAGCTATATAAAATGATGTTTGGTATTATATTTTGTAAAATGATATTCTTGGTAATATTATTTTGATCTTCAATATGTTATTGTAATGATATGTTTGATTTGACTTCTTTATTTTTGTTCAATTTAATTATCTTTTCTTATGGAATAGTTTCCAAAATTTTGGCTTTTTTTTGTCTCAAAACATCTTTTTATACGACATTTTTCTGTTTCTTCAAAATAAGTGTTATACAGTGTTTTTTGGCTGTTCCAAATTATGTTTTATATGCATTTTTGGACCGTCTAATCGCAAGTCTTTATGGTATTTTTGGGCTGCTCCAAAATGCATTGTTTACAACATTTTTTATGGCATTACTGACATGTTTCAATAGATTGACATTCTTTTACAACTTCTTTTGCAATGACGTTTTACTAAGATTAATGTTAGGTTTTCTAAATATTTTTTCAAATTTCATTTCAAATAGTGTTGACAAATAAAGTGTTAATATTTTATATATAAATTATGAGATTACGTGACAAGTGGTGTGATGTTGATACCTCACGTGCTAACACCATTTAAAAAAGAATTTAAGAAAAAAAATTAGAAAACCTAGCATTTCTCTTTACTAAATGCTGTAAAATGCTGTAAAAGGGTTTTGACAGCATTTTTTAAAGCTTTTAAATGTCAAATTTTCTTGTGATGAGAGTTTAATTTGAGTTTTTATTTATTTATTAGTTGTTAAATTGGTCAATTATTTATTTAGTAACTTTTGTTAAAATATTATTTCAAAATTACTAAAATAGCCATCTATAGTTGGAGGTCAACATATTACCCTTAACTATTAGGGGTGTGAGAGTAGAATAAGCAATTCTCTCAATCTATTCAGTAGTATTTATTCCAACCAGGTGCTGTGACTACAATTTCCCCTAAAATTGAAGAAACAAACACTACATCACTTGTGCTAATGTTAAGAGCAGGGTGTTTTTTTTGACCTAAAATGAAACTGAGGGTGATTTTAGAACAAAATAGCAAACTACATGTTGGTTTTTAATAATAGTTAGAGGTAAATGTTTTCATTTGAGGTATGTGGAATTTCTTTTTTTCCAGCAAAATCCAAGACGGATGGAAAAACAAATAAGAAATTCAGGCATCCCAACGAGGTTGGCACCTAAAAAAAAGTCAAACCCCCACACTTGCAACCCTTCAGGAAGAAAAACTTATAATGAAAAAGAAAATAAAAGTACAATTAGGAGACTAGAACCGAACGTCGAAGATCATCTAAAACGATAAAAAGGTAATGGAAATAAATCTCTAAGAACAAAGGAATCACATGAAGGTGGAAAATCCTTATTGCTTAATTAGATAACAAAACAAAATGTACATAAATCTGAAGAAAACACACTAACAAGTGTTAGAAAAAGTGTCTAACAAAAACAAAAATGTGTATCTTTATATTAAGGTTGGCTGTGACTGTAAATTTGTGTGGAACCAAACTTGTTGAAAAATTGAAAAATATTATAGTAAATAATTGGCTTTAAGGCAAATTACAAATGTCGCTAACCTTAAAGACACTATTTGTCCCCACCAATTGAGTGTTGCAAATGGTTGAGCAAATATGTCTCTAGGAAATAATGAAGCATATTTGTTTAATATCGTTGTGCACAAATGACTTAAAACATGAACACCTTTAATGTCAAATCAGCCAAGAAATATATTATGTTACTGTAGCTTAACAGAATAGTGGTATTTATGTAAAAAGAAACGAGAAATTTGTTGTCTAAGAATATGTGAAAATGAGGGAAGAGAGAATAATAACATAAATGTAATTATCTATATTTCAGTTGTGTGTCAAAATGAATGAAAGGATTAACAATTTATAATATGCTTTGCACCTTTTCATAATGGTTACAACCTTTTATCAATAGTTTCATTATTTTACGAATAAATGAAACGTTTCATAAATGGTTGCAATTTTGAAACATTACGACTTTTCATTAAGACTTTTTATATTGAATTAAAAGTCACATCCTTTGTCAAGAGTCACACCTCTTGATCATTTCATTTGATCAAATTTACAACTCTCACATGCTTTATTTTGAAAAAAATTCTAACAATCCTTCACCATTTTCAAAATAAACACAATTTGAAAATGTCTTGCACTGGTTCAGAAATCTTACGCATAAATGATGGTGTCTTTTGGACTTGAACATTCACTTAGTGAAAACATATCACAAGTAGTCAAGGTGGCATGTAGGCAAGCTTTGAACCAGCGACCTTATTCGACTAACCGAACACATCTCACACATAATCTTTCAATATCTCAGGTGTTTAAAAATGTTGATGTGTGGATTGAACCTGCATCTATATCCTAGATTTTCGTGAGCGCTTTAGTAATCAGCCAAGTTACATAGAGGATGACACCATCCCCGACACTTATATATGTATACGTTGTCAGAAGCCCCTGTAAAAGCATTCCAATATAAACTCTGTTATAAGTCTATTAAATGCTTAAAAGACATATCCTTCCTAGGTACAGGTACCAAGCACTTTTTCCTTGGGACACATATAATAAATGTTATAGTGCTTGCAATCACAACATATGATGTACTTTACTCATTGAACCCAAGATCTTGATGTTTCAAGTGTTGGGTTGAGTTTCCATCATTGGTGATGTTTTAAATGCTAGCTTTAGTCCCATCCCCTTGATGTTTTATTAACTAAATCCCTTGCAAGACCTTTTGTAAGGGGTGTGCCAGATTTTGACATGATCAGACAAAATCAACGGTGATCACAACATCAGTGAGCCATTGTCTCACATAACTATGTCTAGACTTGCCATTATACATTTGGCTATATGCTATGGACAGAGTTGCTTAACTATCACATTGTATAGATATAGACGACATTGGTTTTGGCCACAAAGGAATTTCTATCAATAAATTCCTTAACCACTCTGCTTCTTTGCTATATGAAACCAATGTAATAAATTCAGCAACCATGGTGAAATCAGCTATACAAGTTTGCTTTTTGGAACCCCAAGAAATGGCTCTTTCACCAAGTGAAAAAATCCACCCACTTGTGGATGTATGGTCATTTTTATCAGCGACCCAACTGGCATCACTGTATCCTTCTAAAACTGAAGAATAACCAGAATAATATATACCATAATTCATTGTGTATTTTAGATAATTCAATATCCTATGTACTGCTTGCCAATGTAATTGACTAGGGTTACTATTATATCTACTTAATCTTCCTATAACAAACGCAATATCAGACCTAATTCATGCCATAGCATACATAAGATAACCTATGACACGAGCGTACTTTAATTGAGATACAACTCTCTTGGTGTTTGGATATAACATCACAGTTGAATCAAATGGCGTAGAAACTGGCATACAATCAAAATGATTGAATTTCTTCAATATTTTTCAAATGTAATGTGAATGGGTCAGTACTAGGCCATTATCCATACGAACAATTTTTATACCCAAAATGAGATCAGCAAGCCCCATGTCTTTCATGTCAAAATTTGATGACAATAATGATTTAGTGAGTTCAATACTCTCACTGTCAGTTCCAAATATTAACATGTCATCCACATAAAGACATGTAATTACACATTTGTTCCCATTGAATCTACTGTATACGCATTTGTCAGATTCATGAATTCGAAAACCGTTTGAGACAATAGATTTATCAAATTTTTCATGCCATTACTTCATAGCCTGTTTAAGACCATACAAAGATTTGACAAGTTTACAAACTTTATGTTCTTGTCCAGGCAATACAAACTCTTCAGGCTGCTCCACGTAAATTTCCTCATCTAATTCTCCGTTGAGGAACGCCGTCTTTACATCCATTTAATATATTTCAAGATGATAAACTAATGCTAATGCAATCAAAGTTCTGACAGTAACAATCCATACAACTGGTGCATAAGTATCAAATAATCAAGGCCTTCTTTTTTAGTAAAGCCTTTTGTTATTAATCTTGCCTTGAACTTATCAATAGTTCTATCAACCTTTATTTATTTTTTTTAAGATCCATTTGCAACCAATTGGTTTAGACCCAAGTGGTAGGTCAACCGATTTTCAAGTTTTATTTCCCATAATGGATTCTATTTCATCTTTGATTTCCTCTTTCTAAAAGAAAACGTCTTGTGACTTCATTGCTTCCTCAAAAGTGAGGGGATCAGATTCAATTACTTATGAAACCACATATTCTCTCACAAGAGTGTCTCTAGTTCCTTCAACTAGATAAACAATGTCGCCAGGGCCGAAGGATTTTTCTTTCCTTGCTCTTTTGCTTCTCCGTATTTCAGGAAGATCATCTGTGGCATTGTCAATGTCTTTATAGGTGTACCGAAATCTATATTCTTAGGTATAACAGTAAATCTATTTTCATAAAATATTGCATCTCTAGATTCTATGACAATATTTATTTTTATACAATTGTTAGGTTCAATTACTAAAAATCTGTATGATTTATTGTGTTTTCCATAACCTACGAATATGCATTCTACGTCATTTTCACATAATTTCTTTAACTTAGGTTCTAGTAATCTAACTATAAGTCGACAACCCCAAACTCTAAGATAAGAAAGGTTAAGTTTTCTTTTCTTCCAAAGTTCATATGGGCAGTTTTCATTTTCTTAAAGGTACACTATTTGAAATTTATTTTCTTATTAAGTACTCTATTTAAAATTTAAAATGCAGTCAAATATGGCTTCACCCAAAAAACATTTACTTAAACCTGAGTTAGAAAGCATTGCATTAACCATTTCAATTAATGTCCTATTCTTTCTTTCTGATACCTCATTCTGTTGTGGTATGTATGCCGTAGATGTTTCATGCACGATACCAACATTTTCACAAAAGTCAGGAAATTGATATTCACCTTCTTTGAGTTGTAATTTTAGCATCACAGCATTCTCTACTTCAGTTTTATAAATTTTAAAATTATTTAAAATTTCATCTTTAGAATGCAATAAATATATATAGCAATACTTACAGAAATCATCACTAAAAGTTACAAAGTACTTCTTTCTTCCTCTAGTAGGATTACTATGCATATCATATACATTAGTACGTATTAATTGCAATAAAGTAGATTTTCTATCAATTATGGGAAATGGGTTTTTGTGATTTTGATTTTTGTACAAACTTTACATCTTTCATGCATATCATTATTAAACTTTGGAATCAAATCTAAATGAGACATATCTTGTAATCATTTAGTATTAACATGTCCTAAACGATTATGTCACAGAGATAAAGAACTGGAGTCAAGAATATAAACAAAATAATTTATTTTATTAATAACATTCAACTTGAACATTCCCTCATACAAGTACCCTTTCCCTACAAACACTCCTTTTTTGGTTAATACAAAATTATCCGACTCAAATACAAGTTTGATGCAATTTTTGTTCTGAAGGCTTCCAAACACAAGATTCTTTCTAACTTCAGGAACATGACATACATCAGTAAGAGTCAAAGTTTTTCCAAAAGTAAATTCTATCAGGACATTGCCTTTTCCTTAGATAGTAGATGTGGAGGAATTACCCATGTAGAGTACATTTCCATCGTCTACTTTTTCATAAGTAGTGAAAAAGCTTCGATCCTTGCAAGCATGTCTAGTAGCACCAGAATCTATCCACCAAGCAATATCATCATCGAGAGCATTGATGTTGGATATCATAACCACAAAATTTGAGGTATTTTCCTCTTTTTTCTTCTTGAGAAGACAATAATCTTTCTTATAGTGGTGGCATGAACCTTTCTTTTTACAGCTTTAATTCTTCTTTGAATCAAATTTTCGCTTTTTATCCTTGGTGTGTTGAGGGGCCTGCTTAGCCTCTTTCCCTTCCTCCACCATATGAACCTTTGAGGATGAATTGATCTACTCATTAACAAAGTTAATTCTATGCTCCTCCTTTATGCGGAAGTGTTGACCCAACTCTTCTAGAGTAACATCCTCTTCTTTTTTTTTTTTTATGTTTAAGACTCCGTTTGTAGTCTTTCCAAGAGAAAGAGACAATTTATTAATAATAGCATAATAATAATAGATTCATCCATATTTATTTTGTATTGGCTGAACTGATTTAAAATGTCTCATTTCATGAAATTGTTCAACCACATATCTACTATCTACCATTTTATAATAAAAAAATTTGGAGGCCAAGAATTTCTTACTTGTAGCATTTTTTACCCTAAATTTTCCCTCTTGAAATGAGCATCGGACATTGAATTGCAAATGTGACCTTGCATATATACTCATCTTGCTCCCACTTACGACGTTGAGGGATCTGTGTCATGGTTTCATCATCATGTTTGACTGGATTTGGTGTTGTCAATACATATACCACATTCAATGTTGACAGGAGAAAATGCAACTTCTTTTGTTAATGAATAAAATTGCCACCATCAAAACGGTCCAATTTCACAAATTCCACGACGAACTCTTATAGAGAATTTATAGATGCCATTATAGTAGCAGAAATAGTGTCTTAAGATTGTTAGAAAAAGTGTCTAAGAAAAACAAAAATGTGTACGTTTGTATCAAGGTTCATTGTGACTGTAAACTTGTATAGAACCAAACTTGTTGACAAATTGAAAAATACTACAATAAATAGTGGGCTTAAAGGCATGTTACAAATGTCGCTAGCCTTAAGACACTATTTACCCCCACCAATTGAATGATGCACAGGGTTGAGCCAGTGTCGTTCCTGACTATTCCGAGGTCCTTAGACGAAATCAAAATATTGGGCCCCTTATATATATTCATAGTTTTCAATATATATATATATATATATATATATATATATATAACATGTTTTCACATATTCAGCCCGAAAATGATAATTTCATTAAAGATAAATATATCATAAAATGATAGATTCATTAAAAGTATGAAGTTATTATTAATACCATTGTCATACATTAAAATAGTTGCTAATAGCATATAAAATTACTTAAGCTAAACAAGTAATACAACTTTTTTTGTGTCAAAAGCATCATAAAAACTGAGAAAAGAAGAAAGGTAATCAGACAAGTCTGCTTATTTGATACACAAGTGATATTCTATATATGATATACGGGATATTCTTCAGAGCAGCCCAGGGCAATTTTAGCAAGACCATACGCAGCTTGATTTGCTATTTTGGACACATGAGTAACATCAACACCAACACCACCCATAAAACATACACAATTTAAGCATTTGTAAAGTTCTAAAAGATAGTCCGATCATTAGCCTTTGCAAAGTTTTAAAATATTTCGGCAACAACTCTTTATCACAACACAATAAAGAGTATCAAAACATCATTGAAATATCTTCTTCTAGCATTTTACAAAGCAAATTCATTAATAATAATATCAAATTCAATCTTTTTCAATATTTCATTTTCAATACTTAAGATTGCCAACCCATTTGATCTATCCTGTGACATAGTTTTCTTTTTTTTTTCTTCAAATCTAGATGGTTGTTTTTTAGGAATCATGTTACTAATAACTAAAATAACAAAAAAATAACAATAAGACACGAATAACTAAAATAACAATTAACGTAATAATCAATGTGAAGAATAACAATTAACGTAATAATCAATGTGAAGCTGGAAGTCTGGAACGGAACAATAAAATTGTCAAACATTCAAGGAATTGGATTCAACAGGTCGCAACAGTCTCGCAATCCTGTAAGATTGATTTTTTTTTTTACTGAAAAATACAATCAAATCATATATTAATTACTAATTATATATATGAGATTGACACAGAAGAGTAATTATAAAATAGCAATTAAACCATATACTGAATTAGATATATATATATATATATATATATATATATATATATATATATATGTATGTATGTATGAGTATTGATTCAATGAAAACTGATGCAGCTGTTTTACTGATCACGCCTGTACATTTTATGTTATATTCCTAATTTCCTATGTCTGCTTCAATTTTTTGTTTCTTTTCCTGGAGTTAAATACGTGCTCAGGTGTTCAAATATATTAGAATTGATAACAATTTATCATTTATGTATTCTCTGTGAGATTGTAAAGATTATTAAAACAGTGAAAAAATAATGGTTCAGATAATGTTTTTGTTCTAGTTCTAGTTCTTGCAAGTAAAAAAAATAAATAAAGTGAAAAGAATATAATGCTATGGAACCAATATAAATATATAATATTAGTTATGGATCCAAATATCCAATAAGGCAATAATATAAAGCTTGCCTGATCTGAGAATTTGAGATCTCAAATTCTCAATTCTCAGATCTAAACAATAACAATAATTCAATAAATAAGAGAAAAAACTGAGAAAACGAAGATTAAAAGAGATTACTTAAAATAACAAAAAACAAAAGTAAGAAATAAAAAGAAAATTACCTAAATAAAACTAAGAGTTTGAATCGTTCATTCGTTTGATACTTGAGAGTTGAGAGAGTGAGAGAGAAAGTGAGAAACAGAGAAAGGGCTAGTAATGAGCAGACCCCCCCTTTTTTTTTTCTTTATTCTTTTTTTTTTTCTTCGTGGAATAGTGGGTGGAGTTGTACAGCCGTGAAGAAGATTAGAAGAAGATGTTAGATGATTGAAAGTATGATTTATGAAACCTTACTACTAATCATGTGAATAAGGCTATTGGGGAATGAAAATGGGGTCAGATGAGAGATGGTTGGGCTTGTATTAATTTTTATTTGGTAAAGTTTGGGCTATTTTGAAAAAATAAATAATTGGGTCTTTATGTTTTTCAAGTAGTTGTATTAAAAAACATTGGGCTATCACTATTGATTGGGTTTTATATTTCACAACTGAGATCATGTACTAACAAGCCTAAAAAATTACGGACCCGGGGTGGGTGTCCCTGGTGCCCTGCTCCAGGGCCGCCACTGGGTTCAACAAATATGCTTCTAGGATACAATGAAACCTATTTGTTTAATATCGTTGTACACAAACGACTTAAACCACGAATACCTTTGATGTCAAACCAGTCAAGAAACAATATTCTGTTACTGCAGTTTAACAGAATATTGGTAATTATGTAAGAAAGAAATGAGAAATTTATAGTGTAGGAAAATGTGAAAATGGGGGAAGCGAGAATAGTAACAGAAATGTAATGTTCTGTATTTCAGTTGTGTATCAAAATGAATGAAGGAGTGACAATTTATAATATGATTTGCACCCTTTCATAATGGTTACAACCTTTCATCAATAGTTTTATTATTTCATAAACAAATGCAACGTTTCATAAATGGTTGCAATCTTGAAATATTACAACCTTTCATTATGACTTTTAATTTTGAATTAAAGGTCACATCTTTTGTCAAGGGTCACACCTCTTGATCATTTCATTAGATCAAATTTACAACTCTCAAATGCTTTATTTTGAAAATAATTCCAACAAGTAGCAAGAAAGACTTACCACTTGTACAATAAAACTCTTTATCGATTACACCCATAACGGTTATGGCATAACCCACAATAATACAAACTTAACACGGAAAGGAAGTTGGTGTTTGATCGATCGAATGCCATAATAGTCTTTCATGATGTTGCGATCGCCTTTACCTGGATCGGTGCTTGATTGAAAGAATCGAAGCAGTCCTTGATGATCGAAAGGCTTGTATTGCAATGGGTGTTCATCATTGATGAGCTCTCCCGGAGTTTTTATCATCCCATTTAAGAAGACAAACATGCCGATTGCATATCTCACTTCTTCCCCATCTATATTGACTCGATGGTAACATGATTGTATCCTGTCATTGCTCCATGCCTACACCATCTTGAAGAATAAAGAAAATAAAATTGATTTTAAAAAATGTTTCAGATATGAATTATATAATGCGTACCGTATGTAACAACTATATTATTTTTTTTGAACAACAAAGTTAATATTAGGGAAAGCCAAAAAAGAGAGCAACAACACAAAGCAACACAACAGCCACACAAAGAAACACAAACAAACAAAGAAAAACCAGAACCTGAGACAAAACCAAAAGGCAGAACAAAGCAAAAGAAACCAACAAAGCAAGAAAACCACAGAGAAACAGAGTAACCAAACAAACAACACCAGCGCCCAACAGAACCAGGGCAACCAAAAACAGTAAACCGACTCAGCTATCACTCAAAATCAGAAAATTCTTCTCATCTCTAGACGCCAACTTAGCCAGATTATCCGCACAAGAATTGAATATTCTAGAGTCGTAAACAATGGCGATGCCACCATGCTCACTAACATTGTTACGAATATCAAAAATTGAATTGACCATATTAACATTTCCAAAACCATCATTGCTAATCCAAGAGACCGCCATTTTTGAATCGCTAACCACCACAACCTGTCTATCTCTAAGGCTTGGATTGGACATGACAATGTTGACAGCCTTTTTAATAGCCATTAACTCAACATAATTTGGCTCTCGAATCCCCACAAACGAAGCGAATGAGCATAAAATTTTACCATTAGAATCTCTCAATAAACAACCGATACCAGCAGGACCTTTCTTGCCTCTCACAGACCCATCAACATTAAACTTTAGGACATTACCAACCGGAGGACTCCACTCCTACAAATTTAGTTTAACAATAGACTTTTTTTCCACACAACTGTCCTAAATGTTCAGCAAAAGAGAAGAGATTGATTCTTTTGAACCATTTTCAAAATGCTTAAACCACCATACCACACGGAATTTAACCATTTCAATGGCGTAGTCAATGTCTGCATTCTTTCCTTCAAAAACCACCTTATTCCTTGACTCCCAAGTGGTCCATAAGACAGCAAACATTAACGAATCCCATGCACGCTTGTGCTTAGATGTAGGACATAAACCCCTCCAACCATCCATCCATGCTTTGATTGAATATGAAGAACAAAAGCAAACATCCCACCAGTCCATACAAGTATACCATAAACGACTTGTCCACGAACAGTACAAAAACAGATGTTCTGAAGATTCTGACCCAGACCTACACAAAACACACAACTCATCTAAACCTTGACTAAGACCGAAGCGGTTCAAAACTTCCTTAACCATAATTATATCTCTATACAACTGCCATATAAAGAATTCAATTTTAGGGGGACAACAACCATTCCAGACACAATTGAAATCAGTTCCGTTGGATGCATGATCACATTCAAAGTCTCTTCTAAAAGAGCCTACCGTGAAGTCTCTATTGGGACGGAAAAACCAAGCCACCGTGTCAGGAATTCTCCTACTTATTTGAATGCATCCTAAAAAATCGTTAAACAACTTCCATTGAGCTTGTTCCCAATCGAAGACGGGTCTACGTAATTTCACCTCCCAAACCCAACTCGACTCAGACCATCGACCAAAGTCTTTGATTGAACCAAACTTGTGGCTTGCTAAAGCAAAAATTCTAGGGAATGCCAGCTTAAGAGGAGCAGAATCCACACACAAGTCCCTCCTGAAATCAGCTCTTTCGCCACTGTCAACCATAACCTTTAGGCAATCAACGATCAGCTTAGCTGAACGAGAACCATATTTGAGAACACTGGAAATCGCTTTAGTGAAGTAAGACTTCACACGAGGGCCAAGCCAATTCCATATCAAACACTTCTTATCCATCCCATATTTCGCACAGATTAATTTCTTCCAAAGAGAACGATCCTCCCTCCCAAATCTCCACACCCATTTAGCTAACAACGCCTTGTTTTTGTCCATAATTCTGCCTATACCCAGCTCCCCATTGTTCTTTCTCCTACAATTCACGACACGAAGTTTTCTTTTGGCAAGACCATCTCCCCACAAGAAACTTCTTTAAACTTTTTTGATCTTCTTCTCCCTTTTTATAGGGATCCGAAAGACCGAGAGGTAGTAAGTCGGAATGCTTGATAGGACAGACTTGATCAAAACCAATCTACCCCCTTTGGAGAGAAACTTTTTTCTCCAAGGAGCGAGCCTTTTCTCAATCCTAGCCAACACCGGATTCCAAAAGTTCTCCGCACCTGGATTTGCTCCCAATGGGAGACCTAAATAGGAAATAGGTAATTTAGCTTGCTTACACTTAAAAGTCTCTACCACGAATTTGCCTCTAAAGCCTTTCTAATACCCACTCTAACTAGGCAAGTCTTATGAAAATTTATGCATAGATCGGAAGCTAACTCAAAGCATCGTAAAATTCGTTTGGCATTAAGAAGATACTCCATCTTTTGTTTAAAGAAAAGAATTGTATCATCCACAAACTATAGATGGGAGATGTGAATTTTAGAACCCTCAAAATTTTCACCTCTGATCATGTCCATGCAGATGGCTTTTTTGAATAAATAACTCAACCCTTCTATAACAATATTAAAAAGAAAAGGAGACAAAGGATCCCCCTGCCTTAAGCCCCGTTCAATACCAAATTGTTCTGTCAGACTTCCGTTCGCTAGGACTGAAATCTTGGGGAACGAAATGCACTCCTTAATCCACCACCTCCATTTGACCCCAAAACTCATACCTCCATCATCGAATCCAAGAAACCAAAATCGACATTGTCGTAGGTTTTCTCAAAATCTAACTTATCCAATAAACCACCCTCTTTGTCACTCTTCCATATGTTGATGATTTCTTCTGCAACCACAAAGCTATCAATGATTTGCCGACCGGACACAAAGGCCATTTGAAACTCACCAATTATCGAATTCATCACCTTTTTAAGCCTATTTGCCAGCACTTTGGCAAGGATCTTAGACATCAAGCCAATCAAACTAATAGGACGAAAGTCTGTCATAGTCTTTGGATTACCAACCTTTGGAATTAAGGCAATAAACGATCTTTTCAACTCCTTGACAATAACCCCTTCTTTATGGAATTCGTTAAGGAAATCCATGAAATCATCCCGAATCACCTCCCAATTGGCTTTAACGAACTCCAAATTCAACCCGTCCGGCCCCGGGGTTTTACTCCCATTACAATTGCACAAAGCTAACCACACTTTCTCCATGTCGAAATCTGCCTCCAAGGTCAACCTTTCCTCCTCCGTCAACCGCATAAGGTTCAAACCTTCGATTGTGGGGCGACGCCAACTCACATTCTAGAAGTGTGACTTGAAGAATCTACTCACACTCTGTTTAACAAGATCCGGGTCCGATAATCTCTGCCCCATCAAAAATAATATCAAACCAACCATCTGACTCCGCTTTCTTATCCACTTCCGCTTTCTTATCCACTTCCGCTAACCTCTTCTCAATATCTTTACAAAGGATCGAATCCGATTTCTTTGAAGAAAGCCACTTATTGATGTAAACTTTAACAGACTTTGTTTTAGAGGCTACCACCGCACCTTTTGAGCCACCACACTTACTGTCAATCCATCCTTTAACCGCCTCCTTCATAAGGTCAGTGTCCTCCCACCACCAATTGTAAAAACGAAAGGGACATGGACCCCAATCAACGTTCAAAGTTCCCACCATGATTGCATTATGATCTGAAAGACTCCTAGGAAGACTCTTTTGGACTAAATTAGGAAACCAAGAAAGAATGATAGGGGAAATAACAAATCTATCAAGCCTTGCCCAAGCTTCCTTAGTTCTTTTATTGGACCAAGTGAATCTACCCCCTAGAAAGGAATGTCAATCACCCCCATTTGTAGGACGAAGGAGTTGAACCTCCCCACCGAACCCATGTCACAACCTTCCCCAACTCTTTCCGACGGATCAAGCACCGTATTAAAATCACCACCTATACACCAAGGCATAGGAAAAGAATGTTGAATAGCTAATAAAAACTCCCACAACTCTCTTCTCTCACTCTCTACTGAAGCAGCATACACGTTGCAAAAGACCGCCTCTTTTTTCAACTTCAAAATCTCTCCCATCAAAATAATGCATCTCATGTTAGACACACATGCTTTAACCGTAAAAAGATCTTCATTCCACAATGAAAATTAACCTCCTGAAATGAAGATCTTTTTGCGGTTAAAGCCTGTGTGTCTAACAAGAGATGCATTATTTTGATGGGAGATTCAAGATGTTTGTGTTAAAATGCACTGTTAAGCAATTTACGATCATCATTTAAGTTTTTAGGTTTCATAAAACAGTTTTGACTGACCGTGAATACATCACCAGCAATGACCACAAAAGAAGTAGGCGAGGGATCAAAATGAAGCCACTCTCCATCCTTTGTTCGCAACTCCAAACCTTTGACATGATTCGTATGAAGAATGGACACCAGGGTCTTGTCCGTATGACCCTTAAAAGCATCATTAGTCCGGTCTGTCTGTGATTTGCTGTATTTCAAAAAACGTAGAAGATAAGTGGCAGATCCCTTGTGACTCTCATAGAGTTTCTCTATTCCGTAGCTTTCAAACAGCAATCTCATCACCAGTTTGTCACGGGCCGCAAACTGTCAAGCCCAAGAGCCCAACAAAGACCACAACTATGCCAAGCTCTTGGAAGATTCTAGAGACTTCTCCACAATTCCAGCATTGGTCAAGCTTCTGGAAGTCTCTAGCAACCCAACCCTCTCTACACCATTCTTGTATTTAACTAGATAGTTGTAGAATAATCTAGAACCTTGTAAAGGCATATAAATACATGTAGAGTATTCTAGCTAGGTGTAGAATATTCTGGAGACTTAATCTCCTAGATTAATCTAGAACATTCCCTAAGGAGGTGGCTCACCTATAAATAGCCAACCCCCCCTCATTTGTAAATCATCCTAGAAACTCAAGCATTCTAGTATCCAAAGCATTGTAAAGCTTCCTTCATAGCAATACAATCTTTGTTTTCCATTCGAGCTCTTCTACTCTTTTCTCTCAAATCTGTCTTGTAAGGCTTACTTAGCAACATTCTCATAGAATTTGCCTAAGTGCCGCACGGGTGTGCTGCGCAAACTCTAAGCCCGTGACAGTTGGTATCAGAGCCTGGTTAAGCAACCACAGCTAGCACGAGTCATGGCCTCCGATAGCGAAGTTGCTGCTATAGTGGAAGAGCAAGCGCATGGTCGTGGCGAGCAATGCACCAGCACCAAGCGTAGCAAGTCCAAGGGTCCGTCCATGGACGCTTTGGAATCTCGCGTGGATGTCCACGATGAAGCCCTCTCCGAAATGCAAACCACCTTGAGCACCGTGGTCGACCATCTCGATGGCCTAGAAACCAATTACGCCATAATAGCTCAGGCGACCAAGGCAATGCTACAAGAGTTCCAGAAGGGCATTCGGGAGGAAATCTGCCAATTTACTGAAGAAATCCGCGACACTCGCACCTTCGTCGAGCAAGAGTTGTGGGCCATTCGAGTCGAGATGGATGAAGTTCGCACCGAATGGACTTCGTTCAAAAACAACCCAACTTATAGCAATGGTGCCTTCGCTAGCACGAGTACATGGGGCGCCATCCAAATCCCTAAGCCATCCACATTCAACGGCAATCGTAACGCCATGGAAGTGGAAAACTTCCTCTTCGGCCTAGAACAATACTTTGAGGCCAAGGGAGTTAGGGATGACATTACACGGATCACCAATGCTCCCACCTTCCTTAGGGATTCTGCTCAACTATGGTGGCGATGCAAGCATGGTGATACTATCCACCCCATCCGCACATGGGAAGACTTCAAACGAGAACTCAAGAGGCAGTTCTCGCCAACCAACGCCGATAAGGAGGCCCTCGCCTCAAGCAGTCTGGATCCATCCATGACTACATCAAGGAGTTCTCTACCTTAATCCTCGAGATCGAAGATATGTCCGATAAAGACAAACTATTCCTTTTCATGGACGGTCTCAAGGAATGGGCGAGAGTGGAGCTAGAAAAGCGGAACGTGCAAGACATTGATGCAGCCAACGCCGCCGCAGAATCCCTTGCCGACCTCACCACGACAAAGGAAATGACCGACAACCATGAAAAAGGTGGGGGAGACGAGTCTAAAGACCACAATCGCAGGAGCGAAGGACCAAACAGAACTCCCAATGGCGATAACCGGCGTGACAACGCCAATGGAGGCAAACCCGTTTTGATCAAGCCGAAGAATCCATGCTTCATTTGTGATGGGCCACATTGGGTACGTGACTGCCCAAAGCGGAAGATGCTCAATTGCCATGGTTACCCAACTAGAAGAAACTAAGGCAATTGAGCCCCAAGCAAGCATGAGTTCTCTTCAACAGCTTTATGCACTCAAAAGGCAACCCGTGCCTCCAACACTTACCAAAGGCCTCATGTTCGTGAACGCCACTATCAAAGGCAAACCAGTTCGTTCAATGCTAGACACTGGGGCAACGCACAACTTTATCTCAACAGACGAAGCCAAACGACTTGGTCTTCGCATCACCAATGGTGAATACGCCATCATTAAAGCTGCCAACTCTCCGGCCAAGCAAATTGATGGCACAGCAAAAGACGTCATTGTCCACCTAGGCCTATGGAGTGGAAAGCTCAACTTCTCGGTGGTTCCCTTAGATGACTACCGAGTGGTGCTAGGCATGGCGTTCTTTGAGCAAGCCAACGCTTTCCCCCTACCCGCTGCGAACTCACTTAGCATTCTTAACGGGGGCAAGGCATTCATCATCCCGGTGGGACGCATACCACAGCCATGTAGGATGCTATCCACCGTACGGCTCGAGGAGACACCAATTTCTCCCACTTCTCCACAGAACCAGCCGATTGTAGGCATTCGAAGGAGTAGGAAGCGCACCAGCCATGGGAAGCGATCGAAGGCACCGAGAGAAGGCACCCAAGATGCTGGATCACCTTCGAAACCTAGCCAGCCCACTTGCGTCGAGCTAAGGATGCGAGACTCGAATTCCGTCTCTCAAGGGAGGCTTCCCAAGCCGAAGACCTTCCGCAGGAATGAACCAACTTGTGCCCAACTCCAACATACTCAGCGCCCACGCAACGAGGACGTTGCGAACTTAGGTGGGGGAGGATGTCACGGGCCGCAAACTGTCAAGCCCAAGAGCTCAACAAAGACCACAACTATGCCAAGCTCTTGGAAGATTCTAGAGACTTCTCCACAATTCCAGCATTGGTCAAGCTTCTGGAAGTCTCTAGCAACCCCAACCCTCTCTACACCATTCTTGTATTTAACTAGATAGTTGTAGAATAATCTAGAACCTTGTAAAGGCATATAAATACATGTAGAGTATTCTAGCTAAGTGTAGAATATTCTGGAGACTTAATCTCCTAGATTAATCTAGAACATTCCCTAAGGAGGTGGCTCACCTATAAATAGCCAACCCCCCCTCATTTGTAAATCATCCTAGAAACTCAAGCATTCTAGTCTCCAAAGCATTGTAAAGCTTCCTTCATAGCAATACAATCTTTGTTTTCCATTCGAGCTCTTCTACTCTTTTCTCTCAAATCTGTCTTGTAAGGCTTACTTAGCAACATTCTCATAGAATTTGTCTAAGTGCCGCACGGGTCTGCTGCGCAAACTCTAAGCCTGTGACAAGTTGCTCCAGTTCTGCTACTATGTTTGCATATGTATGAGCATTTTCACTTTACAAACAGCAAACCATTCGTAAGATAGGTCAGGAAAATGTTTTATATTTTTATTAAAAAGTTAGTGAAGGTTTATAAATTAAATATGAAAATTGACCCTTAAGAGTTCTATCGACTTTAAAATCAAACAATTTTAATAAAAAAATAAAATATGTACCAGAATTGATCATTTCCTTGAGGCCACATGAGGTTTGTGAATTTTTCACATTCCTCAATATTTGTTGGATACTCAATTCCCATTCCCTCAAGAAGAGGCAGAACAGATATTTTTCCCATGTAGCCATGAGCAGGCTTAGGATTAACATTTTTCATTTTGGTTTCTACCGGAAGATCAAACAGCTCTTCCAGTGCATCGAAGACCTTTACACGAAAATCCGAAGAGAGTTTGTCATAAACTGCTACAAAAGATCCATATTCTTCAAGTGCAAGCCTGATCTCGTTACAAGCTGATCGCACAGAACTTGTACCAGGCTTCAAGTCTTCCCCGGAAAGATCAACAACTGGAAATTTTGAGGCTGTTTCGAGACCCATATATGGTTTTAGTTTTGTGCTAGGTAGAAATTAATGTTTGAAGGCTCAAAGAGAAAACAACCAAGTGGTCAATCATTTTGTTCATTTTTCATATAAATAACGGTAAGTTGATGCAAATATGACACAATAGGACAAACAAATTCACAAAAAAAATAAATGTGCTCATGTCAAAGTTCTTTTTATAATTAATTACCACATTTAATTAATGTTCATGATGTATTTATACGTTTGAGAAATTGAATTTGTACGCAGTTTTCGTTAATTGTTTAAGGAATGTATTCTTTGCCAATTGCTGGTGTGGTTTACTGGTGTAAATATGGGCCGGCCCGTTCGGCCTGCCAAGGAAGGCAGGCCGTGCCTAGCATGGCCCGCCTGGGGGCGGGCCGTGCCAGGCACGGCCCATAATTACAGGCCGTGCCGGGCCTCCAACCGAGGCACTCCTTGCCGGCCCGGCTTGGCACGCTTGGCCGGTGTGCCAAGCCCAACCGTCGGCACGGCGGGCCGGTACAGTGGGCTCAGTTATATATATATATATATATAAAAAAATTATATTATTAATATTTAAAAAAAAAAAATTAAATTGGGCCGGCCCGTTTGGCCCGTCTAACCGGACAAACGGGCCAGCACGACCGTGCCTACGTGCCGTTCCGGGCCCTGTTTTCCAAAACAGGCCTGACCTGTTTTGGAACACAGGCCCGGCAGGCCGTGCCCAAACAGGTCGGGCCGGCCCAAACTTACACCTTTTGGAACACAGGCCCGACCTGTTTTGGAACACAGGCCCGGCAGGCCGTGCCTTAACAGGCCGGGCCGGTCCGGTCCAAACTTACACCTTTAGTGTGGTCTGTCGTGTCATAATCAATGAACCACGAATTATATACGGTGACGTTATTATATTTCTATAAGCTTTATTAACTATAATATTCATATTAAATCCATATTAGTTGGTATTGATCAGATAGGTGTTGGTATTGGTTGTCTAATTGAGATGAGGTCAAAAATTAAGGAGCTATCATTTGATGTTATAATAAATACTGACGTTCTTAGCGTGTTCATTTGGGGATTATTTAAACAAAGAAAAAAAATACTACAGTGTCATACCTAAATATAATATATATTAATGTCAAGTACAATAATGCATCGAAAAGATTTAATTTTATTTATTGTACTCATCGTTTTTGAAGGTCTGATTTCATTATATATTTATATATAATCAAGATTGAAGGCCAAATTGTATTTCGATAATGACTGGACTCGGTGTCCGCCCAGGGCGAAAAAATGATCCTTTTTTTTTTCAAGTGTTCGTATAGTCGTATCTTTAGACTTTGATAATTAAAGGGTCAAAAAAAGATGATGCTTCTCACACTAGACACATAAAACATGGTCCATATAATCGTATCTAAAAGTAAATAATATGAGCCTAAATCTAGAAAGGGTGAATATGGTTTAATAGATTAATTACCAACTTTTCGCCTAAATCAATGTTAACCACTTTACTCCATGATGATGAGTAGTCAACCGGTAAAAAACAATGTGGAAAAACAATAAAGAACATGGCAATTGATTTACGTGAAAAACCATTTAACTGGATAAAATTCACAGGCTATCCATAACCACATACGGTTTTTAAATCCAATATATGTAATGATGTTTACAACTTAGTTTGACCTCAAATCAGACCATTCTTATAACGTAACACACCACTACTACCCACGGGCTTTTTATAGTGATCCTAGACAAATTGTTAGTGCACAAATCCACTTAGTCACACCATACTTAGAACATAACACATCACTACTAACCGTGCAACTGACACCCGAGAACACCAACACTCAGTGCATGGGTAACTGCGTTGGTAGGAACCCACGCACCACAGGCGCAAAAGGGACTCGAGGAAACCATGCTTCGGTGCGTGAGTACTGCACGGGTAGAGCCTGCACAATAGAGATCTTCAGGGAGGTCATACAACGTGCTAAGAAAAGCACTCTATCGTGCATGCGTGGACATTTCCGATCAACAAGTGGAAAATGAAAAGCATAGAACACAACCACACTTAGAACTAACACCAAGGTGCATGTGTGAGAAGTGTAAAGAAGAACACAAACATAATAGATTGAAACACAAATGCAAGATGTGTAAGGCATGCATGAGAGCATGTGTGTGTGTGCAACTAAGTCTCTTCAAAGAGTTAAGCAAAGTGATATACCTTTGAAGTGCTCTTGAGTTTGACGATGCCACTGAAGCTTGATCATATGCATAGAAGGCCTAGTCTACCCTTACAAATTGAATTCCCAATATGATTTGTCATAAAATAAGTCAATCGTAAAAATGAGATTATTTCAGGGGGACCCTTCCACGCCCCAATGGGCCCCCACGCCCATCCCTAATAATGATATATAGTTAAAGATAGTGTAACTAATGAGTATATATAATATTTGGTTTATTTTTAATTAAAGTAACTTGTCCTTATTGGTAAATATTTATTGTGTTATTTTATAATAAAATTTTAATAAAATATGGATGTACTAAATAGTTTTATGGATGGGAATATCAACACCCTTATGTAAATGGTAGGTGAATCGAAGGTTGAGTCTTTAATCATTTGTCATTGGTTTGAATTCGAAAACTTTTATGTGACAAAAATTAGTTTTTTAAAAAGCCCAACTTCATTTAGGCCCAGGCCCTGAATTCGGTCCGACCCAAGTATTAAGGTCACCAAGATCTGGATTGGGAATAACATTATACAGTGACAACAAAAATCTGATACTGTTTATCCAATTATCCGGCCCATCCAGGTCTGAACAATATCGGGTCTGAACCTTTATACGATCCAATATGAGATTGGGTTTCAAAACTTTGGCTAGTCCCAGCCTAGCCCTTTTGACACCCCTACAGTATCATATTCATGAATTGTTTTCGTCAAATTTAGTTGGGAAAATTATGATAAAGTACCCTAACGCTTGGTGAAAGTGCAATTAGATTATACTTTTGTTAAAATTACAGTAAAGTACGTTTGACTAAATCTTCTATCATTAAAATCAACAATTGACCGGTTAAAAATTACGAAATGTCTTAAAATTAGTAGTTGACCAGTTAAATATTACGAAAGGTATAAATTACCCCTATGTGAATAAAACAATTCTCATGGCCCAATGAATAAATGCCACACCACTCACAATTTTTTTTTTTTAAAATAAAACGAATGCATCATGAGAAATGGAAAAAAACAAATATTAAACCCAGATCATGGAGGAGATCTGTAGATACCTCTTAATGGAGGAAATTAACAAATCTTCTCCTGGAATGCCAAACTTGATCTTCCCTTGGAGGAGATTGGAACTTGCCATACGGGGATAACAGCGGTGGCAGGTGTGTATAACCGGAGATGGAGAGAAGGTGGTATCATCGACGGAGGGGCGTGGAGGAAGTTGGCAGTGGTGGTGAGGGCTCGGTGGGTGGAGATATCTATTTGAGTTTTAGTTTAAGATTTTTTGTTAGTTTAGTGTTGGAGATCTCTAATTTGGATTTTGAATTTTCATCTGAGAATGAAGAAGAAGAAGATGTTGTTGTTGTTGTTGATGATTGAGTGAAAAATCGTTGACTATGATCAAAGAAAAAGAAAAATGATATTCGGGTTCTTAAAAAAAAAGTTAGTTACAGTGGTGATTGAGATCTCAAATCTAGATTACTCTAATTTTTTAGTCTTTAATTGATTTGATGATGATATAGGAAACCCAGATCTTGCACCTACCGAAATTTATTTTTCTTCTTTTTCTCAAATTCATGATTCTTAAACATATAAACTGTTTGATAAAAGGTGTGAGAGAGATGAAAAATATTCCAGAGAAGAATGAACTCCATTAGTTGAGAGTTCTCAAAAGCTTTTCCATTTTATTAAATGATCACAAATCACATGAGTACAAATATATACTAGATAGGCTTGCACACACTTTACGCAACCTCTAACAAACCCCTAAAATTACAACAATCGGTTACTAATTTGTAACTAACTTTCCACCCCAGCAACTTAACTAATTCTAACTATTAGTCTGACTAATAAGACCTTGATCACCGGCTCTATTATGAAACATATTACAAGTATATCTTCTAGACCTAGAGTCACTTGACGTATGATCAACATCAATAGTCCATGGTAGCTACTTTATATATGCATATAGTGTAGTACAGCCTCAGTAGCTTGATAGGTTGTTTTGTACCTTTGGTATCTCTGAGTTGTTTGCTAGGCTATTCTGTAGCTCTAGTGATTTCTCATTTTGTTGCTTAGTTTGAGGCTACTCAACAATACTATTCACATCCCCCTTCAAGCTGAACCGTGGGTGAACCGTGGTGAGGCAAACCGTGGTGAGGCAGCCAAATTCAACTTGACCGAAGAGTTACAAACCTGCTCACAGAGAGAATCGTAGTGAAAATATCTGCCACTTAAAATTCGGTGGGAACATAATAGATATCAAACACACCAACTTCAACCTTCTCTTTGATAAAGTGAACATCAATTAATTTCGATGTCCTTATTCCTAGCATGGAAAGTAGGATTCTTTGCCAAAGAAGCTGCACTCTGATTATCACACCACACACAGATCTTTCGATCATCAAGAACCCAAACTTCTTTAACAAAGATATAACCCAAACAATTTCAGTAGAAGCTTGTGCCAGAGACCTATACTCAACCATTGCATTGGATCTAGCAACATCATGTTGCTTCTTTGAACACTAGTAACAAGATTACCATCCAAAGACATCGAGCAACCACTGGTACATCTTCGATCACAAACACAACTCGCCAAATCAACATCAGCATAAACCTCTAAAGAGATACTAGAACATGCTTTAAATCAGATACCAAAATGAGCAGTGCCTTTTAGATACCTGAGTATACATTTACATGTTTGCCAATGCACCTCAGTGGGCTTAACCAAAAACTGACTAAGCTTATTTACTACAACTGCATTGTCTGGCCGAGCATTGACCAGATATTATAAAGCATCTATAGTGATTATATATAAGGTAGAATCATCAAAAACTGTACCTGAGTGAAGTGATAGCTTGATAGAATCGCAAGCTGGAGAAGCAGTTGGTTTTGGCTCAATCATACTAGTCTTTTTGAAGAGATCAATGATATATTTAGTTTGAGTCATAAAGAGACCATTTTTCTTACGAAAAGCTTCAAATCCTAGGAAGTAGTTCACTGAACCAAGAGATTTATGATCAAACTGAGAATTTAAATCAGAGATAATCTTGGCAATAAGAAAAGCACTACTCCCCGTTATCAAAATATCATCCACATAAACCAATAAGAATAGACCTTGATCATTGGTCCTCTTAACAAACAATGAGACATTAGAAGTGCTGATGTGACAACCCCAAGTAAATAACACTACCGAAAGCTTGTGAAACCAGACTGTAGGTGCTTATTTGAGACTATACAACACTTTCGTAAGGCAACATACATGATTGGGCATAGTAGGGCTAGCAAAACCTTTTGGCTAATCCATGTACATAAGCTCATTCAAGTCCCCGATTAAGAACTCATTATTGATGTCAATTTGCTGAATATTCCAACCAAGTGAACAACTAAAGTAAACAAAATTTTGATCATAGAAGCCTTAACAATAGGGCTGAAAGTGTCAAAGAAAGCCACCCCATGCACCTGATGAAACCCCTTGGCTACCAATATAGCCTTATACTTCAAAACAGTTCCATCTGGGTTTTATTTTAATATAAACACCCATTTACTTCCCACCACACTCATATCTGTAGAAAATAGAACCAATTTCCATGTATTATTGGCAAGCAAGACATCATACTCAACTTGCATGGCTGCTCTCCGTCGAGGATTTGCTAGAGGTTCTTTAACTAATGTAGGTTTAACATCAGTATAGGTTGTAGAAGGAGCTGAGTGAGAAATAGTGTATACTTTTGGTTTAAAGATTCTAGATTTAGCTGTAGTTTGCATAGGATGAATATTGGTAGGCTGATTGGAAACTGAATGAGAAAAAACAATAGGTTGGTTGGAAGGAATGGAATTAGACTCAATAGGAGAGGCTGAATTTATGACTCGATAAGAAAAGGATGTGAAAGGATTGGACATAGCTGCAGAGGAGTCTGTAGACTTTTCATTATTTTTAGATGACAGATTTTGAAATACATCTGGGTTATAAACACCTATTTGCTTCCCACCACACACATATCTATAGAAACTAGAACCAATTTTCATGTATTATTAGAAAGCAAGGCTTCATACACAGCTTGCATAGCTGCTCTCCATCGAGGATTTGCTAGAGCCTCTTCAACTAATGTAGGTTTATCATTAGTATAGGTTGTAGAAGGAGTTGAGTGAGAAGCAGTATAGACTTTTGGTTTAAAGATTCTAGATTTAGCTATGGTTTGCAAAGGATGAATATTGGTAGGCTGATTAGAAATTGAACGAGAAAAAACAATATGTTGGTTAGAAGGAATGGAACTAGACTTAATAGGAAAGGCTGAATTTATGACTCTATGAGAAAAGGATGTGAGAGGATTGGACATAGCTGTAAAGGAGTGTGTAGACCTGTTATTAGATATAGATGACAGATTTTGAAATACACTCAAAGGTAAACTATTGACTTGATCCGTAGAAGATCCAGAATTTGAATATAAAAGACTATTATAAGGAAAGTCTAGTTCATGGAATAAGACATTTCTTGAAATATACTCCTTCCTAGTCAGTGATAAGCACTTATAACCTCTGTGCAATAGGCCATATCCGATAAAAAGGCACTTGACAAAGTGGAAATAAAACTTGTGTCTGTTGTAGTCCCTTATATATAGGAAACAGGCACAATGAAAAGTTTAAAGAATATTATAATTTGGTTTTTTATTGTATAGAAGCTCTTAGGGAGACTTGCTCAATAAAAGAGAGGGAAGATTATTGATCAATACCATAGCAATGGTGAAAACCTCACACCAAAACCAAAGAGGCATACAAACATGAGCAAGAAGGGTAAGACCTGTCTCAACCACGTGCCTATGTTTTCTTTCAGGTATACCATTTTGTTGGTGAGAGTAAGCAAATGAATACCTAGGAGTGATGTACTCTTTTTGAAGAAAAGGTAAAAATGCTTTGAACTCAGTACCCACATATGACTGAAAAGCCTTTATATTTCAGTTAAAAACAAGTTTAACATTAGTTTTAAGGTTAAGAAACTTCTGAAAAGCTTCAGACTTAGCTTGAATGAGAAAAATTAGGTGAAACGAGTAAATGAATCTACAAACAAAATGTATTATTTGAACCCTTCAATTGAGGGAATAGGTGAGGGTCCCCAAATATCAGATAAAACAAGCTCAAGAGGAGCTTTGGTAGTAATTTGATATCTCTGATAAGAAAGCTTATGTAGCTTGCCTAACTTGCAAGAGGTGTGACTTTCAATATCATAAATTTTTAAACTAAAATGAAAAGTTTTAAGTACACACTTAAGAATAGGCAATGCTGGGTGGCCTAACTTAGCATGCCAAACTTCTTTCCTAGTTCTAGTTGCCATAAAAGTTGTAGCAACATACTCTTTACATCTATTTACAATAGATTTATGTTGATCCACAACCGCAGAATCAACACTACAATTGGCAGTTTTATTATATAATGAATTAGAAAAGGAAACTACATCAGCAACACATACATTAGAATCATCATTTTGACAAGAAGTAAAAACCTTAAAACGACCTCCGCTTAGATCCATATGATATAATCCATCCTTAAGGGTTCCTTGAAGAAATACCTTCTTCGAAGTCTTGTCCTTAAACACACAATGAGTTCCAGAAAATTCAGCAGTAGTATCATTGTCTCTTGTTAACTTAGATATGCTTAATAAATTCTTGGTAACATAAGGCTCATGCAAGATTTGATTAAGCATTAAAGACTTATGAGGCAAAGTTTGGGACCTTATAACTGACTTTCCTATATGCACTATGGGAAGTCTAGCACCAATACCAATAGTAAATTTTTCATTACCTTTGTATTCAGATCGAAAAGAAACATTATTAAGTTTATATGTGCCATGGTTGGTGGCCTCACTGTCCATGTACAAAGAAGAGTCACCAATTGCCTCTGGATTCACATACTGAGATGTGGTTTGGTGCAGATTAGCTTGTTTCAGTCTATTGAAGCTTCCTGACCTTGATTTGCATGACCTGAGCTTTGATTACTATTCGAATGTCCTTGATACTGAATTGATTGGCCAAACCTCCAATAACACTACAAAGCCACATGATCAGTCTTATCACAAACTTGGCACTTTAACCTTTGATTTCCTCTGTTGCCATTTCTGCCACCACGACCTCAACTTTTGTTATTTCTTTCTCGATTGTTATTAAAATTGTTTCCTCCTTTACATCCGAAACCTCTTCTATCTCTAGAATTTTGAGCAAAATTAGCTGACAGATAAGAGACATCAACTTGACCAACAGAGTTAAGTTTATCCATGCGTTGTTCATGCATAAGGAGTAAGAACTGGACTTGTTCCAAAGTCACGGTCTTCTGCTGCTGACGAAACAAGTGTCACAACTAAGTCAAACTCGTGACCTACTTCGTTAATCAAGCTTATGATCAAATCACGATCCTTAACCTCTTGACTAGTTTCTATTAGAGCATCACCAATCTCTATTACTTTTAGCACAAAGTCACTGATTAGCCGGATCCTTTCTTAGCAAGATATATTTGTTGCATGAGTGTTATAGCTTTGGCCATAGATTCTTACGAGTAAAGATTTTTCAATCTTGATCAAAAATCAAGTTTTCATTCACAGTTGACAAGAACCAACATAGAAGAAGTTGATCTGATTTCTTCCAAGAAGAAAAAGAAGAGTTGACTAATCACTTCTAGCACCCTAATAGTACAGAGCCATGAGAGTAGCACAATGATAAATAAGATTCATTTCACGAGGATTGATGAATTGATTACCACAATTGATTGATTAAACTACTACTTAGACAATCAAATATTTGATTACTATATTAGACTATTAACACCAATTAAATTTAAACTACTACTAGAATGCAATTAAGGAAACTTAAATAGACAAGTAAACAAGCACAAGTGACACACAAGCAAATTGTTGTATTTCTATTAAGGAACTAGGCTAGACCTTGAATCCACCTAACTAATCCTCACCAATTTATAAACACACCATTATGACTAAATTATGCAAGTGCATATGTAGACCCGTGATACCATCCATTAGCTCTACTCTTATGATACCCTCCAATAGTCTCTACTCTCTCTCTCGAGTAATAGAAACAACACTTACATGCACCAATAACCTATCTCTCGATGGTTATCCGAAATACACAAGTTCATTAAGCTTAGTGGTTCACTAAGTGAGTCCTAGAGACTAGCCTCAAGTATTTCTACCTTAATGGACCTCTATCATGTATTTCATCGAGTACGTTGTATTTTTCTCCTCTCGGTACATCACACAACAACCAAATAAACATCAAATGCTAGCTAGACACTTAATGTTAATAAAAGCATGAAACACATATACATAAACACAATCAATATGAAGAAAGTGGTGGTCTTTATTTGTAAATCATGGTAAAGGTTTTATCTTGGCCTTAGCAAATATGAATTTAGTTCATAAGAGAAGAAATGGCCATACAAAATGTGAGATAAATACAAATCATGAGTGAAATACAAGTAATAATAAAGAGAGAAAGGGGAATAGTAAACTAGGTGAAGAACTCCCTATCTCTTGCTTGAATGTTCTAAACTTCTTCTCTCATTGACTCCTCTTTCTCTAAGATGTGGTTGTTATGGTTGTTATGGTTATTTTAGGTGAGAAGATGGTGTTTTTAGAGGTTGGTAATGTGAGACTTGAGTTTGGATGGTGGTTTGATGAAGGATGCGGGTGATTTGGTTAAGGATTTTGGTGAAAGGTAGTGTCTTGGAGGTTTTGGATTGTAATGGGAGAAGTTGGAACTCAAGGGTCTTGGTAGAGGTGCTGCTGGAAAGTTGAAATTAGGTATTTATTTGTTTGAAAATTAGAGCACGAAAACCTAGGCTAGAGCTGATGTGGAGCGCTCAAGCGCTGTACGTAGGGTGTCTGTACATCGCCAACCTACTGATTGACGTCACTCTGGGATGGGCGCTGTAAGTAGGACGTTTGTAAAATGCCCACCCACTGGATTTGGTTGCTTGTGGTGGTCGCTGTTTGTAAAGCGCCTGTAGTGCAGCCGATCCTTTCTTGTACCTCTAAATTTTTTTGTTATGCCCCAAATTCCACATTTCCTTATCAAAATACCCCTGGAAGCCTTAAAACTTGCACTTGCTCATTTAAACCGTTAAATACTCAATTTATACTTGGGAAACAAATGCAATGGATAGGAATTGGAGGCTACACCAAGTGTAGATGAGAGTCAAATACCCCCAAACCTATCTTTTGCTCTCATCCGAGCAAAACCGAAGCAAACAAAAACTATAACTTACCCTAATCAAAATTAAACTAAGAGAACACCATGTGGCATGTTTCACAAGTATATTTTTGACCAAGTTAACTAAAGATGAGATGCGACATTGGTTGAACTACATTATAGTAAAAAGGGATGCCAATATATGTAGACCTAGGTGCTACAACACTAAAGATTACAATTCCAGACTTCTTTGTGAAGTTAGTTTCAAAAACATTGAACACAAGAGTCATTAGATAACATTTCGCTTCGACTCTATGTCTTTCAAGGTTTCTCTCATTTTTCCACACATAACCTAGGCTCACTTATCAAACATATACGAGTCGGAGTTTATGCACAAAAAAATTTCAAAGTTACACGCATATGGAAAATTTTCAAGGACGCTAATAGTTTTATGCAAATGGACCTCTTGAATGGAATCAAACATTAAGAACGCCAATGTTTCCAAATTAGACCCTTTCTAAAGATCAATTAAGACTTTTTTTAAGTGCATGTGAGGTTGGATAGTGATGAAGAGGTCAGGTGGGTATGGTTTTATTGGTAAGACTATGATCATGTTAGAGTCTTTTCCTTGATTTCCTTTGTATATTCCCTTTTTTAATGCCTAGGCAATTTATCTACTTTAAGAGCTTTGTACACTTTAGTGGTTGCTTAATATTTAGGCAACTCTTTACATTGGACTTTTAAGACTTTTTTTTTTGAATAAAGTGGTGCAATTTACACAATGAGCCTAAGTACACACTACTTGAATACAATTTGGTATGTTTCTCATGGGGGCTTCCATCTGCATTTTCTCAAGGCATGATCATTGTTATGAGATGGTCAATTGTTTGAGTCTAGTGTGGTGTAGATGTAACATGGGGTAGATATGGTGATTGGGTTTAGTGTGCAGGTTTACATTCCTTGGACATTTAAGTACACACACAAGGTTTTGGAACATGTTTGGGTAATTATAAGTAGCTAACACACATTGCATACATCATCTCTATAGGTACGAATCTAGTAAGAAAACAAGGTAAATCACAAAAGGCCAAATTTTCAAAAATTTGTTCTTTAATGTTCAATGCAATGAGAAGAGGTCCTTTATCTCATACCAAATATCTACATGATGAGTGTTTGGAGAATAGAAAAAAAATTCACTCTTGTGGACATAATTTTTAGGCAATGAAGCTCACATGGGTAGTCTCCACTAATGATCTAGACATCTCGTGCTACCTAATTTACTAAAACACTATAAGCCCGGTAGAGTGCGTGTAAGCAATGTGGTACAACTTTGGCCAACACGGCCCTAAAATGATGCATGGCCTACCAAATATTTCCCACAACGGTTTAGACCAAAAGCATCTCAACAAACAGCCCTTGCTGCTCAAAATTTTTGACTCAAAATGGTCAAAATTTTATTTCTAAAAACAAACAAACAATCGTGCAAAAATTTAAACATTAAGACACACAAAACTATCATGCAAGCTATTCAAGAACAAAAAACGGTCACTGAATGGCCGTACCTCCAACCCTAAAGAAAAGATTGTCCCCAATGTTTGAACATAGGAAAGGAATGAACAATGTAGGCTTAGAAGCGGGAGAGAGGCCAAACGAAACGCTGCATATCAAGCAAGCACAACCAAAATCCTACAACTAGGCACAATACATCTCCACAAATCTAGACTAAATATAAGTACAAATGATATGAACAAACAAGAAGTGCTAAAGAGAGCTAAAATTTTAACGACATAAAATAAAGTAAAATACCTAAAGAAATAAAATCCACCAAGTTTAAAATTCGACAAACGCTAATAACTAGAAGTATGAGCAAAATAAAATAAAAAAGGATGGACCAAAAGATGGCATGAAAGTGGTTTTTTCTGTCACTCATACTGCATGGAATCCTTACCCTTTCTCCCCCTCTAAATTTCTTCAGTTGTTATGTGGTTAGGCATATAGTCTCCAATAGAGAATCCCTGGCTACTAGATGGTAGAGGTGGTCTTCTGCGCCGCTCTCTCCTCTGATAAGTCTGGAGGTTCAGCAGGCTCCTGATGGTAGCGTTATCATCTCTGATATCTTCCATCTTCGCCTTTTGCTCCACCATAAACTTGTAAAATTGCTAGGAGAGGTTATCAATCTTACCTTTCATACGGGTCTGGGTTGTCTGGAAATCACCAAATGCAGTCACCAATAACTGTAGTTGATCTAGGATCTGGCTATTTTGCTCAATTGCTTCTGCATCCATCTCATCTCTAGAAGCTTCAAAGTCATAGTCTTCCTCAACCGACTCCTCATGTCTGGAGTCTTCTACAGGGAGAAAAGGTCCCCCTCGGTTTTGCCTTTCTTAGGCTCTTTGTCTTGCTGTTAGAGTCATTCCAAGATCGCATATTTAGGTCACTCTTATCACCCAAATATATCTCATCACTGTCCAAATCTGGAACACCAGCCTCCATGCATAGTTTGGTAATTAAACAGGGGAAGGGGATGGGCTTCTTAACTGTTGTCTTCTTTTGCTTGAGGTCAATCTCCCCTGCTCCAGTGATTTCTGTTTTTATGACCCTGCCAATATCGATCATGCCCTTTGTGAGATAGCAAGCCAATAATTTTGCCCGTTTCATTGAAATAGAGCTAGTGTGGGATACGGGGTCTCAAAGAAGCTAAGTAAAAAAGGTTCATGAGCATCATATCCTTGGACAGGTCGGATTGCCTAATCGGGTGTTTCTTATCCTAGACCTCATCTTCATTTCCTCTTAGTAACTTAGCTAATGTCTCTAGACTCCCATCAAACGGAGCAGAACTGAGAAGGAGGATATCTTGGCGTACAGGGTTTGTGCTGAAATTCTCATTGATCTTCTGCTTTGAAATCTTCACTTCGACATTCGGACTAGTACACTTCCTCTTCTTGTGAAGTCTGAAGGGACAATTCCTGCATAGAATTTTCCACACAATTTTCCTGAGAGTTGCCACATAATTTTCCCACCACATTGCTCTGATAATGGATGGGATGTTGGTGCCAATTAGGGAGGAAATCTGAGTCCCCCTCTAAAAAATGATCAGTCGATTTACAAGAATTGCCATCCTTATATTATACTCTCTGTTCCACACACAATGACCCAATTCTTGACTTCTGCATTTCGAAGAACCCTCATCGGCTCTCGGACGCTTGTTACCCCCTGACTTGGTCATTTTCAACATAACGGGCAGTATTTCGATTGAAATTTTAGAAATTCGGTGCCAAACTATATTCCCAAACTCAACCAAGTATCACAACCACCATTAAATCTAACACTTCAATATGATGGAATAGTGCAATTGCAAATGTGACTGCCAAAAATGCAAAAATTTGCCCAAATATAACTATCCACCACTTCCAAATTCAGATTCAACCAAGCAATACACCCAAACTCATGCCAACAATTGTCCAATCATGAAATTAAACATGCAACAATCATAACCCATGTACTTGCAGCACGTATGGACAAAATCAACAACAATAACACACCAATTTCATCACAGTTTGAAAATCCCCAATTATAAAACCTAACAAGCAAAAATCCCCAAATTCTTGCCCTACGTAGCTTGAATAATGCAATTAAGTGATGTGGGAAGAATTTGGAGTAAAATAGATGAAGAATGGAGAGGATTCTTACCAATGTTGGAGAGGAAACCTTGAGAGGAGAAGATAAATCATTTTTGGGAAGTTTGTTTGTGAATAATGCCTTGCTCGCTCAACTGTCAACTTAAAAATGCAACTCAGGGTCAGGAGTTGTACGTACAGCGCTTGTACAGTGCTTGTACAACAACCACACTTGTTTTGCCTAGAAACGGTGCGTTTTGATAAGTAGTGGGTCCCCCCTATTCGCTTGGGTGATGTACGTAAACACTTGTATAGAGCCCTTGCTCAGATATGTGGCGCTGTTCAGTTGTTGTTCGTAGGGGGCTTTTCTAGGTTCCTGCCCTCTTTGCTATCCTGCTGCCACCTTACTTGAATTTGGCCTTACACACTTCATGAATCTCAACTACAAACATCACTTGCATGGGTTTAACAAAAATTTCACATGGTAATACAAAAATTTAAAATTAACAAAATAAAATAGCTACTAAAATACTAAAATTGACACGAATTTTTTTTTCTTTTGTTTTTATTTTTAAATAAACACAAGCAAGCTTCTCATACCCCCAAACCTAAATCGTGCAGTGCCTTCATTGTGCCCAAATTTTCTCAAAAGAATCACTATGCACAATTTAAGTTCGCAGGGGAAAAACTCGACTTTTCAATAGTTAATCACTCAAAACTAAAAACTAAATTTATGAAAACAATAGAACTAAACTACTATTTACAATAGGGCACCTCCCTTGTTGGTGATGATCAAGTGGGTTCCTTGAGAGGAACCGTTTCTTTTTTTGGCTTATGTGAGTCATAGAACATCCTCACCCAAAATCCATTTGCCTCTCGTGTTTGCTCGATTCAGCATCCATTCGCCATTCTCCTTTCCCGTTTGTCCAATTTCATCTCAACTTTCGCCTTAGGGAGTTCCTTGACCATTTTTCTGACTTTGTGTGAGTTCACCAAGTTACTCCCTCCTAATTTCTTGCTTATCTCATCATGAACCGTCATAGCTTCGAGTGGCCTCTTAGGTTCGTCTTCTTTCAATAATTTCATCATAGGAGGGTTTATCACCTTGACTCTCATGCACATTTCAGCTTGCGAGAGTTCCTCAGATGCTTTCGACATGTCGAATACAACTTTCTCTTCTTCAACTCTCAGTATCAACTTGTCCTCATTGTAATCAACTAAGGCTCTACTTGTTTTTAAAAATGATCCCCCAAGAATTAAAGGAATCTCAACATCTTCTTCCATTTCAAAAATTAAAAAATCAATCGTGAAGAAGAATTTACCCACTTTCATAAAGACACCCTCTATAACTTCATATGGGTACTTGATAGATCGATCCACCAATTGGAGTATCACCTTTGTAGACTTCACTTCTCCCAATCCCAACTTCTCGTATACAGAGTATGGCATCAAGTTGATGCTTGCTCCCGAGTCAATTAGTGCTTATCCGAACTTCAAATTCCCTATTTTGCATGGAATTATGGACCTTCCTGGATCTTTTAATTTTAGAGGGAGCTTGTTTTGGAGAATAGCACTACATTCTTCCATGAGAGCTATCATCTCATAATCCTCCAACTTCTTCTTGTTTGATAGGATTTCTTTCGAAAACTTCACATACGTTGGCATTTGAGCCAACACTTCGACGAACGGGATGTTGATGTATAGTTTCCTAAATATCTCTAAAAACTTTGTAAAGTTTTGAGCATCCTTATGTTTCTTGAGGCGTTGTGGATATGGAATTGGAGGCACATATGCCTTGACTTGTGGTGGAGGAGGTAAATCAAAAGATGTGTTGGGTAGATCATCTTTTTTCTTTTCTTCCTCTCTATGGAATTTAGAGGTACAATCTTCATCTCTTATTTCTCAACTTCTTTCTCTTGGCCAAATTTCTCGGGTATCTTCACTTGTTTACCACTCCTCAATGATATCGCCATACATTGGTCTCTTGGGTTGATTTCTTTATTGCTAGGTAACAAACCTTGTTGCCTTTCTTGAATTGCCTTGGCCATTTGCCCTATTTGCACCTCTAAAGTCTTTATCGAGGCTTGAGAATGTTGTGCAACTTGATCTATCTTTGCATCGAGCTTCTTCAATGCCAAGTCTTGGGTTTCCATCCGATTATCAAGCTTAACCATGTACTTGGATAACAAGTCTTCAATTGCAGGCTTTCTCTCAGTTAGGTTTTGGTGGGATTGACTTTGAAAGTGAGGTTGTTGGTTAAGAAGGGCTTGTTGTAGTAAGGTGAATCCGGGTGGTTTGACAGTTGTTTGGTGTTGTTGGGGGTTGCAGGTTGTCTTTCCATGAGAAATTAGGGTGATTTCTCCTCCCGGGATTGTAGGCGTTAGAATAGAGGTTATTATTATTTGGGTTAGGGTTTTGGTTGTTAGAGTTATGGTAGGGAAATTTTTTGTTATAGTTCACAAGGGAGACTTGTTCCTTGGATCCGATTGCAAATGGGCTTGGCAATTTACACTTGTGTAAGGCCCCGAACACAAATCACAATTCACCATATTCACCTGGGCTGTACTAGATCTTGCCAACTTGCTAACTTGGTTGGACAAAGCCTCTATTTGAGATTGTATTGAGGTCATTGGATCGATTGCAAACATACCAGGTGCTTTCTTTGTCATCTTCCGGTCATTCCCTCAATGGCTATTTACAACCGACATGTCTTCAATTAAATCATAGGCTGCATCCATTGACTTGTTCATCAAAGAACCACTGGTCGAAGCATCCATAAATTGGCGAGTGGTTAAGTTCATACCCTGTAGAATTTCTCTACAATTGACCATTTCGAATTCCCGTGACATGGACATTTTCTCAACAACTCCTTGTATCTCTCCCAAGCTTCATACAAGGATTCCGATTCAAATTTGGTGAATTCATGAATTTCATTCATCAAGTAGTGATCGATCTTGGTGCTAATGAGTCATACCAAGCCTTAGCTTGGTCGTTTGATAAGAAAGGGAAGATCCTCAATCGAATCGCATTGTCCGTAGCCCTATTGATTCCAAATGTTAAGCAAATCTGGTCAAAATTCCTTAAATGCCCATTTGGGTCTTCAATTGGTAAACCACCAAATTGTCCCATCATTGTCAACATTTGAAAGACATGGGATTTGATCTCAAAGATTTTTACGACTATCGTCTGGAGTTGAATTGGCGACATGTTTTGATCTACCAATGGCATAACATAATCTCTCATGGCCCTTTCATTTTCTCCGTTTTGCTCATTTTGCTCTTCTTGGGCTGCAGCTAGAGTGGGATATTGATCCCCGATACCCCTTTCCATGGCTAATCTTCAAATCCTTCTACTTCTCCGGGCTGTTTCCTCAATATCTTGATCAAACCTTAAGTCCTATAAATTGTTGCTCCTTGTACTATGATATTAATTGTTGCTCCTTGTACTATGATGCGTACAAGAGCAACCACCTATAATCACAAGAAAATAAACAGAAAGTAATAAATTAGTAATGATTCAACTAGTAGTGATATCAATAAACCGCTCAATCCCCGGCAACAGCGCCAAAACTTTTGATCACTCCTAAATGAGCACCCACAATAATACAGAGTCATGAGAGTAGCACAATGATAAATAAGATTTGTTGCATGAGGATTGTTGAATTAATTACCACAATTAATTGATTAAACTACTATTTAGATAAGCAAATATTTGATGATTAAATTAGACTACTAACACCAATAAAATTTAAACTACAACTAGAATGCAATTAATGAAACTTAAATAGACAAGTAAACAATACCAAGTCACACACAAGAAAATAGTTGTATTTCTATTAGGGAACTAGGATAAGACCTTGAATCCACCTAACCAATCCTTACCAATTTATAGACACACATTATGAATAAATTATGCAATTGCGTATATAGACCTGTGATACCCTCTATTAGTCTCTAATCTCTCTCTAGTAATAGAAACAACACTTATATGCACCAATAACCTATCTTTAGACGATTATCCGAAATTCACACAAGTTCATTAAGCTTAATGGTTCACTAAGTGAGTCCTAGAGACTAGCCTCGAGTATTTCTACATTACTAGACCTCTATCATGTATTTCATCGAGCACGTTGTGTGCTTCTCCTCTCGATACATCACACAACAACCAAATAAACATCAAATGCTAGCTAGACACTCAATGTTAATTAAAACATGAAACACATATACATAAACACAAACAATATGAATAATTGGTGGTATTTATTAGTAAATCACGATAACGGTTTCATCTTGGCCTTAGCCAATATGAATTTAGTTCATAATAGAATAAATGGCCATACAAAATGTGAGCCATGAGTGAAATAAAAGAAATAATAAAGAAAGAAAGGGAAAGAGTAAACTAGGTGAAGAACTCCTTCTCTCTTTCTTGGATGTGCTAGACTTCTTCTCTTATTGACTCCTCTTGCTCAAAGATGTTGTTTTGTGGTTGTTTTAGATAAGAAGATGGTGTCTTTAGAAGTTGGTACAGTGAGATTTGAGTTTGGATGGTGGTTTGATGAAGGATGTAGGTGATTTGGTTAAGGATTTGGGTAAAATGTAGTGTCTTAGAGGTTTTGGATTGTAATGGGAGAAGTTGGAACTTAAGGGTCATGGTAGAGGTGTTGCTAGAGAGCTGAAATGAGGTATTTATATGTTTGAAAATTAGGGCATAAAAACCTAGGCCAGAGCTGATGTGGAGCACTCATGCGTTGTACATAGGGGGCATGTACAGCGCCAACATACTGATTGGCGTCACTCTGGGATGGGCGTTGTACGTAGGGCACCTATACAGCGCCAACCCATTGGATTTGGTCGCTGGTGGTGGTCGTTGTTCGTAGAGCACCTGTAGTGTGACCGATCCTTTCGTGTGCCACCAAAAATTGTTGTTATGCCCTAAATTCCTCATTTTTTTTTATCAAAATACCCCTGAAAGCCTAAAATTCTGCACTTGCTCACTTAAACCGTTAAATACTCGATTTATACTCGGGAAACGAATGCAATTGATAGGAATTGAGGCTACACCAAGTGTAGAATTGGGAGTTACCATTGACTCGTTGTTTAATTGTAATCTATCTAGAAGCATTCACCAATTGAACTTTAATGAACTTGCTTGGAGATTACTTCAAATGATCTATAAAATCTTCAAGATCTAAAGTAGAGATAGCTGGTAGAACACGAGTTTTCCAGTGAACGTAGTTTATTCTATCAAGCTTGATAGGAATGCTGAAGCTTAAAGTCTACACAAGGGATGAGAAATCCATCGTATCAGCAACATGTATTACTTCTTTATTTCTGGTTAGAACTGGAGACGCAATTGGAGACGAATCCTTATAAGATGAAGAACATGAAGCCATTGACGTTAGCTGGAGATTTGTTTGGGAATGAACCTTTATCAGAGGAAGAAGAATATGCCATTGACGTTTTATCTTTGGCTTTGATACCATCTTAAACGTAGAAACTGTTTGATAAAATGTGTGAGGGAGATGAGAGATATTTCAGAGAATATTGAACTCCATTAATTGAGAGTTCTCAAAAGCTTTTTCCATTTTATTAAATGATCATAGATTACAAGAGTACATATATAAACTAGAACGTTAGGCTTGCACACACTTTACTCAACCTCTAACAAACCCCCCTAAAATTACAAAAACCAGTTACTAATTTGTAACTAACTTTCCACCTCAGCAATTTAACTAATTCTAATAGTTATTTACCTAACTATTAGTCTAACTAATGAGGCCTTGATCATCAACTCTACTATGAAGCATATTACATGTATATCTTCTAGAGCTAGAGTCACTTGAAGTATGATCAACATCAGAGGTCCATGGTAGCTACTTTACATATGCACACATTGTAGTACAGCCTGAGTAGCTTGATAGGCTGTTTTGCAGCTATGGTATCTCTGAGTTGTTTGCTAGGCTATTTTACAGCTCTAGTGATTTATCATTTTCTTGTTTAGTCTGAGGCTTTTCAACAATACTTTTCACAACGATGATGATGATAGAGTTCAAAATTTCACATCTTTAAGACAAAATTTTACAAATTTGTCTATGTTTGATGATGCTATGATCTGGGAATCAACTAAAAAAATATATAAAATTACTTTAGTTTGTTTTTGTTTTCTTACTTATTTTTTTTCAATGTTATTTATAAACAAATGTGAACTATATTTGTTTTTAGAGTTTTCCTTGTAATTTTTAAGGGTAAATTGCTAACATACCCTCAAGTTTGCCCATATTACTGTTAGATCGAACTTTTACCTTAATTACAGAAAGATACCCTAGATCGGTTTGACTACAGTTAAAGTTAACATCAGGTAACTTTGAGATTGAAATGTCTAAATTGTCCTTCCTTGAATATCTTGTCAAACATATTAATAACTGATAGAAAAAATAAAATAAATCACAATAATATATAATAAAATAAAAAACCAATACATTTTTTTTTGAAACATGAAACAATATTAATTTGTAAAGGATAAAAAGTAGAAAAAAAAAACTAAAATTATAGAAATAAAAAAACAGAGATCCGGTAACGATACCAGACCTCATATCATCTAATCTTTGAAGAAAATGGATGCAATCCCCTAACACTTCACCATCACAGATCATAAAATCCATAACACCCAACCACACCAATCCTCTACCATCACCAACACATTCAATCACACCATCACTAACACTCTTGCTTACACCATTACCCAAATAAAAGAACTTGACACATAACATAAGGAATATGCAGAAACAACAACAAATCTAAGATTTTGTCAAAAAAAAAACAACAAATCTAAGAATCAAAGCATCCCATATCAGATTAAACAAGAAGTTCCAATCTTTTCAAAAAAGTCACTTAAGTATGATCAACATAGGTTTTTTACATCAAGAATAATCTAGATTTTCATCTATAACTCAACCTCCATCACTAACTATAACCACCACACCACAGTTGTCATACCCTCCCACTGCAGCCACACACAATCCACCAAAGCTTCATCGCCATCGCAACATCCCCTACATGTCTGGAGAACATATCAGATCAAGGAATCGTACCAAGCCGCCGTGTTTTCCTAGTGCTGCCGTGACATTCACCAACTCGCCGCCACCACAACTTTTGCTCTATTTTTGGAGGAGATATAGTCCGATCTCTATGGAGAGATCGACACGATCTGGTACGAATCACACTAGAGATCAATATTTTAATATTTTATATGTATTTTTAATTTATATAGTTAAATATATGTTATGTATTTACTGTAAAACTGCCATTTTGCCGTTGCACTGTTAAGCACACCGTTACGTTTAGTGGTGGTCAAAGCAGTCAAAGGTAACTTTCTATAATTAGAGCAAAAAGTTTGATATGACAGTGGTATGTATGAGCAAACATGAGGGTATGTTATAACTAAAAATTCCCTAAACGCGTGTCTAATAACCTAGGGAGGGGAGGTGAATGGGTTGTTAATTGATTATTACCAATTTTTTCGATTAGTCAATATTAAACAATATAACCTAATAAAACAAACATACAAAATCAAGTAAAGAGTGCAGAAATAAACAACACTTGATTTTTACGTGGAAATCCTCCAAACGGGAAAAACCACAGGCTATTTTTACTAGGCACACACAATCACTGAAATCCATTATATGAATAAAATGTTACATCCTCAAGTGATACTCGGACTCTCACTCTCAACAACCTCAAGCTATGGACACTACGACTTACCACTCTTGGTTCAATCCCTAGTGATATCCCCTGATCCACTACTCTTGGTGTGATCACCCTCTATTCTACCCATCAGGCCTTTTACAGTGGATACCTGACCAATTGATTGCCAACCCACACTTGGTTGCAAGGCTTCTCTTGCTTATGCAACTTCACACCGAAGCCACAAGACTTTAACTCAATGAAGAGTATACGGTCTAAGTGAACAATCAATGAATGCTTAATGCAAGATATGCTAGACCAAGCATACAATACCTAACCAGATGTAGATAATGCAATACCACATCCTAGTTATCATCAATGCCTACTTGCCCATATATAAGGACTCAATTGGATGTATTTATAAAATCACAGCCTAATTGTCAATGAAAGTCTAACCAACATAAGTTGTCACAACATGTAATCAAGGGCAATCAAGAAATGAATTTAATTAGGCATACACATAAATGTTCATGAAATAGAATAGATGCACAAGGCCATCCTAATCATCAATTAAGCAAACATGAACATATATGGCTTAGCAATTTAGGCAAAAAAGACCTAATGATGCAAGCTATCAACAAACAAACCCAATCATGTTATAAAGACTCATAAATATGCAATAAGTAGAGTCTAGGTATTTAATCAAACAATAAATACCTAATCTAGAGTAAAAACAACAATAAATGAACTTTATTGTAGTTGTAACTTACCTAGTCATGAAGCCATGAAGACCCATGCTCATATGATGATGAATGATGCAAGATGGAGATGGGTTTTAGGTTTAGAGAGTTAATAAAACTCCAATGGAGCTTTCTCTCTCTATACTCTCTCTACCTCTCTTTAGGGTTTCTTCAATTTCAGAGGATTGAATGAAGAAAAAGTGATAAAGAGGTATAAATAGTTGGGGTCACGAGTTGATAGGAAAACTCGATTTTACCCTAAATCAGCGTAGTACGTGGGTAGAAAGACCTGCACACACCAGTGTACTTATCTGTGCATAACCGTGGTTGTGCCCATACACCAAGGCTCTAAAAAAAACCCGTCAGGTGATTGCGCGGGTCAGACCTACGTATAACCCGTGCACTGGGAATTCAGTATCCCAGCCTCATTTACAAGAGGCTCAAAACATGATCGAACAACATCCAAACCTTTTGTATAATATACTGTTAGAAAGGTATGGAAGTCTACTTTCTATTTCAATTAATAAAAAAAGATTTGGATGATTACAGAAAGAGTTATGATAAAATGATTGACCAAAGGTCAGATTTGGACAATAACAAAAATGCCCAAACTCATGGAAAGAACCATGTGACCAAGGACCAAAACAAGAGAAGAATGAGATCTTCTCAAATGGTCACTCAATGCGCTAAAACAAGCACACCATCGTGCAAGCGCGAACAACACACAAAACCTCACTTAAAACTAAGAAAAAAGTGCAAGTGTGATAGTGAGCAATGATGAACATGTATAGGCAATAGACAACACAAATACAAGATGAAACAAAGCATGCATGAAGTGTGTGTGTGTGTGCGTCTAAACTCTTCGAGAGACGAAATCAAGTGAATATACCTTTTGCTCTTGAAGTCATGGAGATATTTGAAAGCTTGTCAACGAGGACCTAAGCTACCCGTTATACAATCATCCCCAATGATGTATGGGTTGTCATGAAATAAACCAATCATAAAATCGTGGTCCTTACAATAACAATTTACCCTATTTTTAAATTTTAAGAGAAATCGACATTAATACCCTTATGACACTAATGTCCGTTAATTTTAATGGTCAAAGGGTTAGTCAAGGGTCTTTTACCGTAATTTTGAAAAAAGTATGATATGGTTGCACTTTCACCAAATGTCGAGATACTTCATTGTAATTTTCCCACACTAATGATTATATTTGCAACTCAATAAATTGTAGGCCGTTTTTATTGCCATCCAAAAAAAAAATCTCCCTACACCCATTTTCTCAGTGCACCCATCATGCAAATTCAACATTACTAAGGTTGGACAATCTAAAAAATTAATCCAAAACAATATTGTTGCATCCTTTGAGTTGAATTTTAGGTTATATAGTATTACTTTTTAATATATTTTTTAATATTTATTGTATTTTAAAAAATAACCCTAATTTAAAACCTTTATTGAATGGATGTGGCGTGATACGAAATATAAACAACAACTTCAATTTTATGAGCAACATGAAATTTAACAGAGAAAAAAGTGGACACCAGATACTGATGCTTAGATATAGCTGACAATTGATAAAGATTAAATGTAACTTATAGTAAATTTTGCTATGATATACATGGTAATAATTCTTAATTGGGGAAATTACAGTTAGATCCCTATATTTTAAGGAAACATCACTTTTTACCTGACTTATATGTACTAGAGCATCTCCATCAGTCTTCCTTGGAGACCCCCTTAGATAAAAATGAATGTTGTTGTAAGGGATCATCAAGGGAGTATGTGTTGCAATAATACTCTCTTAAATGACTCCCTTAATAATTTTTTATTATATCTTGATGTTTTACTTTGTAATTATTATTATAAAATAAATTACTCATTGGTTAATAAAAGAACTGTTGGATTTAAAATTTAAATATCTAGTGCTTTAAATACGTGGAGCTCACTTAAATGGGCTTAAACCACCCGTTAATTAAGGGAGTAAGCTCCACTAAAATACATTTAAGGGACCTGTTGGAGGTTCAAAAATACAGCTTCTCCCTCAAATAAGCTAAGGGAGGTCTCCAAATGAGACTGTTGGAGATGCTCTTACGGTCTTTGGTTCACATAGTTTTTAAAATACATCAAAATGGTCTCTCCATCAATCAACTATTAGTCAGAATTAATGGAAATAAGGTCATTTATGTCTTTCTATGCAATTAATATATACATGAGAACACGTTTACCAATAAAAAAATTCAATAAAAAACTAGCTTCGAGTTTTGTATTTAGAAAAAGAGAAAACAATTTGAAAAAAAAAATAGAATTAAAAAACTAAAATTAAAAAAAAATGGTTACAAAAATGTACACCGTCCATCTCAAGGAAGGATGAAGGAGATCAATTTAAAAAAATAATGTAGATCCCTCCACCGATGGATCTCCATTAGGTGGACTTCTACCTATACAAATAGAGGTCACGTGACCTCCATATTCATGAAGATAAAGATCCACAGATGGATCCACATCAGAAGAAGATTTATCAGTGGTGGAGATCCAATCCCAGATTAGATCTCCACCATCCATATTTTGTGATGGACGATGGAGATCCAATCTGGGATTAGATCTCCACCAAAACAAATTATTTTTTTAAAAAAAAAAAATGGTTTATAATCTCTAATCATCCATTAATGTGATAGAAGACTAGATATACATTTTTTCTTTTAAAAAATATATTAATTTTTTTTTGATCTACCTTAAATAAAGTGAAAAGATTATTTTTAAAGATCTTTCAAAGATTTTTTTTATTTTATTTTAATAAAACATTTATTTTAATTTATATTTTATCTCCACAATCCATTGAGATGGATAGGGTCAATGGATGGTGGTGATCCATTTTTTTTTTCAATTTAATCTCTTTTTTTTTTCAAATTTTTAATATACAATTATTTTTAAGTGATGGTAAAATAGTACATTCACGACATCTATAAGTTTGACCGTTACTTTTTTTTGGTCAATGGACTATTTTCATGTATTTCCAAAAACATGAGGGCGAAAGACCTTAATACACACAAGTTGGATAAAACATCGATGTTTCCTTACACCATAAGGACCTAACTGTGTTTTGTCCCTAATTTGGAAATTTTAAATATAAAACATAGCCCACACTTGGCCTATCAGCTGGGCTTAAGCCTGGTCTACCTAACATAAATAATTTGAATTTTTTTACACAATTCCTGTATAAAATTATTTATACTTCAATCCTTGAGCAGGTGAGCACACATATCTATTGATCTAAGTTGGTCCAATAGGGCCGATTCAAAAAATTTACATTCCGTTGGCCAATTTGCCCAATTTGGAAGCTTTTACGCAATATAACAGAACTGTCATGTATATGGTAGTATCCATTTCTACACTTGGTGTAGCCCTCATTTCCTATTATTTTCGCTTGTTTCTAGGTTATTTTAGTTATTTAATGTGTATTTTGAGCTTTGTGTAGGTAATAAACTATAAATGAGGTGTTTGAGCTTAATTGAAAAGATTTGGAAGTTAAAAGGACTTAAATGGTAAAGTATTGTGTAGAACACCTAACTTTCGAGGGTCATATCTCTCTCCTTAAATCGAACTGGGTTTTGTACCACATATATTCAAAAGGCTCCGGATGTCTAGTTTCTTCCATTTTTTACGAATTGCAATTTCGGATTATCTAGAGGGAATTATGCCCATTTTCATAACGGTTTGGGGGAGATTTCTTCAAGGGTTTTCTCTACAACTTATCTCTTCTTGTATTTTTTGTTTTCTTTGATGTTTAATCCTCATTTGGGAATATTTATAGACCTACACTTGTGCTATATATTATGGTTGTTCTTAAATTCATTTGATTTTTGTTCTATTCTTGGTTATATCTATGATTTAATCACTTATTGTGACATGCATGTGTATGAAGATTAGAAATTGATGTATATTCATGAAGGAGATTAGGAGTAGAGTAACTTAATTTAGGATTAGTGGATGAAAATACAACTAAGTGTGTGTCTAAACAACCTAGGGGGGGGGGGGGGGTAGTGCATGAATTGTTAATTGATTACCTACTAATTTTTCGATTAGTTAATATTAATCACAATAAACCCAAACAAGCAAAGAATAAAAATCGAGTAAAATGCAAAAATATAAAGAACACTTGACTTTTATGTGGAAACACTCCAAACGGGAAAAACCACAGGACTAGCCATGCTAGTCACTTAAGCCACATAAATCCACTGTATGAAAAGAAAATTACACCCTCAAGCGATACTCGGACTCTCACTCTCGATGACCTCAGGCTATAGACACTACCACTCACCACTCTTGATTCAATCCCTAGTGATACCCCTCGATCCACTAATCTTAGTGTGAGTACCTCATAATCTACCCCATGGGCCTTTTACAGTGGCTCTTGGCAACCAATGTTTGCCAACCAACCTTTGGTTGCAAAATTGCACTTGCTTGTGCAACTTCACCTAGAAGCTACAAGACTTTGACTCTATGAAGAGAATTAATGTCAAAGTGAATATGTGACAATATTCAAAATGCAATGATGTGTAAGACCATACATAAAATGCCTAACCATATGTTATAATGCAATTTAACAACCTAGATACCAAACAAGCCTACATGTATACACATGAGGTCTCAATTAGATTTAGAGTAATTCTAACAACCTAATTTTCAATTAAAATCCACATAAATATTCATGAACTTGATTAGATGCACAAAGCCACCCTAAGCATCAATTAAACATGCATGAACATTTATGGATTATCTATTTAGGCATAAATGACCTAATGATGCAAGTTATGACAAACAAACCTAATCATGCAATTTAGACTCATAAAAAATATGCAATAAAAGGAGTCAAGATATTTAATCAAGGAATAAATACCTAATTTAGTGTAAGAAGAAAAATAAATGATATTCAACGAAGTTTTTACTTACCTAGTCATGAAACCAGAAAGTCCCATGCTCAAATGATGTTGAATGATGCAAGATGGAGATGGGTTTTGGGTTTGGAGAGTTAATGAAGCTTAAAGGAAGCTTTCTCTCTCAAGACTCTCTCTTTTTCTCTCTAGGGTTTTTGTAAATGTAGAAGAGTTAGGGAATAAGAAGAGAAAGATGGGATTTTATAGTGGGAGACATGAGTTGATAGGAAAAGACCAAATTGCCTAGGAATCTGCGTAGTGTGAGGGTGGAGACCCACATACACACCCGTGTAATCCAGCCAACACGACCAAAAATAGGTCTTCCACAGGAGACTCTACTGGAGGCACCTGCGGAGACTTGTCCCGTGAAATCCGTTAGATGGCTCTCCATTGGGGGTTTCGCGGGAGGGACATAATGGACTATCCAGTGGAACCCAAACACAGCTTTCTAGCTTGAGATTTAAGCAACTCAAAATATGACCAAATGATATCGAAACTTTTCGTATAATATACCTTTGAAAATGTATGAAAGTATAACTTTTATTCTAATTAACAAAATATGATTTAGATCACTAAAGAAAGAGTTATGGTCAAATAAGTGACCAACGGTCAGATTTGGACAATAACAAGAATGCCCAAACTCATGAAAAAAACCATGTGACCAAAGACCGAATCAAAAGAAGAATGAATCCTTCTTAAATGGTCACTCAACACGGTAAGACAAGCATACCATCGTGCATATACGGACACAACAACTACACGCAAAGACAAAGAAAGACGTACTTGTGTGATTTGAGTCATAGTTGCATGCAATCATGGAAGTATAAATGCAAACTAATATGAGAATGCATGAAAGTGTGTGTGTGCACATAATCTCTTCAAGAATCAAAATCAAGTGATATGCCTTTTGAAGCTCTTGATCTTGAAGTCATGGAGATACTTGAAAGCTTACCTTGATAATCATCAAGAAGACCTAAGCTACCCATTGCACATATATTTGTCATGAAATAAGCCAATCATAAGAAAATAAGATTCTTATAGTGGAATTTAACATCCCATGACTGTTTGTTTGATGGTGGATGATCCAAAATGTCATGTTTAGAATGATTTGATTACTAGAGAATTAGTTCTAAAGAGTGAGAAAATTTTTATTTATGCGCATTTACATGCTAGATTAGGTTTTCGTTCAATATTATTGTGCTTAATGGGTCTTTATTTTAAGGCACAATTGTTCTTCCTATGGCTTGGGTTAGGTGATGAATCGATTTTGGTGAATTCCTAAATCAAGAGAATGAATCCTTAACTGGAATTGAATGTTTGTTAATATTTAACAACCAACTTGATTTACATAGTTGTTTTGTGAACTTATTTCCCTTTTAGTCACCCATCTTAGAGATATTCAAAAGATAAAGAGTGAGCTTTCTCTTTAATGAGAGAGTTGAGCATTCAAGAAAATCGGAGACTCACCATGATCATCTAGTGGTAAACATATTCGATTGACAATCATGAAAACCCGACATTCGAATCCGGTAGCAAATGGGTTCTCCTTTCTATCTCTTTTGTTGTATTTATTTCCTTGTATTTTTGTCTCTTATTCGATGCGTACTTTCATTCATTAGAGATTTGATGTAAACCTAGTATTGTTGCATCTTTTGTTGAATATGTTTGTTAATGATTGAGTGGTTATTTAAGTGCTTAATGTGTTTGAGTGGTTAGCCACCACTTGAATGAACTTTGGTTGTTGTGTGATGAACCAAGAGGAGAAGCACATAACGTGCATGATTAGATGTCCACTGCATATACAGTAAGGTAGAAAAACTGAAGGCTTTGCATGTATAGTCGGTGAATATGTATCATTGTTCCTAATGAACTCGTGTACAGTTCGGGTGACAATTGAGAGATAGGTTATTAGTGCATATGGGTATAGCTTTTGTTGCTCGAGAGAGAATATTGGCGAGGATTAAGTGAGCACGACTTTCAACTTTGATAAGCCTGTTTGTATGAATTTGTGTGATTGTTATGGTGGAGTCATTTACTTAGTGTAACCATATATAATGCATCTCTCCATTCCATCTTTGTAAATACTATCGTATATAATTTTTATTTTTATAGCAATATTGACATTTTCATAACAATAATTTCATATATTGCACACGCAACACACACCCTAATCAGTTTTCCTATTCAATTAAATTAGGAACAGTTGACGAATTACATCTCCCTGCGGATTGATACCTTTGTTTGTTGCTATACTAGTCTCTTGACTCGTGCTCTTGCGAAGTAGAACAAAATATAAATATTTTGACATACACCAATCGATATGTGTCAAAATGGTGCCACTGCTGGGGAGGTGGCATATTTGTTAGACGTTACTAGTTTAAACAAATAACTGTGTAGTGTAAATATTTTTGTTTTTGTTTGTGTTTGTATGTTGTGAATTCACATTTTCTTACTCATGCTATTCATTATTTGCACAAGCAATGTTAAGGCTAGGTTTTGGGGTGTGATTTTTTCTTTCGTGCGTAGTCTTAATGTTGTAAATATTTGTTAGTCTTTCTTGTTCATTTTTACTTCGTGTTTTTGTTTTTATGTAGGAAGTTGAATCGATGCATGGTTGAATTACAACAAGAAAGGAGAAGCTCTTGCTTGATCACCATGAATTTTCTCTACAAAACTTCTTTCCTATTGGAGCTCGGAATCTATCGACAAGTTCAAAGAGAGTCATGGGAGATTGGTTGAGGAGTAGCTTTGCATCTATCTTGCTGAGACGTAAAATCATGCGCTTGGTGGGAGGCAACCCACCTAAGTAACCTTTCTTTTCATTTTTATTTTGTGCATTATGTTGTGTTCTTCTTAATTTTGTTTCTTTATTGTGTTTAGATTAAGGGTGTGGTTTGTGTTGTGATTAGTGTCTAGGTTGTTTTTGTTTTGTGTGTTTGGAGTCTTACCTCCCATGCTTTGTTTATTCATTGTCGTTGCATTACATGTCATACTAACATTTAGGACAATGTTTGGATAAGGTTTAGGGGTGTGGATTTGTTTTTGTTTTGTTTTTTTTTCATGTTTTTATTCATCTCTACAAAAATGTGACATGTTTTGAAATTTTTTGAGATAAATATTTCTCAAAAACTGTACTAATTGGTGAGGAAATAAATTATTCCGTCAACAATGCGCTCATCATTTTCTCGTTGTGATTCCGATTATATTAAGAACGTAAAATTATGGATGGTGGTTTAAAAGTTATGATCATTTCTTTAACCAAAGGTCAAGGGCAATGCCTTATTTTACGAAATAGCGCGTGCACTGTTTTCATCGTCTGTTTTCATACTTATTCAATTTGAATTTTGAAATATTTTATAAGTTCCTCATATTTTGATCAAGTTATTTTGTTGATAATCCATATTGGTGTTTCTAATTTGTAAGGGTAGATTAGGCGCTTCATTGTTAGTGATCAAGCTTTAATGGCACCCTCAAGACCTCAAACTTAATAGCACTTTATCGGTATATCATTTGTACTTAGCTCTTTGAAGAGATATAGTTGCACACACACATACACACACTTCTCATGCATGCTTTATTCATCCTGCATTTGTGTTCATTGCCTATATGTGTCCGTCCATTACATATCTCACACTTGCACTTCATGAGCGTGGACAACCCTATTTGTGTCCAAGTCTGATCCTTGGTCACTCATTTAACCATATTTATTTCTATAGTGATCATGATCTCTTTTTATATAATGGAGTGGAAAGTAGACATTCATACCTTTCCATCGATATATTTTTCCATAGGTTTCGATGTCGTTTGGTCTTTTTTTGATTCGCTCGAAAATCAGGTTGTTGTGCTGATAAGCTAGGTCATTGGAAACTTTATCCAGGCTTCTCACAAAGAATCCCGTGAAGATATCTCCAACCATTTTTGTAGGACAAACTTCATCCAAGCTTCCTAGGAAACCTCCTGTGAAAAAGTCTCTAGTTGTTTTCGTGGGACAAACTTTGCCTATGCTTCCTGTGAAAAGGTCTCCAACAGTATTCGTGGGACAAGTTTCACGGTTCCCTCCCATAAAACGTCCCACGAAGAACCTTATTTTCATCCAACATTTTACAATATTTTTCAAAATGTCGTAGTTTCACTTATGGTTGTTATTTATACCTAATCTTCTCTCCACTTCACTCTTGAGAGTCCATAATTCATATTTTATAGGAGGAAGCAATTTTCTAGAGAGAGAGACTCCCACGAACCCATTTTTACTCAACAAAATTCCAATCCCATATGCATCTAGCATCTTTCAAGCATCGTTTCATCATGGGTCTTCTTGTTTGTATGACCTGGCAAGTTGAACATGCCTTAGAACTCTTTGCTTTATTATATGTTCACTTTTGCCTAGGATTAACATTTATTTTGTTGATTAAATGCATGACTCTTTGCTTAAGGTTGGTTGAATATGTTTGAGTCTTTATTTGTTGGTTGAGGTCAATTTTTTATTGATAGCTTTCATTTAGGACATTATTGCCCTCTAGCTAAGTCTTCATGCCTTGCATCTATTTATTGATAATTAGAAATTGCTCATTGCATATTTTGTTTCCTAATTAAGCATTTGATGTTTTTCTAGCATTAATTGTATTTAGAATATTTTCATATTCACTTAGGTTGCTTTGTCTCTTCTTGAGTCAAGTCTTATGACTAAGTGATTTAGTGCACAAGCATTAGTCTATGATCATTATTAAAGGCAGGTGGGTAGAGTGGAAGTGTTAGTGACCAAGGATGGTTTGATTTGCAATCAACCTAGGTTATAAACTTTTATTCAAATAGTGGATTTAAGAACCGTATGTGGCTAGATGGATAGCCCGTGAGTTTTGCTCAGTTTAAGGGTTTCTCACATAGATCAATTGACTTGTTTTTATTGTTATCCATTTTTTAATTGTTGATTGATTGCTACTTATCAAGTAGTAAAGTTGTTAACTTTGATTAATCAAAAAAGTTGGTAATTAATCGTTAAAACCTATTCACCCCCTATAGGTTAGTTTAGACATACTTAGTTTATTTTCAATTGGTATCAGAACAGGTTCCTAGATATAATTAAGTGATCCTTGTTTTATTTGTGTGTCTTGCATTTGTGAATTTCATTTGTTGCATTTCATTTGCATTCATACACCCAAATACTATGAGTGGGAATGGTAGTGAAAAAAAGGAAGCTTCAAGTACAAGACCTCATTTACCCACCGTGGTGCACTTTGTCTCTTGGAAATGCAAGATGGAGTCCTACCTTTTCCAAATAGATGACCGGACATGGATGGCAATAGAAAATGGTTATACTCCTCCAACTATGACCTCTACGGATGGAAGTGAAGTTTCCAGCCTAAGTCTCAATTGAGCGCTCAAGATTTAGAAGCATCCAAGTGGAACAACAAGACAATGTATGCCATTATTTGTGCCATGGACGACAATTAGTACAAGTTGATCCAAACTGCTAGGAATGCAAAATAGGCATGGAAAATACTAGAGACGACTCATAAGGGAGCCGAGGTGATCAAGGATTCCAAGCTCCAAACCCGTCAAACACAATTTAAGACAATTAGAATGGAGGAACATGAGTGCTTCAATGACTTTCAAGTGAAGTTGATAGACATTGTGAATCAAAGCCATCAACTAGGTGAGCCATATTCGGATAAGAGGATCAAGCAAAAGATCATGAGATAACTTCTTGAGAGGTTCGAATCTTAGGTGATGACATTTGAAGAAAATAGTGATTACAAGAAGATAAAGCCAAGTGAATTGATTGGAAGGCTTCTAGGCTATGAGTCTAGGAAGGTTTCTACACCTACACCACCCAAGAAACAAAGGAGTATAGCTTTGAAGACCTCCAAGATTGAGAAAGAGAAGGATGACTTGGATGAGAAAATGGCTCTTATGGTGAAGAGATTCAAGAAGTTTATAAAGTTAGAAAATGAGGGCTTTGGATCAAACGTCTTGCCCGGATGCTAAATAGAACGCTTGTGGGAGGCAACCCACCTAGATTTTAATATCTTAAACTCATGCTTTAAAATTCTAAACTATTTTCTTGCTTTTAGCTTTAATTGCTTTCGTTGAATAATTTTTTTGTGGATGATGGATGATATTTAAATTTGTATAGTGGTCGAGCCAAAGGCTCTTGCTCTTGAATGAATGCATGTGATGAGATTTGTCTAGGTTTTAATTTCTTTACATATTTTAGATCGGTTTGGGGGTTGCATGTGCTTTTGTGAAAGTTTGATGAATGTTGGAGATTTTTTGTGCCTTGTGCCTTAATGATCATATCAATGTTGATGCCTTTTATGATGAGCCTTTATTTTTGTTATTTTTTTTGCTGGTTGAGCATTGGTTGTGTTTGACTAGTGCCTATGTTTGTTTGTTTTGTTTTTGTTTGTATTTTGTTTTGTGTGTTTGGTAAGGTGCATGCCTTCTTGTCGGGCTCTTTTGTCCAACATTGAAGATAATGTTGAGTTTTGATTTAGGGGTGTAAACACTTTCGTTTTGTATCGTCTTTGTGTTTTGAGTCATTTTTTAGTCCAATTTTTTCAAAATTGTTGCATGTGACCAGTTTTTGAGCTTAAAGTAGCTTAGTGAGATGCCTTGAGCAAGTGTTTGTGGTGAATTTGTCTATGCTTAATGTGCTGAGTTTGAGTAACTCTTTGTCACTCTAGGGACTTCATGGTATGGTGGAGATTGCCCTTGACGGGAATCAGTGATCACCTTGTTCTAATAGTGGAGATGGCCCTTGAAAGTTTCACAAACACTTGCCAAATAGCGTATATTTATGAGTGAAAACAATTTTCAAATCCTTAACACTCTTCGCATCATAGGCATCATTTTCCATAGAACATGCCTTAATTAGTGGACTGCTTGACGGAGATTTATATTCCCTTGATAGATAGACTTGTTGATATGATTTTAGGCAATGTGTACATTAACTACAAAAAAGTAGCCTATAAACTTTTCCATGTCCCTAATATGTGTGCTTCATTGCCAATTTTGAGGCAAAACACAAACCTTTCATTTCATACCCATGACATCACAATATAACCATATAACTTAAACACATACCTTACCTTTGTTGTCAATCATGTTAGGATGAGTAGTTGTGGAGATTGAAAGGAAGTGCTCTCATATGTTAAGGCAACGTGTACTTAGGCATATAGGTGTGTAATTATGCAAAGCGAAGGCTCCTAATTTAAAAGTGTTAAAATATGAGCACTTAGAGGCTCAATTGTCCAAATGTAAAATGTGCTAAAAGTAAAATATAGTAAAAACAAAAGAAAGAAAAAAGAGAAAAGAATAAAAATCCTTGAAGTTCTTAATGTTTGGTACTCAAAGAATCAAGAGTAAAAAATGTGAAAACACAGTTGTAATTAAAAGGCAAAGCCTAGACGTTCATGTTCAAAGAGTTGCAAGCAAGTAGAGTTAAACAAAGTGGTGTGTTATGTAATGTCTTTCTTAGCATGATTGATGACTTTTTCATTTCATTCATGTTCTTTAATTCACCATATTTTCACCCATGGCCACATTACAACCTAGAGAAGTCCGATTTGATATTTAGGAAAGTCTAGTTTAGGAATGTGAGTCAAAGCATGTTCTTTCCATGCTCATGGCTTATGATTCCTTCATTAGGATAGATCACAAATAAGCGGTCTTTCAATGATAAATTGTACGCATTAGCACTTGATACCAATGAGTAAAACTTGTTGCACACACTTGCACGAGTGTGAACTTAGGATTCTGAGCGAAAAGAAAAGAGAGAATCCATGTAAGGACTTAGAATTGAAATGAATTATGCTTAAAGTGTGAGAGTGAGTGGTTTCCAATAGAGGGTGTTTTTAAGTGTTGGATTCGTGATTGTGCGGGTTTCCCTTGGAGTGCCTTTGAGTTATTTCAGAATATTTTGCATGTGCCTACTCCTTATTACCACATTTCTTTGTATCACACCATAACTGGCATTGCGGCTTGTTTGTTGTCTCGGGAATTTTTAGATCATTTTCTTTTTGTCGAGTCTTGTGTCCTTGTTTCTTTTTATTATGAGTTTGCTCGAGGATGAGTAAAGGTTTGGTTAGGGGTGTTGGATCGTGCCAATTTTTTGTTATATTTTGGCCCTCAATTCCACATTTTTTTGCTCTTTGCCGAGTAAATTCTCATGTTTAACGGTTCAGTTCTAGTTAACACCGACAATCAATATATTTAGGGCAATAAAGATTCAAACGGGAGCTTTCGAGAGCAAAATAAGATAGACTTTCAGGAAGAGTGCCCAGTTCTCTGGTAGTGCGCGGATCAATACCCGCGAAAGCCAACCAGTGGAAATTCTAGATATCTCGCACATAAGTTCGTTGGTCCATACTAGTAAAGCTACACGTGGACTAAGAGCCAAATCACCTCTAGAAGATCTCGATGCCAAAGTTTCCACACCAGCACAGTGCTACCTGCGGAGTCATCTCTAGAAGATCTTGAGACAACAGTTTGCTAGTCCACAACATCGTAATGCTACCTGCGAACTGACACTACTTTGTCCACAACCGGTTTCGTCAAGAAGAATTCGTTGATCCATATCCGCGAAGTGACCTACAGACCAAGAGCCAGAATTCCATCCAGTAGATCTTGTTGGTCCACTTCGCTAATCACTACCTATGAAATGGCCTGCAGATCGAGAGTAAGAATTCATCCAGGAGATTTTTTGGGTCTACTTCGCTGGTCCCAACCCCCAAATTACATGCCACGAAGTTAGCCAGATCTGATGACATCAACATTTTTCAGCCCTATTTTTGGAAGCTCTATAAATAAGTCATTTTTGTATTGGTAAAAACGTCTTCCCACGACCTCACAACTTCTTACATCACATTAGATCTAGGAATCTCTCCTACCACATCCAAACTCATCCTACACATTTCCCTACCAAGTACCTAACCAAATCACTTCCTATATCACTCTTTTCACTTCATTTTCATTAAGACACATACACTCACTCAAGAGCCATGAATTCCACACATTAGAGGAAGAGAGGAGCTTGAAGAATAGAGAAATCACAATACGCCAATGGGTTTCTTCTTGACTTTTACTCTCTTATTTCTTCATTGTAATTTGATTGTGAGTACCTAAACCCCAAGTGGGAGTTGATGTAATTATACATGAGTTCCACTATATCTTTAGTATTTGATCTATTTAATTCCATTCAATGTTTTTAAAATATTTGATTCTTTCTTGGATTGAGTAGATATGTCAACTCTGAATTCATGTTTAAGTATCAAATTAATTTGTGTTTTTAAAAATGATTAAATATCTTCTTAGATTGAGTAGATATGCCAACCCTTAATTCAAGTCTAGATATACACTTTAAGGTGATTAAATCAAGCTTTCTTGAAAGGAAGGGATTTGTCGAGAGTATGTCAATCCGATACATCCCGGCTACACAGAAGGGGTGGATTGAGAATATGCCGATCCAAGTCATCCAAACTATTTAAATCTATCTATTCTTAAGGAGAACTCTCTCTACACTCAATATAATATGCCAATAGTTGTTGCATGTGTAGTTGAAGGGTTTATTGATTCTCAAATCACACCTAAAGGTAGATTTAACCCTAAATGATTGAATAGGTTCTTAAAGGATTAATTGGATTGCCCAGTATTTGTGTTATGATTGCATCGACTCCCATATCCATCGCATATCTTTTCACACCACATTCTTGCTAACTTTATTTTAATTTTAGGTTTTAGCATAATTGTAGTAGCATCTTAGTTGTCAATTATTTTAATTTTACTAGTATTAGCATATTAATTTGATCATTACTACCTTCGATCCCTGTGGAATGATACTTTGCTCGTCGCTTTACCTACTTTTAAACTTTAGAGCACATTGCTAGGACATTACAAATACCTTTTTAATTTTGCACTCACAACAAATACGTGTCAAATTGCTAGTCTTGTGCTAGCACATTGTTAAGGAGTTCTAAGAGCCGAGAACTCATGGAAAATGACTAAGCTATTACAAAAGCTTTCAATGCAAGCATTTTTAAACTCCTTCCCATGATCACTCTTAATCCTTTTAATGCTTTTAATGTGAGAGTTTTTCTCATTTTGAAATTTAGTGCAAAGGATTTTAAATATCTCAAAAGTTTCCGGTTTTTCTCTTAGGAAAAATGTCCATGTAAATCTACAGAAATCGTCAATACAAACAAAAATGTATCTCTTGCCACCTAGATTTTCAGCTTGCATAAAACCCATAAGGTCCATATGAAGAAGCTCTAAATGCTCATTGGTGGTGAGATACTTTCCTTTTTAGTGCATGCGTTTACTTTGTTTCCCTTGCTGACAAGGTCAACAAACACCGTCAATTTTCATCCTAACTTTGGGAAGTCCACACATAACCTTGAACTTATATAAGATCCTCAAATCTCGATAGTTAATGTGGCCAAGCCTTTGATGCCACAACTCATTTTGCTCACACTTGGACACATCGTAAGAGGTGACACTGTAGTGGGAAAAATTAGACTACGAGCCCAATTCGAAAAGACCATTCGCAATCCAAATTAAAACCCATCAGATAAAGGCTAAGAGAATTGGCCAAAAAGACCAAAACCTGATCAAAAGAGCCATCATGACACGCCAACGCAAGTGGTCAAATCAAATCAAATCAAATCAGACAACAATGATTTGACGTTTCACAAAAACCGATGTATTCAAGTGATAGATTTAAACAAATCATAATGGTCAATTGAATGCTCTGTGATCTATGCCCACACATGAATGGCATTGACATTGAGCTGATCCAAGTTGTCACTATATATATGAGACCATTTTACAAAGAATGGGGCTAATTTTTCTTAACATAATACTCTCGTCAAAGGTGTGCTCTCATTTTCATAATTCTAAACCCTTCAAACTTTGTTTGCTGCCCAAACCCCGTATTTATTGTTGGTCACCATCATAGGCCAAGTCGACCATACAATTCCCTAACCTGTGATCGACTTGACCATCGTTGATCCCCGAAGTAGAACAATAAGACTCAAGCTGGGTTTCGATCGAGCGAGCACGAGTAATAACGATTTTGACCTAAACGATCAAGCATTCGAGTCGACCAAATTGCATCGATAAATAGCTCAATTCTCGACATCGAACAAACTGGTTTGTCTTCTTAGTAGTTTCTATTGTAATATAATATCAAACCAACGCTGACTTGAGCATTAGAGAGTCACCTAAAGGGAAGACCCTCCTTTGAGGCTCAACACTTTCTCTCTTTTTCTCTTATTTCGTAGGTTATTAGTGCCCACCTTAATGAATCAAAATAATTATAAATCCTATCGACTACAACAAATAGAAATTGTCACTAGATCTCTTTCCTTTTAATATAATATCAAATCAACACTGACTTGAGCATTGAAGAGTCTCCCAAAGGGAAGACCCTCCTTTGGGGCTCGACACCCTCTCTCTTTTTCTCTTATTTCGTAGGTTGTCAGTGCCCACATTGATGAATCAAAATAATTATAGATTCGATCGACTATAGACAATAACAATTGTGACTATATCTCTTTTCTTTTAATATATTTGTTCAATTGGCTTTAAAATAGAGCAATCATTCTTTTTAAACAAAACGGAGAGCCCATCATCATTAAGATGAGATATGCTTATAAGATTAGCTTACAAGCCATCAACAAGTAAAATTGGACAATAAGGGTAAATCGAGAATGTAAATGGTTTTTTTCCCTATGACTTTCTTTCTAGACCTATCACCAAAGGTGATAAATCCACCATCCTTCATGATAAGAGATTCAAACAAACTCTTGTTCCATATCATATGTCTAGAGCACCCACAACCTAAATACCAAGAATTTGAAGCATTTACCTTCGAACCACATAACAAAAGTTTTCATCTCTTCTAATCCATCTAGGTGAAACATTCTCTTTCCTAGTAGTTGTAGAAACATTGGCTCTAAACTTCCTAAAATCATGCAAATTGTCTCTAGATTTCCTATGAACATGCCTATTGGCTCTAGCCCTATTTCTTTCAATTATGCTTTTAATTATATACATATTGATATATTTAAAGCAATTCTGTCTAATGTGACCGTCAACACCATAAAAATGACATGTGGGAGTAAAGTAAAAAGTCATACAATTCATTTATGAGTACAAAGGGGCTTTCCCATGTCTTTGAGCTTGTCTTTGGTATTGGATCAGTTCTCTCTGTCTTTGTTGTTGAGTTTGTAGATTGCGTCCTTTGTTGAGTTTGCATGGATTGGTTCTTGACTTGGTGGTATTTGGATTGTGGAAACCTTACTTGATGAGCTCTTATTGGTTTATCATGGGCTTGATTTCTTGGTGCCATCTTAACTTAGGAATTTTTAGAGCACTCTCCTGGTTCAATCTTCTTCCTAGGATGTTGTGGGGGGTGGAGGCTGTTTGATATCCATGCTTTTGACAAACATGGTCTTCCTTAAGGGAGGTCTTCTTGTCATCTTCAAATCCAATACCTCTTTTATCACTTGGCCTCTTGCCAACTCTTAACATTTGGTCAAGTTTCTTCATGCTTTAAGTCATCTTAGCAACAATTTCTCTTGCTTATTCAAACTCTGTTTCCATCAATTCCTCATTCCTTTTAGATATCTTCACTTCTCTATTCAAGTGATTCACTTCGGTTGATAGCTTGAGATTCTCATCTTTTAATCTTGGAACCTCTTTCTTCATCTTCAATCTTGAGCTTTGAAAGTGCTCAATAAACCCTTCAAGGTCCATGCCTTCTACATTTCCATTTGTAGAATGAGATGAAAAGCTCTCCTCATTTGAGTCATCTTCAACTGGTTTATCCTTCTCTTCATCACATCTTGCTTCTTTGCTCTTGAGAGAGGATGTAAAGGCAATGAATTTTGCCACATGATCTTCATCATTCGAGGATCATTCTTCCTTTTCTAAGTCATCAATGTCTCTCCAAGGGGCGGCCATTGCCTTTTATTTCTTCTTGTTCTTCAAGTTTCCACAATCCGTGGAGATGTGTCCAAATCATTCACATTCAAAATATTGGATCACTTTTCTTGTGGGCTTCTCTTAACTTTGCTCAAACTTTTTGAAGGGAATCTTTTTGTTCACCTTTTTTCCTTTGGATCCAAAACCCTTCTTTTCAAACTTGATGAACTTCTTCAATCTCTTCACCATAAGGGCCATCTTCTCATCCGAGTCATCCTCCTCCTTCTTTATTTTGGAGGTCTTCAAGTCTATGCTCTTTTGCTTCTTATGTGGTAAACGTGTAGGACTCTTTCTTGACTCATAGTCTAGAAGCCTTCCAATCACTTTACTTGGCTTCACAGTTTTAAAGTCACTATTTTCTTCAAGTGCTGTCACTTTGGACACAAATCTCTTAAGAAGTGACCTCATGATCTTTTACTTGATCCTCTTATCCAAGTACGGGTTACCTAGTTGACGATTTTGATTGATGATGTCCATCAACTTCACTTGAAAGCCGTTGAAGCACTCATGATCCTCATTTCTAATTTGCTCAAATTTCCCATGCCTCTTTTGCAATCCTAGTTGTTTGGATCAACTTGTATTGGTTGTTGTTTATTATACAAAGAATGACATGCATTGCCTTATTGTTCCACCTGGATGCTTCGAACTCTTAAGTTGTCTATTCCGATTTTGGGTTGGGAACCACGCTCTCATCTTCAAGAGTCTTTTCTGGATGAGTGTAGCCATCTTCTATTGCCTTCCAAGCTGGGTCATTTATTTAAAAAATGTAGGACTTCATCTTGCCTTTCTATAAGGCATAGTTCACCCCGTTGAGCAAAGGGGGTCATGTACTTGAGGCTCCCTTGTGTCCACCTCCATTCCCACTCATAGTGTTTGGTGTTTATGAATGGGATGAATGCAAATGAGAAGCAACTAACAAAATGCAAAATGCAAGACACATAAAAAGCAAGGATATCCTAAGTATATCTAGGAACTCACTCTGACACCAATTGAAATTACAACTGAGTGTGTGTCAAAACAACCTAGATTGAATAGGTTTAATCGATTGATTACCAATTTTTGACTTAATCAATGTTAACAAAAACTACCCCATATTAACAAGCATTCAAAAACAATAAAATGTGGAAAAACAATAAAAACACATGAGTTGTTTTACGTGAGAACCCCTTCAACTGGGCAAAACTCACGGGCTATCCTTCTAGCCACATATGGTCCTCAAAATCCACTATTTGAATGAAATTTCACAACCTAGGATGACCTCAAGTCACACCATTCTTGGTCACTAACCCTTTTCACTCTACCCAACGGGCCTTTAATAGTGATCCTAGACCAACTACTCTGTGCAATAAACCACTTAATCATAAAGCTTAACAATCAATGAAGAGATCTAGCAACCTATGTGAATATGTAAGAATATTCTAACATGCACTTAATGTTATGATACACTAAATGCTTATTTAGAGATGTGAATATGGTAATTAGCACAAATCCTAGATATTAATATCTAAATGCAAAGCAAGAAGATTTAGCTAGAGGGAAAAATAGTCCTAAATGCTGGCTATCAATGACCAAACAACCTCAACCAACATAAAGTGACTCAAACATATTAGAAACTATGTTAAGCAAGGAATCATGCATTTAATCAAGAAAATAAATGATAATCCTAAGCAATATGAACATATAAATGAAACTAAAAGTTCTAGAGCATGTTCAAGTTACCTACTTATGAAACCAATGAAGACCCATGGTTAGATGATGCTTGAATGATGCTCGATGCTAATGAGAATGTGTTTGGTTGAGTAAAGATTGGTTCTTGGGAGTCTCTCTCACTAAGAAATCACTTTCTCTCACTAGATATAATTTTTGGACTCCTTGAAAAGAATTGGGGAAGAAGAAGATGTATTTATATAGAAAAACATAAGCTGCTAGTGAAAAGACACAATTTGCCCTTAAATGGTCATTCGAAGGTCAGATTCAGCGGTTAGGCAGACCGCCGTTCCAACCACTGTTTGATCGCAATCTATCATGTGTGATTCGGCGATCACATTTAATGGTTAGGTTGACCGCCGATTCAACCTCAAAATGAGGACAGAACCACCAGATATGATTTGGTGGTCAGAACGACGATTAGCCAGGCCACTGATTCAACCGCAGAATGAGGACATAATCTGTCTTCAAACGGCGGTCCCATTCGACGGTCAGACTGACCGCCGAATCAACCTTCGATTCCTAACAGAGGAATCCTCACCAGTTGACCAACACGCTAAAACAAGGTACACCAACGTGCGAGCACGGACAGTTCCGATCAACAAATGGAAAAACAAAACACATAGGGCACAACCACACTTAGAGCTACTCATCAAGGTGCACATATGAGAGGTGTAAAGAAAGCACACAAATAAAAGTTTGAAACAAAAATGCACGACAGAATTGTATTTTTAGCTCTCATTTCCTATTGTTTTCGCTTGTTTCTTAGGTATTTTTGTTATTTAATGTGTTTTTTGAGCTTTTTGTAGGTAGTAAACAATAAATAAGGTGTTTGAGTTTAACTGAAGAGTTTTGGTTGTTAAATGAGCTGAAATGGTAAAGTCTTGTCCAGACATCTAACTTTCGGGGGTCATGTATCTCTCCTCAGATCGAATTGGGTGTTCTATATATGTTCGAAAAGCTCCAGATGTGTTGTTTCCAATGGCTTTTATGGATTACAATTCTGGGTTTTCTAGAGAGAGCTATGTTGATTTTCGTAACGGTATACGAAGCTGGAAACGACAGAAAAAGAAGAAGTGATGTTCAGGCGCCCTACGTACCACGCCCGAACAACACCTAAGCGCCATAGACAATTCCAGAGACTTGGCGATGTACAAGTGCTGTTCATACAGTGACTGTAGTCGATAGATGTCAATGTTTCCATTATATACATGAAGCTGAAACATTACTGAGCTAAATGAGCTGTGATGGGTTTTGAAAACCATTTTGATTTTGTATCATTAATTCACATTATTAATGTAGTGTACTGTGTATGCCGAACAAATTAATTATATCTTAGTTTACTATGATTTATTTGATGAATAGGAAGAGGTAAATGTTTTCAAGTGAGATTTGTGGAAAATCCGTATTGCTTACCACTCGTACAAAAGACTAAAGAAACACACAAACAACTAGAAAGAATGACTTAACACTCGAACAACAAAACCTCTTAGGGGCAGTTTGGTACGGTGGCATCTTTACATGGGAATGGGAATCTGAAAGCATTCCCATATTTGGTAGCAGGTTTGGGTTTTTTGTTTCCTGGGAAAGTGATTCCCATCAAAATAGGTGGGTTTCAGATTACATCCATCAGGTTCCCACCGTGGGACCCACCATTATTAGAAAAAATTATTTTTATTTTATTTTCTTACTCTCTGTTCTTCACGTTGCTTGTTAGTGATAATACCAAAAATCCCCAATTTCCTTTCTAAAATCCCTAATCAAAACACAATCATAACTCACATAATCTTGTATTAAACCATTATCAAATCAACATCTCACACATCATCACCAACACAAAAAGGAAAAATAAATTGCAGAAAGGAAAAATCTTGGGTTTCAGATGATGAGGACAACGGCGGCGAGCTTCGATGAGGACGACGGCAGCGGCGAGCTTCGACGACGAAGACGAAGACGACGACGGCATCGGGCTTCGAAGACGATGGCAACGACGACGACAACGACGACGGCAACGGCTTTGAAGACGATGACGACAGGTTGGAGGCGACAACGACCTGGAGAGAGAGAGAGAGAGAGAGAGAGAGAGAGAGATGAAAGGGAAAAAAAATGAGAAATGGATCTGGGTAATTTTTGTAAGTTATATAACGATTTTAATTTTAATTTTTTAATTTTTTTTAGTTTTTAATAAAAAAAATAAAAAACAAATTCTCATGTACAACCAAACACTATTACTTAATATTCTCAGGAATCCAATATAATATTTCCATACATGACTAAACACATGCATACAACTTTCCCAGTAATCACATTACCGGTTTCACTTTCCCAGAAATCACATTATTTTGATTACCTCATACCAAACGGCCCCTTATAGTTATTACTACCATAACCCACAATAATACACACTTAACATAGAAAAGAAGTCGATGATTGATCGATCAAACGCCACAGTAGACTTTCATGATGTTGCGGTCGCCTTTACGGGGATCAGTGCTGGATTGATAGAATCGAAGGAGTCCTTGATGATCAAACGGCTTGTATTGCAATGGGTGTTCATCGTCGATGAGCTCTTCCGGAGTATGTATAATCCCATTTAAGAAGGCAAACATACCGAGTGCATATCTCACTTCTTCCCCTTCCATATGGACTCGATGGTAACACGATGGTATCCTATCATTGCTCCATGCCTACACCAACCAGAGTATGCAATTTTTGAAGGCTTTAAGTTATTACTTTTTGGATCGCATACAAAATAAATTTCAAAAATTCAACATCGTTAGTAACCAATAGAGATGCAAATTGGTGAATAAATACAGAAACAATTGTGCATATGAGAGGATTCAAACCTGGGACTCTTAAGTCAAACCTAGCTTTGATAGCATGTTAATAATTTTCAAACCCAAAAGTATAAATGGATAAACCCAAAAGTATAAATGGATAGAAAATGGTTCAAAGATAATATTTAAGTACTATAATAGTCATCATGAAATAATAAATAAATAAAATTCATTTTAAAAAAAGATCCAAATATGAAGCATATGATTTGAAATGTGTATACTTGTATATATTGGACGGCAACTCAAACATGAGAGATCGACAGATTGAATGAGTACTCTTACCATTTAGTCATATAATTGTGTAGTATTAATTTGGACAGTATACTTGCTATGTGTTTGTATATACAATTTTTTTTTTTTGAATGACAATATTTATTCAAAGAAGGCTAAGCTAACAAGGCCAGAAAGCTACAAGATGGACTACAAGCCCACAGACCAACAAGAAAACACACCTGAAACCACCCAAAAGACTACACAAAACAACAACTGAAAGCTAAAACAAAAGGCCACCAGCCACCTCGAAGCAAACCCAACACCAGAAAGCATAAAAACCCCACCAAACAGCTCCAACGCAAGACAACCAAGCCAACCAAGAAACAACAGCAGAAGCACAAAAACAAACACCAAAGAAACCCCAACCTCAAAGACAACCAAACGCCACCAAAAAAGGACCCTATGAAAATTCACTTCTTGAACCGCCATGAATGCATGAATGCATATACAAATTATTATATCATAATAGTAACTTATGAACAGAAAAAAAGTATTGACTGACCATGAATGCATCACCAGCAATTACCACAAAAGATGTAGGTGAGGGCTCAAAATGAATCCACTCTCCATCCTTTGTTCGCAACTCCAAACCTTTGACATGATTCGAATGAAGAATGGACACCAGGCTCTTGTCTGTGTGACCCTTAAAAGCAACATTAGTCCGGTCTGTCTGAGATTTGCTGTATTTCAATAAACGTAGAAGATAAGTGGTAGACTCCTTGTGATTCTCGTAGTGTTTCTCTATTCCGTAGCTTTCAAACAGCAATCGCATCACCAGTTGCTGCAGTTCTGCTACTGTGTTTGCATATGTATGAGCAATTTCACTTTACAAAAAAAAAAAAAAAAAAACAATGCATATGTTAGGTCAAATTTAACAAAGGGTATTTGGTAGAAGACACCCTTAGGCCTTAACGTTTATTTATTTATAATTATTTGATGGTACCATAAACAGTTAGATTAATCAAATTTAACCAATTCTATCTTTTCACTAATAAATCTTTTGGATAAAGAGTCATGATGTGAAAATTTTGATAAATGTTGTGAAGATTTTAACCAAAACTTTTGATGCGATCTTTTACGACCTTCCCAGATTATAAATGCTTGGATCAAACTTTTTATCATTAATTATGACCCAGTACAAATATTGTTAATCAGAACATCATCACTTGAATTTTTTTGTTCGGATCAATTTAAAAAAAAAAACATATAATTAGAGTTAGGGTCCTGTAAGCATTTTTTGTTGGCCATTTTTCGATAAGAAAAATGAAAATGAAAACACTACTTTTTGTTTCAGTTTTGAAATCGAAAACGAGTCTGATAGAATGTGCTGAAACCTGTATACTGAAAATAAAAACGGTAAAAACATGTCCGGTAGATTAACTAAATATATATATATAAAATATATATATAATATCAAATTGACATTTTATTTGATATTATAACCTAAAATTATAGAACAAATTGGTTACATAATTGATCAATGTGATTTTTCTATTGTATTTTGTAAATTTAAAGAAAAAACAAAGTGGGTCAATAAAAATCACAAATAATAATCGAATAATAAAAAATTCAACACTAATTCATAATTTATAAATAGATATCCATTTTATTAAATATAAAAAACAGTTGAAAAAATAAATAAATAAAATAAAAGCATTTGTCCGGTATATGTTAACATTAATAATTAATGTTAAGATAATATTTGAAATATTATAAAATGTAAGATAAAATATGTAAAAAAAATAAAAATAACATAAAAGATTATATCTGCATTTGTGAAAGATGACGTACAAACAGATTTTTTTTGTGTTCTTTATCTTGGTTTTTTTTACATCGGAGGAAGAAGAATAGTTTTTTTTTTTATTATTTTTTTTCCTTGGCATCCTTTGAAGAAAAACATATTTGTTTTTTTTTTGTTCGTTTGTTTTTTTATTGGAAGAATGAATTTTTTTCCTTGGTATGTGTTTGAAGAAGAAGAACAGATCTATTTTCATGGTTTGGCTTTTTTAAAAAAAAATTGGATGAAAAAGTAAAGAATTTTTACTGGCTAGTGTTTGAAGAAAAACAATTAATTTTTTCAAGATCTGCATTTAAATCAGAAGAAAAAAAAGAAGAAGAGATTTTCGTGGTTAGATCAACGTTACAAAGGTGACCTCCTCTGGGGTTGGAGGAGCAAATCGGCTACTCCTCTAGATGTTTGTTCATAGAGTCGTAGTAGGAAGAAAAAGAAGAGCATGGAGTGAAAAAGAAGAAAAAAATTACTGTTAATTTTTTTGAAAAACAAAAATAAAAGTGAAGAAAACATGTATTTTATGTTTTTAAATATTTCATTGTTAGTACTGATTTTGTTTTTTATTTTTTGAAAATAAAATAAAAAACGGTTAACCAACACGAATTCGAAATCATTTTTGGAAAACAGAAATGAAAACGGGCTAAAAAACAGTTGCAGACGGAGCTCTAATGACTTTGAAATCAAGTAATTTTAATAAAAATAAATTGTACCAGAATTGATCATTTCCTTGAGGCCACATGAGCTTTGTGAAATTTTCACATTCCTCAATATTTGTTGGATACTCAATGCCCATGCCCTCATGCAGAGGCAAAACAGAAATCTTTCCCATGTAGCCATGAGCAGGCTTAGGGTTAACATTTTTCATTTTGGTTTCTACGGGAAGATCAAACAGCTCTTCCAGTGCATCGAAAACCTTCTTACGAAAATCCACAGAGAGTTTGTCATAAACAGCTACAAAAGATCCATATTCTTCCAGAGCAACCCTGATATCATTGCAAGCTGATCTCCAACAACTTGTACCAGGCTTTAAGTCTTCCATGGAAAGATCTACAATTGGAAATTTTGATGCTGTTTCGAGACCCATTGTAAAAAGAATTTTGTGCTAGCTAGAAAGTTTGAAGGCTCAAAGGGAATAACTATGTGACAATCATATTGTTCATTGTTTATTTATATAATGATAAGTTGATGCAAATATGACACAATAGGACAAAATAACAAAAAATTTAAATGTGCTCACGTCAAAGTTCATATCATAATCCAGGACCATACATAATGGTCATGAATATTTACGAGTTTAAGCAATTGATGTTGTGCAGTTTTCGTTAGTTGTTTAAGGAATATATTTTTTGCCAATGGCTAGTCATGTGGTCCTTAGTGTCATAATCACTCAAATTTTCTTTGCTCATCAATGGGCCACGAAATTATATATTGTGACTTTTATTTGATTTCTATAAGCATTTTTGACTATGATATATATTCATATTAAATCAATATTGGTTGGTATTGATTGGAGAGATGTTGGTGGTGGCCGGTTTTGGTATTGGTTGTCCAATTGGGATGAGGTCAAAAATTAAAAGAGCTATCATTAGATGATATAATAAACAGTGATGTTCTTATCGTATCCAATTTTTGCTGATTGATTTAAACAAAGAAAAATATTAAAATAATATATATAAATATCAAGCGCAATAATATATATATATATATATATAAAAAAAAACAATTCTTAAAATTATATATCTATATATCTTGAAGGTCTGCATTCATTATACATATTCAATAAGGAATAGTCAATTTAATTTCATAATCAGGCTAATTGACTATAGGTATCTAAACTGTTGGTGCAGTACATTACTGTGTTATGATACCGACTAGTGTTGAAATTGATCAAATTCTTCAAGATTAAATGTTTCCCTAATATTTAATGAACAATCAGTTGGTCTAGTAATATATTGTGTTTGATACATGCATTGGTACGATTATGTTGTAAAAGAGATTTCAACACTATTATCAACAAAATTAAAGGAGCTAATTAAGGCTGAGACAGACCGGTGAATGTGTCAAATAATAAACCATTACTGAAAAACAAAAACAAAAACATTCGATATCTTGATCAAATCCAATCAGTTCAATGAATGCATCGTTAGCTGCATGTAGCCATGCCTTAAGTCACGTGTGCTCACATTGATAAACTGAAAGGTTGTTGGGATTCTTGGTCGACTCAAGGTACCAACTACACCTATCCATAACACTTGAAAAGGTAATAAAACCAACTATTAAAGAATCAATAACAATAGAAACAAGAAAGATAAAGAAATTAAGTAGTAAACGAAACAACACATAAAATTGTAATGGTTTAGCTAGAAATGAGGCTGACATCCACGTTGAACCTCTTTGGAAAGACTCTATCACTTTATATAGAATTCTTATAGCCTTGATATACTTAGAAAATTACACAAGAAAGCCCTCAAAAGGAGCCTAGAACCCAGATCTCGAAAGCACTCAACCACCTGACCTAATTCTACAAACTCAACCTAATATTATAACCTAGAATGAAACAAAATTAGTATCAGTAGATGCACAACAATCTACTCTCTTTTATCCTTCTACCTCTCACCCAGATTCACTACAAAGAAACAAGATATTCAAGTTGAATACCAAGAACAACAAGAAGAAAATACAGAGAGAAAGCTTTTGAGAAATCTCAACGAAAACCTAGAAATCAAAAAAAAAAATCTATCTCCTTCACTTCCACTTTTATACTCCTTATCAGATAAGGTCCAGCTCACACAAGAGTAGCCAATGAACTGCTTCCAAATCAACGCGAAATCACGACTCAGCAATATCAGTCCAGATGTCCAAGAAACGACGTCGTGTAGAATAAGTGATAGATCTGGTTGGGAGCATTCAGATCTTAGGTTCTACTAGCTTCAACCCATCTTATCATTGAGCTTCAGATTGGGCTTCAGAAGTTGGACTACAACAACATATTCCACAAAGTCCATCTTCACAGCAAATCAAGACTGCATTGACCACATATAGCAACAGAGATCTCTCCTAAGCAAATATGGCTCGAAACACTAAACAGAGTTAGCCATAATCACCTATTTTCAGCAAGTTCAAGCAATGCTTGAGCTTGTTGTAGGGAATCACTTTGGTTCCCATGTTCGTTGGTTTTCTTCAGTGGAAACTTTTTCCACCTCAACAATACCTTATGAGATTTTATGTCTGATAAAATGGTACTTCACATCTATGTGCTTAGTCCTCTCATGGAAGACTGGATTCTTACACAAGTGTAAAGTACTTTGACTGTCAGTATAGATAACAGTCTTACCTTTAAACACACATATCTCATCTTGGAGAACTTGAAGCCAAATGGCTTCTTTTATAGCTTCTGTAACAATTATATATTCAGCCCCAGTCGTTGAAAGAGCAACAACTGATTGAAGTTGACTCTTCCAACTGACGCAACAACCAGCAATAGTAAAAAAATAAGAGGTGGTAAACCTCCTCTTATCTCTGTCATCTGCATAATCAGAGTTTACATACCCAAATATATATATCACACTATTAGAACTATCATAATTCAGTCCTAGTGATGTGGTAGAACTGATATACCTTAGAAGCCATTTCATGGCATTCCAATGGACTTTCCCAAGATTGGTCATATATCTAGACAACACACTAATAGCTTGTGCTAAATCAGTTATAGTGCTTATCATAAAATACATCACTGATCATACACCACTAGAATAGGGTACATTTTCCATATATTTACTTTCCTCTAGTGACCTAGGTGATAGATCAGTTGCTGACAACACAAAATTAGCACATAGAGGGACATTGATAGGCTTACAATTTCCCATTGCAAATCAGTCTACCAGCTTGTTAAGGTAATTATTTTGTTTCATACACAACCTGTTATCTTCCCTAAACCTGACAATTTCCATACCTAAAATTAGTTTAGCATTTCCTAAGTCTTTCATATCAAATTTAGACTTTAACTTCTTCTTTAACTTTACAATCCTAGACATGTCTTTACTAGCAATTAGCATATCATCAATATATAAAAGCAAATAAACAAATTTATCAACATTTTTACTGTTGAAATAGAAACATGCATCAAAATTGCTCTTATTGAAACCAATACTAGTAATAAAACTATCAAATTTTTTATTCCACTGTCTAGAGGCTTGCTTAAGCCCATATAGAGATTTCTTATGAAGACACACATGAGAGGGATTAGAATTAGATTCATATCCCTCCGGTTGAGACATGTAGATAGTTTCATCTAAGTCTCTATGCAAGAAGCCTGTTTTGACATCTAATTGTTCTAATTCCATGTCAAAATAGCTAATTAATGCTAAAACTATTTTAATTATCTTATACTTTACAATATGAGAGAAAATGTCATTGTAATCAATTCTTTCTTTTTTGTGTAAAGCCCTTGGCAACTAATCTAGCCTTATACCTAGGTGGTTCACTTTTATCTACACTTTTTTTTTGATTTTATAGATCCACCTATATGCTATTACCTTTTGTTTTTCAGGTCTTACAACTAGAGATCAGGTCTTGTTTTATTCAAGAGAATCCATCTCTTCCCTCATGGCTTGTAGCCATTTTTTCTTATCAAGACAATTTATAGCTTTACTATAAGTTCTAGGCTCAATATTTTCTATCTCTCTTGGCCAGTGCACAGAGCAAAGGAAATCACATCTGCATAGGCATACTTACAATTCAAACTCAGGCTGATCATATTGGACTCATTAAATATGACATTTCTACTAACTATAACCATGTACCTTTTTTGATATTTAACCCATAGCCTATAACCCTTAACACCTAAGGGATATCCTGAGAAAACTCCTCTAACAGACCTTGGTTCTAACATAACATGTACATCCAAACACTCTAAGGTGTTTCAGACTAGATGGCCTCCCAGTCCATATTTTTTCAGGAGTTTTCAGATTAATTGCAGTTGAAGGGAGAGCTATTAATCAGATAGGTTGCTGCTGAGACAGCCTCTCCCCAAAAGTTTTGACTCAGACCCGAGCTAATCAAGAGACACCTAACCTTATCAAGAATGGTTCTATTCATCCTTTCAGTCACCTCATTTTGTTGAGGTATATATGTAACCATTCTATGCCTCTGAATTCTTCATCTATGTAAAAATCTATTGAACTCTTCCTTACAAAATTCCAAAACCATTATCAGTTCTAAGTATTTTATTTTTCTTAGAGGTCTGGTTTCCAACCAGTCTTTTCCAATCCTTAAAATTGTTAAAGACTTGGTCTTTAGACTTTAATATGTAAATCCAAACCTTCCTAGAATAATCATCTATTAAGGACAGAAAATATAAGTTTCCACCATGAGTGGGAACCTTGGCAAGTCCCTAAAGGTCAGAGTGAACATGCTCAATAAACTACTTTGTAGTATGTTGTGCAGTGTTAAAACTTAGCCTATGCTATTTTCCTAAAACACAATTCTCACAGAACTCAAGTTTGTTCACTAAGTCCTCACCCAACAAGTTCTATTTACTTAACTCACTAAGGCCCTTTTCACTCATGTGGCCTAATCTTATATGCCACAGAACAGACTTGTCACTGTTTTTGGCTGCCATAGAGGCATTACCATCAGGGACTATTTCTCATCTTAACACATATAATCCATTCCTTTTGTCACCTTTTAGAATGACTAAGAAACCTCTAGAAACTAGAAGAACACCTTTTTCAGCCTTGTAATTATATCCTTTCTCATCTAGAACACCAAGAGAAATCAGATTTCTCTTCAAATTAGGTACAAACCTAACATTCTTGAACACTCAGACCAGTCCATCATACATCCTAATAAGAAATGAACCTATTCCTTCAACTTGACACTGATGATTGATTCCCTTCAACACATTTCCACCACTGAGTTCATTGAACTTTGTGAACCAGTCTCTCATATAACTCGTATGGAAGAAGCAACCTGAGTCAAGAATCCACTTAGATTTAATATCTTTAGTACTCACAGTGAGCACTCCACTAGGTTCATAGGATTTGGACGCAGTAGATTCATTCTCCATCACTAGGGTTTTTCTCTTGGTTTTTCTTCTTAAGCTTATAACAATACTTCCTAATGTGACCCTTCTTTCCACAATATTTTCACTTTCTAGTGCCATTCCTATTCCTAGACTTAGACCTATTATGGTTTGGGGTCTTGCTTCTACATTTTCCTTGTTATTATTAGGGGTTACTATTATTATTATTGTTATTCCTCACTAGTTGTCTTCCCCTAACAAACAGATTTTCACCAGTGTTCTTCTTTTCTATCTTAACTTCTAAATCCTTAGACTTAAGGGTAGAAATACACTCTTCAAGTGTTAAAGATGTCCTACCATATTTGATAGTTGTCTTTACATCCTTAAAGGAATCATACAGAGAGTTAAGAAGAATTATGGCTTCGTTTTCATCACTAATTTTTTCATTATCCCCAACATTAGCAAGTTCTATGGTCATTTTCTTGAATTCATCAAGATTCTAACCTAGGCCTTTACTAGGGTCCATCTTAAAACTAAACAGTCTTTCTTTAAGGTAGATTTTATTAGCAAGTGACTTAGTGAGGTACAGACTCTCTAATTTCTTCCATACATTAGAGGCAGTGGTTTCATCATTGACTTCCCTAAGAACATTATTTGACATAATCAATATTATCGTTCCTAGGGCTATTTCTAATATATCATCTTTATGTTTTTTAGTCAATGTTTCAGACAATTTATCAGAACCCTCAATGGTCTTGAGGATTTTCTATTGGGAGAGAAGGGCTTTCACCTTTCTTCTTCAAATCTTGAAATCCCCAGTGTCGTCGAATTTATCGATCTATCTCAAATTTCATATTCATACAAGTGACATTAAAATTTTCAAAATTACAGAGTAAGAAAATTTTACCTCTGAGCCACTACTAACAGATTCACTGCCAAGCTCTTCTTATCCAGTCGAGCCTTCAGAATTTGAAGGCTCTGCAACCGATGGAATCTGGTCCTCGTTGTTTGTCGTTGGTACGGTCTGCAGGCTCTGATACCACTGTTGGAATTCTTGATCGACTCAATAACCCAACTACACCTGTCAACAACACTTGAAAGAGTGACAGATAAGAGAACTGAAAACCAACTATTAAATAATCAATAACAAAAGAAACAAGAAAGAAAAAGAAATTAAGCAGTAAAGGAAACAACACAAAATTACCGTGGTTCAGCTAGAAATGGGGCCTACATCCACGTTGAGCCTCTTTGGAGAGATTCTATCACTATATATAGAATTCTTACAGCTTTGATCTACCCAGAAAATTACACAAGAAAGCCCTCAAAAGGATCCTAGAACCCAAATCTACAAAGCATTTAACCAACTAACCTAATTATGAAAACTCAACCTGAGATTACAACCCAGAATGAAATAAAATTAGTATCAGTAGAAGCGCAACAATCTACTCTTTCTTTTATCCTTTTAGATCTCACCCAGATTCACTATAGAGAAACCTGATATTCAAGTTGAATATCAAGAACAACAAGAAGAAAATACTTTTTTTTTTAACGGCAAATATATAAACACAGCCAAAATGTTAAAACATGGTACAAACACTGCACTAGAGCAGACGAGAACAAATCACGAAGAAGCTCGAAAGAGAAAAGACAGTTAACAAGCCAAGGCAACAAATGACACCAAGCAAAACAACCGGGCCTCCTGAAAACAGAAAACAAAGAGGCAAAAACAGGGCAGCGAAGAGAGAAAAACGCTAGGGAAAGAAGACTGGAAAAATGAAAAATTCAATGAACCTCCCAGATCAGATTATCCCCCTCCATAGCAGACCCTTTTTTGGCTAAACTATCAGCAAAAGAATTGCTAGCTCTTGAATTGAAGATGACCCGCGTATGGCCAAGATGATACAGAAGATTACAAATTTCATAGATGGTCTTGACGTGATTCAGGTTGCCCATACCCTTCGAATTAATCCACGTGACTGCCACTTTGAAGTCACTGACAATATCAATCTCCCTACCAACTAAACTTGTCATCTCAACACATAAAGTAACAGCCCTATGAATTGCTAAAATTTCTACAGAAATGGAGTCAAGGGTCCCTATATGATCTGAAAAAAGACTAAGAACCTTGCCATAATTGTCTCTAAAAACCCCTCCGATCCCAGCGTTTCCTGGATTTCCCCTAGCCGACCCATCAACATTAAACTTCAAACCCAAGCCTGAAGGAGGGGTCAAAACTTCCTCTTTACAATTTTTTGATGGTTTGAAGTCTATGCATCTATCTTTAATATTTAAAATCATAGTGGAAATAGAAAGTTTAGATCCCAACAATGGTATTTGAACCACCAAGCAACCCTGAATTTCACAATATCAGAGGCTTGCATGACCGAAGTAGTTACACCTTTAAATATCATCTGGTTTTTAGCCTCCCATATGGTCCAGGAGAGGGGGAAAAACAGAGTATCCCATACGCGCCTTGAATTGATCGAAGAACAAAGTCCAGACCACCCTTGAAGCCAAGCCTTCATGGAATTGTTGGCACAGTTGGCCACCCCCCACCAATCCATACAAACAATCCATAGCTTCCAAGCCCACAGGCAGAGTAGGAAGAGATGATCAATCCTCTCTGTCTCGTTGTTGCACAACACGCAGACTAGAGAAGTCTCCGAAACAATACCAAAATTTTGCAGCACCTGACGAACCATAATACGACCTCTTAAGACTTGCCATATAAAAATTTGAATCTTTGGCGGACAACACCCTTGCCAAATAAACTTGTGATCCAACTGGTTGTCAAAATTCTGGTCTTCCATACGATAGCGAAATGATTCCATAGAGAACTTGCCATCAGGGTAATAAGACCACACTAGGGTATCCGGAATCGATTTCTTAATAGTAATAGCATCAAGAAGACTCATAAACACACACCGTTGATACTTTTTCCAATCAAAAGAAGGACGACGTAGAGCTACCTTCCAAACCCACCTATTGCCCTGCCAATTCCCAAAGTCTTGCACCACTCCATGCTTCCTAACAGCTAAAGAAAAAATTCTTGGACATGCAACTTTGAGCCTGGTCGAATCCCCTCCTGACATGTCCCAGAAATTGGCTTTACTACCACCAATTACCATATTCAGACCTTCGTTTAGAACTCTGTAAGAGATCGATCCTTTATCGAAAAGACTCGCCACAACCTTAACAAAAGTTGATACATAATTGTTACATTTCCAGTCCCATAATAAGTCAGTACTAAGGATCCTATACCTAGCATTAGTAACTCTTCTCCATAGAGCTTTGTCATCGGTGCTAAGTCGCCAAACCCATTTAGCTAACAAGCTCTCATTTTTGACCAAGATTTTGCCAATACCCAGGCCCCTATTTTTCTTACTATTGCATAGAGTATTCCAATCGACTGTATGAATTTTCCTCTTAACTGTACCATCACCCCAGAAAAAATATCTTTGAAGTTTCTCAATTTCATTTGCCACCCCGACCGGAACTTTGAAAACGGACAAAAAATAAGAAGGAATACTCGCCAAAACCGCATTGATCAATATAAGACGCCCTCCCTTATTCAGAAATTTCCTTTTCCATGGACCTAGTCTTTTTTCAATGCTATTAATTAATGGAATTCAAAAAGCTTTTGAGCTTGGTCTGGCTCCAAGAGGCAAGCCGATGTAGGTGATTGGCAAGGAAGCTTTCTTGCATTTAAACGCATTTGCCCATCTATCCTCCGTAATACCACTTTTGCCCATCTTGACAAAACAAGATTTGTGGAAATTTATTTTCAAGCCGGTAGCCAATTCAAAACATCTAAAAATTCTCCTAGCGTTACAAAGATAATCCAATCTTGGCTTGAGAAATAGGATCGTATCATCCGCAAATTGAATGTGAGAAATATGAACCTCCTCACCAAAAGTCACACCTTTTAACATACCCAAATCAAAGGCTTTTTGAAATAAACAACTCAAACCTTCCGTAACAATGTTGAAGAGAAAAGCTTCTGAGAAATCTCAACAAGAAAAAAATACATTGAGAAAGCTTTTGAGAAATCTCAACGAAAACCTAGAAATCAAAATGTAATTTCCCTCTCATTCACTTCCACTTTTATACTCCTCATCAAATAAGGTCTAGCTCACACAAGAGTTGCCAATCAGATGCTTCCAAATCAACACGAAATCATGACTCAACAATATCAATCCAGATATCCAAGAAACGACATCGTGTAGAGTAAGTGATGGGCCTGGTTGGGAGCATTCAGATCTTGGGTTCTACTGGCTTCAACCTATCTTATCATTGGACATTAGATTGGGCTTCAGAAGTTTGACTACAACAACAAAGGTGTTTGATGAAATGATCTGCGTGCCTGATAAAATGACTGAAAGAAAATTACTTAAATGAAAAACTTGACTCCATTAATGGAGCTCAAGGGTCAGCCAATCATTCAGTTTTCATTAATTAACAATCGATACAAGACTCTCTCTATATATGTGAACTTAGGTAGTGACAGCTCAATCATCTCAGCTCAACCAGGCCAGTGTTCAAAGTAAAGCTCACAGCAACAAAGCTGATTCAACTCATGATTACAAATTAACAACATGGAGAAGAGAAATGATTCTGTACATTTGAGGTCCTTTTAAGCAAAATTATCAAAGAAATCACAACCTTGTGATATCAATTATGATAGAGCTGCGATTGTGATGAGTCAAGATTCAAGAATGAAGAGTGGTACATCTAGTAACAGAATGTAACAAACTTCCTTGCTGAGCTGTAGCTGATTTGTCATTTCTATTGGTTCACCTGATTAATTTCTAGGAAATATGTTTCAATGAACTCTAAAAGATGAGAGAGAGGGGGAGAGAGAATGCTAGAGAGAGAAGTCCTGATTTCTTTGGCCGTGAAAGGAATCAGGTGAAGGCTAACGGCTGGGTGTTGAGGAATGATTTCAGGGATGGACTAGCCTCAATTTTTATTGATAACCTGAGTCCTAGTGTAGTTACGATGGTGTTGTGGAGGTTTTTCAAGTCTTTTGGGAAGGTAAGAGATGTTTATCTTTCGTCAAAGAAAAGCTTGTATGGGAGACAGTTTGGGTTTATTCGTTTCGATTCGATGGAGGAAGCGGTTTATGTTACGAAGAAGGTGAACGAGATGGTTATCGACGGTGAACGGGTGAGCGCCAAGGTGGCGTCGTATGGGTGGAACAAACGTAGATCAGTGGTTTCTAAGGCTCACTGTGTGAAAGATGATGTTCTCTTACATAAAGCCGCCTATGATATCATAGGAGATCGAAGTTATGCTGAAGTGATGACCGAAAAACAAAGGAAAAATAAGGAAGTGCTTACCATGGAATGGAAGCATCAGAACAGTGATCATAATTGGCTCAGTAAGTGTGCTGCAGGAGTTTTAGGAAATTTTTCGGAGTTCCTAGTGTCAACAGACGTCTTCTTAACAGAGGATCGAAGTTCTCTTCTTCTTATGTTGGTGATAAATGCATTTTATGGACGTTTGATTCCGTGAGTGAGAAAGAAGAGTTCATTAAAAGTCATTTTTTATGGGATGATTGTTTTTCAGCCATGGTTAACTGGTCTAAAAGGTTGATCCCTCAATCTAGAGTTGCTTGGATACTATGCTCGGGGATACCTCTACATTTATGGAGCCATGACTTTCTTAAGAAGTTAGGATGGTTGATTGGTGAACCACTCTCTGTTGAAGATGACTTGGTGTTGAGGAATCGGTTGAATAGAGGGAGAATTCTTGTATGAATTCTTGTATTAATTCCAGGTATTAAATCAGTCTCGTGTGATGTTAAGGTTGATTTGGAGAATGGTTATTTTTTCGTTAAGCTGAGAGAAGATGAGTTGAAAGTGGATTTCTTATGGGTGGAGAGTTTCCTAGATCTGCAGAAGAGGCAAGAAGATGTTGGGTTGGAAAGGAAGTCGGAATGGGAAGGCATAGTGAGTGAGCCTAGTTTGGATCAAGTTCAAAATCATTTGTAAAAAGATGGAGTAGGTGTATTTAATGTTGATCAGGGGTTGTTTAATGCAGGGCAAGCTCAGTCTCTTTATGAAAATGTTGGCTTTGATGGGAGTTCTCATGATAAAGGTGGCTCTAGGAGACCTTTTAATCAAGTTGTCAAAGATATGGGTTATGGTGAGTCAATCGATAATGAGAAGGGTGGAGTTTTGGTTGATGTGAAAGTGGTGGGGTCTAATGGTCATTGTGGTAGGGAAGGCGACGAGGTTTATATTTTAAGAGAGGTTTCTAGGGTGGGTTGCTTGGAAAAGAGAGATCATGATAGTGAAAGCACGGGGAGTAGTGTTGTTAAAGATAGCAATGTGGTCCGAAGGTTAGGTAAGGGGAGGATGGTGAAAGCTAGTGGTGGTAGGGGTGAAAATTCTAAGGTTCACATTGATGGTTTTGACAAAAATGGTGAGTGGTTTGTTTTAGGTAGTATGGAGAAAGGTGGTACGAGTTTTGTGGAAAGTAAGGTGAACAAGTTGGGGAGTAATGGTATTAAGGGTGATGATAGATTGGTTTCTTTGGAAGATGTGGAGAGTATGAGGCTATGTACTAATAGCATTAAGGTCTTTGGTTCTAAGGATGGATCGAGTGGGGGGAAAGGGGGGTGGCGGTTTCCGGTGACCAAGTGGTTTATATTAATTTTGATAAAGGTCAAGGTTTGTTGAAGTCTGGTTCGGATACGGTGGGGGGTGATTTTGGTGGCCCTGCTATTGATCTTTTTGTTGATCTTGGAGATTTGGATCCTCATTTTTGGAAGAGGAAGATGGGTGGGATTGTTTCTTCTTCGAGTCCTTCTAATCGAAGACAGGAAAAAAAAAATGACTTTTTTCTTCCTAGAATTCATAGAATGAAGTCTCGGAGTGGGGTTCGAGGTTGTTTTTTCAGTGGTGGCGGACCAAGTGACTAGAGGGCATCAAGATGATAATGTTTGGGTGTCTACTATATTGGTAGTGGTTATTGTCGCTCTGCTTTTCTTTTTGTTAGTTTCGTTTTGTTTTGTGGTCCTTTGTTTGTTCAGGTGTGGGTTTCTTTTGGTGTGTCTGCTCTGTTTCTTGGGTTTCAGCTTATTTGCTGCTTGTGGTCTTTGTGTTTGATTTGCTGTTGTCTTGCTTGGCATATTAATATAAATTGGTTGTTCAAAAAAATAAAAAAAAATAAAAAATCTAGGAAATCAGTTAGAGACAATCTTCTAGATTCCCTTCGTGTAATCGTATATATATATAGACGACCTTCTAGATTCTCTTCATTCAATCACAGTCGTAGTTCTAGTTATTATTACAACACTCCAAACGAACTCGAGTGTTGCTTATGTAAAACAATTACTGAAAAGTAAATGCTAAACTAACCTCATATGCAATGATAGGATGGAATGAAGAGATGTAGATTCTAGATTCTCTTCATTCAATCACAGTCGTAGTTCCTGAATTCAGTATAACGAGTGAAGCATTGTTATTAGAGTCGTCGAACTTTATTATTGTTGCAGCTGTTAGCTTTTTTCTAGCTTCTTGATTCTGAAAATGAGCTCAAGTTAGCTTGAGCTTGATCTAAGCGATATTTATCTTCAACATGCCTTAAAAGTCATGTTAAAATTTAGCATTTAATCTGTTTATTCATCCATGAACCATTAAAATTTAGTCTTATTTTGATATAATAATTTGCAGCTCACATGACTAAAGTCACTCTTGTATTGTTTTTAATGAAGTTTCTCTACAGAAAAAAATTTCAAACTGATGTAATTATCCATTTATACTAAGTTTCACACCTTACTAGGCAAACGGGGAAAATAAAGTTGAAATATGCTTTAATATACAGAAAATTGTTTTTATTTTAGATAACACAGAGTCTCAGATGCCACAGTAGTCTTTGATGGAGCAAGGCGTCTTCTTTGCAGCCTGTGATTGATTGAAATGAAGGAACTCAAAATGATCAAATGGCTTATACTTCAAGGGGCTTTTGTCATCTCCAAGTTCTTGAGGAATTTCTATGATTCCACTTTTGAATGAAAACATTCCAAGAGAGTATCTAGTTTCAGTACTGTGGCTCATGATGACTTGATGGTAACAAGGCAGTATTCTGTCATTACTCCATGCCTAACACAAATATAATTCGAATCAATTCTCATGATTTTTGTAAAGAATATGTCAATGTTACATTACACGTACAAAGCACGTATTTCAAGGGGTCTCTCTAACATTTTGATCTATTAACGTTTCATTATTCCCATTAATTGGACATGTAGTTATCAATTTAAGTTTTTAGTTGTAATGGTTATTCACCGTACTATTTTAAATATTGTTTCAAAATAATATTTTAAAGTTGAATTTTAATTCGATTTTTACATATTGAGGATGCATCTCTATAATATTATTCCAAAAACATTAAATTTATGTCTAGTGCTATCACTTTAAAAAACCAACGGTGAGATTTAAATTCTAATTTCTTATTTTTATTTTCAATATTGTCCATTTAAAAAAATATCAGTAATCTTAAAGTTAGATTTTGTATTTCCGAGAAGCAAGAACTTGTTGGGTAATAAATTTTGAAAAGATATTTAGTCAAACTATTGTATTGTATGTGAACAGAAAAAAAAAAATCATTTTTTTATAAGGTTAAATTTGACAATTTTCCTTGAACATAATTTTTTTTTTGTTGAAAATTTCGTTAAACATAATTGATATGTTTTCTCATTTACAGAATAAATTAAAAACAAGTAGTGAAAATGTAACCCTTTAGATTTTGATAGTGTGGCTCACCATGAGAGCATCACCGGCCATGAAAATGAAAGAAGAAGGGGAGGAGGGATGGACATCAATCCACTCACTATCTCTCGTTTTGATCTGCAAACCATTTATGTGATTTTGATGAATTATTGACGTCATGGTCTTGTCTGTGTGAGGAGTCAACCCCATTGTTGTCTCGTTCATATCTGGTGTTCTGTACTTGAAATACCGAAGCAGATAATTTACTGATTCATTGTATGATTCATAGCATCTCTCAACTCCATAGCTTTCAAATACCATTCTGATCACCATTTTATCTAGTTCCACCATTAGCTCTGAGTATGACAGAGTGTTTTTGCTGTTTTTTTACGCATAAAAAAACAAACTGTAAAGAAAAATAAAGTTCAAAAAGTGGCATTAATGTTAGGTATTATTTGGTTTTGTATAGTTGTTAAATCCGTAAACAAATAATGAGATTTAAAAGTTCAAATTTTGCACTCCAAGTTAAATAAAATAAAAAATTAGAAATGAAAATAAGAAACGGAAGGGGATTTTCAGTAATGGTGCTACTTAATTTTCAATTTTGTGAAGTGGTTTTTTTTTTTTAAGAGATTTGTGAAATGAATTTAATAAACTTTCATAACACGTAAAATTTAAGTTTGGAACAAATTTGAATTCTATAAAAAAAAAAAAAATTCACTCACCTCCCACGCTTTTTAGGTTTAATACAGAAAGTCCCCACCTGTTTTTGTATTAATTACTCAACTCCTTAAAATTTCTAAACGATTCAGAAAATATGCACCACCCCTCGTTAAGTATTACAATATGAAAAGGCTATCCTGTAGGGGAGATTAGCAACAGTCTTTCTCAAATAATAATAATTATTAATGGATCAACTAATAAATATCACCTGAATCTTTTATTTTAATATGTGAACTTGTTTAATTAAAATTTTTCTTTTAAGGATATGTGGTTCGCTAAGTGGAAAGTGTTCTGTTGCACCGACTTGGTTTTCAATTTTTTTTTATAAAGGCATAAAAGAAATTTCATGCAGGGTTATTGTTAAATTTGAAACTATTTTTTAAAGTATAATAATACTACTAAGCTCGAATTTAATTTTTTACCCAAATATCGCAAGTGAGCTAAATTAACAAGTCAGTCACCAAATCATTTCATCATTTATGAAACAATTACACCATAAACACATTTTTTTTTAATCTGTTTTTGTACTTAAAAATAGAAAGATAGCTTTTGTAAATGGTAAGAAAGTATGCATACCAAAAGCGATCATTCCCAAAAGGCCACATAAGATTGGTGAAGCTTTGAGTGGACTCAAGAGTTGTTGGATTATCAATGCCCAGAGATTCATACAATGGAAGGAAAGAATACTGGCCAAAATAATCAAAGTATGGCTTACTACTTGTATTTTTCATTTTGATCTCTGTTGGCAGATCAAACAACTCCTCGGTTGTGCCGAAGACTTGGTTATGAAGCTCCAGAGAAACCTTGCTATAAATTCCTTGAAAACACCCAAACTCTTCCATTGCATGGCGGATTTCTTGGCAGGTTGACACCCAAGTGTTTGTTCCTGGCTTCAAACCTTCATTTGATAAATCAATAACTGGAATCGTTGACAGTGATTGTGTCATGATTCTTTCTTACTCTCCTTTTTTTCTTTCCTATATAATTTGTATTTGTTAATTGATTCCTATATAATTTGTATAGAGGAACTGCTGATCAATGGGGTTTGTAAATCCTAGTGTTTGGCAGTATGTTGGAGAAGGAATATTTTATGTCTTAAGAGTCGTGGTTTGAAATGGCATTAGAAGATGGAATAGTATTCTCTCTTTATCAGCTTTATTATATATTATATATATTTTTTTTTTCAAGTATAATTATATATTATTTAGAAATAGAGTTTTTATATTTTAATTAAACAATGAATTAATGACAAACCTTAACAGATGTTTCATTTGAAACTTTTATAGAGTGAGGATATTATCAATGAAATTTATTATAAACTTATATAATATTTAGAGTAAATTTATCTTTTAGCCCTCAAATTAGTGTAAAATTCAAATTATCAAATCCTACTAACATTTTTTTTTTTGTAAAATCAATTTTAAGCACCGACTTGACAATTAACTTTCTTCCTTACCTTCGCTAACTATGTCTCTCCTTTTTTTTTTTTTTTGAGCATTAAGAAGTGTTATTCAGGATTAAGCATTGATAAAACATTGTTTTCCTCAGATGATTCCAATGACTTGTTATGATCACAAACACAATAGCATTTTTACGCCCTCAAAAGTTATCAAAAGTGGTCTACCACACTGAGAAAAAAAACTATATATTGCATACCAAAAACAAAAATACCTTACTTGCTGTAACTAAATTAAAGATTACACGTTAAAACTAAATAAACACTATATTCTAAATACAAAGAACATTCCACATTGAGGTCAAACGTACACGTTAAAAAAAAAAAAACCATTAATACTTGCTGAAAACCAAGAAACATTCCACACCGAATAAAAAGAATCATTACAAGTTTAAAAAAAAAAAACATTAAATTAACACCAGAGAACAAACTAAAAAATACACAATAAAAATAAAGAAACATTACATAGTGAGGATAAATTTTACACATATGAAAGTTAAGTTGTCATGTTGCCTAAAACACAAAAAACACCGATCAAACAAATCAATCTATGAAACTTGTGATTTGGTATGTTAAACACATATTATTACATAAAAGGTCATAAGCTAAAATTTTCATTTCTCTATCTAGGTTTTTTGTTTCTATCTCCACAATTTTTTATGATGGTGTGTGTTACTAAAGCTTAACGGTAATTTTGTGTAGAAACATTTTTTTTGACTAAAAAATAAAAACTTTTCAGGAGTATTAACTATTTTCAAACTGTCACTAATTTGAGGGCTATTTTGAATTTTAAACCTATTGACTTATATTTAAAAATCAATAAGTCCGACCATACGGACCGGTGAGACAACCGTCTAGGGGTTTAAATCTAACCCTCAAATTGGAGTTTAAAAAATTGATTTTAAAATATAACGGTATAATATTTTAATTAAAATAAGCTATAAATGACTTCAAAAATACTTCACATACACATAATTTTTTTTTTTAAAAAAAAGATCCATCAATGATACTCAATTCATAAATGATTTCAAAAATGTCCCACCATACACTATATATATATATATATATATATATATATATATATCATTAGTACAATAACAAAAAATTGGATCAAAGATATCTGTAGGTTGAATCCTAACAACACTCAAATTTGTCAAAAATATTCCTCTTTTATATCTCTAAAAAAAATCAAAACTCTCTTGATCATTGTTTCAAAGATAATCAAATAAATATATTTTTTTATCTTTTACAAAAACCCTTTTTTTAGGTGAGCTTAATTAATACATCTATTACTAAAAATATCATATAAATTAGGTTTAAGTGATATATTTTTTATTGTAATTAAAAATAAAAAAAAATTGTTATTTTTATTTGCTATTTTTATTGTGTTATAATCTTGAGTTTTTTTATTATATTGATTTTTATAAATATTTATTAAAAATAAATAAATAATATATATATATATGTATATATATATATATATATATATATAGAATATCAAAGGTTTTATTTTCTTTAGTTCATATCGGACCTCGAAAATTTCACGACCGACTCTAAAGATCGATAAAAAGAATTAATTTTTTAATTTATAATAATTTGATAACTTTCTAAATATCTTGGGATTGGAAATTGATTATTATATTATATACTCGGATCGGATAAGATATTGGTTTAAAATAGTTATAGAGTAGTGGTCCTCTACTAGTAATTAGGTCACTTGCTGCGTCATTAACGAGCCATGCAGGACAATATATTGAAAGGTTCAAAGTTGGTTGTTTTTATATAAAATGTTTAAGTTGAAAATTAAATCATGCCCTCATTTTTAAGCAGCATAAAATTAATTAATTAATTGATTCAATCAATTATCAACAACATTGGAACACCAACTTTTCTCTTATAGACACAACTTAGACATATTACTAATACACTCACGGTACTTTTTGTTATATATACTATTATGATTAAAGTTATGTTATTTATGTGATTAAAATGTAATGATATATATAAGTACAGTGAAAAATTGCATTATTTTCATATAAAATATCTTTTGATTTTATTTTTCTATTTCACTCATCGATCGCTTTAGCCATTGTCGACGTTTGTAGAAGTTAATTTTCATACAATTAATATATACACGTCTCAAAGCAATTATATATCAACAATTTAGGACCACATCCTTTTATTTTATTTTTTCTGTTTCACTCATCCATTTAGCCATTATGAACTTAAGAATAGCAGACTTCTTTGACACGATTTGATTAAAGTTATGTTATTTATATGATTAAAATGTGATGATATATACCAGTACAGTGAAAAATTGCATTATTTTCATATAAAATGTCTTTTGATTTTATTTTTCTATTTCACTCATCGATCTCTTTAGCCATTGTCGACGTTTGTAGAAGTTAACTTTCATACAATTAATATATACACGTCTCAAAGCAATTATATATCAACAATTTAGGACCACATCCTTTTATTTTATTTTTTCTGTTTCACTCATCCATTCAGCCATCGACTCTTGTGAAGGTAACTTTCCTCAAATTAATATATACACATCTCAAAGCAATGATTAGCAATATAGGACCACCTTCTTATTTTTAGTTAGGGAATTTAGGGGTGTACGTTTTCGATTTGGTTTGGGTTGAAGCTCAATGTCAAATCAATTCAATATAGATCTATTTGGCTATATTCCAACCAAAACCAAACCAATTTAATTTTTCAAATCGATACAAACCAAACCAAAAAAGGTTGGATTGATTTGGATAGGTTTATCGGTTTAGATTTGAATTCAAAAATCTTTTATTTTTGGTATTATATTATAAAAAATATTTAAATAAAATAATTATAACATGAAATATTAATTATATACATAAAGGAAGTATAGAAAAGTCAAATGAGTTATTACCGATTAAAGACATATTTGACAGTATCTATATTTTTGAAACCCTAATACATCAAACAATCAGAAGAATTGTATCAAAACAAATAAATAAACTTTAAAAACTTAAAATAATTGGTAAAAGTTATAAAACATTGACAGAATAGAAAATGTATGTGAATTTTATATTTTAGTTTTACTTTCTAAAATATATGGTTTTGTTTGGGTTGGTAAATTATTTTACTCAACCCAAATCAAACTACCTTTAATCGGTTTGTCCAGAAGACAAACAGACCCATCCATTTTTTATATTTATAGTCGAATCAACCCAAATTTTATAGATTGGATTGGTCAATTTGGTTCAATTTGACGGTTTTTTACGTACTCCTAAGGAAATTAGGAAATAAGTCTAATAATTTTTTCTCATAATTCAAGGTAGTTTGTGTCAGAAGTTTTCCATTTTTGATTGATCTTAATATTTATCCCAGTTATCAAATTGGTATTTCTTACTAACTTCTGTTGGTCAACGTTAACTATTGTAGGGTAAAATTTTATTTTAATTTGAATCCATTAAAAAACAGATATTTGTTATGAACCATAACGAGGGCTTCTCCAACCCTGCGGCATCCCCAGCTGCATCTTCAATTTGCACCAAAATAGCCCTCCAACCCAACGGTAAATCCAACGCTGTTTTTGCTCCAATGTATATTGTGTGACAGTTAATTTGGTGCCACTTTAACACAAATTTTACTTTTTAAAAATATTTTTATTGTAATTTGGCTTTTGATCGGTTGAAAATAAGTATTTATTGATGAATAATAATTAAAAAAGGAATAATATAAGATTTGACACAATGTGATATAGATGAAATAATAAAATAAAGTGAAAGTTACACTATTTTAACTTAAAAGTTACACCTAAAAAAAACTATTTGAGTAGGAGACGGTCTGATAATTGTTTATTGTTTGATATGCAAAAAGAAAAAAGAAAAAAAATTCAAAAACATAATAATTTACTATTTAAACAGAGAAAAGAAGAAACCTACTGTGACTTCTGACTTCTCTTTTGCTCTGGAAGATAGTTGGGAATAGATTGTCGGTCGATCTCCGCCCTGCAAGCTCCTCCACGAAAGAGGGGATCAATCTCTTTTTATATGAAGGAAATTGTCACGTAGCGAATGAGACTTGTGTTCTACACCAACTATAATTTACTTTAACATTAAATTATTATTATTTTTTAAAATAGTAATATTATGTACACCTACTCTTAACAGGGCTAGCAGTGCACCTTCCTCATACATATATGGTGATGGGTTTAAATCCAACCATACATATTTTTTTATATCTGCCGTTATAGGAATAGATATGAAAAAATAGTAATATTATTTTTTAAATTTTAATTAAGGTTTTTTATTGAGTTTTGTTTTTTTTAATTTTACTGGTAAACTAAGCGTCGAACAATACTTCTGCAGTCAAGATAAAAAATATTTTTATTTTTATTTTTATTTGAATCAGTGCTGAAAACTTGATCCAGCTTGTTTGGAAAGGGCTGGCCCAATAAATAACTCCTTCATTTTATGAAAGTGACTGGTGTTTGAAAACTTAGTTGCCAAGTCAAAGTAAATATAGAGTCCATCAACCATGGTAGTAACTTCCATCTTTTCATCTTTTCAATATCCCATCATCGTTATTCATTTTGCGGTTCGTTATTAAGTTGTAATTTATACCCACTTTTAATATACCATCATCGTTATTCATTTTATGGTTCATTATATTGTAATTTATACCCACTTTTAATATATACTTATAGGAATATATAAATGAGCTCTTGCCATTGTATGAGATAAATATTACTTCTCATACAATGGTGAGAGCTACCCTTTCCCTCTTTTTCTTCTTTAAGATTATGCTATAATAATTCACACCATCTCTTAGTATAGTTAGTTCCACAATACGTATTTTATAAGTATGTGTGGGAGTAGTTATATCAAGTTATGGGAGTAGATTTCCATACTGTATATGTTTTGATTGATCTCGACAGATCTCAACAGTCCTATTATCATAGTTCTTTAATGACACAGTGAAAATACAAAAGAAATAGACCGATGTCTATATTCTATGAAAACTGGAATCCACCAGAAATTAAAGAAAATACTCTGAAATTTTATTGAGTCAAAAGCTAATGAGCATTTCGGTTTACAATGCTATTTAAAGCGATCAAACCCTAACATGAATCCTTGTTGGATAAGAAACGGGATTACATAGCAAAAGTTACAAAAAATAGCAAAAGATACCAAAAACAATGAAATTACAATACTTACGAAAATAAAATATACTAACGACCCTAAACAAGTCAGAATTGATGGTAGACGATTCTGACTTATCAAAGTCAACTTATGACTAAAAATGAAACTTTTCTAAAATGGAAAAACTATAATTTCGAGGCATAAATGATGAAATTTGGTTGAAAAACGACGTGTCACACCGCCAAATGAATGATCTGAAAAGACATTGTCGATTCACATCACGTGAAGTCACTTAACCTTGAATTTATGATGATCCATCAAAACTATGTACGAGTCGGCTACATATTCTACATCATTATAACACTTAAAAAAATGTTTATGATATAATATTCTTGTTTATTTTAATCATTTTATAACAATTTTTTTACCTATTACATTATTTCATGATTAGAGAAGGGGTATAACTTGAACTCACAACCTTTTAGATATAGGCACGAGTGACTTATCACTAAACCAACATCATCTTATTAAGAAATCATCTTTAGTTCTCCAAGTTTCTACATAATTGATAAATTCCTACATAATTGATAAATTCCTTGCTAAGAGATGTGTGAATATTAATTTAAAAATCAAGCTTTAATTGTTTACATCGTTGACAAAGATTATTCTGGTGTATCAAAATGTGATCTGAACTAGATATTATCAACTCACTAATTGGTATCAAATTCAACACAAGATAGCCACAGGATGGAGTCAACTTTTTATTTCTTATTATTTTTTTTATTTTTTATTTTTGTATTAATATAAAGACGATAAAACACAAGTTGGCCGGACTCGGACTTGCGCCATGTGGGCAGTTATAGACCGCAGTACGCTTCGATGGGGTATACAGCCTTATGAGTACGCGAATAAATCATTTGCTGGCGAAGATAATCAAGATGATCGAATGGCTTGTACTTTAAAGGATGTTGGTCATCGACAAATTGATTAGGAATACGTAGCACCCCATTGTGGAATGTAACCAAACCCAAAGTATGTCTTGCCTCTTTGGCACTCAAGCTCACTCGATGGCTACATGGATGTATCCTGTTGTTGCTCCACACCTAATTAACCAAATCAAACACGAAACATAGCATGATGCATCGTCCCTTGATTTCACCTTTAATAAATGTTTTGCTAGAAAGCTCATTGATAATTTAGAAGAAGTATTACAATATTCTGACACAGAACAGTTAGGGTCAGAGGTCGGCCAGCATATATACTTCCATAAAACCAGAGGGAATACTCCCTGTACATCCCTGTAAAATATGTATTGTTGGACTAAAAACCTCCGCCACTAACGTGGAAAAGGAGGTGCATTATCATTTGTGATAATAGCTAGGTGACCATGTGCAAAATAAGTTGTTAATAAGTGATATCCCAAATTGACCCCGAATTTCCTTATCTTGTGCATAGTGTATTCTTTGGAATCATTGTTAGCTCATTACAAGAGAGTTAATTCCAATTTAGTACTTTTTTTATAATAAATAATAAATCACAACATAGAAGTTAGTGTTAAGTGCAACTGTTTTTATTTGAGACTGACCTGGAGTGCAACGCCTGCAAAGTATAGGAAGGATGAATGCGAGGGAGGATCGTAGGTAACCCACTCACCATCACTGATTTGTACCTCCAAACCATTGATATGATTTTGATGAATTATGGTGGTCAATGTTTTGTCTGTGTGAATTGGAAGACCTATATTATCCTCTATATATTCTTTGTATTTATTCAAACGAAGCACGTAGTCAGTTGATACAATGTGAGAATCGTAGTACTTTTCGACACCGTAGCTTTCGAATACCATTCTTATCACCATCCGGTCTAGGTCAATCATTGTCCTCGCAATCTTGTTAGCGTTTGTGCTGATAGGAAATAGATAAACAAAATTGAAGAAGTCTATGATAACATTAATTATTCAAATTATAATCTGAAATATTTAACTAAAAAGCAAACGAATTCAATTGTTATTATTATTATTATTTTCAGAAGGCGAACTTGACAATGTTCGGCATATGATCGGATGTAATACTTTTTCCTATCAGATCAGTTCCATTAAAAAAAATTGCAGCAATAACAGAACAGGTGAGACAACCGTCTAAAATCCAAATATCTAGAGCCTTAAAATTTTGTATTATTTATATATACATTATAATAGGTTCAATCAATGTAATATATATATATTAAGTTCTAATAAAATTAATTAGAATAGCTCAATTCAAATATATCAATATATTCATTAAATTCATAAGTTAATTAAATACCCAAATACCCAATTTTGTATTACATTTTGATATTAATATTTACAAGTATAACCGAGTAAACCTCCATAGAGAGTTGAGACCCTCATTTTGTAGGTCTCCTCGGGTCAGAAAGTCTCATGGCTAGCACTGTTTAGGTTAAGAAAACTTTTTAATGGTTTTCAGGAAAGGTTTAACAAATGCGTTGTCTTAAATAAATTTTTTAACTGATAATTATAACTTAAAATATACATCTTGAGAGAAAATAATGGAATTATCTCATACAAAAAAGAGATCATGAAATTTGCTAAAGAGAAAAACTAGAAATACACAGGGCTGAACATATACCAGAAAAGATCATTTCCATGAGGCCACATTAGGTTGGTGAAATTCTGAGTGCTTTCAAGAGCAAACACGTTGTCGATGCCTAGACTTTCATGAACGGAACTAGCAGAGAAATACCCTCTAAAAGGTTTGTCACTAAAATTCTTCATTTTAACATCTATGGGGAGGTCATGCAACTCTTTTGCTGCATCAAAAATTTTGTTGTGAAGATCTAGCGAAACATCTTTGCATTCGACTATAAAGCAGCCATGCTCTTCAAGTGCCTGACAAATTTCTTTGCAGGTTGAAAACCAAGTCTGAGTACCAGGCTTCAAGTCTTCCTTAGAGAAATCTATAACAGGTAGTTTTGATAGTGTTTGGGAACCCATACTTACTATTTTTTAAGAACTGAATTTACAGACCAACTCTGAGCTCTATTGTGGTAAACATGTATGCTTTTTATATATATAACGCTCTGCCGGCCTAGTATGTGAAAATAAAAAGTTTATTATTATTATTTTTTTGTCCTTAACGGTGATGATTTCTATTCCAAGTCTAGATCGTAAAATATAGAAAAATTCATGAAAAATAGTTTTAATGTTTGAAAAAGTCTAAAATTTTATCTATATATAAATTTCATAGAATTTATCATATCAAAATTCATAAAATTCGATGTGATTTCATCAAATTCTTTAACGAAATAAAAAAATAATAATCTCTTAGTAGAGAATATATATATAGTCTTTCTATTGTCTGTGTTCCTTACATGTAAACTATTGGATTTAAAAGATGTTTTGATAAGAACATTCAACTAAATCAAAGTATTTAAATTCAATAACCCATATACAAGTAACTGATATATCTGATATTAAAAATAACTGTATAAGGGAAAAATATTTGACAGAACATTTGATATGATTTTATAGCCACTAATTAGATCTTTATGATTAAGATGACTAGAATTTAATAAATATATAATTGAATTGTAGTTTCCGTTCCTTTTGTTGCTTCTTTGTTGGTCCTTTTGGTTATAATAGCCGCTCAAAAAATATATATGGAATTATATCAAATTGAATCTCCTTAAGGGTATAACTATATTGTTGAGATATTAGATCCTAATGTTATTGGAATTTTATTATAAGATTCATGTAATATTTGATTGACATGCGGCATCCAAACACTTTAAAAAAATATGAAGTAATTAGTTACAACCAGTTAACCAGTTATTTCAAGTTATTTTATTTTATTTTATATATTTTTTAAAAATTATTATGTAAATGTTATAATCTAATTTAATTAAATTTAAACAATTGTGTTAAATAATTTTAAATGATAATTAGTAAGGATTATGCATATCTTTACGATAATTGTGATATAAATAAATATATAATATTTTTTATTATTTGAATATGTATTTAATTTAATTAAACATTTATAATATAATAGATTTAAATTAGCTAAAATTATTTTTTATTTATTTCAAATTATTAATATTATTAAAAAATTTAAAAATATATTTTTGGTTTAATTTTAAAAATATTTTTGATTTATTATATTTTAAAATGATTATTTATTTGATATAATTTTATAAAATATTTGTAACATAATAATTTTAGAACTAGTATTTCATTTTAAATATTTATAAATATTTTTATTATTTTTTATATGAAAAATTATGTGTAACATAATTTTTGTACAATGTAACAAATTTTGAATAAAAAGTAGTTGTTAATAGTAAAATTTGGCCAGTGACCAAAGAGAAATTTTCCACTCTTCTAACTCGAATCAAAACCCGACATCGCCATTCATGGGACCTCGGGCAAGCCCTAGACCCACCCCGTAGAATCAGGGAAGGATTATCGGGCTTCAGAACTGTCATGAGTGAAGTTAGGCAAGTCTAGGTCGAGCCCACACGCGAACACTGGAATCCGGGCTTCTCGATATCACCTATCTCGGAACTTCAGTTCCTGGGGTCAGGCTCCAAAACCACCCCGTGAAAGCGAGGAAAGATCGTCGAGCTCAGGAAGCACTCGAAGTGAAACCCGACACAAACAAAAATGAGCTCCTTCCAGATCAAGGCTTCCCGAGGTCAGATTTGACTCGTAGCCTAAGTCAGAAGCCCACCAACCTCTCTAGAAGCCCATTGTTTCCAGACATGTAGAGAGAGAGCCTCTAAGTGGTCGGATTAATGCTATAGCTGATGCTCCAATTCGATAAGGGACGTTTGTAACCAACCTAGACATGAAAGAAGAATCTCGCCTAATCTACACTACCCCTAGTAAGTGCCCATAAGGTTGTCCCAAGCTTTTGAGACCAGAACTAAAGCATGGATCTACCTCGAGCAGCCATTTCGATGACCTCCATGAAGAATCATGCCATGAGTACACACAAGATCATGTCCACGTTATAACGAACATTAAATTCTATATACGTGTGAGACAAGAGTTTGATTCCAAAGAGGAAACAAACTTATCTCCTCCTACGATAATCTTGAGTCTGTAATCTATTCGAAGTCAACGACTTTCAAATAGAGGATCCCGCCCGATAAAGAGGGAACGGATTCATAAAATCGTGGCGGGCGATTCACAAGTTTAAACCTACTTTGAACATGTATAAATAGGTCCAAGCATGATATAGAAGATATAGGCAGAAATAGAGTGAAAAAGAAAGAGAATTACGTCGGGCATAAATTCTGTGATCAGAACACGACCATCATTGTACCTACTATTCGATAAGCACGAAGTTACCACCTTTCTATGTCCTAGAGAGATTGTGAGTGTATGTAAGAGATTTCTGTATACCACGAGTGATCAATAATAAAGCTCTCATTTGCTGTTGTCATTCAAACATTCATTTTTATCTAAGCAGGTCAGGTATTTAAGATACCGACCCCGGCCACCACCTCCGTGGTAGTGGTCTCGAGGGCGTTAGTTAGAATTTCTCATCTTGAGCAAATTTTTCGTTAACAGTAGTAATTTAGATGTGTGTGGTAACAATTTCAACTTTATAACAAATTTTAAGTGATATGCAACAATAATGTAGTAGCTCATAACAACTTTACTATAGCATGAAACAACTCAGTTTATATTTGTAACAAAATATATGTGTTTTTTAATAAATTTCATATAGAACATTGCAAATAAAACGTTTGTGGTAACAATTTCATGTTGATTTGATATGTAACGATAAAGTTGTAGGTTCTGGCAACATTATCGTATCGTGTAACAACTAAGTTTATATGAGTAACAAAATATTCATACTATGTAACAAGTTTTACATAAAAAAGTTGAAGTTAAAATGTATGTGCTAACGATTTAATATTTTTTTTAACATCAAAGTTTATTCAACGACCCCAAAAAGCCGAGGGAGGTCACCAAACACAAGCGGCAACAAAGGCAACGCATACCAACCCAAAACACAAGATAAACGAAAGAGAAAGAAGCAGGGAACACAAAAACGCAAAGCAAAAAGAAGACCAGAACTAGACCACAGAAGCAGCTGAAAAAACAAAAGAAAAGAAAAAAAAAATAGAGACAGTAACTAGAAACAACTCATAACCACCAGAAACTCTCATATCATTTTGTCACCTCTCATGGCAGAGCCATTCTTAGGAAAACTGTCAGCTAGAGAATTACTCAATCTGGGGTTGTAAATTAACCTGGTGTTTCCTAAAAGAGACAGGGCATGTCTAATCTTGTAGATAATGTCAAGAAACTCCAGATTTCCCAGTTCGTCAGAGTGCACCCACGAAACTATCTCAGACGAATCACTCAAAATGTTTGTTTCTTTATCCATCAAGAAAGAAGACTGAGAACATAGAATAGTAGCCTTGTGAATGGCCAAGATCTCAGCAAATCAAGAATCACCTATCCCCACATAAAATGAGGACATACCCAAAATCAAGCCTAATTTTTTTCTCAACAATCCACCAATTCCTGCATAACCAGAGTTTCCATTCGTCGAACCTTCCACATTGAATTTGAGAGCGTTGTTTAAGGGAGGGATCCATCTTGTCATCTTCTAATTGATACCAGGCTTTAATGAAATGCAGCTTTCATTTAGATATAAGAGCATAGATGACATAGGGATTTGGTTCCTAGACCAAGATACTTGAACCATCATACAATGTGGAATTTAACGATTGAGAATGTTTTTTAAAGGGTCCAGAATTTTTTCAAATGATCGAGAAGATTTTTCAATGAATCGAGAGGTTTTACAAAGGATCGAGACTAATTTCAAAGAATCGAGCCTATTTGCAAAGGATCGAGAACTTTTTCAAAGGATCGAGAATATTTTAAAAGTATCGAGAATTTGTTTCAAACAATCAAGAATATTTTCTAATTTTTGTGCAGTTTACTGATGTACTGTTTCTGTGACATTGCAGATGACGAGCAGTATGAAGGAATTGCTTAAAACTGTAGAGGGAGATTGGTTCAAGGGAAAATTAACCCGACACGATCATTTTGAAGCCCTCGCCTGTATAAACGATTCACTTAATCGGGTCCCTGAAGAGTTTGCTGTTGAGGATCGGTGTCGGTTCATGGCCTCCAGTTTTAGGCATTTCATGTCAATGCACCGGGAGTTGAAGTTTTCGGGTGGTGTTATTCATCAACTGCTGTTGCGGGAGTTGGACCATGATGGGCCGACATATGAGATACGGTTCTTGTTAGGGAACCATGTGGTGAGGTTTTCAAAGGTGGAATGTAGCCTCATCACCCGATTACGTTTTGGAGTCGTACCGGACACGAGTATGTATATTGCAGTTGAGAATGGCATACATCAACGGTACTTTCCTGGACATGATGAGGTATCGTTGGATGACTTGAGGGTTGTTCTTACCCAGGGAGAGTTTCAACAGGCGTATGATGTTGTGAAGTTGTGCCTCATTTACATGTTGAACTGAATACTTATGGAGGTGGACGAGATATTGAAGATTCCAGTTTGGCAGTTTCGATTGGTAGAGGACCTCAATGCCTTCGATGCCTTCCCTTGGGGTGCCCACGTCTATAGACATTCTATATTTTCATTCAACCATGCCTTACCGCGACATTGTGAGGAGATACGACAATAGTCACAGGGTGATGTTGGACATTCTATGGAGGGGTACAACATCTACGGTCTATCACACGCCCTTTTGGTAAGAAATTGCATTTCTAACATGTACATTTAAATTTTAATCCAAAATTGTTTTGGATTATAACTGTACATATCTTTGATGCAGATATTTGCTTTTGAGGTGATCCCCCAACTGGACGTCATTTTCGAGACTCGAAGGGTTACAGACCTTTCCCTTCGGTTGTTGAAATGGGAGTTGACCAAACAACCTAGAGGGAAAAAGCTGGAGAAGATTTTTAGTGCTAGGGTAATTTATTTTTTTGTTAAGTAATTTATATTACTTACGATAAGTAACAATGACATTCATCTAACTACGCTTTCAGATGTCGACGAGAACAGAAATCGTGCCCACAGCAGCTGAGGCGGTGGCCTCGTACTTTGTAGGCCTAAGTGAGGGGGGGAGCCCGTATGTGCAGAACGACAGGGTTCACCTTCCTACTGTTCCTGAGCGGACTACAAGTACAGTTCGTCCCGAGGAGGAGGGTGAGGGTGGGAGGTGTACTGAGACGGAGGCTTCAGACCCTACAGGTCTTGATTTCAGAGGCATGGACACTGCGAATCTGAGCCGTCTTCTTGACGAGTGAGACAGGTTCTGTTTACCACCCCAGGAATTGGTTCCGCTAAAGAGGATTCCCGTGTAGGCGTTCGACTTGATGGGGAGGTAAGTTGAGATGGTAGTTTTCTTTTTATTAACAAGAGTTGTTGATTGTTTTCGTATTAACAAAGTTGCATGATTGTAGGCCCATTTAGAACATAACTTGAAGGAGTTACGTAAAGCCCTCCGGAAGAGTGAGGAGGATCGACAACAACAGCACCGAAATTTGCTCGATTTGTTCCAGAAGAGCGGGGAGGATCGACAACAACAACATAGGGAGTTGCTTGCATTGATCGGGGGCCTTCAGGGCTTCAGGACCCATACAGAGGATCCACATACCGGAGGGGAATTTCTGGATAGTGGGGCTCAGTCTCCCCCTCCCTCTCCCCCTCCCCCTCTCCCTCTCCCTCTCCCTCTAAGCTAGCAATCGCCCCTCCTCCTACTCAGAGCAATTCGTAGGCTCCCCCTCCCACTCAGAGCAATTCATAGGCTCCTCCTCCACCGAGGTCCGAGCAACGGGCTCCCCCGTCACCTTTTAGAGAGCATCAGGCTCCCCCGCCACCTCCTAGCAAGTAGCAAGCTCCCCCGCCACCGATGTCTGAGCAGCAGACTCCTCCTCCCCCTCCACCTCTGAGCGAGCAGCAGGCTCCCCCTCCATCTCCCCTCGAGCAGCAGGCTCCCCGTCCCTCATTCTCATCTCAACATACCCCGTCGGGGGGAGTTCGACAGCACAAGCGTGTACTGAAGCGCGGTTGGCAGTTGGTTAGCCCGTACACAGATCAGTACCGACCTAAGAGGGCGAGGGTAATAGTAGAGGGACCTGACCACGTATTTAGTCCTCAGGGACTGGTGGACGGTGACCAATTGAAGGCGTACCGAACCTTCAAGAAGAACGTCAATGGGGAACTATAAGTAAAATTCATTGTTATTTAGGTGGCCAATTTTCTTGTAATGCATTATATAAATGTGTAGCTGATGGAACATTAATGCAGACGTGATATTGATTTGCTGGAGCCTGTTGATGCTTCATGGTTTCATCGGTTGCAGACCAAATTCATGGATGTTGATGATGAGGTATGTGGGACTGTAAATCCTGATTTCAGTATTTGTTTTAAATGTGTAAGCATCCTAACATATCTTAACGTGTTTATATTCCCAGCATATGGACGCGTACCTCCATATTCTTCGGAAGCGTATTCCCAAATGTGTATAGTCAAATGGTTAACATATTGGACTCACAATTTTTTATAAGTACTGAAATTAATAATGATAACGCGTTGTTTTATGTGTGTATGGAAAACAATAATAAATTTATGTTTTTGTTTCTGCAGTCCTTTCTAGAGCACCAGTACAGGAAAATGATGCCTCGTGATTCTCACGGGCAGATCACCCCGAGCCGTTAGAGTGTTTTGAGGTCTTGGTGGAAGGATGACGACCTCATAACGGTCCTAGGGGGTGCCCCGATTGGATGCCGTCCGTGGCATGAGGTTGACATGGTAAGTGTTACTTGACATGGTTTGCAATTGTATATATAAATGGCTTTGTACATCCTAACACCTGTTGCCAATATTGGTTGTTGGTGACTGTGTACGTCACATGCGGGAAGATGTTCATAGTCGACCCCTAGAGACAGGAGGTCCAATCTCATATCTGAAAGCAGCAGGTAGCCCCGTTGCGCTACTTTGTGCCCTCGATGTTGCATCAGGCCTGGTTTCATACTAAACGAGCGGCAGGACTGTTGAAATTTGAGAAGACAGGTAAGCCCTTTGATGTCAGCGTCGTGTCGGGAAAACATATCCCCCCAGCAGAAGCAATCGTAAGACATTACATAATAGTCACTTTAAGATTGTGTTAGTATGAAACTAATGCTTTATTAACGCTTGTTAATGTGTCCAACTTCAGGGGTAACTGTGGTCCCCACATATTGAGATTGATCAAGTACATACCGGCGAACAAAAGAGATTTCGATTGGTCTGAAGACTATATGGGGATCATTCGAAAGAAGATGACGGTTGAAATATTTGCAAACTCCAGGCCCGTATAGATTTTCGTAGTAATTCATGTGTATACGTACCAATTCTGTTTTATATGTTCCAATTACTTTGTATATTTACAAATTCTTTTGTATATGTACCAACAGTTTTGTATATTTACCAATTCTTTTGTATAAATTTTTTTACATTTGTATATATACAAATCATATTTAAATACAATTGCATTTCAGTAACTTAACAAGTCATACGAGTTCAAATTATAACAATGTCATAATGATAATGCCTCAATTCATTCCACGGTCCCACCGTCTTTAGTAGGGCACGTCTGTCTGTTGTGACCAACAGTATGACAGATACTACACTTGCGTCTGTATTCCTCAGAAATGACTCTGCTCGGATCTTCATCAGTAAAAGCTGGGTTAGAACATCTCCTTGAATTATGCCCTGGTTGTCGACATCGTCTACAATTCTGTGTGGATGTTCTCTCCGAAGACGAGATACGGCGTGAAGCCTTCGGGCGGCCTGCTTGTCTTCTGGAGCTTGGATTCAAAACGACTCTCTCAGCGATGTCAGATGGCACAATCCAAGTGGAAGGATGTCCAACCGGCATAATAGGAACCGAGTACGCATCAAAAAGTGTTTGTTGCTTGTAGTAGTCCGCACAGAGGGATGTGAAATCCATGTTTCGGTCCCTGTTAAAACATTGAAAACGATGATAAAATTGTATGATGTTTAAGTAATATTAACCGTACACAAAATTGTATGATGTACCTTGCGGCAGCGAGAGCGTGAGAACATGAAAGAAGGTCCATTTGGAATTTGTTACATGTGCAGGTCTTTCGGGCTAAGTCAACGGTCCACTATTTTCCAGCCCGTTTCGCCAAAAATATGTTCCATTCAACTGGATTAACGGTCATAAAATTGCACTTTTCTACACGTTTGAGGATCACAAGATGTGCTGCGTCGGTCAACTGATGACGCATGGATTGTGCAACCCCATGACGATCGTGAAACCAACGCTGTAGTATATTCCTAATAAAATCTGCCAAAGTCAACATCGGCAGTTACCGTGCAAATTTAAGGCATGAGTTTATGCATTCTGCAGCATTTGTTTTCATGACCCTAGACCTTCTGTCGGGGCAGTGAACACGGGACCACTTGTATGGACCCACATCAATTACATATTCATATGCATTCGGGTGCAAGTTACGTAACTCTACCATATGCTAGTTATATTGCAACTCGGTGTACGCTCGGGCTGTTTTATCCATTACTGCGATAACATCCTTTCTATGATATCTCTTCTTAATATTTTCATAAAAGTGTCAGCAACATATGGTATGGGTGGCATAAGGGAACACTTTAGAAATCTCTGCTTCAATGCTTGCATGTCGATCAGAAATGAAAACCAAATCATCTATATGGCCAAGTGCACCTTTCAAACAATCCAAAAACCACTCCTATGATAGGTTGTTTTTCGAGTCACTGTACCCAAAAGCAATTGGATAAACCTGTTCATTCCCATCTTATGCAATTGCAACAAACATTGTGCCCCTAAATCTACCCTTTAAATGGGTACCATCAATGGCAATAACTGGACGCATACACCTCTGGAATCCTCTGAGTGAGGCACCCAACGACATAAAAAAGTATAGATATTTACCATTTTCATCGCACTGTAAGTCAGTAATCGTTCCGGGATTTTGTTGTTCCAACACGTAACCGAACGATGGCAGCAGTTGGAAGCTTTCCTCGTGCGCTCCATAGGTAAGTGACAATGCATAATCAAGGGCTTGATGTGCCTTACTGTACATTATTTGGATGTCATACATTGTTTTCATGTCGACAATTATGTTCTTCAGACGCATTAGTCGACCATCCTATTACTGCAATCTAGGTGCAACCACTTCTCCAATTATGACTGCATTAGCTTGTTGATGGCGGCGGTGAATCTCCTCCAACGGACAAGTGTGTTCGTTGATAAAACTTCGTACTTGAAAGTATGTCGCTTCATCTCTCCTAACCGCTCTTAACTTCCATGTACAATTGTCCATCAAACAAACCAGATGTAATGTTGTCTTATTCGACCTTTTCACCTTCCACTCGAAGTTGTGCCGTATTACAAAATGGCCAGCCAATCTCTTTAAATCCTTTTTAGTAGGAAAAAATTGACCTTTATATTTCATGCTGGTAGGTTCATCTTCTACCAAGTTCCTGCTTTAACCAATACCAAACGAGTATGATTCTGCTCCTGAAATAACCCAAGTTCTGGCATTCTCAGACTCAGCTGGAGTTACATCAGGCCGGACCTCAGATGTCCCAGCTATATCTACTGCAGTGGAACTACATCTGTGGACACGTCATGCACGTCTTCCCGTTTCGAACCATTCTTCATCTTCCTCATTGTTCGGGGCATTATGTACCGGATGCAAATTTGCCTCATTAGCCACCTCATGGATTGGTAGGTTATGAGGTTCATTGTTCCGCTCATTGTTCATGTCATTGTACATCTCATTGTATTGGTGGTTGTACTGCCCAGCGTTCATTTCAATTTGATAACCGAAATCATCGTCCAATTGATCTCCAACTATATCACCATGGATGGCTACTTTCGGTGGGACACCACATAGGTTTTCCCTACCGTCAATCCCACTTCTTTCTGTGAACAACTAGTTGCTTCGGCCGGAAGATCAAAATTGTTGGGTGTTATCATGACGAGGGATTTCTTCACCGATGACACCTCCTGCAGCCCTCTCAATTAAACTGACACATACTTGAGGGATTATCCTATCTTCCCCTAGCATAAACAAAACGTCGTCGTCATTTCTTATAAATGTGCGACATGTTATCCTGGGAACGATTGATATAGATTGTAGATCAACAATGTATTTGTTCACATCTTACTTCACAATGGTTTGTACAATCGACACCAGCTTTTCGTAAGTCATATTTCTGGACACATACATTCCTTGGTTATCGAAACCAAGAAACCTCTGACTTCCATCAGGTAATTGCTCCCATCGACCGTTGTAAGATATTACTAATCTAACCCGATCCATTGTCCTATGAAAATCATCATCACAATCAATTATTAACAGATAAAAAAAATACTTTTACAATTACTAACAATTACAAAAAAATCAAATGGATCGAGTACTTTTTATAAGGGATCAAGAACTTTTTCAAGGGTTCAAGAATAATTTACAAAGGATCGAGAACTTTTAAAAAGGTTCAATTCGAGAACTTTTATCGAGAATATTTGTCAAATTATAGAGAACTTTTTATAACGGTTCAAGAACTTTTAACAAGGGAATGAGAACTTTTTCTAAGGGATCGAGAACATTTCTAACGGGCCGAGTACTTTTTAAAGGGATCGAGAATATTTGTCAAATTATCCAGAACTTTTATCAAGGGATCGAGAACTTTTAACAAGGAAATGAGAACATTTTCTAAGGGATTGAGAACTTTAACAACGGAACAAGAACTTTTCCTAAGGGCACGAGAATTGTTAACAACAAAACGAGAACTTTTTTAACAGTTCGAGAACTTTTTTAAGGGATCGAGAATATTTTTCAAATTATCGAGAACTTTTATCAAGGGTTTAAGAACTTTTAACAGGGGAACGGGAAATTTTTCTAACGGATCGAGAACTTTTAACAAGGGAACGAGAATTTTTTCTAAGGGATCGAGAACATTTCTAACGGTTTGAGAACTTCTTTAAGGGATTGAGAAATTTTTCAAATTATCGAGAACTTTTATCAAGGGATCGAGATCTTTTCTCAAGGGATCTAGAACATTTTAGAAGGGACCGAGAACTTGTTCTAAGGGACCGAGAACTTTTTCTAAGGGATCGAAAAAGTTTATAAGGGATCAATAACTTTTTTAAGGGATCGAGATTATTTGTCAAATTATCGAGAACTTTTATAACGCTTCGAGAACCTTTGTCCAGGGATCAAGAACTTTTCCTAAGGGATCGAGGATTTTTTATCGAGCATGTTTTTGAAATAATCGAGCTTTTTTCAAACTAAACAAAAGCTCGTTCCAATATAAAATAAGCTCGATTCATCTTTAAATATTCTCGGTCACACAAGAAAAAAGCATTCTAGTGCAGAATCTGAAATGGATACATTGATATCGAGGAATGGATACATTGTTAACCCACACAGAAATGAATGCAAAATATCTGAAATGCATAAAAGAAATTTAAGTGAAGATCATAAATATTTGTTACCTTCTACTGTAGAATCTGAAGAGAGAGTCAAGTTTTTCATACAACTTTTTTGGGGAGATACCAACGAGTTCAAAACAGGGCTTTTAAAAAATTAAAGGTTAGGGGTAAGTTATTAAAATGGTGACATCATCACAACACACCTTAAAAAAGGTGATATATCTCACCATTCCCTCAAATTAAATTACTCTACTCATAATCACATTCATGAATACATATCAATTTTAACCATCCACACACATGCATATGATAATATGAGAGAAATTTTGCTTAAATCAAAGAATAGAACAAAACCCAAAGAATTTAGAACAATCAATACATTTATTACACAAGTGTAGGTTTACAATATCCCAAATGGTGATTACACGATTAAGAAAATAAGAAATACAAAGTGAATGAGTAAAAGGAGTTACAACCCTTGAAGAAAATCCTCCAAGAGCTCATTTCCATGCCTAGCTCAAAATTGGTCATAGACCCCTCCTATTCTCCTTGAAATCTACTTAAACAAATATTATGGTGTGTTTAATAATAATCTAGAGGGGGTGAATAGATTTTAAAACAATTTTACCAAATTTTTGTTAATGGTCAAGTTGACGAAAATACCCCTAGCTAGTTACAATGATATCACAAGTGTAAAAAGTGCAGAAATAGTAAAGACACTTGAGATTTATGTGGTAACCCTCCAAATGGGAAAAACCAGGGACTGATAAGTGCGCCACACTCTAACCTCGAATCCACTAATGGCAAAGGAACTACAACCTAATCCCAATTTAAAATCTACCACCACTACCTAATCCCGGTATAAGTGAACCTAGTCTATCTTGCTTGCGATTTAAGCTACCTACTCCCAGAAGCAATACAAGTCTTACTTCTCAATGAAGAGATAAAATGGCCTATGTGAATATATGATGATATTCAAAGAACAAACAAGGCTAGGAAACCTTATATGCTTATCTAGGATGATGAAATGACAATTAATGCAATCCTAGATATCAAAAGCTAAATGACATATTCAAAAAGCTTAGCTAAACATAGATCAAACAATCCTATGATATCATAATACAACACTCAATCATGTCATCACAACAATCTCTAATTTGTAACTTGAATGTATTCTAAGAGCATACAAATGATTAAAAAGATGGCTTAGAAAGAAAAACAATTAACTTGTAAGAAGATAGTGAGAAACTTACCAAGCAAGATGTGATGATGCAAAACTATCCATAGATGCACTCCAAATGACTTTAGATGATGCAAGATGAAGTTTTTATGCACATGGGAATGCTTTGAGTGTTTAAAGATGAGTTCTTGGAAGAGTTTTCCTTGTAAAATGTGTTCTAAGGAAAAGATATGATGTTCTGAACTCTTTTTCGACCTGAATACAAAGAGTTATATATATATATATATATGAGTTTCAACCAAAGTGAGGTCGTTTTGGAAAAAAATGTTCCAGCTTCCGCTATGTGCGTTGGTGAGGTGCGATGGTCGAGTAGCTCACCACCAGCGCACAGCCTAATATTTTCAATAGGCGTTGATCGAGTGGCGTAGCTCAGTGATGCATGACATGTGACGATCCACAAGAATGTTGTGCTGGTGAGGCTGTGCTAGTCGAGTAGCACACCACCAGCGTACTGCCCACTTTTTTAACATTGCGCGGGTGCAGTGGCTTAAATCAATGGCGCATGACAAGTGGCGATCCACTGGAATGTTGCGCAAGTAGAGTTGCGCACCACCAGTGCACTGCCCACTTTTTTAACACTCAAACACACAAAATCGACAAGTCCTAGAGTGATGAAAATGCATCCTATTCTAATGCCTAACATGACATAAAACTTTAATTACAAGATGCAAATGAATCAACAAGAGTCATTTAAACCAAAATGTACACAAGTATAAACATACAACATATATGAATAAGAGTTATGCATGAATTTGTGAGTGTATGCAACTATCTCTTCAAAGCAAATAAGCACACGAATTTTACCTTTAGTGCTTCTTCTCTTGCGGTCTTGAGAGCCTAAGCTACCCGTACATAACACCCCAAAAATGTGATTTGTTCACGAAATAAGCCAATCAATAAATGAGGACTTTAGAATCTCCCTCTTTGGCTATTTCGTGACAAAACCACCACTCACATTGATCCTCACAAAAAAAAATAAAACACTGGGAAGATATTCTACATTACAAAGAGATATACATAAAAAAAAACTTCAAATCTTCAATCTCTTATAGAATTATCAACCCTACACACAAAACAAACAACAAGTACACTTTTCAAACCAAGTGCATGTGAGATGATCAAGTGAATAGAAAACAAAAGCATTTGCATTTAAGAATATGAGAAATGCACCATATCATGCAATGCTCCCCCTCAAAGGGTTACTCCCCCTAAATGTAATCTCCCCAACAAGTACTACTCCACTTAAAGCCAGCACATGCTACTCCCCTAACACCACAATGTTACTCCCCCTTTTTGTCATGATATAGGCAAAGGAGAAGTCCTCAACCGGGTTTATCAAGGCAAAGAAAGAAAAGAGCATACAAGATATTTGTATAATTATATAAGCCACATTTATGCAACTCAATTAATAGGAGAGAAACAAAGAGATTTATTTGAAGAAAATGTGTGAATAAAAAATGCTTTGCATACAAGACATGTTGCATTCAAGTCCAAAAACAATGGTATTTGGCAAATCCAATGACAAAGGTTTCCAATATAATTCAAACCAATTTCACCATTTGTCATGAGAGAAGCAAGGATATAGATTTTTTATAGATATCAAGTTTTAATGGCACTATATCCAACTTTATAAGCGAAACATGGCATGAGTAACTTTGTACCCTGTTTGATTTTTCCAGGTAGGATACCTGTATGATAGTAGCCATGTTCAACTAATAAAGGAAGAGAGACATTGATGAAACATTTTAGTCTCACTACCTTTTTTCACACAATATTTTGCATTCAACAATTGCAATCATCAATTCATGCTTTATCATTTTTCATTAGCATGTCATTAAAGAATCATCATGTCATGGAGATAATTATAGGTCATTCAATATGTACTTCCTATGTAGATCTCCTAGTCCAAAAATGCATGTTTGAACATAACTATGACATGGATTGTAATCAAAGCAAAGTTCACACTTATTGAATAAAATACAATATACTATAGTATAAGTGCAACCAAGCTACATAAGCAATCAATAAAGGAGCATAAACATTTTCAAAAATTTTGCATGCAACAAGTATACATTAGCTCTCTTTGCTTGAGTTCCCCTTAAAGACCAAAACTCATCACTCCATGAAACAAATCCCAATAGATCTACTAAGAGTTTTAAATCGAGTAGCATCTAAGGGTTTAGTAAATAGATCTGCTAGTTGATCATTAGTACCTACATGCTCAAGTACTATGCATTTGCTCTCAACTAGTTCTCTAATGAAATGATGACGGATGTCAATATGCTTAGTTCTAGAATGTTGAACTAGATTCTTGGAAATATTAATGGCACTCATGTTATCACAAAAGAGAGTAAGAGTACCTTGATTGAATCCATAGTCGACTAGCATTTGCTTCATCCAAAGGAGTTGTGTGCATCCACTCCCAGCAGCTATGTATTCGGCCTCAGCCGTGGAATAAGAAATCAAATTTTGCTTCTTGCAAAACCAAGAGACAAGGTTGTTCCCAAGGAAAAAGCAACCGCCCATTTAATTTTCCTATCATCACAAATTCCTGCCCAATCCGCATCACTAAAGCCTACAAGACTAGCATTAGTGTCAAAAGAGTACCAAATTCCATAGTTAGATGTCCCATTCACATAGCGAATGATTCTCTTAACGGAAGAGAGATGGGACTCATTAGGATCCGATTGGTACCTAGCACACACACCCACACTAAAAGAGATATCATGCCTACTTACGGCCAAATAGAGCAAGCTACCAATCATGCCACGATACAAATTTTGGTCCATATTTTTACCACTAGCATCCTAGCTTAGCTTCAAAGTGGTACTCATGGGTGTATCACAATGTTTGGCACTTTCAAGGCCAAATTTCTTCACTAGGTTTTTTGCATACTTAGCTTGAAATATTTTCGCACAATACAACACTCAATCATGTCATCACAACAATCTTTAATTTGTAACTTGAATGTATTCTAAGAGCATACATATGATTAAAAAGATGGCTTAGTAAGAAAAACACTTAACTTGTAAGAAGATAGTGAGAAACTTACCAAGCAAGATGTGATGATGCAAAACTATCCATAGATGCACTCTAAATGACTTTAGATGATGCAAGATGAAGTTTTTATGCACATGGGAATGCTTTGAGTGTTTAAGGATTAGTTATTGGAAAAGTTTTCCTTTTGAAATTTATTCTAAGGAAAAGATATGATTTTCTGAACTCTTTTTCGACCTGAATACAAAGAGTTATATATATATATGAGTTTTAACCAAAGTGAGGTCGTTTTGGAAAAAACGTTCCAGCTTCCACTATGTGCACTGGTGAGGTGCGCTAGTCGAGTAGCGCACCACCAGCGCACAACCTAATATTTTCAATAGGCGCTGGTCGAGTGGCGCAGCTCAGTTGCACATGACATGCGATGATCCACTGGAATGTTGCGTTAGTGAGGCTGCGCTAGTCGAGTAGCGTACCACCAACGTACTGCCCACTTTTTCAACACTCAAACACACAAAATCAACAAGTCCTAGATTGATGAAAATGCATACTATTCTAATGCCTAACATGACATAAAACTTTAATTACAAGATGCAAATGAATCAACAAGAGTCATTTAAACCAAAATGCACACAAGTATAAACACACAACATATATGAATAAGAGTTATGTATGAATTTGTGAGTGTGTGCAACTATCTCTTCAAAGCAAGTAAGCACAAGAATTTTACCTTTGGTGCTTCTCCTCTTGAGGTCTTGAGAGCCTAATCTACCCTTACATAACACCCCAAAAATATGATTTGTTCACGAAATAAGCCAATCAATAAATGAGGACTTTATATCTACTGTAAATTATGATGGAGGAAGTAAAAAAAGGGTGGTAAAGGTGTATGGTGAGCTCCCATAGAGGAAAAACCTCAATGGGAGCTTGAATCACTATTTCCTTGGTGAAGAAGAGATAAAGAAGATGAAGAAGATGGAAGAGAGAAGTGAGTTTGGGCATGATAAAGGGGGAGAGAAGAATGGAAGAGTGGTCTGAAGAATGAGGGAAAAATGGGGTATTTATAGGTTTAGAAGTTAGGGTAAGATGTTAAGGATGAAAAGACAAGAATATCCTTAAAAAAATGGCCAAAAATTACATTTCTGATCCAGAATGCGGTACAAAATGCAGTATTCATCAACACGGCGTACCACACAGCTCTGTGCACCGTTACTAAAACGGTCATAACTTCCTCTAGAAACTTCAGAATCATGATCTGTAAAGTGCGTTAGAAATTAGACTTTCGGGGATTTTCGGAAAGTGGTTATGAGCAATGTAGTTCAATTGAAGGACGGAGATATGGCCTTTCAAAGTTTGTTATTCTGCATGAATCACTCTAATTTCAACTCTTCTAACCTCTAAAACTCTTCGATTAAGCTCAAATACCTTCTGTAGGGCACATGTACCTACACAAGACTTACAAACATATCAAATACCAAAATATTCTAAAAAACAACAAAATATAGAAAATAGGGACCTCAAAAGGTGTATAAATCATTCCGATCAACCAATGGTAATGAAGTAAAATATGGTCGACAGACTCCTCATCTTGATCGCATGAGGGACATAAGATAGAAGTCGAAGGATCGAGACTAAACCTCTATAACACCTTTTTCACCATCACCCAACCTCTTAAAAGTTGCCACAGTAAAATTTTGATCTTCGTATGGCTTACCTTTTTCCAAACAAAAATGTGATCAGCTTTAACACACAAGGAAACCTCCTCCAGACATTTTCACAATAAGGCCACCGAAAACTTACTGTCAGGATTGTTCACCCAAGCTAAGATATCAGGAATTGAATTTTGAATATTGATTTGTTTCAAACAGCTAAAGAACACCCTTCATTGCTCTTTCTCCCAATCAAACAAGGATCCCCTTCTAAGAATTTCCATCCACTACCTTCATCTCCTCCCAAAACCCATATATCTCATCATATCATCCAGAAAAGCATGATCGACACTGTTGTATGCTTTCTCAAATCCAGCTTGATAAGAATGCCACCCTCCTTATCCTTTTTCCATGATTGAATGATTTCTTCCGCCACCATAAAACTATCCAAAATCTTCCTATTTTTCACGAAGGCCGATTGACAATCACTAATTATAAAATTCTTCACGTTCTTGAGTCTATTAGCAAGAACTTTCACTAAAATTTTATACATTGAGTTCACCAAACTTATAGGTCTAAAATCCAAAAGAGATTCAAGAGCACCTCATTTTGGGATGAGAGCGACAAAAGTATTGTTTATTTCTTTGACGATTTCCCCATCATTATGGAAACCCCAGATGAAATTCATGAAATCCACCTTAATTAAATCCTAATTGGCTTTCACGAAATTTAGATTTAGTCCATCAGGCCACGACGCCTTGTTACCATCTCAACCATTCACCGTTAACCACACCACTTCTTCAGTAAAAGAAACTTTTAGGGACTCCATAACATCTTCATATTTAAACCATAGACAGTCTGCTTTTGCCATAAAACATTTTTACAATGATTTCTGTAGTGGTCATGAAATTCCGATTTAACCCCACATGGATCTGAAATTTTAATGCCACAAATCGTGATATTGTCAATATTATTACTCCTTCTGTTATTAGTCATGCAATGAAAGAATTTAGAATTCTTGTCTCCATCCTTTAACCACCTCACTCTCAATTTTTGATGCCACAATTGTTCTTCCATCTGGATTCCTTTCCATAATTCCGTAAGGATATCTAATCTTTCTTTCCTCAAAAACTAAGTCCAAACCTCTAACCTTTTTCTCAAATGAATCCAGGCATAAATGCATTCTTTTAATGAAAACTAATCTTTATTTCTCGAGGACAGGAAATTCTATGTGTTTTTTGGTTGATTTAACTCTTCTTAACAAGAAAAGCCAGTCCGCCCAATTACCTTACAACTCATCCAAACCTCCTTATTTTGAAATCTTACAGCTTTCTTGGTAGTAAACCATCTGCTTTTGTTCTTTTTAGCACCACTTCCACACTATCGGTTGTCTCCACTTGTTGCTTGAGCTTTTTCTTCTTGAAACTCGAAATCAGATGATGACTGGCAATATTCTGATGATGTTGAACGACCTTTCTGTTAGGTTTTAGTTTGTGTTGGCATGAATTCCATATCAAAATGATGTTTACTTGTAATGATTTAGTTGTTTAGGTTCATGATGATTCAAGCTTCAAGGAAGAAGAAACAACAAGTCCAAACAAGTTCTAAGTCTTCAAAGAGAAATGATGCAATTTGGTTCTACAAAGGTATACTAAGACCTTATCTTTCTCTTACAAGGCTAAGGCACACACACAAATATCATACATTTGTGTCCCTGCATAGTTGTGCACCTTTATAGGCACACACACACACACACATATCATACATTTGTGTCCCTACATAGTTGTGCACCTTTATAGGCACACACAAGCAATTCATTCATATGTGTCCCTGTATCGTTGTGCACCATGTATAACATATTCACACACTTTAAGATGAATGTTCATGCATTGGTTTGGAAATAACATGTTTTGGAATATGCATGATTGGAAACTATCTCTATGTAGTTTGTATTCTAGTGTGAAATGTGTTTGTGTGTGTATATATTTGTATAACATGGATATTGAACTTGGATTTAGTCTTAAATCATTCTTGATTGAGTTCCGGTCATTTTGGTTACTCATACTATTGATTTCAAGTTCAAAGTCAAAAGATACTACACTTTCAACTCATGTTTCATACATTGTCTTCGTATTCGTATATCGAGTCGAATTATTATTTTCTGGGTTGAGTATCTTATATGTCCATGTCTGTGTGAGAGTTATGGTTCATAATCCATAAACAGATTCAAATTTCGAGTTTGGAGGCCGGAGAACGGTTGAAGAACGCGAATGAAGGTCGAAGGAGAAATAAGCAAGCATATACTTCTTTCCCGAGATGGCACGTGGCCATCTCGGGGCAGAAGGCTTGCTGCCCCGAGATGCCCACACGCCATCTCGGGCAGCAAGCTTGCTTTGCTTCTCTTTTCCCCTCTTGGTCATTTCATATGTCCAAGTCTCCCACTCTTTTATAAACTCTTTCCCTCTCACATTTCATTCTAAAAAGAAATTCAAATCAAGTGTGCAGAATTTTTCTCTCTAAATTTTCTCACCTTCCAAACACCATAACTTCTTCATTTAAACTCCGATTTGAGTGATTTGAAGTTTAGAGTGTTCATCTATTCATCCTCCATCTTTTCTCTGAAGGTTTGAGTTTATTTTTCTGCTGTGTTTGGTGTCTAATCATACAAAAACGGGACTGCATCTAGATCAACTAAGGTATTGATTTTCTCTCTAAGTTTTCTTTTAAAACTTGGTCAATTGCCTTGGGTTTTCTTCTTCTACATATATTCATATATTGTGAGTGTTTTGATTTGTGTTTTGACCACTTTCAAATCTAGATTGAATTTCAATTGAAATCATTCATGTCGAGTTAGGTTTTGATTTTGCCTATGTTATCACATGATTGGGATTGTATTGTGCTAGCTTTGATCTAGGACTATTTTGTGATCTTTGATTGATTGATTTTAAGAAAAATAGTTCCTCACATGTATTAGGCTCTCTTGGCCGAAATTCTCACATAATACATGTACTTATGTCCTTTTGAGCTATTCATGTGATTTGTTGAATCTATGATTTGGAATATGCTCTAGAACTTATACGTAGATCTATTTGACATTGTCATATGATTTTAGCTTGTTTTAGGTTTTTGTGATTTAAACTTGATCTTGTGATTTGTTGATCATATCTTGTGATTCAAGTTTAGATATATGCATGAATCTAGTTTGTGATTAATGGTGATCATATCTTACATAATCTAGATTGACTACTCATGCATAATGAACTAGACTATATGTGATTTGTGCATTCATGCTCATGTCTAGAATTTTTCATAGGATGTTTTGATCATAGCATTCTATGTTGCGTGCTTGTTTGCGTTTTGCATTCATGATCACCTAGATGCATTGTAAGAAGGAATTCTTGACAATAGGTGTGAAACCTATGGTGTTGAGCAAGAAGTCTTGGCAAGAGGTGTGAAGCCTCAGATTGTCGAGCAAGGAAGTCTTGGCTAGAGGTGTGAAGCCTTGAATAGTCGAGCAAGAAGTCTTGCCTAGAGTTGGGAGAACTCGGATAGGTGAGCAAAGAAGCTTGACTAGAGTCGGGAAGACTCGGATAGTTGAGCAAGAAGTCTTGCGAAGATCCGGATAAGGTGAGCAAGGAAGTCTTGACAAGAGGTGTGAAGCCTCAGATTGTTGAGCATAGGGCGACAACTTCTAGAGTATGATAGAAGGGTAGTTTCTAGGTGAAGAGGTCACTTGAGAGATTGTACTTGTCTTATCTACTAGTGGATTTTGTTTGCCGGTGGCTGCCAGTCTGTGGATGTTTCCTCGTCGGAGGTTTACCACGTTATATCTTGTGTCAACTTTTCTTTATCCCTATCTCTCTAATATTTGTATTGTGGATAGAAATCTTTATGTATGTGGACTTCCTCTTTATAACATAGATTGTGTATGTGTTACAATTACTTGTTTGTATCACACTTTACTTGTGTTTATATATTGATTAATTGTCTTTAATTAATATATATTGTGTACAAGCAATCTAGAGGGACAAACTTTTGTTTGTTTCTAAAGGAGTCGAAAAATATGCCTAACCTATTCACCACCCCCCCCCCCCCCCCCTCTAGGTTAGCATTGAGCATTTAACCGTGATTGTATTTTCACTTTCTAAGGTTTGAACATCTCTAGATTCAAAGAACGATTAAACCATGACATAGACACCGTTGTCATATCGATTTCCAATTTAACCGTAAGAGACTTCTCCTCAATCGCGACTTGAATATTGCAAAAACCATTCCAGGTCTCAGCAATGTCGATTAAAATTTTGCCTATATATTGTCTTGACCTTGATACGGTTTCACTATCAATGTATAAATGTTCTCCCACTTGCCTCCCTAACTTCATAAATAAAGACTCCGCCCAACAAATTAGAAGGATTCCGAAAGCACTCACCCCACCAACTATCCTTTTGGAGTCCAATTAAATTGTACTCCAACTACCTTTGTACCAATTGACAAATGAATACACATTAACAAAAAAAATATATTAATTTTTTTATTTAACATATATTCCCTCTAAAATACATGATATAACTAATTATTTTATGAATCCTCCCCTAAAAACCATTTATGGTGCTTATAGTAATATTTATTTTTAAAATTTTAGACATGGGTGTACTTATAAAAATGAGTGTACTAATAAGTTTTATCAATATCCACACCCATAAAAGAATTGATATTTTTTCCATTAAGTGGGGTTTATTTACAAATTATAGATATTTTAAAATTTTAACGAGAGGGGTGTATATATAGTTTTTAAGTTGTGCAAATATCGCAACTCTTAATTAAAAGATATACTCTACCATTGTTATATACAAGTACAAACAAAAAGTTGGTGCCAACCACTTATTTGTACGTGATATATTTACAAGCCGAAGAGAACTCGGTTCAGTAGAAGAAACGTGTGATTTATGAAAAATCTTGGCCCTTAGGGCCTTAAGCATATGAAAAAGCCATTTATCTTAGTATTTTCCAATTCAAACGGTCTCTTGAGATAGGCACTCCAAGTGCTTGACATCGGTTAGCAATGTTAAAAAGACGAAACTTGTCTTGATCACTTATATGTAAACCTTCATACTGTGATGTCAACATTTGAATCCTTGACTACTTCACCGCCAATGTACCCTCGTTGGTGACTTGAAGAGTATCCCAAACCTCCTTGGCGAATTCAAGATTTTACATGTAGGAAAATTGATGCTCATCAACTTCGCCATATATGGCATTCATAGCATGATGGTGCCACTTAGCAACCTCAAAGTCATTTGTTGTCCACTCACTTTTAGGCTTGAGTATTTCTGTTCCATCTTTTTGAACATTATTAAGAGGACTATAATCTTCTCCAACAACCATCTATGCCCTTTCATCAATAAAGTGAATATAAACTTTCATCTTCAACTTCCAATACCCATAGTTAGTACCTCGAAGCAACGACGGCCTATTATTTGAGGCTCCTTCCGCTGTAACATCATCTTGTAGTCTCATAGCTCTAATAGCTCAACAAATACAATGAATGTATCACCCGGGATGCTTACTAAGTGCAATCTAGTGTCTGGTTCTGATACAAATTTAAAATACAAACACGGTTAATTTTCTTAAACTAACCTAGAGGGCAGGTGAATAGGTTAGTACACCTTTTTTTGATCTCTTGAAACAAACTTAAGTTTGTCTCTTGATTGCAGTATTTTTGATCTTTTAATCAATTTAAAGAAAAAGTTCGTTCACTAGGATCAGTGATTCCAAAAGTTGAACACTAATTAATCTAATTAAATCCTACTCTAAGTGCATGAAAGCTAAATGGCATAATGCTTGTTTTGGATTGGTAATTTTTACTCACTAATATGCGAAATAAAATAACTCAATTACTCAAAAGCTCACACGAGAATATATGAATTTGAAGGAATGCTAGGGAATTAATGCAACCTAATTAAACTTCTTAATGTAATCCATAAGTCTCATTAAAGGACATAATTCTAATTGATAAGGTTTGTTTCATAAAGCATCTAATCATTCCTATTACTCACACAAGGTCATCTAATGAGTAAGGATTAGAATTAGTTTCCAATTAAAAACTCTAAACCAAATCACACATAGCATGGTCATGCATATGGAAATTTCTCAATTATTAAGCTTGTAGTTAAGGACTAAATGGGATGGTCACCCACATTTAACCCTCAACATTATAAATTAACTAATCCTAACACAAACATCCATTGAGGTCTCATTTAAATATAGGTGAAGGAATTAGAGCAAGTATTGCAATAAAAAAAGACTACCAATGTAATTAATTAATAAGCATAGACCGTAAGATTACAAAGAGTTGTTCAATCGGTTTGCATTAATCCCCTAACTTAGAATTAGTTACACATCAAAGAAAGAAAATAAAACAAAGAAGAGTGAAAGAAGAAACCAAGGTTGGTCATTAAAGTTCCTTGACTTGTAAGCTTCCTCTTCTTGCCTTCCAAGTTCCAAGATGGATGGATGGGAAAGTTGTCCAAGAATGGTGATGGAGGGGTGAAAGTGTCCAAAATCTCGTGTGGCTGATGATACCTTTCCAAAAACTCATAAGGGTATTTATATGGGTCCAAAAATAGGTCAAGAATCAACCTAAGGACGCGTGCAACGTACTATCGCGTTGTTGATTTGTCACGGTTGTCCATGACGAAAAACCAACCGTGACACCTCGCCTCTTGTTCTTCATGTCTTCTCTTCAGGAGACCCTCTCGCGACAATGCCTAAGAAAGTTTCTATCGCCCGGTATGTCACGGTTGTCCATGATGAAACTAGACCGTGACATGTCGCTTCTTTGGTGGCTTGGGTGCCATCTCCAAACGACAATTATGGCGACTTCTAAAATAAGTTGTTGTCACTCATGATGTCGCGGTTGTCCATAACAACACGTCCCGACCGCGACAGCTCACCTTTTTGCCCAAGTTTCTGATTTCCAGCACTCTTGAGTCCCAACTTCACTCAAATCACTAAATGATACCTCTAATCATGAAATCATACAAAAACACTCAATCGAGCCATTAAACACTTGATTTTACTCGAGAATTAAGCAACAAGCATAGGAAGGGGGACTCGAAAATTAGTGTTATCATGACTCGATCAACACCCCCAAACTCAACCTTTTGCTCGTCCTCGAGCAAAATCAAGAGAAAACAACAACAGAGCAAACAAGCAAACAACACAACGACTTGGTTAAAACAAAAGGAATTCAAACAACAATAACTCAAAAGCCGCATTTTCAATTGATGGTGAGATGCAAAGAAGTGTGGATAAGGAGAGTAGATGCATGCAACACATTCTCAAGCAACTCGAAGGCACTCATGGGAGTCGAACAACATGAATCCCACATCTAAAGTGCTCTGATGTCGGGAACTACTCACTCTCACTCCTCGAGCGTAATTCACTTTGACTCTAAACCTCCCGTGGACATTCTCTTTTCTTTCCTCTCAGAGTCCTAAGTTCACACTCATGCAAAGTATGCGAGGATAGAGTTGTGAATGGAAATCAAATACTTGCATACAATAAGAAATGAAACGTTATTATTTGGTGAACTATCCTAGAAAATGAATCAAATGCCATGGACGTGGAAGATCATGCTTCAACAAACATTTCCAATCCAGATTTTATAGTAGATCATTTAGGACTTCCCTTGGGTTGTAATAGGGTCATTAGGTGAAATATGGTGAACAAGAATAGGAAATGGAATTCAAAAGTCACCAATCTTGCTAAGACACTACACGATATACCCAATACTTAAGCTCTATTCATATCACTCGTGGCACTAGTGATTAGGCTTGACTTTTCATTACATTTGTGCCATACATGAGTATTCTACTAGTGAGTACTTTTACAATTTCATACAAGACTCTTATTCCCTTTTTCTCTTTTTTTTTTTGCAATAAAACTTGTAAGTGCACATTTTTGCACTTTTACATTTTTTAGCCTTTTACCTTACACATTTACAAATATAGCCTAAATACACTTTAACTTTTCATATTTTGAGCTTTCCCACCTTTCACCACAATGCAACACATCCTAACGAGATTGGCAACAAGGATAGGCATGTGTTTAGGTTTAGGCTATATGGTGTAATGTGGTTCCAAAAGAAAGGTAAGTGTTTGGCCTCAAAATTGCTTGGGAGCACAAAAATAGGGACATGGAATGTGTTTGGGTTAATATGAGTAGTTAAGCACACACATTGCCTAAAATCATTTCCACTTTTTCATCTATCAAGGGAATGTAAGTATCCATCAAGCAATCCACAAATGTAATGCAATGTGATGTCCTATGGCAAATGATGCGCTTGAAAAGATACGTGTTTAAGATGAAACAATAAAAACCCTCAAATGCGCTTTTTTAAGGCTTGTGTTTGTGAACTCACTATGTGTCTCCACTATTAGCACAAGGTGTTTGAGCACCAAATCCCTTCAACTTGAACACATAAGGATGGGACAAGCCCAAGAAGTGCAAGTGAGACCCTAGAGTGACAACAAGATGCTCAATTGAGCACATTATGCATAAATAAACTCTCACACAAACACACACTCAAAGCATCACACCCAAGCTATTTGAAGCTCGAAAATTTTGGCCATGCAACTATTTTCTAAAAAGTTTGACTCAAAAATAAAATTTTGGACTCAATAAAACCAAAACGATCGAAAACGGTGTCGACACCCCAAAACCACATTGTCCCCAATGTTGACAATGAGAGCCCGATGAGTAAGGCTCCTAACCCACAACCAGTCACAACACAACAACAATATAAAATAAAATAAATAAAATAAAATAAAATAAACAAAGACTCGATCAAAGTAGCATAGAAAGCACCCAAAGGCGATTAATCATCAACCATAACACAATACAGCGCACACCCCTATTCTAATCACATATAAAACAAATAAAAGATGCAAAAGTACCACTAATGATATAAATTAAATAACAAGAGTAATTAAACAAGAATAATTCAGTAAGTTCGAAACATAACTGAAAACAGTAAAAACAAATTAAACAAGTCTAGCTAAACAAGTCTAGCTAAACAAGTCTAGCTGAACAAATCAAAACAAAGCTAGTAATGTGGTGGTGGTGGTGGCCATGAGGATCTGGGCATCGGTTCCTTCCCCTTTCAACCGACTACTGCTGCTGCTCTGTCCTCTGCTTTCTTTCTCGATATTTCCATGATAGCTTGGACAATAGCCTATTCCTTTGATACTATTGGTCCACCGGTCGGGTGAACTAGAAACTGAGGTTGAAATCCTAAACCTGAAGCCGAACCTGTATTCTGGGTCCATAGGTACGAAGGTTTAAACCCTGGAAATGAATATGGAGGCTGGTACCCAAGAGCTGGATATGGATGTCATTAATAAGGAACCAGCTTTATTTCTCTCTCATATGGCCGTAGATGGAGTTCCTGCCTCAAATCTGCAATATCCTGCCTAAATCCTGCATCCACCATATCTATCTTAGCCATCATCTGCTGTTCCATCTACTGCATGTGCTGAAGGATTGAGTTCTGGGCATCTTCAATGGCATTTAAATTTATTATAGCTGCATCGGCCTGCTGTCCTCTAGAAAGTTTGGTAGCTGCTAACAACCGCTCCAAAGCGAGGAGGGAACCATCATCTTCAGGTAGCTGTTCATCATCAACATCATCTGCCTGCTCATCATAATCGGGCTCCAGGTCCTCTTCATCCGATTGATTCGAAACTGTTATCCCCCTTTTCTTCTTGGACCGGCTGCCCTCTCCTCTATCAGGTCTTACCAAACCTCATCCAGGAAATAGTGAATACCATATGCGTATCCTAAAGTCAAGCCCGGTCTCAATGAACTCATCAGAGAACATATCTACACCCGCCTCTTGGCAGAAAAATGTGATAAGGTAAAGGAACACCAATGCTTCTTTCCCTGTTATGTCTCGTGCTGACTTATGAATCTCCATTTTCACAATCACCCCCACATCTAAAGGATGCCCATGTTTAAGGCAGTAAAGCAAGGTGGCTACTGCATAAGATACTGTGGTGCGGTGTCCGCATTGCCTCAAAGAGTGAGAAATGAAAATGTGCCAGAAGGCCATCTCCAGTAGTAACTTCTTCTGCTTGATCGGGCTTGACCTAGAGTTCTAAAATTCCATTGGCTGAGCCACCAAACTGTTTGCTAGGTCGATGTTCATTCTGAAGAAGATGTTAAACTTAGGAACCCCCTAAAACATAGCAACTGTGTGTGGACGTTCAGTCCTATAATGTCTGTTAATGTCCCCTGAATTGATTCGGCCTTCTCTACCACGAAACAAGGCTGAACTCCCCAAGCTGTAGTTCCTCTCAATTACCCCTGCATAAAATTCTTTAACAATCTGAGAACAGTATTTTGCAGGCCTCTGAACAAAAGTCTCCCAACCCTGAACTCTAACCATCCCAGGAATCGGGGTCTCATCCAACTCGCTTAAGTTGATCCCCCTTTCTAGTATGAACTTCTTCCTATTGAATTTTCCTATCTTAGCCGGAAAATCAGGGTTTTCGGCACAATGTGGAATCTACCTCTTTTCTTTGTCTTGACCCCTTCTCGGCCTTTCCATACGGTTGGAATCCCTAGTCTCAGTTCGGCTGGAATCTACCCTAGCAGTCAGCTTGGTTCTATCCATCTTTCATCTTAAAATAACCATTGTGTCGCTTTAATTCGGGCCACTCAACAACTCTGCCTTGACTCAACCACTCCGGCAATCCGATACACCACTGATACCATAATCCACCACCATAATCACAAGTATGCAAAATAATTCGATTCAAACATCCAACACAAACTAATCCCGAAATTTTCACCCAATTATGCTCTAATTCAACTAAAATCAACCAATTTTACTCACACTTCCTCCAAAAACATGAAATCAATACAATATAAACTTCAATATGCTTCACAAACCAAAACCCACACTTTAATTCACACAAATATGCAGACAATTTTTATCACCCCCAAACAATCTGAAATTTCCCCCAAATCAACCCTAAATATGTAAGAGATGGTAGAACTAGGATTTGGGACTAACAAGGGCCAAAAACAAATGAAAAGAAGAAGAAATTACCGATTGCATGGGTTGGAAGTCTTCGACATCGCGTGGAGGGAGAAAAAGTCGCGATTGGGTTTCAAATATTTGGTGAGGAACTGCCCTTCCATAAACTGTTCATTTTATACTGAGTGCTTGTTGCGGTCGACATTAAGGAAACCCAAACCGCGACACACCACCTCTAAGTCTTGACCCTGGTTTCTAGTGTCGCTGTTGTACAACCACGCAACAGTTGAGGCGACATGTCGAGCGATAGCAACCCCTAGAATTTGTCGCGTGGCTGTGTCGCGGTCTTCCATGATGGAAAACCAGACCGCGACATGCCGCTTCCTTGCTCGTTTCATTGTCGCGTCTGTGCATCAGCGACACCTTAGGCGACATCAACTCTTTGATTTTGTCGCGTGAAAATGTCGCGGTCGTCCATGACGACATCATGACCGCAACAAACTTGAAAAATTCCTCCTTAATGCATTAAGTGTTCCAAAGTACCTAATCTGCACATATACTCAACAACAAACATATCAAGGGCATTTGCTTGAAAAAATATGGGTCGAGAAAGCTTAAATGGAGTTACTAGACTTGTATGCAAAATGAAAAATCACCCCCAAACCTATGTTTTTCCACACCTTGCACTATCAACACAATTAATCTTTTAAAAATTAAGGTGTGGATCAACTTAGACTTGGGAGTGAAGTAGAATCACTACCATTCATAAGTATTACCTAAACTTAAAATTTATTTGAAAAGAAGGTACCTAGGTGGGTTACCTCCCACCGAGCGCACTATTTAACATCTACGCAAGACATGGTGAGATCACTACGGCTCTAGGAGCTCCATCTCTTCCAACCAAGCAAGGTTCCCTAATTCCTTCACATAAGGTTTCACCATTTGCCCGTTGACAATAAACTTTTCCCCATTTTTCTCATCTTCCACTTCTACTACCCCATTTGAGAATACTTGAGTCAACCGGACCGGTCCAAACCATATAGACTTCAATTTTCTGGGAAACAACCTGAGATGGGAATTGAACAAGAGGACTAATATTCCTGGGTGAAGATCCTTGTGAACTATCATCTTGTCATGGATCCGCTTGGTCTTCTCTTTATACAGCCTTGAGCTTTCACAAGCCTCTAACCGGAATTCCTCAAACTCATTTAGTTGCAACTTCCTTTCTTCACCGGCTTTGTCATAGTCAAAATTCAACTTCCGAACTGCCCAAAAGGCTCGATGCTCAAGTTCCACAGGAAGATGGCATGCCTTCCCAAAGACCAACCTATATGGGCTCATCCCAATAGGTGTCTTGAAAGCTGTCCTATATGCCCACAAGGCGTCAACTAACTTGGAAGCCCAATCCTTTCTAGTTGAGTTGACCTTCTTCTCAATGATATTCGTGATTTGCCTATTGCTATCCTCGACTTGGCCCGATGTTTGTGGGTGGTAGGGAGTGGCTATCTTATGCCTCACACTGTATTTCTTCATAAGGGCAACAAATGACTTGTTGCAAAAGTGTGTTCCCCCATCACTAATTACTGCCCTAGGAGTCCCAAATCTAGCAAATATGGTCTCCTTCACAAACTTTACCACCGTTTTTCCATCATTGGTTCTTGTAGCCCATGCTTCTACCCATTTAGACATATAATCAACCGCAACAAGGATGTAGCTAAATCCATAAGAGGATGGGAATGGTCCCGTGAAATCGATGCCCCATACATCAAATAACTCGACCACCATGGCACTAGTTAGTGGCATCTCATTCCACTTTCCAATGTTCCCCGTCCGTTGACATCTATCACACGTCGAGCAAAATCGGACTGTATCTTTCATCAATGATTCCCAATAAAAACCCGATTGTAAGACCTTCAAAGCTGTCTTCTGGGCTCCAAAATGCCCCCCACAATATAGCTCATGGCAAAACCTAAATACGTCCCCTTGTTCAGCTTCAGGTACACATCTACTAATAACTGTATCGAGATCGTGTACGTATAAGAACGGATCATCCCAAAAGAACCTTCTAGCCTGAAATATGAATCTCTTCTGTCCTTGGGAAGTTAACTCTGTAGGAATTACTCCACTAACCAAATAGTTCACTATATCGGCAAACCAAGGCTCCGTATCCAACACACTCCATAATTGCTCATCAGGGAAGTCTTCTCTTAATGGCAATTCATCCGCTTCTTCCAATTTTTCCTGCATAATTTTATCAAATGGTCGGCTACCACGTTCTCCACACCCTTCTTATCTCGTATCTCCAAATCAAACTCTTGTAATAATAGGATCCACCGAATCAACCTTGGCTTGACATCATTTTTCTGAAGAAGATACCTAAGATCTGCATGATCTGAGAACACCACTACCTTGGCTCCCACCAAATATGCTCTGAACTTCTATAAGGTAAAAATCACTGCTAAAAGCTCCTTTTCAGTTGTTGAGTAGTTAAGTTGGGCATCATTTAGGGTCCTAGAAGCATAATAAATGACATGTGGGACCTTATTCACCCGCTGCCCCCAAATTTCCCCGATAGCATAATCTGAAGCATCACACATTAGCTCAAAAGGAAACTCCCAATTCGGAGGCATCATAATAGATGTCATTGTCAAAGCATCCTTCAAGGTATCAAACGCATGCAACACTCCTTACTTATCTCGAATTCTGTCTCTTTTTTGAGGAGTGCACACAAAGGTCTTGTTATCTTTGAAAAGTCTCGAATGAACCTCCGGTAGAACCCTGCATGCCTAAGGAAAGACCTCACTTCCTTCACAGATTTTGGAGGTTGTAAACTTTGGATTACTTCCACATTTGCCTTATCAACCTAAATTCCTCTCTTGCTTATCACATGCCCGAGAACTATTCCTTGTTGTACCATAAAATGGCACTTCTCCCAGTTTAAAACCAAGTTGTTCTCCTCACATCTCTGTAGGACCAGGGCTAAGTTCTTTAAACAAATATCAAAGGAATCTCCAAACACGGAGAAATCATCCATAAAAAACTCAATGATCTCTTCTACCATATTTGAAAATATAGACATCATGCATCTATGAAAGGTGCCTGGAGCATTACAAAGACCGAAAGGCATCCGTCTGTAGGTAAATGTCCCAAATGGACATGTGAAAGTGGTCTTCTCCTGATCTTCTGGTGCTATGGCTATCTGATTGTATCCCGAGTAGCCATCAAGAAAACAATAATGACTATGCCCTACTAATCGCTCCAACATCTGATCAACTAATGGAAGAGGGAAATGGTCCTTCCTAGTGGCTGTGTTCAACTTCCTGTAATAAATACACACTCTCCATCATGTCTGAAGTCTCTAAGGAATCAACTCATCTTGCTCATTTCTAGCCACTATTATACCCGATTTTTTAGAAACTACATGGATAGGGATGACCCACTTACTGTCTGATATCGAATATATGATTCCTACCTCTAGAAGCTTAAGAACTTCCTTCTTTACTACTTCTTTCATGATTGGGTTCAACCGCCTCTAAGCTTCCCTTATAGGCTTGGCATCATCTTCTAGAAAAATCTTGTGCATGCAAATAGTGGGACTAATCCCTTTAATTTCTTCAAGAGACCATCCTAAGGCTGACTTGTACCTATGTAATACCTCAATGAGCCTTTCCTCATCATTACCCTTCAAGTCAGAAGCAACTATCACCGGATACATCTCATCTTCTCCTATATAGGCATACTTCAATGTGGTTGGCAATTCCTTGAGTTCTAACTTAGGAGGTGGATTTGGTGCAACACTCACATCTGATACTACCATTTCTTCAAACTCTTCCACACTAGCAACCTCTCCTACTAGCTCAAAAATGTATTTTGGCTTCTCTTGATCTTCCCAATCCCATTCTGATAATTCTTCTAAGTCTTCATCTCTGAACACACCATCGATTCCCGGATCTAGAACATCAATAAACGAATAATCATCAGCCCCGGGTGGGTAAGATAATGCATCAAATAGCTTGAACTCCACCGTTTCATCTAGAACTATCATGGTAAGCTTCCCATTATGCACATCAATGATAGTCTTGGTTGTAGCCATGAACGATCTTCCTAGTATAATTGTTCTCATGTTAGTTTTCCCACTAACATCATCCATGTCTAACACTACAAAGTCTACCAGAATGATCAACCTATCAACTTGTACCAACACATCTTCCACGATCCCTCTCGGATATCTAGTCGATCCATCCACCAGAAGTAATGACATAATTATTGGCTTGATCTCATTCAATCCCAACTGTTTGTAAATGGCAAACGGTATCAAGTTGATACTAGCACCTAAATCCAACATTGCCCATTCCAATTTAAAGTCCCCCACTATAATGTTGATTCAAAAACTGCCCGGATCCTTGATTTTGGGTGGAAGTGTCTTCTGAAAAACTGCACTAGCACTACTTGCTATGTACTCTTGATGGTTTGGCCAAAACTTTTATCGGTTGGTGTGAAAACTCTTGAAAAACTTGGCATATGCCGGCATCTTCTCTATCATGTCAAGCAATGGTAGGTTGACTTGTACCTTTGAGAGGACATCAAAAATCTCCTTGAATACTTTGTCCATCTTATCCTTTTTTAACCTTCTTAGGAATGGAACCGGTGGAACATACGGGTTGGGTGACTTGTGTAAAAAGGATGTCTTCCCAGGCATATTTTCCACTACTACTTCTTCCTCCTCTTCTAAAGTCTTTCCCCCACCCTCCTCTTCTAACTCTTTGACCTTCTTCCTCTTCGACCTTCTTCCTCTTCGGTTCTCCCGCATCATCGGTGTCTAAAACTCTACCACTCCTCAAAATGGTCATGGTCTTAACCTGCTCTGAATGGCTAGGAAGTCTACCAAGCTCACTCCTGTGAATTGTGTTAGCTACTTGCCCCAATTGTGTCTTCAACTTCTTCATTGATGCCTTCAAATTGGTAAACCTCTGCCCGGTTTCTTGGATGAAACTGTTTAGATTATGATTTGTCTACTGTGAACTCTGAGCAAGACTGCTAACTAGGTCTTCCAAAGAAGGCTTCTTTGGTTGATCAGAAGTCATTTCTCTGTTTCCAGCATTGTTCCATTGTTGCCCACTTGATCTTTGGCCTTGGTAACTTCCCCGACTGTAACCACATTGATGATCTCCTTGAGCGCTCGATTGATTGTTCAAAGCATTGCTAGGATTGGACCATGAAAAGTTAAGATAATTTCGCCACCCCGGATTGTAAGAGTTCGAATATGGGTCGATTCTTCCTCTTTGATAATTCAAGGCTTGGACATCCTGCGTCTCATATAGCACCATTTTCCTACCTTGATGGTCTTCTTCATACACCATGCTTGCCCTGCCTTGTTGTTGACCCATGTTTCTTGTCATTGCCTCCACTTGCTTGGTTAGTCTAGCCATTTGAATCGCTATCTTTGTGTCTTGACTCACCCTATGCTTTCCTCCCCTTCTTGAAGTTGAGCTTCTATGTTGGGAGTTAAGAGCCAATGTTTCATATATCTCTAAAATTTCTACAGCTGATTTGTTTGTTATCAAACCCCCACACGCATTGTCCACTGAAGCTTGTGTGAAGGTTGTCAACCCATCATAGAAAGTACGGACCTTGTACTCATCGGTCACCATGTATGGAGGGATTTGTTCCAAAATTTTCCTATATCTTCCCCATGCCTCATGAAAAGGCTCATCATCTTCCTAAGTGAAACTTGCAATTTGGATCCTAATCTCTTTAATCTTCACAGCCGGAAAAAACCTATTGAAGAAAACTTGGCACACTTCATCCCATATAGTTAAGGATCTCGCCCTTAAAGAACCAAACCACACATTGGCTCTATCCTTTAGGCAATACCTAAAACATCTCATCTTCAACTCTTCTTCGGTGAGCCGGCCTATCGAAAAAGTCTCCAATATGGAATGATAATCCTTTATGAATTGCAAGCAATCTTCGGTTGGGTGGCCATTGAAAGAAGGAAGCATGGCAATGTGAAGTCCCTTGAGCTTATTGCTTCTTGCCGCCGCACTTAACACTATAGGAGACGGTTGATGCTCCATCATAGGTTGACCCGATTCTCTCAAAGCTTTGACCCCTTGGTTTTCCTCCTATATATGTTCCCGTAGTGGTTCCATATTCACATTCTCCTCGTGATATCCCATTTCCGGAATTGATGACCTTCTAGTTCAACAAAAAAATATATTCCCTCAAACTGCCTTGCAAGATGACCTACTCGGTTTATGTTGTCGATGACCGGAAAAAATTCCTTCCAAGAGAACGGCGACCTTGCATACACATATGGTCTTGAAACACCAAAAACAAAAATACCAACGAAGTAAAAAGAAACAAAAAGGAAATAAAACTATCCTAATAAAACAAATGACACACACACTACCTAAATGACGAACTAGATTCAACTAATAAATCTACGCCGATCCCCGACAGCGACTCCAAAATTGATTGCAGTATTTTTGATCTTTTAATCAATTTAAAGAAAAATTTTGTCCACTGGGATCGGTGATTCCAAAAGTTGAACACTAATTAACATAATTAAATCCTACTCTAAGTGCATGAAAGCTAAATGGCATAATGCTTGTTTTGGATTGGTAATTTTTACTCACTAATATGTGAAATAAAATAACTCAGTTACTCAAAAGCTCAAACTAGAATATATGAATATGAAGGAATGCCAGGGAATTAATGCAACCTAGTTAAACTTCTCAATGTAATCCATAAGTCTCATTAAAGAACATAATTCCAATTGATAGGGTTTGTTTCATGAAGCACCTAATCCTTCCTATTACTCACACAAGGTCATGTAATGAGTAAGGGTTAGAATTAGTTTCCAATTAAAAACTCTAAACCAAATCACACATAGCATGGTCATGCATATGGAATTTTCTCAATTATTAAGCTTGTAGTTAAGGACTAAATGGGATGGTCACCCACATCTAACCCTCAACATCATAAATTAACTAATCCTAACACAAACATTCATTGAGGTCTCATTTGAATATAGGTGAAGGAATTAGAGCAAGTATTGCAATAAAAAAAGACTACCAATGTAATTAATTAATAAGCATAGACCGTAGGATTACAAAGAGTTGTTCAATCGGTTTGCATTAATCCCCTAACTTAGAATTAGTTACACATCAAAGAAAGAAAATAAAACAAAGAAGAGTGAAAGAAGAAACCAAGGTTGGTCATTGAAGTTCCTTGACTTGTAAGCTTCCTCTTCTTGCCTTCCAAGTTCCAAGATGGATGGATGGGAAAGTTGTCCAAGAATGGTGATGGAGGCGTGAAAGTGTCTAAAATCTCGTGTGGCTGATTATACCTTTCCAAAAACTCATAAGGGTATTTATATGGGTCCAAAAATAGGTCAAGAATCAACCTAGGGATACGTACAACGTACTGTTGCTTCGTTGATTTGTTACGGTTGTCCATGACGAAAAACTAACCGCGACACATTGCCTCTTGTTCTCCGTGTCTTCTCTTCAGGCGACCCTCTCGCGACAATACCCAAGGAAGTTTCTATCGCCCGGTATGTCGCGGTTGTCCATGACTGAACTTGACCGTGACATGTCACTTATTTGGTGGCTTGCTAGCGATCTCCAAGCGACAATTCTAGCAACTTCTAAAATAAGTTGTTGTCGCTCATGGTGTCGCAGTTGTCTATGACGACACGCTCCGACCACGACAGCTCACCTTTTTGCCCAAGTTTTTGATTTTCAACACTCTTGAGTCCCAACTTCACTCAAATCACCTAATGATACGCCTAATCATGAAATCCTATAAAAACACTCAATCGAGCCATTAAACACTTGACTTTACTCAACAATTAAGCAATAAGCATAGGAAAGGGGACTCGAAAATTAGTGTTATCATGGCTCGATCATCTCTCTAGATAGCTTGTATCATAATATTATAAATCAAACAAGCACAAACAATCAAACAATAAAGTGTTTGTTAATTGAAAACAATATAGTTAACAACTAACATGTGATACAAACTCATTTAACTCTACATACACAATCAATATTATGAAAGGAAGTCAATTACACATTTGAACATATATAAGAATATCAAAGACTAAACAAATATGAGAGATAAGGATAGAGAAAATTGACACAAGATATTTACGTGGTAAACTACCAAAGAGAAAACATCCACGAGTTGATTCCACAACCACTGGTAAATGAAATCCACTTGTAGATAAAAAGATACAATCACTCAAGTGACCCCTTCACCTAGAAATCTACCCTTCTACCTTACATAATGAATATGATGCCACCTTGCTCAACTATCCGAGTCTTCCTAACTCTAGTCGAGACTTCCTTGCTTAGTTATCCAAGACTTCACATCTCCAGCCAAGAATTCCAAATGCTTAACTTTCCAAGACTTCACATCTCTAGTCAAGACTTCCAAATGCTTAGCTATCCTTGTCTTCACAACTCTAGCCAAGACTTCCTCTTGCTCAAATCAAAGAATCACTCTAAGAAATGAGACTTCCAACTTCTTCTCAAGGCAGCTAAGTGATCACGAATGCAATATGCAAACAAGAACACAATATAGAAAATGATAATCAACAAATTCTACGGAAACTAGACATAAGCATGAATATCAACAAATCAAATATAGTTTAGTCAAAAAGCATGAATGACAAATCTAGATCTTGTGAGAAATATTCAAAAGCATATAGAATCTAGATACATTCATGAATCTAAAACTTGAATCTAAAAATGAACATTTATCACATATTCCAAGTTTTAGTCACATACATAAAAAACAAGCTAAAATCAAATGACAAAGTCAACTATATTTCTAGCACAAGTTCTAGAGCATATTATACTTATAAGATTCAATCAAACTCAAGAATAGCTCTAAGAACACAAGCACATGTATTATATCAAGTAGATTTGGTCAAGATGAATCTAATACATGTATGAACTATTTTTCATCAAAATCAATCAATCAAAGATCACAAAATAGTCATATATTCAAAGCTAGTACAATAAAATCTCAAACATGTGAAAACATATGTAAAATCAAAACCTAACTCAACATGTGAGATTTCAATCAAAATCAATCTAGCTTTAAATGAATTCAAAACTCAAATTAAACTCGTCACAATATACATACAAACATTGAAGAAGATAACCCAAGGCAATTGAAAAAGTTTAGAAGCAAAACTCAAGATGAAAATCAATACCTTAGTAAGAATACTGCAGTCCCATTTTTATGAGAGAAGCCACTAAAAACAGTTAGAAAAACTCCTCAAACCTTCTTAGAAAAGATAGAAGAATGATAGATGAACACTCTTAACTTTGAATCACTCAAATCGAAGCTCAAATGAAGAAAATAGAGTGTTTGGAAGGTGATAAAATATTGAGAGAAAATTCTACACTTGTTTTTCAAATCTCTTCTTAAAATGAAATATAAGAGGAAAAGAGAATATAAATGAGAGGGAAGATAGATGAGTGAAATGACCAAAAGGGGCATCAAGAACATTAAGCTTGTTGCCTCCTCGAGATAGCACATGGGCATCTTGAGGCAGCAAGCCTTCTTGCCCGAGATGCTCACGTGCCATATCGGGGAAGAAGTGCTTGATGTCTTCTTCTCTTCCTTGCATTCCTTTCACGTTTTTTTACTATTCTTTGGCCTTCGAACTCCGAATTCAAATCCATTTGAAGATTACAAACTGGGACTCTCTCACAAACAAGGAAAACTATGAAACTTTGGCTAGAATTTACAAATTTGACTCGATATACGAAAACGAAGACAATGTGTACACCATGACTGGAAAATGTCATAACTATAGACTTAGAACTCAAAATTAAATGTATGAGTAACCGAAATGACCGGAACTCAATCATGAACAATATAAGACCAAAATCATGTTCGAGATCCATGCTATACAAATATATAAACATACAAACATATATCACACAAGAATGCTTCACTTTGGACAAAGTCCATAAACATGCAAGATTATACAACTAATCAATTTAGCAATAATGCATGAGAATTCAATGTCAAGTGTGTGAATCTATTATACCAAATGATGCACAACAATGCAGGGACACACATGAAGAAATTGTGTGTGTGCGAGTTTAAGCCTTGAAAGAGAAAATAGGTCTTAATATACCTTAGTAGAATAATGAAGCACTTTTCCCTTTGAAGACTTGAACTTGCTTGAATAGTTGTCATATCTTCTTTGAAGATTGAATCATTATCAACTAAAGACGACTAAAACAATACAAGTGAATTATTTTGATATGGAATTAATGTCAACACAAACTAAAACCTTACATTGGGTCACCCTGTTCTGAGATAAAAATATGTCGGGACAAGGTGACCTGATGGGGACACGTCGTTCCAGTGTCATCAAATATGAATATTTAAGTTTGACCTCGTAAGGGCGCAAGTCACAGAGACTAGCACAGCGGAAAGCAAGGGATCGATCCACATGGAGGTGGGATTCACCGACCGTCTCTAATTCTAGCTATTATTACAACACTCCAAGCGGACTCGTGTGTTGCGTGTGTGAAAAAGTGAATAATAATATAACTAAATAACTTATTAAAATGATATATACAATGATAGATGGAATGGAGATATGCATGAAATGTGGTTACACTAGGGAAATGACTCAACAGTGACAATCCTCCTAATTACGTTCTAGACGCACATAATCCTCAAGTGTGCAAGTATATATAGGCTCGTATCCCCTTAATTAATCTCTAATCTCTCTGGATTCTTAGAGATAGTATCCATATATACCCGAAATCTCTCTCGAGCAATCCGGACAATATATATGAACCCATTAAGCACGTGGAATACAAATCGAACCCTATACGCTAGCCTAGTGGTTCTAGCACTTTCTAGTCAAGCATAGTGAATGTTTATCTAAGCATTTTCAAACGCGTCTCCTCTCGGTACATAGCATTTAACCATGGATCAATTACAAAGTGATCAATTAAGCAAAGGCTTTAAGCACTCAAAACATCCATATAACAACACAAGCACAAAAGAAATGTCGGTGGCCATTACTTCTAGGTTAAAGATTCGGTTTAGTCAACTCCCTAGGATGGCTAAATATGGGAAACAAGTTTACCTAACAACTACATGCAACAATGTGATTGTTATATCATTAAGAACATTCAATTTAGATTAAGGTTCATCCTCTTGATTAGGGGATTTTCCCACAATCAATTCATCACCCAATCCTGTCACGTGGATGGATAATCGTGTCTTAATACAAAGACCCATTAAGAACAAGGATATGAACCAATGTCAATTTAGCAACTAAAAGCCTGAACTGAAACATTTTTTACTCTTTGGGGCTAAAATCCCTATTACTCAAATTACTCAATATATGGAATTTCAAGTCATCCATCAATCCATCAATCCATTAATCAATCAACAATCATGGGTATCTAATTTCTACTCTAAATTACAACTACTCCTAAACCCAATCATGGACACATATTGATTTCTAACAATTCATACACATACATATCATATTAAGAGCATAAAAACACATATATCAAAGAGTAAAACAAAATCCAAATGAATTTAAGTACAAAAATACATATATAGCACATGTGAAAGGTTTACAAATTCCCAAATTCGGTGTTACACATCAAAGACAACAAGAAATACAAAGAAATGAGCAAATAAGAGCAAACCATTGAAGACAAGTCCTCCAAAGATGCTCCTAGCCTTCCTAGCTCGAATTTGGCTCCTAATTCCTTTGTAATCTACTCTAAGATGGATGGAGGAAGTGTATAGTGGTGAGGTGGAGATGTATGGTGAGCTCCCATGGAGGAAAAACCTCCATGGGAGCAAGAGGTGAAAGAAAATGGAAGAAGAAGAAGAAGAAGAGAAGAGGTGTGAGAAGGGGAAAAGAGGGGAAGAGAGGTGAAGAGAGCTCCCACGAATGAGGAGAAAAGGGGGTATTTATAGTGTGGGAGGTTAGGGCAAGACTTTTGGGTGAAAAGACAAGAATACCCCTCTGAAAATGGCTGAAAAACTCATTTCTGTCAAGATGTGTGGTACGATGTGCTGTACGCATCAACACCGCGAACCACACATCACTTTTTGGAGGTTGCTTCCCTTCTTCGCGGTACAAAACGCGGTTTACAAATTGGTCTCGCGATGTACGCGTACCGCACCTCTGCGCACCATTACAAAAATGATCATAACTTTCTCTATAAATCTTTGAATCGTAATCTGTAAAGTGCATTGGAAAGAAGACCTCCGGGGCTTTCCGAAAAGTGGTTATGGGAGACGTAGTTCGATAGGAGAAGAGAGATATGACCTTCTAAAGTTGGGGTGTCTACATAAGCTATTCCAAATTCTGCCATTTAACTTCCAAAACTCTTCAATTAAGCTCAAATACCTTCCGTAGGGAGCATGCACCTACACAAGGCTCACAAACACATCAAATACCAAAATATACTCGAAAACAATAACGAAATCGAGGTAATGGGAACCTCAAATAGGTATATAAATCTTTTTGATCATGACCCGAAGCTTTTTTTCATGGCTTCAAAGCCACGAAAAAAAGCTTTGTGACTTGGTGACCCGGTATCGAGTCATCCTGTCCAGAGAAAAAAAAAGGTTTAGGTCAGGATGACTCGGTATCGTCTCACCCTGTCCCGAGACTTTTTTTTTTTTCATGATAGGTTGACCCGATACCAGGTCACCCTCTCCTGAGACTTTTTCCCTTAGGACAATGTGATTCGACATCGAATCACCCTATCCCAAGACTTTTTTTCTCAGAACATGGTATCCCGATATAATGTCACCTTGTCTCGAAGCTTTTTTTTAACCAAATTTCATACAATTTCGACAATAACTCTCCCCAATCTGACAAATCTAACTCAAAAATTAAAAACCCATTAATCAATTTCACCTCACAACCATAAACCTAAATGTTAGGGTTCAAATTAAAACATAAAACAATTCAAACTAAAACTCAAAACAATTCAAATTAAAATTCACAACAATTCAGATTTGCGGTGGTGAAGCTTTTAGGGTAGGATTGTTAGGATTCAGGAATGGTGGGCATGAGGTTTGGGAGGCTAGTGCATTAGAGAGTGAAAATGGTTTTTTTTTTCTACTAAAAGGTATTGATGTCATTTCAAGGCATTTTTTTAATTGATTTTGATTTTAGGGTAGATTTGCAATTACCCCTTAAAATAGGGCAATTTTGCTAAAAACCCAATTTTTTATTTAATTTTAGTTATCAAATAGGTTGCATGCTAACTTCAATACCAAAGGTTATAAAATACTGGCATATTGTATATACTGTCCCACTAAAACCTATAAAACCGCAATAAATATAAAGAGACCTCTCCAGGTTTGGGAACCGATTTCTTCTGATTATGAAAATAGATGTTTGAGTCATGCTTGTAGTGTTTGATCTTGGTATATTCATGTTAAACTGACAATGAATTGAATCGAATTGAATACGTGTCGAATTATAAATGGGTCGACTCAAATTTACTCTACTCAAACCCACATGTTAACTTTTTGGGTTTGAAAACTCAAACTCAAACTCATTCGCTAATCTAATGCATAACCGAAAGGCTGTAACCGACCCATTTAACCACTTATCTTTTATTTTTATTTTATTATTAGATAATAATTTAATTTGATTAAAGAAAAAAGGAGAATAAATTATAAAAATAAGAAAGAAAATTATAAAAATATTTAAATACTCATAATATCAGAAAATTTTAGTTGATTTGAAATAAAGTTTGGATAAATATGATAATTGAATAATTTTAGAATTTGTATCAATATTTCAACTAACTCTGACAATGGATCGAATCGAATTGAATACGGATCAAGTTGTAAATAAGTCGACATAAATTTTATTCAACTTAAACTCACTCATTAGCGAATAGGGTTTGAAAATGAAAACATAAACCCATTTGCTATTTTAGTTGGTAACCCGAAACCGATCCATTTAACATGTTATCTTTTATTTAATTAATTATTTAATTAGTATTATTATTATTATTATTATTTTTTATTATTATTATTATTATTAATTAATTAATTAATTAATTAATTAATTAATAATTTGATTTGATTAAAGAAGAAAATGCTGATAAAGCTAAGAAAACAATTTTATACATTTAAAATATATGAATAATCAGTTATAACAAGCATATTATAATACAATTACAGCTCATGTCTAAAATTATATTAAATTAAAAATAAATGTATATCAAAACTTTCTTTTTAAAAATTTTAACAAAAAAATGTCCAAATATAAAATTGTTTTTAAACTAAAGCAAGCTTTAATGGGTTTTAAGGGATGATCTCAAATCCTATATTATTTTTTAGTGACTATATATATAACCCTTTATATACATCCTAAATTTTTAAAATTCTAATATTACCCTTAAATTAAATTATTAATATATTAAACAAAAGATATTGAAAAATATTTTCACTAACTAAACTAAATTTAGAGGAGAATAAAATAAAAAATATTTTGTTTTATTAAAAAAGGAATAAAAAATAAAAAATAAAATAAAAACCTAGATCTTATTCTTGCCTTCTCCCAATCTTGAAAGGAAGAAGTAGCTGCCTCCTACCCTCCACCTTTGCAGATTGCAAAAGATGGACGAGGCTGACGAGAAAGCCACGGCCTCCTCCAAAATCTAGGTGTGGCTTCTCTTAATTTCTTTTTTCATGTTAATTATTTATGATTTATTTATTTATACTATAATTTTTAGAAAACAATTAGAAGAAAGGACAAATTTGGTAATGTGTGGGTAGGGTTGGCCAATGGGGAAATGGGGACGGATGTAGGTCCCCCCATCCCCAACCCCAACCCCATTTTCCAAACCCTCCCCCATCCCCCCCCCCCATTTCCCCCAAATGGGGAAATGGGGTTGGGGTAATTTTGGGGGAGGTCCCCCCATCCCCATCTCCCCTATTTTTCTTCGTTTTCCTATTTCTCCAAAGTCCCCCATTTCTCCACTTTTCCTATATCAGTAAAAATTACATATTAAAGAAACACATAAATTCGCAATCCAATAAATTCAAATACAAAATAACATTCCATACAAATTGAAATGAAAGTTATGTTGTTTAATATGTATATATAGTTAGTAAAATATGTTAATAAATTATATGGAGCTTGCTTGGTGTGTAATTTAACAAGAAAATCAATATGTATATATAGTTAGATTGCTTGGTGTGCAATTTAAGTTATAGTTTATAAATATGTATATATAGTTAGTAAAATAAAAATAATAAAAATATTGAAAATATATATTAATATATTTTTTATATAATATTATAATTTTTGTGGGAAATAGGGATGGGGGCACCTAACCCCAACCTCATCCCCATTTTAAGGAATTTATAAGGGAAATGGGGATGGGGACGGGTCCCCCCATTCCCAACCCCAACCCCAACTCCATTTAAATTTGGGGGTTAAAAGTCATCCCCATCCCCCCCCCCCCCCCCCCCCCCCCATCCATCCCCATTTCCCCATTTCTCCATTTCCTCCCAAAAAATTCCCCCAAATGGGGATGGGGGAGCGGGGGTTTGTAGCCTGGGGTAAAATGGTCATCCCTATGTGTGGGGCATGCTTGCAAGATATAATTAAATATATATATATATATATATATATATATAGGGTGTTCAAACAAAAGGGTGCACATGCTCATTATTTTTTGGGTTTCAATGACCCATGAATGATTTGACCCAATAAAACTAGATAGACAACTGTGAATGGTTTATGTCAAATTAGTGGGTTAGATGTAATTTTCTCAAGTCTATTTTTAACTTTTAATCCATTTTGAGGGGTTTTTTTTTTAAATAAAACTCTTATTTGATAATTTTTTTATTGGAATTCATAGTTTTAAATATTGATCAAAAAATCATGAGAAAAACATTAGAAAAAAAAACTCTTGATAATATTTTATTGGTATTCGTAGTTTCAAATATTGATCCAAAAATCATGAGAACAACAGGGATTTTTTTGTTTGAATTATGAATATCGGGACCAAAGAGAGAACTGCTCCCACTTTTAGATAATAACTCTCCACATTTTGTCATTTTACAAATAAGAGTGGAATAAATATTTACGACCACCGAAACTCGTACGAAAGCAAAAGTGTGGTATTTAATTTATGCCGAACAACCTCGTTTGCCTTAAAAAATCATTTGGGTTTGATTTCAGGATAGCAGCCCACATCACATGTTGTTTAATAGTTGAACAAATATCACACGAACACGACTGACTGTAAATTTTAACACATTGACGGTAATATCATCATTTTACCTTAAATTTAATAAAATCATAAATTTAAAAAAGATCTCTGATAGGCTCCTATCGGCCATCACAAACCTAAAAACACAAAATTCAACCCCTGATAGACTCCCATCAGCCATCACAAACCTAAAAACACAAAATTCAATCAAAAACAGCATGCATACATACATACATACTGCCTCAAAATACTTGTGTGACAACATGGACAGCCTTTACTTCCCGCACTTACTAAAAAGTTTGATTGTTGCATTGATTATTTCATAACTAAACAAGTAATCCTGATTTAGAGAGTAAAAAGGATGGAAGACTAGGAGAAGCTTCATCAACTGAGAAGAAATTGCTGGAAATAGTCCGAACTAAATTATGCCAAAATTAACTCACTAACATTTCACCAAAATGGAGCAAGCAAATACCAACAATTCAAATTACTTGTCTTTTGCTTTTTCCTCTTCCTTCATCTTCTTCTCCCACCTGCGCTTCTTGTAATCCAACAGCATTTCCGGCATTTTCTCCATCAACTTGGCAGTATTTTCCCGTTTCTCTGCAGCTATTCTATCCACCTTGTGCCCCTTCCTCCTGGTTTTCATCTCTTTCCTCTCAGGATCATACGGCCAATCTTCTTCCCCTGCCACGAGAACTTCCTTGCGAAGTCTGGCTCTACGACGAGCACTTATGCCCAGTGGCTTCCATGCTCCTAGGTGCCAGTATCCCCACGCACCCTTGGATAGTTCATCTTTGTATTTTGTTAACTTCTCCCTCCATGGATACTGGTACTGCCCAACCGCTTTCACCACAGAACTTGCAGCTTTCCCTGCCATCAACTTACTTCCTGAGGCTGTTTATGAGAGAGGAAATACTCGAGTTGGTCAATCTCACATAATTATAAACAAAATAGGTACAATTATTAACAGTAAGCACAAGAATACTCATTGATGTAAATAATTATCAGAAAACCCTAGAAGAGAGCAAAAAACCATTCCAACGAAACATTCAGTAGGAACCGAGACAACTTGTTCACCGGATCAATGTTCAAATGAAATTTATCTTAAGTTTCTATAAACTCTATTCCCATTCTATCCAATAATGCAGCAAGTTAGGAGTTGAAACCGACTGCGTAATGTTACAGAAGAACATTCATAATTCGAACAGTGCATGTAACAGACATCAAGAATTATAGGACACGTTGTCGAAGTATGGATGGGGACAATTCTATCATTTATGAAAAGTTCTTTGCTGTCTACATGTGTTTTCACTCAACTCATATATTTACCCGCCTGTAAGTTACTTGGAAAAAATTAATATTTTACAATTTGCAACAGAAAATATATATTCATGTTGGTGGTCACATACTAGTTCCTGAGACATTGATCAGGAACCATCTACCCTTCTTGTTGACACTTTACGTGGAACAATTACTGACTAATTTCGTAAGAGAAATTTTCGACTAGATTAGTGAGAGAGTTAAACGGTTGCTGGTAGGAAATGCACCTTACGGAAAGCTGAACGAGGAGCTATGCCATGCAACTAAATGGACTTCAAAGAAATTGATCAGTTGGTAGTTCCGTAGGGTTTGGTTGTTCCACACTTCCTTGAGCTATGTCACACAATTAAATGGACTTCAAAGAAATTTGATCATTCAGAACTCTGTATCCAAGTACCTATAAATTGTCCCACCTCACATATACCAACCCTAGGACATTAAATGGTGAATAATCATAGTTATATTTAGAGTCTCTGCATCCCACTGTAAAAACCCAGAAATATCAGCAGGCAACCGCAACATTTACCCATAATAGTGGAGAAAAAATGAAAAATAGAGAAACCTTTCTGAGTTGAGTTCTGAAAAAGAGAAAAAGCCTAGTATTTTCCATACTACAATAGTACAATGAGATGAAAAAACTATGTCTAGAAGCTCAATAGAGTGCAACAGATGCAGTTAACCGTACAAGTTCAATACCAATAAAATATTCAAAATGAATTATGACCACCATATAACCTATAATTAATATTTAGGAACATTGAAGTGGAAAATAAATGTCAACAAAAACTGGCAAGCAATATAATTCTGCCAGATAACAACTCCAGCATGTCCACTTTGTTTAACTGGAAACCAAAAATCAATCACACCTATTTTAAGAGTAAGCGAGCAAAACCCAGTAGAAAATTTTCGTATTCAAGCATCTAATACAAGATATAATCAAACCCAAATAACACGACAATAGATAAATGTCCAAACTGAAAAATAAATCAAAAGGAAAACCCAGTGCCAAATTCTATCACATAAAAGCATATCATATCAAATCCAGCTAGCAGAAATATAATTTATACTATTCCCAATCCCAGCAACAAATAAAATCTTAAACCCAGTTTAAATTCGAACATTTATAAAGTCCCACACCCAGTAGCAGTCTTGCAAGTTTTGTAATTTAAATATTCAATTATGAAGACTAAAATAACATTATTTTCAATCGAAGCTCAAATAAACTTATACTTTTGATACCTAGAGATTAGAAAAAATGTAAAACTGAACATTACTGAGCAAAAATAAGAGTTGGGCCACACCAAGTAGAGATTTTCATCACATCAAACTCATGGTGCAAGGAAAAAAAAAACTTTTGTTTCTATTCTTTAGCTTGATTTTATCAAGAACCAAACAGAGTCAAAAGCAACCCCAAATAATAAGCAGTAGATGCATTTCCGAACTGATAAATAGCTCAAATGGGAAACTGAGTGCCAAATTTTATAGCAGAAAGAAATACCAACATATCATATCAAATAGGCAGAAATGGGATTTATTACTATTCCAATCCAAGCAACAAATAAAATCCTAAACCAAGTTTGGGTTTTGTACAATCATAAAACCCTAAATGCAGATGAGATTATACGACTTTTGTGATTAATAATAAATACTAAATAAACATTAGTTTTATCGACTCAAATTGTAATCTTCTGTCTGTGTGTATAAAGAACTCCTTAAATTTTCCATATATATATCAGGAAAACAAAAACTGGACATAACTAAGTGAAAAATAAGAGGTGGCTCCATCAAGTAGGGGTGTAAGTAATATAATATGAAGCTTAATTTTCTGTAAATTTAGCTTGGTTGAGAAAATTATAAAAAGACGAAGAGAAAGTGACAAACCTTCTTTGAGGAACAACGTTGAGACGCAGCGGAGCAGATCGGATGTCGAAGAACAGAGTTGAGGAAGAGATGAGAGAAGTGAGAGAAGTCGGCTAACTGAAACTGTGGAAGAATGAAAGAAAAGAAACAGGTTAGGTTTTTTATTTTTTATTTCTATTTTTTTTAAGCTCAAGACCTCGTTAATTTAGTCGTGGTCACTGTTCGATTCGGTTTCAATTTCGATTCTAAATTGAGTTGGAATCAAAACCGAAACCGTTGATTGGCGGTTTCGGTTCCGGTTTGGTTCTGACGGTTTATTCCGTTATATTTTTTTATTTAATTTTTTTTACGATCTATGATAATTTTTTTCGAAAAAAAATCGGAACCCAACCTTCAGTTTGGTCATGTCTACTCTTTTTTTGGTTTAAACGTTAAACACTTGGTTATCATCTAGGGAGGGGTTGATGCTCAATGGAGAGCAAAAATAAACTCATCGGTGGTGGGTGTTAAAACAATAAAACATTAACTTTTTTTTTTATGGACAACGCGCCACCCGAGAGCGTGATTCTCACTCTATGTGGGCTGTTAATGGGTCAATATATTTGGGCCTCCTTACCTGCCCAAGAGATGGAGAAGGCTTGTTTGGAGACTAAAGAAGTAATTCTTTCATGGGATGCGCACCCACGAAAGAGACGAAGAAGAATAGAGTACACACTACACAGTCCACACACATGACAGAATATTGTTGTGTTGTGACTTGTGAATCTTGATTGTGAAGATCGGAGCTTTTTCGTTTTTCTGGTAATCTTCTGACACTCATTATTTTCTATTATTGCTATCTTATCTTTCCTCTTTCACTGTTTATCATTCTTATGGAGATTTATGACATGTGTTTGATGTTTTGTCAAATTGATGATCCTTGATGCTTCGAACAATACGTCCCCCATTTGGGATTCTTTCTTTCTTTAGAGTTTTTTGGATGAGGCAGTTGTTTTTTTTTTTTTTCATTGGCTGATTATAGGGTTTATAAATGATTTTTTTTTACCTACTTGTTTGTTTCTTAGCTATTGTGAAATCGATACAATCTACAGAGGTTGGTTTTGGTTTAAGCATTTTTTATCACACCATTGCAAATTTATTGCATTTGTCTTTAGTTGACAGAGGGTGTATGGTTTAGTCGGTAATAGTTTGTCTGTCCTCTTGTAGTATTAGATAATGAGAGTAGTTGTTCAAACAAGGAAACCAACACGTTATAAATATCAGTCATCCGTAATCGACATTTTAAGAGGATGTAAAAGATGATATTATAGTCTCCTATCATGATAAGTTGAATGAAAATACATAATTTTTGTATTTGATACTTGATGATTTACATTATATTATAGATATTATTATAAAACCTTTGGTCACTGTTCAAAAAATGATTGTTATAATTAGATTACGATTTACGAAGATGGACTAGGGAAAGATTTTCTTATCCATGTACTTTCCAGAATACCCAAATGCGAATTATATATTTTTATTGTACTTCTAATAATTAGAAATACTAAACCTCAATGTCTTGTAATTTTTGAAAGATGTTTTATGTCTTATTAGTTATCACCTTCTATAACATTGTAAAATACGGTTTGATACCAGGGTTCTCATTATAGTTTATTCAACCCAATTGTAATGATAGCTATGCAAATAATAGGTGAAGTTTATGGTATTCGTAACACATGTGGACACAACTGAGTTATGCAAATATGTTTTGCTAAATTAATTGAATTATCATACACACTAGGTAATCTTAATGCCAGTTATAACTCAATTTGAGTTCATCACCTTCTATAATTTATTATAAAGGAACATAATTTCACCCTTTGGCCATGATGCAAAAAGCCTATAGAGATACCCGGTTCACCTTCACTATCCTGAAACATCAATAAGCGCTTATTCGTCACTCTATAATGATCTTTGTCTGAGTTTTTTCTGTAATAACTGAGTAAGGAATCAGTGTGTTATGGGGAGGGGGGGTTGTTTGGGGGTTGGGGGGTTGTATAGCTTAATTACGTTTTTGGGCCTTAATCGGTTTTAACATAACAATTAAATGGGTTGAGTTTGTGTTGAATTGTTGAGTCCAAAGCTAATTGTGTTGTGCTGACTCAATGGTGTCCACATTGGAATTTTACGAATTGAAATTGTAACGCGTGGCGCTTACAAAATGGCAAACTATAAAGGGGATATCACATGTATTTAATGCACAGAAAATGTGCCCACATTTTTCCTTAGGTTTAGGATTTAGGGCAGTGATGCAGAAGATATCTCATTTTCGCAATGGTTGAATTTCAATCAAATATATAATCATCTATGACATATTGACACTGTAAAAGTAAAGAAGATGGGAGAAGGCAAGAGAACTGCGTAGTTCAAAAATTCAGCTGAACTTATGTTATAACATTCCGTGTTACCTTACTAATATATCTCTACTTTGGCTATTTCATGAGCTTGAATCCGTGTTTACATTTATATAATTAGGAATGCTTGTTTGTTACCATATATAGCTTTTTAATTTTTTACTTGCGAACTAATCGTAGATTCGTAGTGAAGCTTGGAGTTGGCACGGGGAGGGATCTTGTATTCAAAAAGATTCCAATTTGGTTGGTGTGTTCACATCCCCATACTCTGTTTATTTGCAAGCTTTGATGTTGATGAAACTTGCTATTCAGGCCAAAGAAGATGAGGGAGTACTTGTGTCTTACAGCATATTATATATTTTGAGCAGATATGTTGGGATGCGTATTGAATGAAGTGACCTTGAACGAGGAAGATCTCTCCTACATGTTTGATGAGGCAACAACCCCTGTTAGGGCATGTGGGGATATGGCTTATCAGGCCACTCATTTTAGTAGGCTTTCTTCTCAACCATTCTCTTTGATAGTTTTACTTTCACTGAAAATCCCAATTTGCTGGAAAACATCTATTTAATACGAAAGTGCATTTCAGATAACATGAGCAAGGAACAAAAAGAACGTAGGGAGACGTCTTCACAAGTAAAGAGGCGCCGGATACTACAATTTGACAGTCAAGTTGTAGATAACTCTCTTTGTTGTGATGAGTTGCCATCTGCATTCCTAAAATCAAATGTCAGTGCTGGACACTCTTTTCTTTTTCTGATCATTCTATTTTGAAATCGTTGCTTACTCATTTCTTATGGAGTTGAATTTGGTACCCAGCTTGGATTGAATTCTACATATTTAACTTATTATGAAGAAAAAGTTTAAATTCCTTTAACTACTAGTCTTATATTGTTAACTTGGATAACATTATCATTCATGGGTATAAAAATGTGCATATCTTCATCTAATTTGATGTATATAGGTCACATTACAGTTTACCAAGGTTTAACATCAGACAACCATTGACTAAAATGTAGTGTTTCAGCTGACATAGCTTCTCTTTTATTAATTTATTCATTTAGCATTCTGTCCTTTCTCTTTCTCTAATAGATCCGACATTATTAATCAAGGAGGTCAAAAATTATTGTATTTGTGCTGATAAGCTCATACCTCGGGAAGATGCTTAGTTCTTTACTTTTCGAACTATGAAATATACTTCTTGTACTAGTATAGATTACTGATACTCCCTAATTGCTCTTGGATGCATATCTAATACATCATAACCTTGTCAAAGATAATATATATATATTTTGGATATACATTGTCATGACTTTACAAGAATATTGGATTTTCTCGTGTACTTTTATATCTGTACAGAACATATGGTAAACTGAAAATATAGCTTCATTTATTGTCGACTAGTAATACAACTGTAAGAAAGGAGATTATGATAGAAGTTCTAGTCTTCTAGATTATAAATTTATAATACTTGGGGACAGTTGAATTAAACAATGATAAGTTGTAAGAACAGTTCTGGTATACAACTAATATATTACTTGTGCCATCAATGATGCTAATGCTAATGTTTTTCATTCCTCGATTAGGAGAGGGAGAACTCAGTTGAAGAGGTTTTACCTGAAGCATCACAGTGGATTCCTGGGTTTTCAGGTTTGACTCTTTCAAAGTTCTGTTCTGATTCAAAGATGAACTTGAATGTTTTCTTTTGGTTTTTTAATCACATTGTAAAATATATCAGAAGATGTGTCTGCCTCCGGTTATGAGGTTCTAGATCAGACATTGGAAGGGTGGATTACCGAGTGCCTTAATGATGATGAGATGAATTTTAACCCTGATGATATGTATGCCTCTTTGGACTTTACCTTTTTAATTTGATAGGCATTCCACTATAATCTGATTATTTTCTCATGTGAGACTCAGGAACTTGTCTGGGGCATCTGATATACAAATTGATATCTCAGGTACATTATATTACTTTTGTCACTCAATATATAGTTCTATTTTCACAATCCACACAGCTAAGTTCACAAAGGTGGGTTTACTATTGTAGATTTCGCCAATTTACCACCAGATAATGTTGCTAATGAGGTTCAACAGCAAGTTACTAGAACCCCTCGGAATGTTGTTTTTAAAGGTATTATTTGTTTTCAATCTTTTGGGTAGGTATCTACTGAACATAATATGTATCTACTATTCCTATTTGAATTGTCATTTTACAACAGCTTAGCCACACTTCTTGTAGTAGGTCACTGGTAATAGAGCCTCGTCATCTTTTTCTGTGTGGATTTGCTCTCTCATTAATCTTTCTTTCTTTCTCTCTCTCACCCACGCACTCACTTGCACACAGAAGGGAATAACATTTGTGGATTATAACTTCTCATAATTGTTGCTAAAATGTGTGCGTTTGGGTTGTCATTGTTTCTACCATTGCTACTTTTACAATCAACGTCATTATATCTCCATAATATTGTCAGGGACATGAAGGTTCCCAACAAAAAAAACAAAAAAAAACAAAAACAAAAAATCAATACAGTGACTCATTTCTACTTGCTTTAGGTAGGAAGCCTTTTATTCGGACGCCAACTAAATTAGTTTCATCCATTGCCTATCCATTTACCTTCATTAAACCATGTGGAGTCCATGGAGACGTTACTCTGAAGGACATCAACCAGCGGATCCACACACCACCCTCGAAATCAAAGCAAGATACTGAAGATCCTTCAACGTTTCCAACATCAGCTTTCTCTGGTAAACCCGTCGTTGGCAAAACCAAAATCCGCACAGAAGGAGGCAAAGGCAGCATTACAATTATGAGAACTAAAGGATGACTAGATAAGTGTTCTCTCAAACTTTTACATTTTTGTGGCCCTTTCATCGTACCCCATAATGTTCTAGGTTGAGGGGTGTCTGTAATTTTCCCGGGCTGACATTGAAAATATGATTAATCGGTTTTTATATTTTTAGTGTTCTTCATGGATTTCATAAAGTACACAGTAAAGTGTTAATGTAATCCAAGTGGAATTTCGGGTGTGAAATAGGCGATGTTCATGATTAACACGCACGCAAAAACAAAGTGCACTCATTTCATATCTAGATATGTATATATTATGCTTCTTGTGCTTTGATCACGCCAATATACTTGCACTAAGATTCAAACTTTAGATGAACAAATCCTTTTATTATCATTATTATTATTATTATTTCTTTTCGTCTTTCTTCCTTAACAGGACCAACCGACACTATGCCCGTCTTTCCATTTTTCTTCAGCTTTTTGGCTATAGCAATTGTGTCCATGTCTCCAATAACAGTCAGCTTCTGCTCCTTTAGATCAGCCGCTATTGTATCTATTACTGTTTATATATATAATCAAATACCCGGTCAACGATCGTTAAGTACCAATTTAGTATAGAACAGAAGCACAAACCCAGAATGCTTGAAATTGTAATTACCATAGATGTCAGCAACAGCTTCTATGGCTTTCCGCTTTGTCTTTTCATCATTCATTGTCATGATCCTCATCACTACATTGATCTGCAAAAAAGCATTCAATTACTCATATGAAATGGAATTTATAGGAGATGAGAAATTAATAGAGAGAGAATCCTACCTGTGCCATTGTAAGTATGAGAAATCCTAGAGAAGACAGAGGTAGGGGTGGGCATGGTTCGATTCGATTCGATTTTAGGTCAAACCCAATTGAACCTAAAATATTTCGATTCATTCAAAATTGAACCGGTTTAAATCTAATAAGAAATGGAAACCGAATTGAATTGAACATATTTTAATCGAATCGATTCGGTTCGATTCAATTTGGTTTTTGGCCTAATTGGCCGGCTAGCTTAATGAGTTTTTTTTTTTGATTTTTTTTTTAACATTAATAAATTATTGGATACTAATTTTGGATATTATAATAGTCAAAAAATCCAAATCATACCTAACTTAAAAATATATTTAAAAAATTAAATCAGTTAAAAACATATTACCCTTAAATATATTAAATATATTAGGTTATATATATATACTCGGTTTATTCGGTTCAATCCGGTTTTAAGAAAATCAAACCGGTTTAAACCGAAAAAAATCGATTTTTAATTTTTAAACCGAATTACCCTTACGAATCGAATAGAATACCCTTTTTTCGGTTCGATTCGGTTCGAATCACAACTTAATACCCACCTCTAGACAGAGGTAGGAAGGAAATTTTTTTGGTTGAAAGAAAGTTGAAAGCAATAAGATTTTATATATATAGTGTCTATAATGGGCAAAGCAGTCAACGTTATTGGAGTTTTTAGTATGCCATTTTCATGTTGTTCCTTCGAGATTATTGAAAAAATCATCAAAAGACTCGTGTATTTTAGGATCGTTGGTCTTGTTGCCGAGCTTGTTTTGCTATGATTTTTAATTGTTGTTGATTCACAAACTCGCGCTTTATTGGATCAGTTATGTTATTTAAATCTATCATCACAATTTTGGTTTCCCGCAACTCCAATTTTCTCTTTATAATATTGTTAGTTCTTTGCCTCTCCTCGGCTTTTTTTTTATAAACTTCAATGAGTTGTTGTCCTTTCAAAGTGTTACATATTGTTGAATTTTGTTCCTTAGCCTTCCTTTTCAATTTTGCTTTCTTCACCTCCAATTGGCTGTTGAGATGAACTTCTCGCAACGTTATCAATAGTTATATTAAGAGAAAATGAAGATAGTCTAGGAGATGCTGTTGTGGGAGACTTTTGAGTTGGAGGGTCTTCTTGAGATATTATTGCAAAGAGGTGATCCGAAAACATTTTTAGAATTAAAGTGTTTTTGTCAGTATCAACTTTTTCCACATGGGCTTGCAATTATTGTCAGCCACATCGATAAAGATAAGAGATTATAATCAAGAGGTGGCATACAGTTCAGATAGTGATGCAATCCATCCATTGGTTGGTATTTAACAGTTCATATATCTTATCATCATATTTGGGTAGAAAGGAATATCGGACTTCTAAAAAAGTTGAGATAATATTATAGAGAGGTGCTCTGAAAACATTTTTTGAATTAAAGTGTTATTGTCTATATCTACTTTTTCTATGTGAGCTTGCAACTATTGTCGACCACATCGATAAAGATAAGAAATTATAATCGAGAAGTGACCTACGGTTCAGATGGTGATGCAATCCATCAAATGGTTGGTAATTAGCCATGCTCAGATTTCTTATCTAGAATAATATATTTCACAATGATAAATTGTCTTCACTAAAGTCTGTTAAAACTCATTCAATTCAACTCCAAGCAAAAATGAATTTCAATATCGAAGGTCCATCTAATTTCTCACTTTCATCTTCCGACGATAAGGAAGAGCAATTTATGGCAGATTTTGAAACGGTTGATGCAGAACAAGAAACGATAATTGTCCAACATGGTAACATTCTACGGGTCATCGCTTAGTATCTTAATCAACAAAACAACCTAGTGACCCGTGGAGGCTTAATTCATGGTCATATAGTGATTAATCGAGACCGAAAAAGTTTTGATCGTCGTTTGTTATACGACTATTTTGCTGAGAACCCTCGGTATAATGATCAAATGTTTCGTCGACACTTCGAATGTGTAAAATTTTATTTCTTCGTATTGTTGAAAAAGTGAAAGCTCAAGACAACTACTTTGTGCAACGAAGAGATAGTGTGTATAGATTGGGTTTGTCCATTCTTCAAAAAATAACAACAGTATTTCAGATGTTATCATATGGTTGTCAAACGGATGCTACTGATGAGTATATTAATATAGGAGAGTCTATAACAATTGAAAGTTTGAAGAGATTTTGTCGTGCTGTTGTAGGGGAATTTACGAGTGAGTATCTAATATCACCTAATGCTACTGATGTTGCCAAACTACTCCGTATTGGTAAAGATCGTGGTTTTCCAAGAATACTGGGCAGTCTAAGTTGTATGAATTGGAAGTGGAAAATTTTTCCAACGGCTTGAGCAGGACAATATGTAGGTCGTAGTGGATCCCCTAACTATTATTTTAAAGGTTGTATCTGATTATGATTTGTGGATATGACATGCATATTTTGATTTGTCAGGTACAAACAATGATATTAATGTGTTGAAAGCATCCCATCTTTTTGCTAACCTCGTTTAAGATATTGCTCTTCCAACTCACTATGTCATTTAAGGAAAAGAACATAGTATGAGTTATTATTTAGCTGATGATATATATCCAAAATGGTCTGCGTTTGTACAAACTATTCACGATCCACGTGGTCAGAAAAAAATTATTTACAATAAAACAAAAAGGATGTAGAAGAGACGGAGAACTTGTATTTGGAATTCTCCAATCACGATTTACAATTGTTGCAGTAGAGAGGCGTTTGTGGCATAAGCCTATTACATATTTACTTTTTCATTTAAATAAAAAAAATCCCTAATCACGCCGCTCGAAAAATTTCATACAAAAGTGTGCTTCTGTTGTAGCCGTTTGTCTCTCTCGTTGATCGGATTCATCAACAAATGATTTTAACAAATCTCCGGTAAGGTACCCGGCCGTCACCACTTCGAGATATAGTTTTTGGATTTTCTCTTAGATTTGAATTTTGGATTTTCTTATGTTTTTAACTAATCTCTGATAAGGGTTTTATCTTTATTTTCTCCGTTGATGGACGAGATGTGTACATCTGAACGACGTTAAAATGTTAAATGGGAAGAGAGATATATTGTTTTTACTACAGTACGTTGTTTTGTGCGCAGGTAGCACGTGAACTCGAGCGTATCAGGAATTATGATTATTTTTTTCAATTGATAAAAAAAAAAAAAAAAAATTCAAAGAGAGAGAGGGTGTTAATGAGCGGACAAACATCACGAGGCAAACTAGGACATAATATTTTTCTAATTTTAAGCATAATATATTAAACTCGTGTGGAGCATGGGAGTTTTCAATTTAGCGTTTAAGATTTTGAGCCATTTGATGTTTATTTTGTGTAACATCTACCGACTTACATATTGATATGCTCCTCTACATTGATGAGAGGAAAAAAAAACCCTCAAGTCATGCCAATGTCTACCTTTAGTCATGGAGGACTTGTCCTTCACCGTTGGAGCGATCTGCATACATGGTGATGACTTTTATATATTATTATGTTAAGTAAAAATTCATTTTTAATTACTTTTAAAAAAAAAAAAATGATGGGAGACATCAGATCTCTTCCCTCCATTTCTTTATTTATCAGTTAAATATTAATTTGAAGATGATTAAAAAAAAGAAAAAAGTAAAACTCAATAAACAAATCAGGGGTATTTTAATCTATTTGCACTAAAAGATGGTTGAGTCAACTAATGGTGGGTAACATTTACACAATTATAAGTAAAAGGTTACATGTAATTAAACTACTGTCATAAGATGTTAGTGCAATTTAATTACCCTGAAATTTAATTGGGTGTAATTATTAATTATTGTTATTATTTAATTATTAAAACTTAGGAGTTAGAGTAATGAGACATAATTATTAATGAACAACCATCTCCCTGTTACATCCGTGAGAACTGACTTCAAATCATCTTAACTAAATAAAAATCACAAACTTTTAGTGCATAATGACATAAGTGAGTGAACTAACATACACTCGTTTAGATACAAGCTTTTCAAAGAATTCAATGAACAAAGATAACGAAATTCAGTACCAACTTCATGCCAATAGGACATACAATTAATAATTTAAAAACAGATGTAATTAGAGAAGCACTCTTATACTCATGGGAGAAGTACATTTATTATAGACAATTGGAAACCAAGCCCTCACAGGAAACAAGACCAAGTTGCACAACGGAGAATCTGAATCCTTATTTACGAGTCTTCGCGGAGCTTCGATTTCTATTCCCTTGACATCCTCAGTTAAGTCATTTACTCATATCTTCTAATAGGAGAAAACTTAAGTGCAACCGATGTAAATGCATGTTGGAATCCAATGGAGGTACATCGTGGTTGCACTCCGTAAGAGACGCATTGCACCCTTCACTTAAAGTTAATTCATTGAGTTCATTCTCACGTCATAGTATCGATTTGTCGTGATTATTATGGTTCTAGTTGACTTGATCATCCAATGATTATGGTTTCGTTTTAATGATAATTTTTTTGATATAACATTTACACCGATGACTACTCGAATCTAGGATATTGTCATATCAAATGAGCGTTTTTACCATTTGAATCATATTAAGACTTTTTTAAAATTTATTTGAATATAACTTAATTAAATCTCTAACTTGATTAAATTTCTATTAGAGATTATGTTGTGTACGTATATACGTATATAATGAATCTCTTATTTTAACATGTCATAAGAATCTGAATAAAATTCAATCAATTTTAATGAATTTTGATGTATTTTTTTTTACGATGATAAGTTTAATAAAATCCATTTTTGAATTTTTTTTGTAAGCTACTTATGAACAAAAATTTACAAAAAATCTTCTTTTGAAAAAAAAAATAAAAATTCACAGTCATGAAACAATCTCCTCCAAACCTCCATCTCAATGGAAAGGTGCTCAATCTTAGATGGACTGTCTCATCTCAATTATAGTCGACTCCATTAGCTAATGGAGTCTAATATACGGAGTCGAGCTCCATCCCTGATGGAGTCTTCACTCGACTACAGACCTCTTCTAAGATTTAAGTCGTTTATTTTTTTCTTTTTAGATTTCTTTATTTCATTAAACAGGTAAACTACATTTTGACCCCTCAGCCATTAATTTCTGACAGCAGCCCACTAAGTCACTGACGGTAAGGGGCCAATTGCCGGGAACCATTTGTATAATTTTAAGCAACAGTTGTATATGCGTGGATTAACACCTACTGTTAGGGAAAATTGTATCAGGGATATTTATACAATTTTCCCATAATAATATATTGATTAGCATATATATATATATATATATAGATTTTTTTTTACTGATTTTGTTGAATACAAAGCATAAAACAATTAAATGACAAGTATGAAAAAAAGAGGTAAGAAGAGGCAGGGAAAGTGTTTGTATTTCTTTTATTGAAATAAACTGGACCATCTATAGGTCTACATGAACGTTAAACAACAACTATCCAACTAGAAAACTGGAACAAAATGGCATATGGGTTACTGAAACTAAGCAGCAACAGAGTTGGAATTCAAACCAAACACAATTTATTCTGCGAGAAGTATCACGCATGCAACAATTTATTCTGCGAGAAGTACTCAGTACATCCTAGCTTATTGTAAACGGAGACTCAGACCAAACACAACAATAGACAAGAGTTGCGCCCAGCTGCCTTAGGAAGAGTTTAGATACCGCAATATGCTTCAATAGGATAATCGGTCATAGTGTATGTTTTACAAGCAAGTATATGTTTCAGATGCGCCATTAGATAATCAAGATGATTAAATGGTTTGTACTTCAAACGGTGTTCATCATCCACAAGCTCATCTGGAACACGTATCTCCCCTTTCTGGAATGCGAACAGCGCCAGTGTATATCTTTCGTGGTTCACATTCATGAACACACGATGCACACAAGGACGTATTCTGTTGTTGCTCCATGCCTAAACCAAATCACAAAACAAGCATTACAACTCAATTAGAATGTGTATAACTATAATTAATTTCACTGCTATATACGGAAAGACACCTATGTAATGACAAATTTATACAATTAATCTCACCTTGAATGCTTCGGCTGCAAAATAAATGAAGCAAGAACGGGAGGGAGGATCATAAACAGTCCACTTATTGTCATCCTTCAATTGAACCTCCAAACCGTTAACATGATTCTGGTAAAGTATGGTGCTAAATGAATTGTCTGCGTGTTTTGGAAGAACCGTATGATCCTTGGCTTCTTGGTATTTGCTAAAACGAAGAATATAGTCAATTGATCCAATGTGAGAATCAGAGTATTTTTCCACACCATAGCTTTCAAATACCATCCTTATCACCATCTCGTTTAGCCGCCCCATTAAACTTGCAATCTTGTGCATATTTTCACTGAGAGAAAAAAAAAATACAGAAGAAAAGGAACACTTAAAAGTTATATGTAGATACAATTTCTAGAACAAATGACAAATAAAAACACACAAATAGTTTACCAGAAACGATCATTTCCATCAGCCCACATGAGACTAGTGAACTTCTGAGTGCTTTCTAGATGGGCTGCATCGTCGATGTTCAAACATTCATAGAAATTGGCTCTACCCACATGTCCACTAAAAGGGTATTCGGAAGTGTTCTTCATTTTGACTTCGGTGGGGAGATCATACAATTCTTTTGCTGAATCAAAGATTTTGTTGTGAAGATCTAAAGAAACATCATTGCATTCAATAATAAAGCAGCCATACTCTTCAAGTGCACTGCAAACTTGTTTGGATGTTGAGAGCCAAGCCTGTGTCCCAGACTTCAATTCTTCCTTTGAGAAATCTACAACAGGTATCTTCGGCTCTGTTAGGGAACCCATAATTTTTCTTTCCTTTGTATTGTTTTCTCACTTCACAATGTTTGTTAGTTTGAGAGCTCCATAATGCGTGTTCTCAGTTAACTTATAGACCGAAATTTAGAAGTAAAATTAAAAAATAAAACTTCTATTTTTATTATTATACGTCGACAAAAAAAAAAAAAGTGGAGTAAATGACTAATTAAAATAATCTGACCCATCGGATTATTTTAATTATATAAAGCCAATTTTTCATGTTAAATAATAAACTCGTGTGGAGCATGGGATTTTTCTAATCCGGAACAATCAACTAAATAGTAAACTTACTGATGACCCTCCAATATAATTTGATCATAAGAATATTTATTCAGTTTCACAACATTTCAGTTACTATCCAAAAATAATAATAATAATAAACTTGTGTGTGGAGTGTGAAAGTCAACAGTCCAACCATTAAACATTTTTTATTTTAGCGTTAGATTAAGGAAAATAAATCACACTTTATTGCTAATTGATTTACATTATTGTTGAATATTTTCTTGCTATCTTTGTTGTATCAAATGATGTATATAAAGCAATCTTTTGCATCCCAATGGAGAGGCGTCAATCTGATATGGATGGTCATCATCTCAAATGCAGTCGACTCCATTAGCTAATGGGGTATAATATATATGGAGTCAAGCTCCATCTCTAATATAGTCTTCACAGGACTACACATCTCTGATGGAATCAACTCCATCTCCATTAATCTCCTGAAAGAGATCTCTTCCAAGCTTTTAAGTTTTTTTTTTTTTCGTTCCATATTTTATTTTTAATTATTGTTTTCATATATCTTTAACTTTAAAAATTATTTGCTTTTAACGATATAGATTGTGATGGATATAGGAGATTAGATCTCCACCATCCATTATCTTTTTTAAAATAAAATAAAATAATAATATTAGTATTATATAATTAATCAAAATAATTAAGTATTAAACAAGCAAAATACGCTGTTAACTTCTGACGGCAGTACCAACGACAAGGGGTAAGGGACTAAGGGGCCAGGGGCTGTTTATACAATTTAAAGCAACAGTTGCATACGCGTGGATTGACAACTAAGGACAAGGTTATTCATGTAATTGCCCTTAATAATTTACTGATTAACTATATTAATTAATTAATTAATTAATTTTATATTTTTTTCTGATTTTGTTGAATACAAATCATAAAACAAGTAAAAAAAAAGTAATGCTACTTTACTCAAATTTGGTGTCCAAATATTGTAGCAATACTTTAATCCATTCATTTAAATCATGTAAATCTAATACAATCTAAATGAAAAAGGTTATAATGTCAACATATGATTGAGAAATAAAATTTAGATAAAATATCATTATTTTTTAAAAAATATTGTTGTAAATACAATCAAATTATATCATAAACACACTCGGTCTTCTTTAATAAAAAGACACTCATTCTTGTCTCTTGATATCACATGCAACAATTTATTCTGCGAGAAGTACTCAAGTACATCTTTATTGTAAAAGGAGACTCAGACCAAACACAACAATAGACAAGAGTTGCACCCAGCTGCCTTAGGAAGAGTTTAGATACCGCAATATGCTTCAATAGGATAATCGACCTTAGTATTACAAGCATATATCTGTTTCAGATGCGTCATTAGATAATCTAGATGATTAAACGGTTTGTACTTCAAAGGGTGTTCATCATCCACAAGCTCATCCGGAACTCGTATCTCCCCTTTCTGGAATGCGAACAGCGCCAGCGTATATCTTTCGTCGTTCACATTCATGAACACACGATGCACACAAGGACGTATTCTGTTGTTGCTCCATGCCTAAACCAAATCACAAAACAAGCATTACAACTCAATTAGAATGTGTATAACTATAATTAATTTCATTGCTATATACGGAAAGACACCTATGTAATGACAAATTTATAGAATTAATCTCACCTTGAATGCTTCGGCTGCAAAATAAATAAAGCAAGAACGGGAGGGGGGATCATAAACAGTCCACTTATTGTCATCCTTCAATTGAACCTCCAAACCGTTAACATGATTCTGGTAAAGTATGGTGCTAAATGAATTGTCTGCGTGAATTGGAAGAGCCATATGATCCTTGGCTTCTTGGTATTTGCTGAAACGAAGCAAATAGTCAATTGATCCAATGTGAGAATCAGAGTATTTTCCCACACCATAGCTTTCAAATACCATCTTTATCACCATCTCGTTTAGCCGCCCCATTATACTTGCAATCTTGTGCATATTTTCACTGAGAGAAAAAAATTATGAAGAAAAGGAACACTTCAAAGTTATAGATGCAATTTTTAGAACAAATGTTAAACAGAAACACACAAATAGTTTACCAGAAACGAGCATTTCCATCAGGCCACATGAGACTAGTGAACTTCTGAGTGCTTTCTAGATGGCCTGCATCATCGATGTTCAAACTTTCATAGAAATTGGCTTTACTGACATGTCCACGAAAAGGGTATTCGGAAGTGTTCTTCATTTTGACTTCGGTGGGGAGATCATACAACTCTTTTGCTGAATCAAAGATTTTGTTGTGAAGATCTAAAGAAACATCATTGCATTCAATAATAAAGCAGCCATACTCTTCAAGTGCACTGCAAACTTGTTTGGATGTTGAGAGCCAAGCCTGTGTCCCAGACTTCAATTCTTCCTTTGAGAAATCTACAACAGGTATCTTCGGCTCTGTTAGGGAACCCATAATTTTTCTTTCCTTTGTATTGTTTTCTCACTTCACAATGTTTGTTAGTTTGAGAGCTCCATAATGCGTGTTCTCATTAAACTTATAGACCGAAATTTAGAAGTAAAATTAAAAAATAAAACTTCTATTTTTATTATTATACGTCGACAAAAAAAAAAAAAGTGGAGTAAATGACTAATTAAAATAATCTGACCCATCGGATTATTTTAATTATATAAAGCCAATTTTTCATGTTAAATAATAAACTCGTGTGGAGCATGGGATTTTTCTAATCCGGAACAATCAACTAAATAGTAAACTTACTGATGACCCTCCAATATAATTTGATCATAAGAATATTTATTCAGTTTCACAACATTTCAGTTACTATCACTGTATATGATAGTTCCAAAAATAATAATAATAATAAACTTGTGTGTGGAGTGTGAAAGTCAACAGTCCAACCATTAAACATTTTTTATTTTAGCGTTAGATTAAGGAAAATAAATCACACTTTATTGCTAATTGATTTACATTAGTGGAAATGGTGAGATATATCACTTTTTTAAGGTGTATTGTGATGATGTCACCCTTTTAATAACTTAAGTTTAAAAGACACTTATTACGGTGAACTATCCAAATTACCCCTAAACTTTAATTTTTTAAAAGCCCCTTTCTGAACTCGTTGGTATCTCCCCAAAAAAGTTGTCTGAAAAACTTGATTTACTCTCCAGATTCTGCAGTAGAAGGTAACAAATATTTATGATCTTCATTTAAATTTCTTTTATGCATTTCAGATATTTTAGATTCATTTCTGTGTGGGTTAACAATGTATCCATTCCTCGATATCAATGTATCAATTTCAGATTATGCAAAAAAATGTTTTTTTCTTATGTCACCGAGAATATTGAAAGATAAATCGAGCTTATTTTATATTGGAACGAACTCTTGTTTAGTTTGATAAAAGCTCGATTATTTGAAAAAAAATGCTCGATCCCTTAGGAAAAGTTCTCGATCCCTTAGGAAAAGTTCTCGATCCCTTGACAAAGGTTCTCGAACCGTTATAAAAGTTCTCGATAATTTGACAAATAATCTCGATCCCTTAAAAACTTTCTTGATCCCTTAGAAAAAGTTTTCGGTCCCTTAGAAAATGTTCTCGGTCCATTCGAAAATGTTCTCGATCCCTTGAGAAAAGATCTCGATCCTTTGATAAAAGTTCTCGATAATTTGAAAAATATTCTCGATCCCTTAAAAAAGTTCTCAAACCGTTAGAAATGTTCTCGATCCCTTAGAAAAAGTTCTCGTTCCGTTGTTAAAAGTTCTCGATCCATTAGAAAAAGTTTTCGTTCCCTTGTTAAAAGTTCTCGATCCCTTGATAAAAGTTCTCGATAATTTGAAAAATATTCTCGATCCCTTAAAAAAGTTCTCGAACCGTTAAAAAAGTTCTCGTTCCGTTGTTAAAAGTTCTCGATCTCTTGATAAAAGTTCTGGATAATTTGACAAATATTCTCGATCCCTTTAAAAAGTGCTCGAACCGTTAGAAATGTTCTCGATCCCTTAGAAAAAGTTATCGTTCCCTTGTTAAAAGTTCTCGAACCGTTATAAAAAGTTCTCCATAATTTGACAAATATTCTTGATAAAAGTTCTCGAATCGAACCTTTTTAAAAGTTCTCGATCCCTTAGAAAAAGTACTCGATCCATTAGAAAAAGTACTCGATCCATTTGAAATTTTTGTAATTATTAGTAATTGTAAAAGTGATTTTTTTTGTCTGTTAATAATTGATTGTGATGATGATTTTCACAGGATAATGGATCGGGTTAGATTAGTAATATCTTACAACGGTCGATGGGAGCAATTACTTGATGGAAGTCAGAGGTTTCTTGGTCCTGATAACCAAGGAATGTATGTGTCCAAAAATATGACTTACGAAGAGCTGGTGTAGATCATACAAACCGTTGTGAAGTACGATGTGAACAAATACGTTGTTGATTTACAATCTATTTCAATCGTTCCCGGGACAACATACATTCCTTGGTTATCAGAACCAAGAAACCTCTGACTTCCATCAAGTAATTGCTCTTACAACCGTTGTAAAAGCAATTACTTGATGGAAGTCAGAGGTTTCTTGGTTCTGATAACCAAGGAATGTATGTGTCCAAAAATATGACTTACGAAGAGCTGGTGTCGATCGTACAAACCGTTGTGAAGTACGATGTGAACAAATACGTTGTTGATCTACAATCTATTTCAATCGTTCCCGGGACAACATGTCGCACATTTATAAGAAATGACAACGATGTTTTGTTTATGCTAGAGGAAGATAGGGTAATCCCTCAAGTATGTGTCAGTTTAATTGAGAGGGTTGTAGAAGGTGTCATCGGTGAAGAAATCCCTTATCATGATAACACCCAACAATTTTGATCTTCAGGCGGAAGCAACCAGTTGTTCACAGAAAGAAGTGGGATTGAAGGTAGGGAAAACCTATGTGGTGTCCCACCGGAAGTAGCCGACCATGGTGATATAGTTGGAGCTCAATTGGACGATGATTTCGGTTGTCAAATTGAAATGAACGCTGGGCAGTACAACCACCAATACAATGCGATGTACAATGACATGAACAATGAGTGGAACAATGAACCTCATAACCTACCAATCCATGAGGTGGCTAATGAGGCAAATTTGCATCCGGTACATAATGTACTGAACAATGAGGAAGATGAAGAACGGTTTGAAACGACAAGACGTGCAAGATGTGTCCACAGATGTAGTTCCACTGCAGTAGATATAGCTGGGACATCTGAGGTCCGGTCTGATGTAACTCCAGCTGATTCTGAAAATGCCAGAACGTGGGTTATTCTAGGAGCAGAATCATACTCGTTTGGTATGGGTGGAAGCAGGAACTTGGTAGAAGATGAATCTACCAGCATGATATATAAATATCAATTTTTTCCTATTAAAAAGGATTTGAAGAGATTGGCTGGCCATTTTACAATGCGGCACAACTTCGAGTGGAATGTGAAAAGGTCGAATAAGACAACATTATATCTGGTTTGTTTGATGGACAACTGTACATGGAAGTTAAGAGCCGTTAGGAGAGATAAAGCGACATACTTTCAAGTATGAAGTCTTATCAACGAACACACTTGTCCGTTGGAGGAGATTCACCGCCGCCATCGACAAGCTAGTGCAGTCATAATTGGAGAAGTGGTTGCACCTAGATTGCAGCAACATGATTGTCGACTAATACGTCCAAAGGACATAATCGCCGACATGAAAATAATGTATGGCATCCAAATAATGTACAGTAAGGCATATCAAGTCATTGATTATGCATTGTCACTCACCTATGTAACACATGAGGAAAGCTTCCAACTGTTGTCATCATTCGGTTACGTGTTGGAACAACAAAATCCCGGAACGATTACTGACTTACAGTGTGATGAAAATGGTAAATTACTATACTTTTTCATATCGTTGGGTGCCTCATTCAGAGGATTCCAGAGGTGTATACATCCAGTTATTTTCGTTGATGGTACCCATTTAAAGGGAAGATTTGGGGGCACAATGTTTGTTGCAACTGCACAAGATGGGAATGAACAAGTTTATCCAATTGCTTTTGGGTATGGTGACTCAGAAAACAACCTATCATGGGAATGGTTTTTGGATTGCTTGAAAGGTGCCCTTGACCATATAGATGATTTGGTTTTCATTTCTGATCGACATGCAAGCATTGAAGCAGAGATTTTTAAAGTGTTCCCTTATGCCACCCATACCATATGTTGCTGGTACTTTTATGAAAATATTAAGAAAAGATATCATAGAAAGGATGTTGCCGTAATAATAGATAAAACAGTCTGAGCATACACCGAGTTGCAATATAACTGGCACATGGAAGAGTTACGTAACTTGCACCCAAATGTATATGAATATGTAATTGATGCCGGTCCACACAAGTGGTCCCGTGTTCATTGCCCCGACAGAGGTATAGGGTCATGACAACAAATGTTGCAGAATGCATAAACTCATGCCTTAAATTTGCACGGCAACTACCTATGTTGACTTTGGCAGAGTTTATTAGGAATATGCTCCAACGTTGGTTTCACGATCGTCATAGGGCTGCACAATCCATGCGTCATCAGTTGACCGACGCAACACATCTTGTGTTCCTCAAACGTGTTGAAAAGTGCAATTTTATGACCGTTAATCCAGTTGACTAAAACATATTTTCAATGAAATGGGCTGAAAAACAGTGGACCGTTGACTTAGCCCGAAAGACCTGCACATGTAACAAATTCCAAATGGACCTTCTTCCATGTTCTCACGCTCTCGTTGCCACAAGGTACATCATACAATTTTGTGTACGGTTAATATTACTTAAACATTATACAATTTTATCATCAGTTTCAATGTTTTTACAGGGACCGAAACACGGATATCACATCCCTCTGTACGGACTGCTACAAGCGACAAACACTTATTGATGCGTACTCGGTTCCTATTATGCCTGTTGGACATCCTTCCACTTGGATTGTGCAATCTGACATCGCTGAGAGAGTCGTTTTGAATCCAAGCTCCAGGAGACAAGCAGGCCGCCCGAGGGCTTCACGCCATATCTCGTCTTCGGAGAGAACATCCACACAGAATTGTAGACGATGTCGACAACCAGGACATAATTCAAGGAGATGTTCTAACCCAGTTTTTACTGATAAAGATCCGAGCAGAGTCATTCCTGAGGAATACAGACGCAAGTGTAGTATCTGTCATACTGTTGGTCATAACAGACAGACGTGTTCTACTAGAGACGGTGCGACCGTGGAATGAATTGAGGCGTTATCATGATGACATTATTATAATTTGAACTCGTATGACTTGTTAAATAACAGAAATGCAATTGTATTTAAATATGATTTGTATATATACAAATATAAACAATTTTATACAAAAGAATTTGTAAATATACAAAAGAATCGATAAATATACAAAACTGTTGGTACATATACAAAATAATTTGTAAATATATAAAGTAATTGGAACATATACAAAAGAATTGGTACGTATACACATGAATTACTACAAAAATCTAAACGGGCTTGAAGTTTGTAAATATTTCAACCGCCATCTTCTCCTGAATGATCCTCATATCGTCTTCAGACCAATTGAAATCGTTTTTGTTCGCCAGTATGTACTCGATCAATCTCAACGTGTGGGGACCACAGTTACCCCTGCAGTTTGACACATTAACAGACGTTAATAAAATATTAGGTTTATACTAATACAATCTTAAAGTGACTATTACGGAATGTCTTACGATTGTTTCTTCTGGGGGACATGTTTTCCCGACACGACACTGACATCAAAGGGCTTACTTATCGTCTCAAATTTCAATAGTCCACCCGCTCGTTTAGTATGAAACCAGGCCTGATGCAACATCGAGGGCACAAAGTAGCGCAACGGGGCTACCTGCTGCTTTCGGATATGAGCTTGGACCTTCTGTCTCCAAGGGTCGACTATGAATATCTTCCCACATGTGAGGTCCACAGTCACCAGCAACCAATGTTGGCGCCCAATGTTGCACGGTATCAGGACCTGTAAACGTCAACAACAGGTGTTAGGATGTACAAAGAAATTTATATATAAAATTGCAAACCATGTCAACCTTGTGCCACAGATGGCATCCAATCGGGGCACCCCCAAGGACCGTTGTGAGGTCATCATCCTTCCACCAAGACCTCAAAACACTCCAATGGCTCGGGGTGATCTGCCCGCGAGAATCGCAAGGCATCATTTTCCTATACTAGTGCTCTAGAAAGGACTGCAGAAACAAAAACACAAATTTATTAATGTTTTCCATGCACACATAAAACAATGCGTAATCATTATTAATTTTAGTACTTACAAAAAATTGCGAGTACAATATATTAACCATCTGACTTTACACATTCGGGAAAGCCCGTTGACGCTTCCGAAGAATATGGAGGTACGCGTCCATATGCTGGGAATATAAACATGTTAAGATATGTTAGGATGCTTACACATCTAAAACAAATACTAAAATCAGGATTTACGGTCTCACATACCTTATCATCAACATCCATGAAGTTGGTCTACAACCGATGGAACCATGCAGCATTAACAGGCTCCAGCAAATCAACATCACGTCTGCATTAATGTTCCATCAACTACACATTTATATAATGCATTACAAGAAAAACGGCCACCTAAATAACAATAAATTTTACTTACAGTTCCCCGTATACTTTCTTCTTGAAGGCTTGGTACGCCTTCAACTGGTCACCGTCCACCAGTCCTTAGGGATTAAATACATGGTCAGGTCCCTATACTATTACCCTCTCCCTCTTAGGTCGGCACAGATCTGTGTACGGGCTAACCAACTGCCAACTGCGCTTCAGTACACGTCTCTGCTGTCAAACTCCCCCCGACGGGGTGTGCTAAGATAAGGATGAGAGAGGGGGAGCCTGCTGCTCGGTCGGAGGTGGAGGTGAAGGTGGAGGTGGAGGTGGAGGGGGAGCCAATTGCTTGGTCAGAGGTAGAGGGGGAGGGGGAGCCTGCTGCTCAGTCAGAGGTGGAAGGGGTGGGGAGCCTGCTGCTCGGACGTCGGTGGAGGGGGAGCCTGCTGCTCGTTAGGAGGTGGCGGGGGAGCCTGCTGCTCGTTAGGAGGTGGAGGGGGAGCCTGCTGCTCGCTAAAAGGTGGCAAGGGAGCCTCTTGCTCAGACGTTGGTGGAGGGGGAGCCTACTTCTCGTTAGGAGGTGGCGAGGGAGCCTGCGAATCACTCTGAGTGGGAGGAGGAGCCTACGGATCACTCTGAGCGGGAGGGGGGGCCGGCTGCTCGCTCAGAGGGGGAGGGGGAGGGGGAGGGGGAGGGGGATGGGGAGACTGAGCCCCACTATCCAGAAATTCCCCTCCGATATGTGGATCCTCTATATGGGTCCTGAAGTCTTGAAGGCCCCCGATCAATGCAAGCAACTCCCTATGTTGTTGTTGTTGTTGTTGTCGTCGATCCTCCTCGCTCTTCCGGATCAAATCCAGCAACTCTCAGTGTTGTTGTTGTCATGGAATTCTCACTCTTTCGGAGGGCTTCATGCAACTTGTTCAAGTTATGTTCTAAACGGGCCTGAAATCATGTAATTTTGTTAATACGAAAACAATCAACAACTCTTGTTAATAAAAAGAAAACTACCATATCAACTTACCTCCCTATCAAGTCAAACGCCTTCATAGGATTCCCCTGTAGCGAAACCAGTTTCTGGGGTGGTAAACCAAACCTTTCTACACCTCACTCGCAGAGGAGACGGTTCAGATTTACCAGTGTCCATGCCTCTGAAATATAGACCTATAGGGTCTGAAGCCTCTATCTCAGTACACCTCCCACCTTCACCCTCCTCCTCGGGACGAACTGCACTTGTAGTCGGTTCAGGGACAGTAAGAAGGTGAACCCTGTCATCATGCACATACGGGCTCCCCCTTCACTTAGGCCTGCAAAGTACGGGGCTACCACCTCAGCTGTTGTGGGCACGATTTCCGTCCTCGTCGACATCTGAAAGCGTACTTAGATGAATGTCATTGTTACTTATCATAAGTAATATAACGTTTAACAAAAAAATAAATTACCCTAGCACTAAAAATCTTCTCCAGCTTCTTCCCTCTAGGTTGTTTGGTCAACTCCCACTTCAACAACCGAGGGGAAAGGTCTGTAACCCTTCGAGTCTCGAAAACGATGCCCAGTTGGGGGATCACCTCGAAAGCAAATATCTGCATCAAAGATACGTACAGTTATAATCCAAAACAATTTTGGATTACAAATTAAATGTACATGTTGGAAATCAAATTTCTTACCAAAAGGGCGTGTGATAGACCGTAGATGTTGTACCCCTCCACGGAATGTCCAACATCGCCCTGTGACTGCTGCCGTCTCTCCTCACGACGTCGCGGTAAGGCATGCTTGAATGAAAATATAGAATGCCTATAGACGTGGGCACCCCACGGGAACGCATCGAAGGCATTGAGGTCCTCTACCAACCGAAACTGCTAAACTGGAATCTTCAATCTCTCGTCCACCCCCATAAGTATCCTGTTCAACATGTAAATGAGGCACAACTTCACAGCATCGTACGCCTGTTGAAACTCACCCTGGGTAAGAACAACCCTCAAGTCATCCAACGATACCTCATCATGTCCAGGAAAGTACCGTTGATGTATGCATTCTCAACTGCAACATACATACTCGTGTCCGGTACGACTCCAAAACGTAATCCGGTGATGAGGCTAAATTCCACCTTTGAAAACCTCACCACATGGTTTCCTAACAAGAACCGCATATCATCTGTCGGCCCATCATGGTCCAACTCCCGCAACAGCAGCTGATGAATAACACCACCCGAAAACTTTAGCTCCCGGTGTATCGACATGAAATGCTCGAAACAGGAGGCCATGAACCGATGCCAATCCTCAACAATAAACTCTTCAGGGACCCGATTAAGTGCATCGTCTATACGGGCGAGGGCTTCAAAATGGTCGTGTCGAGTCAATTTTCCATTGAACCAATCTCCCTCTGTAGTTTTAAGCAATTCCTTCATACTACTCGTCATCTGCAATGTCACAGAAACAGTACATCAGTAAACTACAAAAAAAATTAGAAAATATTCTCGATCGTTTGAAACAAATTCTCGATACTTTTAAAATGTTCTCGATCCTTTGAAAAAGTTCTCGATCCTTTGAAAAAGTTCTCGATTTGTTTAAAAAGTTCTCGATCCTTTGCAAATAGTCTCGATCCTTTGAAAAACCTCTAGATTCATTGAAAAATCTTCTCGATCATTTGAAAAAGTTCTCAACCCTTTGAAAAACATTCTCGATCGTTAGAAAATATTCTTGATCCGTTGAAAATAGTCTCGATCCTTTGAAAAACCTCTCGAATCTTTGAAAAATATTCTCGATCAATTTAAAAAATCTCGACCCTTTGAAAAACATTCTCGATCGTTTGAAAATATTCTCGAACCTTTGAAAATAGTCTCGATCCTTTGAAAAATGTCTCGATTCTTTGAAAAATCTTCTCAATCATTTTATAAAATCTGGACCCTTTGAAAAACATTCTCGATCGTTTGAAAACATTCTTGATCCTTTGAAAATAGTCTCGATACTTTGACAAACCTCTCGATTCTTTGAAAAATCTTCTCGATTCGATCATTTTAAAAAATCTTGATCCTTTGAAAAATATTCTCGATCGTTATCAAAATATTCTCGATCGTTTTCAAAAATTCTCGATCCTTTCAAAATAGTGTCGATCCTTTGAAAAACCTCTCGATTCTTTGAAAAATATTCTCGATCATTTAACAAAAGCTCAATCACTTTGAAAAACATTCTCGATCGTTAGGAAAATATTCTCGATCGTTCAAAACAATTTCTCGATCCTTTAAAAATATTCTTGATGCTTTTAAAATGTTCTCGACCCTTTTAGAAATAACCTCGATCATATGATAAAATTCCTCGAATCTTTCTAAAAAAAAATTCTCGATCTCACTTGAAATATTCTCGATTTATTTTTATTTAAAAACAAAAATTGTTCGATACCAGAATATTGAACCTCATTTCAAACCCAAACCAAAACCACAACCAGTGTCAATTCTATTCTACAATTTCAATCAACAGAACAAGTCTAAAATGAAATGATAATTTATGAACAATAAATTGATAAATAAAACAAACTGAACTTACCTCTGTCATCGCTGCGAAATGTACTGTATTGCCGTTCCGGTCAATAAGCTGTCGATTTCCTCGCCGTTGATTTTGTTGTCGTCGGTTTCTTTCTCATTGTTGCTTTTCTCAGACTCACAAAGCGACAATTTTTCTCTATTTTTCAATTTTGTCGGGGCATTCACGTCTCTTTACGTTAAATGGTACATTTTAAACTTACATTACTAAACTGGTGATATTTGCACAACACCCCTCTCAAATAGTGCCATTTATTTTTCGAGCCCATTCTTTACATTATTGTTGAATATTTTCTTGCTATCTTTGTTGTTTCAAATGACGTATATAAAGCCTTATAAAGTGATCAATACAATTGAGAAAAACTTTCATAAATCTATAGTCATTATGTGGTATCAGAGTTAATCACAAATCTCCAACGAGATAGCATACTACCCATTCTTCATTCCTGTCACAAATGGCCAACGAAGAAATTTCTAAACACTCTTCAAGCCAAATTGTAACCCCTGCCAACCAGCAACTATTGTCCAATACAAATGTCATTTCTTTCAATGCTATTGTCTAGTTACAACTTAAACTAACCGAGGTAAATTTTTCATCATGGAAAGTCCAGATCGAAACTCTTTTGTTTCGGTATGGTCTTGACGGATCACATCCTTGTCCACCGACCATAATACAGGAGGAGGGAAGTTATGATCCTGCACCGGCCTCAATCTAGAACATTTGTGATGGAGACGTCAAGATGCTCTCATTAAGTCAGAGATGATGGCCTCAGTTACACCATCTCTTCATCCCTCTGTCACGTCGATGAAAACATCAGCAGATGTTTGGTCATCTCTCACTCGCATTTATGCCAACAATCACATACTCAATTGTTAGACCTTCAAGAGTTTCTCAGAAAGTTCACAAACGAGACAAAATCAATCTATAAATATATGATGGGCATCAAAAGCATGGTCAATGACCTTACGTTCATTGGTAATCCATTCTCTGATGATGATATTGGTTTGCATGTACTTATAGGTTTGGGACGTGAATACTAGGAATTCAGTGCTACAATAAGAGCCCGATATACACCCATTAGCTTTGAGGAACTACATGACACTTTCTGATCATGAACTTTTTCTCAAGCGAGAAGAGTCCAAGAAAGAGTCGGGACCTTTTACTGCTCAATTTAATCAACATTCCAACAACAACAAACATAAGGGAAACAATGACAATCGTAAGAGCAAAATCAGAATTCAACAACTCAAACACCAATTGGTGACCACCACAGTTCAATCATAACAACAATTTCAATAAGAATTTTCAAAGGAATAATTTCAACTCAAACATTAGGGGTCAATAACAATGGAGGCAGTCCAACACAAACTCCAATCAACCCGAAATTATCTGCCAAATATGTGACAAAATTGGTCACAGTGCTTTGTAAAAATAGAAATCAACCTCAGTTTGAGCCACAAGCAAACTATGCAAACAATGGGCTGCAGAACAACAAAAATTGGGTGATGGACTTGGGTGCTTCTCACCATATCACCTCGGACCTGGGAAATTTGTCTATTCATTCTCAATATGAAGGTAATTATGGAATTCTCATTGATGACGGATCAAGTACACCTATCACTCACAGTAGCTCAACTTCTCTAGTCACTTCAAAGTGTACTTTCAAATTAGATAATATTCTCTGAGCTCCTAACCTTCATCAAAACCTTATTTACGTTTCTCAGTTATGTGAACACAATAACAAATCCATTGAATTTTTTCCAACTATTTTGTGGTAAAAGACCTGACAATGGGGGAATCACTTATTTGAGGCCTGAGTAACGGAAATATTTATAAATAGCCAACCTTTGCTCTCAATAAGGTAGTAGCATCTCAAGCTCTTGTTTAATTCCACACGTGTTTCTGTCCACCAATGGCATCGTCGTCTAGGTCATCCAGTTTCCCGGATTCTTCAAAAATTAATGTCCTCTAAAAATTTTTCCTCTGTCAGAGACTAAGAACTTGTTTTGTTGGGCTTTTGAAAAACCTATATTGATAAAAGTTCTAATTGTAGTAGATCTAACAGAAATAATTTTTTTTTTTTTTTAATTCTAGTTTTGGTTGGTAGACTTTTTTTTTTTTAAATATATCTATTTAAAGAAACACCTACTTATAAGCTTTTACCTAGTTGAGGTTTAAACTCTACTAGCATCTATTAAATTTAAATAGACAATTTCAAAAACCTAACCAAACAACTCTAAACAAACTTTATTTGTAGACCTTTTGAGACGGTAGAAAACTCAATCAAACGAGCACCAAATCTCTTGATTATTGTATTAATGTATGTGTAATAAAAGTCAACGTTTGGAACTTCTTCGCTCGATCTCTAGCTCAAAGCTCTTAGAATTATAGTACACGGATGTATAAGGTCCTGCACCCATCACTTCTTTTGATAATTTTTGATATTATATTATTTTTGTTATCACCGCACTAAATACTCATGGCTTTACACCCTTAAATTAAAATTTGAAGTGTCTAAAATTTTTGAAAATTTTAAACGTGTTTTGGAGAAATTTTTTCAAACACCTATTATCACTCTTTGTTCCAACGGTGGCAGTGAATATCAAGGTCTTCATCCTACGTTAGAAAAACCTGGAATACATCACATTATATCACCACCTCATACACCTCAACTAGCTGAACAACTATATCGTCATATCGTAGAAATTGGTCTCACCCTTTTGCACTGAGATTCGTTTCCTTTATCTTATTGGTCAGAAGAATTTCAAACGGCCACATATCTTATAAATCGCCTTCCTATATTGATTCTTAACTATCAATCCCCATTTAAAAAACTTTTCTCCACATTACCCAGTTATTTGAAACTTTGTACTTTCTGCTGCTTATGTTACCCATGGCTTCGGCCTTACATTGCACACTGACGGTGACACGTCGTTTCAGTGTTATCAAATATGAATATTTAAGTTCGGTCTCGCAAGGGCGCAAGTCACAGAAACTAGCACAGCGGCAAGTAAGGGATCAATCCACGGGGAGGTGGGATTCACCGATCGTCTCTAATTCTAGCTATTATTACAACACTCCGAGCGGACTTGTGTGTTGCGTGTGCGGAAAAGTGAATAATAATATAACTAAATAACTTATATAAATGATATATACAATGATAGATGAAATGGAGATATGCATGAAATTTGGTTACACTAGGAAAACGACTCAACCGTGACAATCCTCCTAATTACGTTATAGACTCACCTAATCCTCAAATGTGCAAGTATACATAGGCTCGTATCCCCTTAATTAATCTCTAATCTCTTTCGATGTCTTAGAGATAGTATCCATATATACCCGAAATCTCTCTCGAGCAACCCGGACAATATATATATGAACCCATTAAGCACGTGGAATATAAATCGAACCCTATACGCTAGCCTAGTGATTCTAGCACTTTCTAGTCAAGCATAGTGTGTTTATCTAAGCATTGTCAAACGCATCTCTTCTTGGTACATAACATCTAACCATAGATCAATTACAAAGTGATCAATTAAGAAAAAAACTTTAAGCATTCAAAACATCCATATAATAACTAAATCACAAAAGAAATGTCGGTGGTCATTACTTCTAAGTCAAATATTCTGTTTAGTCAACTCCCTAGGATGGCTAAACATGGGAAACAAGTTTACCTAACAACTACATGCAACAATGTGATTGTTATATCATTAAGAACATTCAATTTAGGTTAAAAGTTCATCCTCTTGATTAGAGAATTTTTCCACTATAAATTTATTACCCAATCCTGTCACGTAGATGGATAATCGTGTCTTAATACAAAGATCCATTAAGAACAAGGATATGAACCAAGGTTAACTTAGCAACTAAAAGCCTGAACTGAAACCTTTTCTACTCTTTGGGGCTAAAATCTCTATTACTCAAAGTACTCAATACATGGAATTTCAAGTCATCTATCAATCAATCAACAATCATGGGTATCAAATTTCTACTCTAAATTACAACTACTCCTAAACCCAATCATGGACACATTGATTTCTAACAATTCATACACATACATATCATATTAAGAGCATAAAAACACATATATCAAAGAGCAAAACAAAACCCAAATGAATTTAAGGATAAAAATACATATATAGCACATGTTAAAGGTTTACAAATTCCCAAATTCGGTATTACACATCAAAAACAGCAAGAGATAAAAAGAAATGAGCGAATAAGAGCAAACCATTGAAGACAAGTCCTCCAAAGATGCTCCTAGCCTTCCTAGCCCGAATTTGGCTCCTAATTCCTTTTTAATCTACTCTAAGATGGATGAAAGAAGTGTATAGTGGTGAGGTGGAGGTGTATGGTGAGCTCCCATGGAGGAAAAACTTCCATGGCAGCAAGAGATGAAAGAAGATGAAGAAAATGGAAGAGAGAAGAGAAGAGGCGTGAAAGGGGAAAAGGGGAGAAGAGAGCTCTCAAGAATGAGGAGAAAAGGGGGTGGTTTATAGTGTGGGAGGTTAGGGCAAGACTTTTGGGTGAAAAGACAAGAATACCCATCTGAAAATGGTTGAAAAATGCATTTCTGCCTAGATGTGCGGTACGATATGCGGTACGCATCAACACAGTGAACCTCACATCACTTTTTGGAGCTTGCTGCCCAAAAATGCGGTACAAAACGCGGTTCCTAACTTGGTCTCGCGCGGTTGCGAACCGCACTTCTTTACGCACCATTACGAAAATGGTCGTAGCCTTCTCCAACAACCTTGGAATCACTATTTATAAAGTGATTTGGAAAGAAGACTTCTGGGGCTTTCCAAAAATTGCTTATAGGTGATGTAGTTTTATCGAATGAGGGAGATATGATCTTCCGAAGTTGGGATGTCTGCACAAGCTATTCCAAATTCTGCCCTTTAACCTCCAAAACTCTTCAATTAAGCTCAAATACCTTCCGTAGGGAATATGTACCTACACAAGGCTCCTAAACACATAATATACCAAAATATGCTCGAAAACACGAATAAAAGCTAGGTAATGGGGACCTCAAATGGGTATATAAATCGTTCCGATCAATACCCCCAAGCCTATCTTTTGCTTGTCCTCGAGCAAAAATTAAAACGAAAAACATTCAAACAAAATGAACATAATTAAAAACTAAGCTAGGCTAGTCCATTTTCTTAGGAAACATGATAACACTTAGCACGCGTCATAATCCTTTCAACCACTAGGCGATCCCTAGATGGAGAAGTTTTGTCTTCTGAGGGTTTACAGATACGAACACTCACAAACGTATTACTCTACAAGAAAGCTGAGATGCAATCCAAACATACCACATAAAAACAACACACGCATGCCAGTATCTCAAATATACCAATCAATAACAATGTTTCACACAATGCAATTATGCCAATACTTAGGATGTTTTTGGTTTACAAATCAATAACGCTCGAATGCTCAAGATAAAATTCCTCTCGACTCTAATCCTCACCGGATTTCAGTCTGATTTTTTCACTCAGAACCTAGGCGATCACTCTCTATCAAACACATGTGATTTGGAAGTTATGTTCATGGAATCTAATATATCGCATATGAGTATATTCAATGAAGCACATTTTATAGTGATAGATCTCATGGAAAGAATTAAAATGTTATGAATGTGGAAAGAGCATGCATTGAGTCATATTCCCAATATAGACTTTCTAAGAGATCAAATGGACTTTCCCTCACTTGTATTGGGGTCAATGTGATTTATGGTGGTGTATAGGATGGAAGATATGGTAAGAGTGGGAATGATAAAGTTACTAACCATGCCAAGGTGTTTATACATATTACAATACTTTAGTTAGCTCTAAAACACATTACATCACAAGTGACTAGGCACTAAACTTTACATTACACATTTGTGTTATACTTGTACTCATTGGTGAGTAACTTTACATTTATAGAACTTGAAGGCTTAAGCGTTTATAATTCACACTTATTTTCTTTTCTTTCTATTTTGTTTTAGCCCTTGCCTTTGCACATTTATACATAATTGCCTAAGTACACATTTACAAAATTTAGAGCAAAATATAACTTCTCTAAAGCTATACACCTTAATATGATCAATAACAAGGGTATGACTTGTGTTTGGGTTTGAAGATGTATGTAGGTTTAGTGTTTGACCTCAAATTTTTACAATGTAAGCACACATAGTGACGTGGGAGTGTATGGGCTATTTATGGAGTTTAAGAACACACTCAAATCCAAAATCATTTCTAAGAGTCCATCTAACAAGGGAATATAAATCTCAACAAGCAGTCCACATGATAAAGTTCTATGGCAATCAATGTAAATTTGAAGTACAATGAGATCACAGTTAAGGACAAAATCGGAAAGTGTTTAAAGAGTAGAAACAAAACCCATAAATTTCTCTTTTTAGGCTTAAGTCTAGCTCACGGGTAGTTTCAACTATTTTCCTAAGCTAAACAAGCAAAGAGTTCTATCCACCTTAACATCAAAAGATTGGCACTATACAAGAAAATTTAAGTGATGCATGGAGCTAAAAGCATACTATGCATATCTCTACCGGCACACAAAAGAAAGCAACTCAACATGGAGGCCAAAAATTTCAAAAACTGTCGAAATTCAAATTCGTCTATTGTCCACTTTTTGGTGTGTATCTTTAAAAGTACTTACTATCATTTGACAAACTTTTAACACCATCAATTAGACATATAAATACACACTTTTAATTTAGAAAATATTTCAAAATTCGAATTAGAAAAGTGTGAAAATGGATGATGAAAAAAGTGTATGTGCAGGTTCAAAAAATAGGGCATCGGCCTTGACCTTTGATCGAAGAAATGATCATAACTTTTAAACCACCGCCCAGAATTTTGCGTTCTTTATATATTCAAAATCATAACGAAAAATCAAAGAACACAACGTGGGCAGAAAAAATAATTTCCTCACCAATCAGTACAGTTTTAAAGAAACATTTGAGTCAAGAATATTCAAAACAGGTCACTTTTTTTAGAGATTTGAAAATTTTCTAAAACAAACACCTTAAGATCTAAGCACAACTCAAATCCACTCTTAGATCTAAACATAAATGAAAATAAAAGAAAATAAGCATAGCATTCCTAACATTAAACGCATGGGCGGTTCCCGCCCAAGTCGACAAGTACTCTACAAGCATTCAAGTTAAAGCTCAAAATTTAGAGGAAACCTCTTGTGGCTACAGCCACATGGCCTTTATGGCGTTCCGTTTCACTTGGAGAGTTGTTGCGGTATGATAGACGCACACCTAGCCCTTAAGAGTAGTGTGGTCTTTACAATCTGATAGTTTCAATACCTTGCACAAGCACAACTCAAAAAGCAATCAAATGCATATGCTATAAATAAAATAACAAAACACGACTAACAACTCCTTAACCTAGCCTAAACATTGTCGTGCACATAATGAAATACATGAGTAAAAGATATGCTTATTTTTAATATAACAATCTATTCCGTAAAGCAATAAAAAATCAGTAAAATGAATGCGCTACCTCCCCAGCAGCGGCGCCAATTGACGGTGACACGTCGTTGCACTGTCATCAAATATGAACATTTAAGTTCGGCCTCGCAAGGGTGCAAGTCACAGAGAATAGCAAAATGGCAAGTAAGGGATCGATCCACAGGGAGGTGGGATTCACCGATCGTCTCTAATTCTAGCTATTATTACAACACTCCGAGCGGACTCGTGTGTTGCGTGTGCGTAAAAGTGAATAATAATATAACTAAATAACTTATATAAATGATATATAAGATGATAAATGGAATGGAGATATGCATGAAATTTGGTTACACTAGGGAAACGATTTAACCATGACAATCCTCCTAATTACGTTATACACTCACTTAATCCTTAAATGTGCAAGTATACATAGGCTCGTATCTCCTTAATTAATCACTAATCTATCTCGATGTCTTAGAGATAGTATCCATATATACCCAAAATCTCTCTCGAGCAATCCGGACAATATATATGAACCCATTAAGCACGTGGAATACAAATCGAACCCTATACGCTAGCCTAGTGGTTCTAGCACTTTCTAGTCAAGCATAGTGAATGTTTATCTAAGCATTGTTAAACGCGTCTCCTCTCGATACATAACATCTAACCATGGATCAATTACAAAGTGATCAATTAAGCAAAAGCTTTAAGCATTCAAAACATCCATATAATTACACAAGCACAAAAGAAATGTCGGTGGTCATTACTTCTAGGTCAAATATTCTGTTTAGTCAACTCCCTAGGATGGCTAAACATGGGAAACAAGTTTACCTAACAACTACATGCAACAATGTGATTGTTATATCATTAAGAACATTCAATTTAGGTTAAGAGTTCATCCTCTTGATTAGGGAATTTTCCCACAATAAATTCATCACCCAATCCTGTCACGTGGATGGATAATCGTGTCTTAATACAAAGATCCATTAAGAACAAGGATATGAACCAAGGTTAATTTAGCAACTAAAAGCCTGAACTGAAACATTTTATACTCTTTGGGGCTAAAATCTCTATTACTCAAATTACTCAATACATGAAATTTCAAGTCATCTATCAATCAATCAACAATCATGGGTATCAAATTTCTACTCTAAATTACAACTACTCCTAAACCCAATCATGGACACATTGATTTGTAACAATTCATACACATACATATCATATTAAGAGCATAAAAACACATATATCAAAGAGCAAAACAAAACCCAAATGAATTTAAGGATAAAAATACATATATAGCACATGTTAAAGGTTTACAAATTCCCAAATTCGGTGTTACACATCAAAGACAGCAAGAGATACAAAGAAATGAGCGAATAAGAACAAACCATTGAAGACAAGTCCTCCAAAGATGCTCATAGCCTTCCTAGCTCGAATTTGGCTCCTAATTCCTTTGTAATCTACTCTAAGATGGATGAAAGAAGTGTATAGTGGTGAGGTGGAGGTGTATGGTGAGCTCCCATGGAGGAAAAACTTCCATGGCAGCAAGAGATGAAAGAAGATGAAGAAAATGGAAGAGAGAAGAGAAGAGGCGTGAAAGGGGAAAAGGGGAGAAAAGAGCTCTCAAGAATGAGGAGAAAATGGGGTATTTATAGTGTGGGAGGTTAAGACAAGACTTTTGGATGAAAAGACAAGAATACCCCACTGAAAATGACTGAAAAATACATTTCTGCCCAGATGTGCGGTACGATGTGCTATACACATCAACACAGTGAACCGCACATCACTTTTTGGAGCTTGCTGCCCAAAAACTCGGAACAAAATGCGGTTCGCAACTTGGTCTTGTGTGGTTGCGTTCCGCACTTCTCTGCGCACCATTCGAAAATGGTCATAAATTTCTCTAGAAACCTCGAAATCACAATCTGTAAAGTGAGTTGGAAAGAAGACTTCCGGGGCTTTTTGAAAAGTGGTTAAGGGCGATGTTGTTCATTTGGAGGAGGGAGATATGACATTCCGAAGTTGGGATGTTTGCACAAGCTATTCCAAATTCTGCCCTTTAACCTACTAAACTCTTCAATTAAGATCAAATATCTTCCGTAGGGAACATGTACCTACACAAGGATCCTAAACACATAATATACCAAAATATGCTTGAAAATGAGAATAAAAGCTAGGTAATGGGAACCTCAAATAGTTATATAAATTGTTCCTATCACACACAAGTTAGAATAACAGTCCAATCCGTGTGTATTTATGGGATATTCAACTTCACATAACTGTTATAAATGTCTTGATCCTTCTAATAATAAAATTTACTTATCAAGACATGTTGTGTTTATAAGGTCAACAATTCCTTGCCAAAGTGAGGTTAAAAATCCCATTCATATCACGGATTCATTAATTTCTACATGGGTCACTCTTGATGAACCCGGTCTACTTCTATACCACAATCATCCAATGCACCTGGACCTTTGCTCGAACCAGACTCGTCTGACAAACCTAGTCACTTTCTTGACCCAGATTCATCCCATGATTATCATTTAGGAACCTTTGTGTCTAATCACCCCATAATTTCAAGTTAACCCATTGATTCTACAATATCCCATCTCATTAATTCCCTTTTAATCATGCAATCCCAATCAATTGATTTCACTCACAAATCCTCAAAGTCAAATGCCTATCATTCTCTTAAATATATTCCACTATCGAATTCTACTAGTGATTCACCCATATCATAATATCCTCAATTATAGTCTCCTCACGTGCAACGTACACACCATATGGTAACTCGCACACACAAAAATATTTCCAAACCCCTCCAAAAATTATCATATCTTTCTACTACACTCAAACCTACTACTTATACCCAAGCATAAAACATCCACAATGGCATCAAGCCATGAGCGATGAATTTGATGCCCTCATTTACAACAAAACATAGGATTTGGTATTCAAAGAATGTTATTGGTTGTAAATGGATTTTCATAGTCAAGCGAAAGTCGGATGGTTCGGTAGAGCGATACAAAACCTGACTAGTTACCAAGGGTCATCAACGACTGATACCCGCGGATTCTGTCGTTAGGGAATTGCGGATGGCAAAAAGATATTTATAAAAAGTTCCTACGTGATGTGCTCTAAACTAGCAAAATACTACTAAAGCGGCAAGAGAGGGTAATGTTCCACAAAGAGGTGGGATTTACCGACCGTCTCTAATTCTAGCTATTACTACAACACTCCAAACAGACTTGTGTGATGCGTATGCAAAAAGAATATACGGAAAGTAAGTGCTAAACTAACTAACAAACTACAAAAATAAATAATATGTACAAAGAAAGGATGGAATGGAGATAATGCATGAATTGTGGATACACTAGGGAAATGACTCAACCTTGGCAATCCTTCTAATTAAGTGCTAGACTCACCTAGTCCCTCAAATGTGCAAGTATATCATAGGTTGGTGTCCCCTTAATTAATCTCTAATCTCTCTCGATGCCTTAGATATCACATCCACACAAAGCATGGATTCATTAAGTGTCATGGAACACCCAAAAGCGCCATGTACGCTAGCCTAGTGATCTCTCAACTTTCTGGTCATATACATATGACGTTTAGTTGGCCATGTAATGCGCAACTGCGTGGGCCATTCTACAACAAATAATTCATCTACAAGGCTAACCAAATACGGGATGGCAACCAAGTGAAAGCAATAAGAATACGAGATACCCATACAACACGTATGTTATATGATCGTGTCCTTTTAGTTAATCTCTACCTTCTTTCGAGTGCATAGAGATTACATACATGCATAACCACGAATCCATTAAGGATGGTGGGACACATACACGAGCTCTACATGTCAGCACAGTGATCTCTCAACTTTTTGGTCGAATGTAGAGGATATCATGATGAGCATGCAAATGTGAACCACATGATATATAACACACAACCCAAATGTTATTCATAAGGTGGCTAACTGAGTGAAAGCATTAAGCATACTAAAATCCATATTAAACACAAGCATAAGAGGAATTCGGTTTATCTTTACTTCTAACTTAAGGATTCGATTTTATCAACCTCCCTAGGATGACACAAAATGGAAAACAAGTTCACCAAACAATAATATGTAACAAAGTAGATTATTATTCATTAAAACCATTCAATTTTAGTCAATGATTCATTCTCTTGATTAAAAATTTTACCAAAATCAATTCAGCACTCAACCAAAGCCATAGAAGAGTAATTGTGTCTTAATACAAGCACACATTAAGCATAAAAATATTGAACCAAGCTTAATTAAGCATACAAATGCATCAACCAAACCTCCCTAGGATGGCACAAAATGGAAAACAAGTTCACCAAACAACAATATGCAACAAAGTCGATTATTATTCATTAAGACCATTCAATTTTAGTCAAGGGTTCATTCTCTTGATTAAGGAATTTACAAAAATCAATTTATCACTCAACCCAAGCCATAAGAGAGTAACTGTGTCTTAATACAAAGACACATTAAGCACAAAAATATTGAACCAAGTTTAATTAAGCATACAAATGCATCAACCTAACCTTTCCCACTCTTTAGAGCTAAAGCTCTAGCACTCAAGTCATTCAAAGCATGGTATTTTGGCTCATCAACCAACATATAAACAAGCATGGGATGCTAAATTACAATACTCCTACTCCAAATTACTGCACTCTTAATCTCAATCATGCATGCATGTCAATTTTGGCCCTCAACACATGAATTTCATAAAAAGAGATTTTATCATGCATAATCAAATAGTAGAACAAAACCAAAATGAATTTAAGAACAATCATCATATATTGCACAAGTGTAGGTTTATAAAATTCCCCAAATTGGTGATACACATCAAAGAAAGCAAGTTATACAAAAGGAAATGAGCTTAAAGAAGACAACCCTTGAAAACAACTCCTCCAAGCTCTTCTTGATTTCCTAGCTCGTTTTTGGTCCAAGGACAACTCCTTTCTTCTTGTAAACTACTCTATGATAGGTGGATGAAGTGTAAAAATGGTGGTGGAGGTATATTTTGAGCTCTCATGGAAGAAAATCCTCCATGGGAGCTTAGTGCTCTCACTTATTTAGTGGAGAAGATAAAGAAAAGAAGATGGAAGAGAAGGGAGACATGGGGTCGGTTGTGTAGTGTGTGTGGTAGAGAGAAATTGAAATGTGTTGTATTATGTATATATGAAAGTTGGTGAGTGGGAGATGTAGATAAATGATTGTGGTAGGGTGAGTGGGAAAGCTAGGAATGATGAAGGTGGGAGAAAAAAAAAGAGTGATGTGACTCTACAAAAAAAGAATGAGAGAGAATGGGGCACCAAATCCCGGATTTTCGGGGCTCAATATTTCAGAAAAGAAAAGTTAGACGTGATGTTTTTCGCTCGACGAGGGTGCAAAACGTCGAGCAAAAATTGGCTTCAACGCATTAGAAGGCTCTTTCACTCGACGAATGGGCGAAAGTTTAGGTGCGAAAATGACTAGAAGGATTTTCGCACAAGGTTTGCACGATGAAGGGGCGAAAGTTTAGGTGCGAAAATGGCTAGATGGATTTTCGCACCAGGTTTCGTACGACGAAGGGTGAAATCTGACATCCAAACTTTTAGAATTTTGTACATTTGCCCCAAAAATTCCTCCTTTTTACACTTTAGTCCCTTATAGAAAATAACCTGAAACACTTAAATGCAATGTTAAATACCCGGTCTTACCTAGGAAACAAGCATAAAATAAGTATATATGGTGCTACACAAAGTGTAAAAATTGGCATTATCAACTACCTGATGTTGATTTTCATGATACCTTCAATCCTATCGTCAAGCCCACCACTGTGCGAGTCATCCTCACATTGGTCATCACTCGTGGGTGGTCTATTCGCCAACTCGATGTCAACAATACATTTTTACAAGGAACTTTGGATGATGTTGTTTACATGACACAACCCCTTGGATTTGTAAATGATCACCACCCATATTATTTCTGTAACTTAAAAAAGTCACTATGTGGATAGAAACAAGCACCTCATGCTTGGTCTCATGAACCCAAAGGTTTTCTTACTTCACAAGGGTTACGTAAATCAAAATCTAATGCCTCATTATTTATTTTTTGCCGTGGCTCAATAACTTTATATCCCTTGGTTTATGTTGATGACATCATTATAACAGGATACCGTACTTCATATGTGCAAAGGTTTATCAACACTCATGCTCAACATTTTTCAGTGAAGGATCTCGGTCCTCTGAATTTCTTTCTAGGTGTTGAGGCACTTAACACTCCATCTGGTTTGTTCTTGTCTCAACACAAATACATCAACGATTTATTTGTAAAGATGAAGATGTAAGATGCCAAACCAGTTTCAACCCCTTTATGTCACACCGAAGCCTTACGACTTAATGGCGGTACTCTTTCCACCAATCCTACCATGTATTGGCAAGTTATTGGAACTCTACAATATTTATCACTCACTTGTTCCGATATTATCTTTGCGGTGAATAAATTGTCTCAATTTATACATCTTCCCACAGTCACACATTGGAGTGCTGCCAAACGTCTACTACGATATCTCAAGGGAACTCTTCACCATGGTTTATTCATCCGCCGTCATTCTCCTCTCAAACTACATTCTTTTTCTAATGTAGATTGGGCAGGGAGTCAAGATGATCACTCATCTACCTCTGCCTATGTCGTCTTTATGGGCTCAAATCCCATCAATATAGTTTCCACCACCACAAAAGTTAATTGGCTTAAGAATGAGAGAAAACCAAAAATAGTCATGGGAAACATTAAACTTTCGTTTATAACCACTTTTTAAATTTTATTCGTTAATATCCATTTTTTTTTAAAAAAATCAGTGTATGTCTATAAATTACAAAAATACCGCTATATTTGATTTTTTTTTTCTTTAAAACTAGAATCAAACTTGAAATCATGACTAAAATCTGGAACTAAACTTGAAATCACAACTAAAAATTTGAAACTTGAAATCTTGCCTAAAAACATGAAATCTTGACTAAATTAGAATTAAAACTTGAAATCTTAACTAAATTGAAATGTTATGGGTTTCTAGGTTTTTCATTTTATGTTGAAACTTGAAATCTTGAATAAATTCAAATGTTGAAACTTGAAATCTTTACTAAATTCAAATGTAAAAACTTGAAATATTATGGGTTTCTAAGTTTTTAGTTTTCTTCCCATTTTTTCTATGGATCACATCACCGGCGAAGGGGGAGCTCGACGGAGCTGCAGGACGGTCGTGAAGCCCAGGCGACGGCATGCCGGCACTCCGACAAGATGACGATGTCACGTGAGAGAGAAGAAGATGAGAGAGAAAGGGAGGCGCATGAAAGAGAGAGAAAGAAAGAAAGGAGAGAGGTACGGGGAGAGAGAAAGAGAGGTTCAGTGAGAGAGAGAGGAGGGCGGCGATGATTCGCCGGCCTTCACGATGACGCCGACAACGATTCACCGGCACCACCGACGGGAGAGAGAGAGATCGGGGAGAGAGATGAGAGGAGAGAGAAAGAAAAAGAGAGAAAGAGACAGAGTGTTTGAGGATGATTTTTAAATGAGGATATTTAATTAATTTTCAAAAAAATGGTTATTAATGAATAAATTTCCGTTTGTAGTTAAAAACGAATTTTCTACATTATACGTGATCAGTTTTAGTAATTTCCACCGTAAGAATTTACTACGTGAGTTACAAGTCTTCATCCCAACACCTACAATTACTTGTGATAATATTTTAACCAAAATGAACCAATTTTTTTTTTTTAAAAAAAAATACACACGAAATTATTTTTTAAGATTAAATTTTAGTTTTAGGCCCAAAAGTTCAAGTTTTAAATAAAGCGACTCAAATATTGTTTTTTTAAAAACAGGTTCAAGACTATTTCATATTAGTTATTATATTATATTTTAGTTTATAAATTTGTAAATTTGTGACTTAAATAAAGGAGCTCGAAATATTTAATAAAATAATATTTTTTTCCGGACTCCTCAAATGTAAAAATGAACTCAATTAGAAAGGCAACTATTACACAAAACCACTTGGAAACAGACAAGTGCTTCTAGAAGAAATTGCTTTTTTTTTTCTTCTGTTTATCTTTTAATCCTATGTAAATGTATAAACACGTATTTGTATATATAATATGTATAAAGATTTTTTCTGATGAGGACGGCCTTCTAAAATATATGGGATTAGGATAGATCCTTTCCTTAGGGCTATATAAGTTAAAAAAAATTAGGTTTGAGATTATAAGTTAATAAATATGTTAATTTTTATTGACGTTGATTTCTAGATGTATGAGAAAAGCCACCAAGGATTGGATTTCAGTTGTAATTTCAAAGAAAAAGAGAAGGAGAAAACAATCAGACGTGAGTTTTTTATGTGGTAAAACTCCGATGACCGGAGAAACGTCCACGGGTGGTTGAATGATCAACAAAGCCAAAATCCACTATGAAATAATATAATTACAATTTTTGATCTCTCTTTCTTCTCTCTGATTTTTCTACAATTCCTCCTCCTTTTTTGGCGAGATTATAGGTCTATTTATATGTTTATAGAACCCTAATCTGCTTTGTACAAGTAATAGAAGATCTCTTGTATTTAATTATGATTATTTACTTGCTTAAAGCTGATTGTCTTCTTTCCTGTTTCGGAGTCTTGTATTGAGATCGAATGAGACTCTAGTAATGTAGTCCAATTAGGACTTATTTTCTTATAAGAGCGTAGTCTTTTTGAAAAAATAAAGTTGTTGCCTGATTGAGAACCTTTCCTGCTCTATATCCTGTTCTCATTTGGATTCCTTTTTGATATGGATATCTTCGTGTATTTTAATGACTTGATCTGTGTGAGCTATGTGCTGGGCTCTTTTTTCAGTTTTCTTCATGTTTGTCCCGAGTAAGGACAATACCTGCTGGTCCCGAGTAATGCCATTTGATCCCAAGTAGAAATGTCATTTAACCATCCTCGAGTGTCATTAACTGATCCCGAGTAGTATTTGAAGTCGATTGACCCTGAGCAGGTTTTGTTCAACATCTGCTTACTCGGGTTTTCTCTTTTTCGGTGATGTCTTATAGGATATTTTCTAAATGTCTATTCGGATGTCCACCTGGCAATTTATCCTCTTTGTTGATGGCCTGTACATACGATAAAATTCACATATGACAATACCCCCTTAAAATATTTTTGTTGAACAAGGTTTTGTTTCAAGCAAAAGTATTTTAATTAGTTTTTCAATATATTTTCAGTGCCCAAGTAAATATCTTGTCATAATGGCGTGTTTTAATGGTGACCCTGTAAATTCGATTTGCCTCCTCATACGAGATCTTTAATGACGGCGACATTTGGAGTTTTGACGGTGAAAGCCAGTTCTCTTTTTGACACGTGTCCCTTACCTCTTCGTTTTTCGATATCATTTATGAGAAACGACCTACGCGATTCCCCGTGCACTGCCTAAGTCATCAAACCTCATCATCGTTTTTTCTCACCTTGAGATCCTAGGGTTTCGTGCTATCATTTCTTTAAATTCTTCACTGAGAGACCGAGTTGGTTCATTCTAAAAAAAAATTCAACACAAAAAATTTCTCAAACCCAGATTTCTCTACGCAGAAGGTCGCGATTCTCCGTTGAAGATCTTGCATCAATTTTTATTCAAGGTTAGTTTTAATGGAGCCAACATCTCGTCTTCGCCTCTGTACTGTAGCTCTTGAAGCATTAGATCGTGGGGACTTTTAATTAGTTTTCTGCATTTGAAGATTGTTGAGGAAAATCTCCCCTGATGAGCCTCCATTTTTAGAAGTTGATGTTTCTGGGCTTCACCCTGACGTCACTTTTAGTCCTATATCAAGTTCTGATTCTTCATATAGTTCTGAATTTGATGTTTCTAATCACAGGACACCTCTACAAAGGATGGGAAAACATCAAAGCAGAAGTGAAGTCCACAAGCACAACCCGGGCGATGTTCGGATCAGGGAGCAGACTGTTGACGAGAACGATATCAAAGAGGCATTCAGAATATCTCGTCTTTCTTTCTCTGATTCTCGCCCGAGTGGGTTTGATACCGAGCCAAATGTAGTCAGGGCAGATGAGATAAAAAGTATCGTGCCCTATTTGATCTGCCCAATTCAATCACTCTGATTCCCGCGGGTGATAGAGCTGCGTGGAATCCTCCCCCAGGCATGGTGGCAATTTATAGATCCATGATCTACTGCGGCGTCACTCTCCCTCTTCAGCCATTCATTACCTGGTTTCTAGCTGAAGCAGGGATCGCTCCAGCCCAACTGGCCATGAACAACTATAAAATCTTGACGTGCATGTGGCATATGTACAGCCGGATGAACTTGTCGCCGCCCTCCCCGAGTGAAATCAGGCATTTCTTTACGCTGAGGCCGTCTGGCAAGTTAGGAATCTATTTCCTTATGTCTAATCTGCCAGACTGTTGGTTCCTCGAATGAGCAAAGGTAAACCGAGGAGTGGATATCTCTGATGATCCCAAAAAAGAGGGGTTTATATGGGGATTCCCTACATCCAATAAGTTCGGGAAGAATAGTTGGTTTTTCACTGGAGGGAGTCTCGGGCTTGAAGTCACCGTTACATCTGGGGATACTCGGACGGTGTTGAAAGTCCCCTGTTTCTTCTATTCTCCCGAGATATGAAACAAGAAGAAAATTAACCTCAATGATACTGAGATAACCAGACTTGCTCGGGCAGCAGTTCTTACTCTGGAAAAGAGGAGCAAGACTTATCTTTTTATTAAGGCGAAGATGATAGAGTTTGACTTTTTCAAACAGATTTCGGGCTACCACAGGCGATGTAAGTGATCTTTGTGGCCCTCTTTCTATTATTATTTTCTTTTATATTCTAACATGATTTTCTTTTTTTTCTTTTTTTTTAAGTATACGACACTGATATCGTCTGCGACCTCCAAGCTCGCCAAGTGAAGTCTATTCTTTAGGTGAGTCGAAGAGAAGCTTCTCATCAGAGCAAAGACGGTATTGTCCCATCTGAGTCTGACGAGGAACCTGATTTGGTCGAAGAGCAAGTTCTCGAATATGTCCCCGAAGATGTCGTTCAATCGACCGCAAGGGAGACTAGTGGTCCGCATGGCCCAACGGATCATACCCAACTGCCTGATGATGAGGAGAGGCAAAGTAAGGGTCCTGATGAGGAGCCTGCCGAACAGTCAAACACCGGTGATGGAGGTAATACCTCCGTGGGACAAGCACCTGCAAATCCTGAATTTTTTGAAGTCTTCCGGGATGTTACACAGGAAGATCCCCCGGTTGATCTCAGCTTCCACCATTCTCAGGCCGAGAAACGGAAAGCTGTGGATTCTCCTATTCACCCTCAGAAGATCCCTCGGGTGGTCTCATTCATCGACTCCAGTGATAAAGATACTGGGGTTGAGATTCCCCCGAGTGTTAACGTTGCAGCATCGGCGGGTGTGAAGACTTCTGAACCGAACATGATCCCCTTTTCCCTCAAGGTTGAAGATCTAAGGGCTGAACCCTTGGGGGTTCCTTCATATCCTTCTCCTAGGATATGAAGGATATCCTATTATTATTTGCTTTTATATTCTAATGTGATTTTCTCTTCTATTTTTTAAGTATACGACACTGATATCGTCTGCGACCTCCAAGCTCGCCAAGTGAAGTCTATTCTTTAGGTGAGTCGAGGAGAAGCTTCTCATCAGAGCAATGACGGCATTATCCCACCTGAGTCTGACGAGAAACCTGATTTGTTCGAAGAGCAAGTTCTCGAATATGTCCCCGAAGACATCGTTCAGTCGACCACAGGGGAGACTAGTGGTTCGTGTGGCCCAACGGATCATACCCAACTGCCTGATGATGGGGAGAGGCAAAGTGAGGGTCCTAGTGAGGAGCCTGCCGAATAGTTAAACACCGGTGATGGAGGTAATACCTCTGTGGGACAAGCACCTGCAGATCCTGAATTTTTTGATGTCTTCCGGGATGATACTCAGGAAGATCCCGCAGCTGATCTCAACTTCCACCATTCTCAGGCCGAGAAACGAAAAGCGGTGGATTCTCCTACTCGCCCTCAGAAGATCCCTCGGGTGGTCTCATTCATCGACTCCAGTGATAAAGATACTGGGGTTGAGATTCCCCCGAGTGTTAAAGTTGCAGCATCGACTGGTGTGGAGACTTCTGAACCGAATAGAGGTCCCTTCCCCCCCCCCCCCCCCCCCCCCCCCCCCCCCCCCCCCGAGGTTGAAGATCTAGGGGATGAACCCTCGGGGGTTCCTTCATATCCTTCTCCTAGGATATACTGCGGGAGATGTCATTTGGTCAGGCTTTCATCGGGGATGACCACTGGAGCTATTTTCGGGATGGCTCTCCGACAGACAGTCTTCAGAATTTTTTCAATAGTGCATCTTATGTAAGTTATCCTTTTCTTCAATTGTCTTGTTTGCTAGATTTTCAAATTTTTAATTAAACCTTTTACAGATAGTGGATGAGTTCGCTGAGCTGGTTCAGATGCAGCAACATCAAGCTGATAGAATAAGGCGTCTCGAAGCTCAGCTGAAGGAAAGTGAGGATCACCGCGCTCGGATCGAAGCGGCTTATGAAAAAGAGATGGGCTCTGCCCAAGTGTTCGCCGACCACTGTTTAGCGAAGCAGGTGGAGGCCGAGGAAAGGGCTTCTTTGGTAGAAGAGAAAACTGAGTCGCTACAAAATTTATTGTCTTCTGCCCAATAATCGATGCTTAGGGCCGAGCAAGAAGCAGAGCTGTCTAAGTCGACGTATAAATAGAAAATTGAAGACCTTGAGCACCAAGCATTGGCAGTCGAATCCTTATCCCGAGAGGCCAGGCTGGAACTTGAAGTCCAAGGGGTGGATCGTTTCAAATGATCCCCTGCCTATGGTGCCCTTCTCCTTCGGGAGTTTCAACGAGGGTTAGTGGCGAGTTCTTCAAAGTCAAGAATCGGGCAACTGAGAAGGCCCAAACCATCTGGGAGCTGTCGATCAAAAATCATGTGGATCAGTCCTTGGAATCTCTTCAGACTCAGATGAAGGAGTGGAGAGTTTACTGCCGTAGCAGAGGCAACGAGTCCCATCCTATGCATTTAGAGGTTCCATCCGAGCACTACCTCTAGACTTTTTATAGTAGTCAAGAGTCGGTCGAGGAGGGTGTGATCTCCGATGTCGGACCTATCCCAGGAAAGGATTACAGTCATTGGATGGATGACTCAGTCGACACAATCGCTTGGCCTTCTAACGAAAGTCTGCTCTGCAAGTACGAGATGGTGCCCGACCCGAGTATTGGCAAGAGTTCGAAATCCTCACAACCTTAATTTTTGTAGAATTTTCATAAGTTTTTTATAGAGATTTTTGTAACTGTAAAGAATTCTTTACAATTCTTTTTGTAAAATGTAACAATTCTTTTGTATTTAATAAAATCCCTAGCTTTTCTGAATCGAGTGGTCTTAATCTGATTTCATTACTCACGGAATTTCTTCAACTTGACTCTATTACCGAGTATCTTATTAAACCTGCTATTTCTGTTTGGGTAACTTAACTGAGTATCTTATTTAACCGGTTTCGTTCCCTGAATAATTTTTAACTTCAAGTATCTTATTAAATTGGTTGTTGCAATCTTCATGCCAAGTATCTTATTAAACTGGCTAGTATTATTGACCGAGTCATCTTAAAAAAGACAATTAGGATTATACTTGTGTTTTATACACGGTTGCTACCCGAACATTTCATCAAGGCTCACTATGATCATATGTTCGAGTCCTTACACATTACTGATGACGTCTCCCCAGTTTTTATACGCAAGGGTTTGCCGAATTTTTAAGCTTTTTGAATCGCTCAACACAGCTACGCATTTCACCGGAATTTTTTTCGATAGCATCCCGAGTTGGTGCATCGGGTTTGCCTTTTTACTAAGGTCGATTGACCTTGCTCGGGTGGCATGCTCCTTCAAGCTTCTCCGTCCCTTCGGGAGTCAATGGTCCCGAGTATTCTATTTGCATGTTCTTATTATCATGCTTGTCTTCCATATGTTCTTATTATCATATGCTTTGTCTTTCGGAAATCCCGAGTTTTGATTTTTATTACTGCAAATTAACAAAGATTTAAATTTCACAGCTAATATCTGACCTAACTAAAATTGTCCTGACTAAAAAATCATTAAAGGATAGAAAATCTTCAGATATTGGGCATTGCATGGTCGGGGTAGAACCCCTCCATTGGGTCGTGCAATCCAATACGCTCCATGGCCAGCTATTCCTTCGACTTTGTACAGGCCTTCCCACTTATCAGCCAGGGAACCTACAACTTTATTTTTTGTGTTCAATGACACCTTCCTGAGTACCAGGTCTCCTAGCTGGAATTTTTTGACCTGAACATGAGAGTTATAGTGGCGAGCTACTATTTGTTGATATGTCATATTTCGTATTTGGGATTTCTCCATTTTCTCTTCTACCTCATCTAGACTTTGTAATAGCATATCAACATTCTGATCTTCATTATATAACCTGACCCAGGGTGACGTATATGACGTTTCTATGGGGATAACAGTTTCTGTTCCAAACGCTAAAGTGAATGGAGTCTCTCCTGCTGACGTTCTTGTTGTTGTCCGATATGCCCATAATACTTCGGGAACCTTTTCAACCCAGCTTCCTTTCTTGGCATCTAGCATTTCTTTGATTGTGTGCTTGATGATTTTGTTCACTGCTTCAACCTGCCCATTTGTTTGAGGGTGAACAGGTGTGGCATGGTAATTGGCAATCCGGTACTCTTTGCACAACTGTCTGAATTTCAGGTTATCGAACTGGGTGTCGTTGTCAGTGATTATAGTGTTTGGGACTCCAAACCTATAAAGTATATTCTTTTTCACAAAAATTGTGGTGTTTGCTTCTGTGATAGGTACCAATGATTCAGCTTCTACCCACTTCGTGAAATAGTCAACGGCTATTATGGCATACTTTGCTCCACCCCCTGTCCCAGCTGTCATTGGGCCGATTAAATCCAAACCCCACATGGCAAATGGCTATGGGGATGTGAGATTTCTGAGCTGCTCAGGGGGTCATCGGATGCCATTAGCAATCCTTTGGCAAGTATTGCAACTCTCCGAACATTGTTGTGCATCTGAGAACAGAGTAGGCCAATAATAGCCTTGTCTGAGTACCTTGTGTGCCAAACTTTTACCCCAGTGTGGCTTTCGCAAACTTCTCCATGGATTTCCTGTAATATCCGATATGCATCCTCCACTGACACACATCTTTGGAGTTTTTGGGAATACCCCCTTCTGTATAGTTCTCCTTCAACCAATGTGTACCTTACTGATCTATACCTGATATGTTTTGCTTGTAAGGGATCTTTCGGGAGCACGCCTTCTTCCAGGAACCTTTTTAGCTGAGTTTTCCAATCGTCTAGCGGTGTTCAGATTTCTAAAATTTTTAAGTTTCTCGGTTCAGCTGTGCTCGGTTTGAGGAGATGTGCAACCGGAATAATCTTTGGCCTGATTGTGGTTGTTGCAGACGCTAGTTTGGACAATGCATCTGCCTTTTCATTCTCTTCCCTGTGGATCTAGGCAATCTTATATTCTTTGAATTTTTGGAAAAGCTGTTTTGCAATGTCACGGTAGGCTATCATGCCTTCATCCTTGGTTTGGTACTCGTCCAGGACTTGGTTGACAACTGCTTGTGAATCACTGAATATCTCGACTTCATCTGTCCCGAGAGCTATGCAGACTTTGAGTCCAACTAGTAGTGCCTCGTACTCGGCTTGATTGTTGGTTGCTTTGAAGTCAAACCTCATGGCACATTCGACATCATCTCCTTCTGGAGTGCATACTACGATCACTGCCCCGCTGCCATGAGTGTTTGAAGAGCCATCAATATACAATTTTCATGGGAAATTTTTTCTCAACATCCTTTTTGCTTCCAGGTTTGGCTCTGGGAACTCTGCTATAAAATTTGCCACTGTTTGCCCTTTGAGGGATGTCTTGGGGACGTAGTGGATATAGAATTCACTTAGCTTGATAGCCCATTTGGTCAGTCTTCCTGAAATCTCTGGCTTCTGTAGAATTTGCTTTAATGGACAGTTAGTGAGTACCTGAATTGTATGAGCTTGAAAATATGGCCTTAGCTTCCTTGCTGCTGAAACCAATGCTATGATCATTTTCTCTGCCTGTGAATACCTGGTCTCGGCTGGTAGAAGTGCCTTGCTGGTATAGTATACGGGCTTTTGTACTCCATCTTCTGTTCTAACTAGGACTGAGCTTGCTGCTAGTTCCGTAATTGATAAGTACAAATGGAGTGTCTCTCTCATCTAAGGTTTTGAAATGATGGGAGCCTGCCCTAGGTATTCTTTAATTTTTAAGAATACCTGCTCGCACTCTTCATTCCATTCGAGTATTTTTCCCTTTTTTAATTACTTTGAAAAGGGGTGTGCATCTGTCCGTGGCCTTTGAGATGAATCTACCCAAGGAAACTAAGCATCCTGTTAGGTGCTATACTTCTTTGAGGGTCCCTGGTGAAGTCATTTTCTACAGGGCCTGGATCTTCTCGGGGTTGACTTCGATTCCTCTTTGGTAGACTTGAAAACCCAGGAATCTTTCCGAAGGAACTCTGAATAAACACTTGTTTGGATTTAGCTTTATTTGGTATCTTCTCAAGACATCAAATGTCTCTCACAAGTCTGAAGTATGCTTGTCTGCCATGATGCTCTTGGTCAACATGTCATCAATGTATACTTCCATGTGCATTCCTATTTGTCGTGCAAAGATTCTTTTGATCAGCCTTTGATATGTTGCCCTTGCATTTTTTTAACCCAAATGGCATTACTGTGTAACAGTCCAACCCCTTATTAGTTATGAATGCTGTTTTTTCTTCATCGGCCTTGTTCATCCGGATTTGGTTATATCCTGAATAGGCGTCGATGAAACTAAGCAGCTCATAGCCTGATGTAGCGTCCACCAACTGATCTATCCTCAAAAGTGGAAAACTGTCTTTTGGGAATGCCTTGTTTAAATCTGTGAAATCTACGCACATCCTCCACTGTCCATTCTTCTTTTGGACGAGGACTACATTAGCTACCCATTGAGGGTAATTGACCTCTCTAATCAATCCTACAGCGAATAGCTTCTCTACTTCATGTTTGATTGCCGAACTCCTCTCGGGATTGAATGATCTTCTCTTTTGTATCACCAGTTTTGCATTCGGGTCTACTATGAGATGGTGAGATATTATTCGGGCATCTATCCCGACCATGTCTTCATGACTCCAAGCGAACACATCCCTGTATTCCTTAAGTAGATCAATGGGCTTTGTTTGACTTTTCCTTCCAGGTTGGCCCCGATCTTGATCTTTTTATCTGGTTCATCTTCTTCTTAGATGATTTCTTTTACCGGTTCAGTTTTAGATTCATTCGGCTCTTCCCTTGAATTGAATTCGAATGACAGTGGCTCTTTCTTTTGACTCGGCAACATTTTAGTGCAAACCTGTTCATTCTTGTCTTTGTATGCTGACAGGTTAGCTCTTCGGGCCATCTCTTGGGATCCCTTAACTACTCCGACCCCTATTCGATCGGGAACTTGATCATTAAGGCATAGATGGCTGCTACGGCCCTAGTTTTATTTAAAAATGGTCGACCCAACAACTCGTTATACGGATAATTGTCCAAGTCTACTACCACGAAGTTGAGCAATACAGTTCTTTGACAATGTGCCACTCCGATCTTTACGGGAAGCTTTACCGTCCCGAGTGACCTGACCTCAATTCCCCTGAATCCTCTGAGTGGAGTATGGAAAGACTTTAGCTCCTTTCGGTCTAACCTGAGTTGATCGTAGACGGCTACATTGAGAATGTCTGCTGAACTTCCATTATCTATCAGAATTCTCCTGACTTCCCAGTGACCAATCCAGGCACTCATGACCAATGCGTCATTTGACCGAACATCGACCGCATGTAAATCTACTTCTGTGAATGTTATTGGGGCCCATCCTTCCTTTACCCTTTACGTCAAAGTTATTTCTTGCTTCTACTGCTTCTCTGATTTCCTGTGTTCGCTCTCGGTTACTTCTCCCAGTAGATGGTCCTCCAAATATTTTATATATTACATGATTGGCCTCTGGACTGGCCCTTTGATTTCGACCAGAGCTGTGATCGGCCCTGATCTCCTTCTTTGTTTCTGATTTCTCATCTCTTGTCAATATTACATCATGTAGATGTCCTTCCCGAATGAGGGTTTCTATGTAATCTCTGAGCTGGTAACACTTGGAAGTTTCATGACCGGTTTTCTTATGGAATCTACAGTATTTGGTGGTATCTCGTCGGGTAAATTGAGACTATCGTCGTGGCTCTTGTACTATATTATTTGTTTCCATAATGGCTAGGATTTCCTCCTGCTTTTTTTTCGAAGAGGGGTGTAGTTGGTGTATCTGCCTCAGTTTTTTTCCTAGTCTGTTCGACATTACCCATGTTTCCCCCGTCCATGTTCTTTTCTTTGTTGTTTCCTTTCTGTTTTCCCTTTTGGTTCTGCATCTTGGACTCAGCGTCCTTCTCTGGTTTTCCTCTATGCATGTAGCATCCTCCAGTGGCTAACTCTTCTTCTTCGGCTAGTGCTTTTCCTCCTACCATGTCCATCATATCTACATATCTGGTCAGTCAGGCTCTTCTTAGGTCGAAAAACAACCATCCATTATGTAGGTTATTGATGAATGTAGCAATTATAGCTTCATCTTTTGCACTGTCGATTTTTGATACTGCTTGGTCGAATCTTCCCAGATACTTCTTCAGCAACTCATCTTTCCCTTGTTTTTTTTTAAGAAAGGTAAGCCACTGATTTTTCCTGTGAACATTGCTCATAAATTGCCTTGAGAAACTCCTGCTCAGTTCACTAAAACTTCCAATACTTGCTGGGGTCAATCTCCCGAATCATCTTGAGCCCATATCTCCTAAAGTTTGTAGAAAGTTGAGGCATAGTAAGGGATCGCTATGGGCACACTGGGCCATAACACTTTTATAGCGTCTGACATGTTCTTTTGGGTCTGTATCCTTTTTGAACTGCTCCAAGTGTGGCATCCTGAATCTTTCTGGGAATGAAGTTCCCAGGATGTCCCTGGTGAATGGGCTGTCAAAATCCTCGTCAGATAAATCGATGTACCCATAACGTCTGACTAACGCATTCATTTGACGCCTATTGTTCTCGACCTCTCGAGTTAGGCTCTGGATTATGACATCTCTGTCTCTCACATGACTTCCCTGATGGTTGAACCGCTGGGTAACTGTCATTCCTCTTTCTGGCTCTTCACTTTGATACCGGGTTTCACATATGATTCCATGATGACGCTTGCGATGGTACTGATCGCTATCTTCTGATAATGATCGATCCCTATACCGGTCATGTTTGCGGTGTCTAGCACGGGCTGTCTGATCCTGGTTCTGCTTCTGGTGTGGTCATTCCTCTTTAGGTGTTTCATGTCCAGCCTGATTGATTGGAACAGAGTTCCTTCCGGCTTTCGGTACATTTAGTTCTAGCTCTACCACAACCGAACGAAGCCTCACAGACGGGAGGTTAGGGGTTTGTGCCTCTGCAGCCAGTAGATCCACTCCTTCCTTTGTTGCGTTTGCCACCAATTGTTGCAACGCTTCTCGAAAACGTTGTGTCAGGTCTCCACAGGTTGGAGAAACTTGTTGGATCCTCGCCAGGAATGTAGGTTGGTTCTCCGTGGTTACAACATGATCTCACTAGCTGCTACTGCTAACATGGAAGTTATCTGGAGATTTCTGGACATCCCCAGAACTGCTTCTGCTTCCTGCCATTGCTTTTAATTAAATCGGAGGTTCAAGTGCCTCGTTCTAGCGCCAATTGTTGACGTTGATTTTTGGATGTATGAGAAAAGCTAACAAGGATTGGATTTCAGCTGTAATTTCAAAGAGAAAGAGAAAGAGAAAACAATCAGACGTTTTTTTACTTGGTAAAACTTCGATGACCGGAGAAACATCCACTGGTGGTTGAATGATTAACCAAGCCAAAATCGACTATGAAATAATATAATTACAATTCTCGATCTCTCTTTCTTCTCTTTGATTTTTCTACTATTCCTCCTCCTTTTTTGGTGAGATTATGGGTATATTTATATGTTTATAGAACCCTAATCTGCTTTGTACAAGTAATAGAAGATCTTTGTATTTAATTGTGAGTATTTACTTGCTTGAAGCTGATTGTCTTCTTTCCTGTTTCGGAGTCTTGTATTGAGATCGGATGAGACTCCAGTAATGTAGTCCAATTAGGACTTATTTCCTTATAAGAGCGTAGTCTTTTTAAAGAAATAAAGTTGTTGCTTGATTGGGAACCTTTCCTGCTCAATATCTTGTTCTCAATGGGATTCTTTTTTTATATGGATATCTTCGTGTATTTTAATGACTTGATCTGTGTGAGCTATGCGCTGGGCTCTTTATTAAGTTTTCTTCATGTTTGTCTCGAGTAAGGACAATACCCACTGGTCCCCGAGTACTGTCATTTGATCCCGAGTAGAAATGTCATTTAACCAGCCCCGAGTGTCATTAACTGATCCCGAGTTGTATTTGACGTCGATTGACCCTGAGCAGGTTTTGTTCAACATCTGCTTACTCGGGTTTGCTCTTATTCGGTGATGTCTTATAAGATATTTTCTGAATGCCTATTCGGATGTCCACCTGGCAATTTATTCTCTTTGTTGATGACGTGTACGTACGATAAAATTCACATATAACAATTTTATTTTTCTAGCTTGTATTATTATTATTATTAGTTAGGTTAGGTTGAATATTTTAATTTTATAATAATAAGTTAGGTTGTTACTATAGTTTTGATAAATTTATTTTACTCATTTGTTATTTAAATTTATTCATAAATGTTATTAAGTTAATTTCGTTTGACATGAATATTTTAAAGTTAAATTATAAATGAATAAATAATCATTTTAAAAATATATTAATGATACATTGATATTTTCTAACAGCTTATTTGATTAAAGAATTATTGAAAGAGATATTCCATCTCTATGCAATAAGATGAAATATCATTTTCTCATAAATTCTTTGATTATTTATATTGAAATAGAAATCATAAAGAAATTTAAATAAATCTAATTATATATGATTTTTAAGAAACAAAATATAACATCAAGTTCTATTTTGATTCTCAATTCTAGTATCAGTATAATATTATTATTTTGTATCATTACTTTGAACCTAAATCCCATGAGAAAACTAGATAGGTGTTGAATCCATGGACATTCTCATTATCATTTGGACGAGCCCGACGGCCCCGACCATCAACAAAGCGCACTTAAGACATGGTGATAAAGGAGAATCTTGCCAAAGCTATGGGGGTGCGTTTGGCACAGACATGGGACAGGGTAAGGTGGAACGGGACGGGACGGGACATGACAGGACAGGACATACTGTTCTATATTGTTTTTGGTAGGTCTAAGACAGAACTGTTCACTGTACTGTTGTATGTTTGGTATGACTGGGACAGGACGGGACAAGATGTTCAAATGACCAGAGTGCATTTCTTGTCCTATCCAATGTTTGTTACCACATAATAGTGATAAATATTTTTATATATCATATTTGGGAGAAGACAAGTCAATATTTATTTATTTTTATTAAAAAAATATTTTTATATATCATATTTCATAAAAATAATAATATTGTAATTAAAAAATAGTTTAATTAATAATTTTTTAGAAGACATGTGATTTTTTTTTCAAATTATAATATTATTATTATTATGGTCATTCCCTCATTTTTTGAATAATAATATCAATTAATAATATTATTTCCTCAAATTTTTTAAATAAAATTATTATTCAATTTTACATGCTCGTAATTCTGAATAATAGAAATGAAAAATATATTTTAGAAGTTTTAATTATTCAACCACACATCTTTTCTTTTCACATAATAGTAAATTACGGATAATACTTAATAACATGATCCAACAAAAAAGTTAATGAAATATATTTGTTCACGAACCTAATAACAAAATCCATAACACAAACATGTTCACAATTCCAACAAAATGTAAGTTTCAAATATATTCACAATTCCAACAAAATATAAGTTTCAAACATGTTTCAAATATGTTCACATTTCCAACAAAATATAAGTTTCAAACATGTTAACAATATCAAACATGTTCACTCCTCTAGAATTGCCTTCACGAAATCCGGTTTGTAAGAATCGTTCAAGTCATTCCAAATGCGCAATTGGGTTGGCTTATTTCCAAAATACATAGCAACCCGTATCACTTGCATACGATCAAGACCCATACCCTCTCAGTACGCTGCTTCTACCACTTTCTGCAAAGAGGCGAGAAAGAGTTGGAAAAAGATGTGAGCCTCAAGTACCACAAAGAAATATATGTTGATAATTGAATTGGACACGGCACAGATACACACTAAATTGGCAAGAAATTCCTGGCCATCAAGGTAGGTCATTTTCATGATTTCAATCTCTTTTTACAAATTTGTTCCCATCCAAGTTAGCTCATTAGATGCTTAAGATATTTGGATTGACCAACTAACTAATTCTTCAATTAAAGTAAGAGAAGCGCTTGCATTTGGCATTATAAATTGTCAAACCATCGACACACTCTAATGATCACCTACTTCATTTTATCTTCCAGATGCTTTTAAAAACTCTAGTTTCAAGCTCTAGCATATTGACAGGCAGGCAACATCCAAAATATTCTTACCAAGCAATAAAATGGACCATCCCCATAGTTATTACTTCTCTTTCAAAGAACTTTTGTTTACTCATTGAAATGAACAAATAGGACAATAGGTATTATTGAATTCTAGCATTTCCTTTGGTTTATCACTGTAATTTGTATCTCTTTTTTTTTTGTCATTTAATATTACTCAAAGAAAATGCATCAAAATCCTTCATCTCTCAAGATGATTGTTATCCCAACTAAATAATTCAAATAAATAAATAAAAAACAATAGCTTAAAGCCTTAAACTCATTGTTATTATGCACACGGTACTCTAAGCAATCTCAGAATGCTGGCACCATTTCAGGTCCATTTTGGTTCATTTCGTTAGAAACCTTCTGAAATGTTTATCGATCAGTTGATCACTACTCTAGGGAAACCTAAACTGAACATTTCATTTCCAAACAACTGAGTTCTCACATGGTAGATTACGTAAAAATCACTGACAATCATAGGTTTTCAATCCTCTATCTTCGACAACCATGATGCATAAAAATAAAGATATATCATATGACAATGAGAAAAACTATCTCTATGTTACTCATACCACCACATATGCCCAAACTAACACCAAATTGACGTGATACAAGTATACAACTCGTAGAATACTCTATTTACAAATGCATTACCAATTCACCGGCATGGATGATTATACAAGAAAAGATTAGAAGATGTTTGGGATTGAAAATTGAAAAGAAGAGTACCTCATCCTTCTTGCTTTTGCCTCCAGTGGAGAACTTGTAACTTCGAAAGATGAGTAAACACCAACCAGTTAAAGATACAATCACAAACTGCAACAATTTAAAATTAGAAAGGAAAAAAAATCCAATCAATCTTGTTTGTTTCCTATGATATTACACTGATAAATTATTGAAAACACAAAATCTCACTAAAAACATCCACAAGATCGACGATACGATGCAAAAGAGTAGGAGACGAGAGAATTAGAGAAAGGAAAGAAATTAATCTGTCAATGGCAGTATGGCACAATGAAAAATTGATAAAATCTCAAAAAATCACTTAAAACGCAATCATTTGGCTAAAATAAGCATGGATTTCACAAACAAAATTCAGATTATTAACTGAAAATAATAATGAAATGAGGTGAGAGAGAAACCGATTTCAGTCGGACGGCTGACGGTTGAGAAACGAAGAAGTCAATCGAGTTGTGAGGTGGCGCCGACAGCTGTTCTTGTGTGAACAGAGGATGCGTCACCCCGACGAAGGCGAGTTCGCGTGACCCCGACGATGGCGAGTTCGCTTGATGCAGACGAAGATGGATCTGCAGCAGGTGGGTCTGAGAGAGAGACAAAAGTGGTCGACGGTTGTTTCTGTTTGAATAAAGGATGTGTGACCTAGACGACGGTGAGTTCGCGTGACCCCAACAACTGCTAGTTCGCGTGACCCCGACAACGGCGAGTTCGCGTGACACCTACGAAGATGGATCTGCAGCCGTGGGTTTGAGAGAGAGACGAGCGGCAGTGATGAGGGTTTGAGAGAGACGAGCGGTCGATCAGGGTAATTTTTTTTTTATAGTTGATAGTTTTATAAATTTAAAAAGCTTTGAGGGTTAAAAATGTCTTTTCCAGACTTGTCCCATGCATGGGACAAGTCTGGCCTAGGGTGTGAGGTGAGACAAGTTTTCATGGTTTTTGTCCCATGTTGTCCCGTCCCGTCCCATGTTAATGGCACACCAAACGTGGGACAACAAAAAGTTGTCCCATCCCGTCCCGTGTACCAAACGCACCCTGGAGGAATTCCTGGCCAGGTGGAAGGCCAAATCCTTGGCAATCCTCGTCAATTACACTAGCACCAGAGTCGGCATATTGGCTTCAAAAAGTTTGTACGTTAAGAGTTACAAGTACCCGATGAGGTTCATTTGTCTTTATATGAAAATTGTTTCATATTCAAGTTTTAATTTTATTTCTCTTTATTATTTATGCTCACTTTTGGTACAAATTCGACATATATTTGTTCATATTTATCCAGTTTGCCCACCCTGACATGGCCCGATAAGTGTTGGATCGGGCCTTCCAAAAAATCGTGTCAAAGAAGTCTACTATTCTTAACAAGCCGGACCTATTAAGGCCACGCGGGCCTGGCTTGGCCCACAGGTCTGGTCCGCACCGGCCTTATTAACAATCTTTTTTTAAAAAATAAAAATAAATTGCAATGGGTGGTGATCAGACATGGTTCTTGAGGAAGAGGCTTTGTTAAGTTTTATATATTTATATTTATTGTTTAATAAGTTTTTTTTAATTGCATTATTAAGTTATGTAAATTTTAATAAATATGTTATTTATTAAAAAAGATTATATATTAGAATAAAAATGGGACAGGCTTCAGCCTAGCATGTTTAAGGGTCAGACCATACCAGGCCCGACCTGGTTGGTGGGTATACTGGTTGGGCTTGGCCTGTCTAGCTAATTATAATCATATAACTGCTCTGTTTTGTATATTTTTCCATCTATGTTTCAATTTCAACATTTTTGTGTGAATCTACATGCAGTTTGAAGTTCTCTATTGAGTAAGTACTCTGAGAAATATAATTAATAAATTGAATTTAGTGAGTTTTGTGATGATTATGGGATTTCACATGAGTTCTCAGCTCCTAGAACTCCTCAACAAAATGTTGTTGTTGTTGAGAAGAAGAATCGTGTCTTGCAAGAGATGGCTAGGGTCATGCTCAATAGCAAGAAAGTCCCTAGAAATTTTTGGGTCGAAGTAGTCAATACAACATGCTATGTTACTAATAGAGTTTTTAGAAGACCTGACACAAAACAAACCTCCTAAGAACTTTGGAAGGGCAAAAAGCTCAATATGAGTTACTTCCACACTTTTAGGAGTAAGTGTTTTATTTTGAATGACATAGATCACTTAGGAAAGTTTGATGATAAAAGTGATATTGGTCTCTTTCTTGGGTATGCTAATAATAGTTGTGCATATAGAGTGTTCAATTTGAAAACCAAGACTATTATGGAATCTATTAATGTGAAAATGAAGATCTTAGCATGATTGACTTGTGTGATGATAATGGTGTCAATAAACCTAAAGAATATTTGGTGAATGACATTAAAGCACCTATTGATGTGACTAGTTGTGATGAAAGCAACACACAATTTCAGACATCCATAACTAAATTGATCCCTTTCTATATATATGATTGTAATTAACATACACTACATGTAGAAACAAGTTGGAACTGGCACATTATTGTTTAATCCCAGTAGCTTGGGAACAAGAACTGCTGTTTATTAACAAACTGAAAAACAAGACACACTTAAGGAGCAAGCACACCACGTTATCTATGAATCGACCCACTTTTTTTTTTGAAAAGGAAAATCATTCAAGAAACAAAACACAGGCATTAGCCATTACAATCAGTATGGATCAGACTGTAAACTGAAACTGAAGATAAAAATAAATTGAAGGAAAAATTTCAATACAGAAAATGTTCTTTCATTACATTCCAGTTTAATTTTCTCCAGCATACAAAGGTATATATATATTGGATACATGGTTTGAAGTTAAGATTGATAATCGAAAAGTACAAGAAGTTTAGGCTAAATTCTAGCTGATAAAGAACTAAAGTTAAGGACACCCATACTTGTACTACCTGCTACAACAACTACCATCATTACAAGACTGAAAAATAGCAGGAAAAAAAAAATACTAAAATATCTAACTAGACTTAATGTCCAAATCAAATCTCAACTGCTTTCTCCTTGAGATTTCTTTCGGACACTCTAAGCATTCCTCTAAGAAATTCAAACCTGGAACTTGTAAGAGATTTAGTAAAAATATCAGCTAGCTGCAACTCTGATTTACAATACAACATCTTGATTTCACCTTCCTTCTCAGCTTCACGAATTGAATGAAATTTAACCTTGATGTGCTTAGTTCTTCCATGCTGAACATGATTAGTTGCAATTGCAATTGTAGACTTGTTATCAATCAGCAATTCTGTAGGATCAGTTTGTTTAATTCCCAAGTCATCAAGTAGTTTTCTTAGCCAAATAGCTTGGTTTGCAACTGATGCAGCAGCAATGTATTCAGCCTCTGCAGTAGACTGTTCAACAACTTCTTGCTTCTTGGATCTCCAACAGAAAACACCTGATCCAAATGAAAACACATACCCTAAAGTGCTTTTGGAGTCATCAACACATCCTGCCCAGTCACTGTCTGTATAACCTTTAAGAATCAATTTTCCACCACCCTTGAACCAAATTCCATACTCAACTGTGCCTTTCAAATACCTGAGCACTCTTTTGCCAATTCCAAAGTGAACATTACTAGGAGAATGCATAAATCTTGATAGTAGCACTGATGAAAACATTAAATCAGGTCTAGTTGAGGTTAAATACAACAAACTTCCAACTAGACTTCTGAAGCTTGAAGCATCAGATAACTTCTCACCATCATTTTTTGACACTCTTGCATTCAACGCTAAAGGAGTTGAAATTGACTTGCATGAATCCATCTTAAATTTATTCAAAACATTCATTGCAAACTTCCTTTGGCAAATAAATATACCTGAGCTGCATTGAAATATTTCAATTCCCAGAAAATATTTCATTAATCCTAGATCTGACATTTCAAAAATCTGCTCCATCTTCACTTTAAACTCAGTCAACAACTTCGGATCACTGCTGGTTATGAATAAATCATCCACATACAAAGAAATAATGAGCAAATTATCATTACAAGTGCCTTTGACATACAGTGTAGCTTCACTGTTGCTCCTCCTGAATCCAGACTGAATTAGATAAGCATCAATTTTACTATACCAGGCCCTTGGAGCCTGCTTTAAACCATAGAGAGCCTTCCTTAGCTTGTAAACCAAATGTTTACACCCTTTAATCTCAAAGCCTTCTGGTTGAGCAACAAAAATATCCTCATTGAGGTCACCATTTAAGAATGCTGATTTAACATCTAGGTGATATATTTTCCAACCAAGATGTGTTGCCAAAGCAATAAGCATCCTAATCATATCATGCCTTGCCACCGGAGCAAAGGTATCTCTATAATCAATACCAGGTAACTGAGCATAACCTTTTACAACTAATCTAGCCTTCAACTTGTGTACAGAGCCATCTGGATTAAATTTTGTTATGTACACCCATTTAACTCCTATTTCTTGTTTCCTGGCAACTCAACTAGCTCCCAAGTCTCATTCTTGTTAATCATATCAATTTTAGCTTGCATTGCAGCAATCCAATCATGAGACTTTGAAGCTTGAACATAGCAATTAGGTTCAACAACAGCAAAACTACATCTTTCATACACATCAACCAAAGACTTGAGCTTCAATACTTCTGTATCTGAGGTGGAATCAACTCTAAATTCATCTCCATTACTTGCAGCTAGTGCAGCTAAATCATTTGTATCAATCGAATGATCTTCAATGAAGACATACTTTGAAGAATCTGAGTCTTTTCTGCAAACTTGTTGTTTTTCAAAATCCCAATAGCTTCCTTCATCCACAACAACATCTCTACTTGTGACAACTTTGCTAGAGCTGAGATCAAACACCCTGTAGCCCTTGGATTTGACAGAATAGCCAATAAATATGCCTTTAGTAGACTTCTGATCTAGATTTGATCTATAAGCAGCTGGAATATAAAAATAGCATACTGAACCAAAAACTTTGAGATGCTTGGCTGATGGTTTTCTGCCCGACCAAGCTTCCACAGGTGTTCTTCCTTGAACTGCAGTAGTAGGAAATCTGTTTAAAAGGTACACAGCAATGTAAACAGCCTCAGCCTAGAAAGACTTAGGTAAGTACTTCTCAAACATCATGCACCTTGCCATATCCATAACAGTTCTATTTTTTCTTTTTGAAACTCCATTCTGCTCAGGAGAATAAGGAACTGATAACTGGTGATCAATTCCAAAATCCTCACAAAATTGATCAAATTGGTTTGATGTATACTCCTTCCCATTATTTGATCTAAGAGCCTTGATCTTCAAACCACTTTGATTCTCTACCAGATTTTTAAACTTTTTAAATATTCCAAATACTTGATCCTTTGTATGTATGAAATTTACCCATGTCATCCTATTAAAATCATCAATAAAGAGAACAAAGTATTTGTTCTGATTCAAGGAAGCTATCCTCATTGGTCCACAGACATCAGTATGAACCAACTCTAGCTTTTCTTTAGCTCTCATCACAGGATTAGAATGGAAAGGTTGTCTATGCAATTTTCCCTCTTGACAGCTTTCACACACTTCATCAAGTATTGAGATTTCTGGTAAATTTCTAATTAAACCAGATGTTTGCATGAATTTTAAAGTTTTGAAATTATAATGGCCAAACCTCTGGTGCCACTTCTTACTATTATCTCCTCTAACACTTAAAGCTTGTTGATTAAGTGAATCACGTTTTAAAGGAAAGGTATTGTCACACATCCTCACTTTCACAACTTCAACATTTTGAGGATCAAAAATAGTGCATGCATTATTTTTGAGTGACAAAGAGTAATTTTTATGCAACAACTGAGCCACACTGAGCAAATTTTGGGAGAGACATGGCATAAATAAGACATCAGAAATCAGCTTCTTACCTCTTTTTTGTATTAATGAGAACTGACCCCTTTCCAGCAGCTTGCACTACTTCTCCATTGCCTAAAGTTATCTTAGACTGTATTGATCTGTTAAGAGAATTGAATAGACTTAGATCATTAGCCATATGACTGGTGCAGCCACTATCCACAAACCAGGTAAGATTACTTGTAAGAGAAATTTTGAGTTGCCATAAACAATTGTTCTTCCTGCTCCTTTTGATCTTCAGTAAAATGAGCTTGCTGAGCTGGTTGTTGAGAAGCTTGTGCATGTTTTGATCGATAAAATTTTTCTGTATGACCAATCCGGTTGCAAAATTTACAATGAAATATTGGCTTATTCTTAAACCAATAGTCTTTCTCAGCATGACTTTTGCGTTTACAGATGCCACATGATGGAAATTTATCTTTCTTTTGAACATTACTTGAACCTTCACCAACATTGTTCTTACTCTCTTTATCTTTAGAATGCTTGTTATAGGATTTCTTACTTTTATGCTTTGCTTGGACAGCACCTTCAACAGGTTCTTCAACTCTAATTGAAGCTCTTTGCTCTTGAGCATGCAAATTTCCAACAAGTTCAGCAATTGAGAGTCTTTCCATGTCACAGGCCTATTCTATTGCTGAAATTTTGGCTTCAAATTTATCTGAACACTGACCACTATCTTCTCAACAATCTTCAGATCTGGAAACACCTCTCAATGCAACCTGATTTGATTAACCAGGTTCATTAGTGTAACACCCAGTTTTTCAGGCCCAAGTTTAAAAAAAAATGGGATAAGCGTGAAACAGAAAAGGCATCAGGTGAGTAAGCCAAGTGAACTGCATGGCTGACAGGCAGCTGTGAGCTTGTCATAAGTATATATATATATATGAGGATAAATGTTGTGAGAGCTAGAAAGCAGTAGAATCAAGCAGAAGAAAGGAAAAAGAAGAAAAGAGAAAAGTCAGTGAAGCTCTCGTAATTTCAGATTTCAGTTGATTCTTCTTTGATATCCAGTTTCTAATTGTAACACCCAGTTTTTCAGGCCCAAGTTCAAAATAAAAAAAATAGGATAAGCGTGAAGCAGAAAAGGCATCAGGTGAGTAAGCCAAGTGAACTGCATGACTCACAGGCAGCTGTGAGCTTGTCATAAGTATATATATATATATATATATATATATATATATATATATATATATATATATATATATATATATATATATATATATATATATATATGAGGATAAATGTTGTGAGAGCTAGAAAGCAGTAGAATCAAGCGGAAGAAAGGAAAGAGAAGAAAAGAGAAAAGTCAGTGAAGCTCTCGTAATTTCATATTTCAGTTGATTCTTATTTGATATCCAGTTTCTAATTGGATTTCGTGATTGAAAGGAAAAAAGACGAAGGGAACCTAGCATACTCAGTCTAAGATAAGCTTGACGTCTAAGTTGTGAGTGAATTAAGTTTCAGTTTTGTTTTTAACTCAAGTTTACAGTTTTATGCTTTAATTGCTGCAAATCATTTTAAGCTTTTTATTACTTTTTATGATTGATGGTGAGTAAACAGAGAACTGAAAATATATATTTATGCTTATATTAGCATTCAGAAATAGTATATTATTTTTATGAATTATCAAGAAGAGATTATGATTTCTATAAAAGCACCATGTACCCTTCCCCAGTTATGATTATGGTTGGCTTTTGGGGCCGTTCTACACATGTGTATGTCATGAGTTGCTCTGCATGTGCATGACCAGAGAAAGAGTAATAGAGTCGCTCTGCACTTGTATGACCAGAGAGTCGCTCTGCCCGAGTATTGACCAGAGAAAGAGTAATTGAGTCGCTCTGCTCGAGTATGACCAGAAGTTATTCATGACTGTGTTTGCCTGAATATATTTCGGCTTACGTATGGAGGATATCCCCGGTACGAAGTTGGTGCAGATTAAGATTTTATAAAGTATTTATTTTTGTTCAGCAAAGAGAAGCATTCAGTTTATTCAGCACGAAAGTAGATATATTATCTTATACCATGTATTACTGAATGCTTATGGTAAAGTGGTTTAGAAAAGTGTTTTTAAAAGTTTTCATTCACTCACTGGGCGTTAGCGCTCATTCTTTCACTCTTAAATATTTATCCAGGTAGCTGCTCGGTTGTACGGACTCAGAAGTTTTGAGACGGGCCACTCGATGACATCATGAAGCATAAAAGTCATGCATTTTAAATTTTCATGTACATATTTAGTTATATGAGGTCGGCATGGTCGGGACGGTAGGCATGGTCGGGACGTGGTCGGATTTCTACTCGGTCTGTTCGGCCTACTCGGCCCACTTGACCTACTCGGCCCACATGGCCTACTCGGCCCACATGGCCTATTCGGTCTACTCGGCCTACTCGGTTTCTTACTCGGCCTGTTTCATTTCCCACTCGGGATGACTGGTTACTTAGTTTTTAAAGTTGTCGGATTTTTGGTCTGAATAGTCATTTTTGATAAACTTTTTGTAACAGACGAAAATATATGTAAAGAAATTATAATTATGTACATATTATACTCTCCAGTATTCTCCTCACATTTTATTTGATTCAAACAAGTATTTCTTATATGGAGATTTCAGCAGAAAGTCTTTTTATTATGCTAGAGAATGTAGAGCCCATAGGGTTTCCCTTGTATTTAAGAGAGGAGTCGGGGCAGCCCACAGGGCCTCCCTCGTACTCAAGAGAGAGGAGTCGGGGTGGGTCCTGTCAACTAGCTTGCTTGAATAATCTTTAATTGACTCTGAATCCTTCATTCTCATTAACTCAAATTCACGTTTGAGAGTAAGAAGCTTTACAGCCTTTACTCTGTCACTTCCATCATGTTCTTCTTTCAGTTTGTCCCAAACTTCCTTAGCAGACTCAAGATCCATAATGGTTGTGAAAATATGATCTGATAAAGCTGCTTGAAGACAAGTGAGAGCTTTGTCTTTCTTCAATTTCTCTTCTTCATGCTGCTTCATTTGAGCTAAAGTAGGATTAGCTCTAAGTGGAGGAGGATCATTTCCAGTTTCCACTGCATTCCAGAGACCCAAAGCCTTCAAATAAGACTTCATTTTTACCACCCATACATGATAATTTTCTCCTGTAAAAACAGGAATAGTTGGACCAGAAAAACTTTGAGAAGCCATTAAATGAAAAATGAAAAATGAAAAATGAAAAATAGACTAACAAATAAGCCTCATAACCCTTAAGACTCAAAGCTCTGATACCACTGTAAACTTAAACCGAAGATAAAAATAAATTGAAGGAAAATTTTCAATACAAAAAATGTTCTTTCATTGCATTCCACTCTAATTTTCTCCTACATACAAAGGTATATATATATATATATATTGGATACATGGTTTGAAGTTAAGATTGATAATCAAAAAGTACAAGAAGTTTATACTAAATTCTAGTTGATAAAGAACTAAAGTTAAGGACACCCATACTTGTACTACCTGCTACAACAACTACCATCATTACAAGACTGAAAAATAACAGAAACAAAAAAATACTAAAATATCTAACTAGACTTAATATCCAAATCAAATCTCAACTGCTTAACACAGACCATCAACACTAGGATGACAGGTCTCAAGCAAGAACTGGTCCTCGGGCAATGAGAGGGCCAACCTAGCTAAACTATGTGCAACCCCGCAAAGACGATAGAAAATGGGAATAACCCCTAATTAATCCAAGAATGTCGCTAATAACAGTCCCTACCTTCTGTTATTTCCAAGATATATCATATCAACCACCTGCTTCGCATCAGATTTGATTATCGTAGGAACAAGGCCGGACTCAATTACAAATCTGATGCCACAGAGAATTGATATAGCTTACGGTAGCTACAGCTACCTGGGGAGAAAAACAAGCATACACACTTTGAGTCGAAGACCTCATAACAGTTCCCGGTCACGAACAATAACACCAGTCTCAATCCTCTTAGTGGCATCAAACACCGCGCACAGCATCGGTATTAACCTTGAAGGATCCCACTGCAGGTCTGCACCACTTCACCACCTGGTTACCCCAAGCTTTTAGAAGGAGAGAGACCTGATAACAAGCAGCCCGAAATTCATCAATGAAATTGGAAGACCAACCTACAATGTTCTCATCACACCTAAAGCTCACATTGTGAATGATTTGGTTTCTTCTCCACCAAATGCTCCAGAAAATAACACTCAAAAGCTCCATATTTGCTTTGGACAGAACATGAGAGCAGTAACAGTGGGGGTCCTGGAATTGGAAACTATTATTCCATTTAAGCTCTGAGAAAAGGTAAGCAATATTCACCAAAAACCTTTGAACCCCAACAACCCCATAAAGCATGGACGTCATCTCCGGCTTCCTGGGACACACACCACAGCGGGTCTCCATCGGCACCCTACGTTTGGCAAGAGTGGCCAGAGTTGGGAGCCAATTGTGACAAGCTTTTCAAATAAAAATGCTAATTTTCGTAGGGATTTTCAGACTCCAAAGGTACTTCTACCACAGCTCCACCCCCAATAAACTCGACAAAGTAATGACATCTGTTATATGAAAATGATATTGCATGTGATCAGATTTAAAAAATAATTATTCAAGTGGCACGAAGTGAGTAAATGGACACACCGATCTTTTTCACTATCTCCGAAAGCCTACAGGGGAATTTCCATTATGACAGAATCCACCCCGACTCCTCTCTCTTGAGTACGAGGGAGGCCATGTGGGCTGTCCCGACTCCTCTCTTGAGTACAAGAGAAACCCTATAGGCTCTACATTCTCTAGCATAACAAAAAGACTTTCTGCTGAAATCTACATATAAGAAATACTTGTTTGAATAAATAAAATGTGAGGAGAATACTGGAGAGTACAAAATGTACATAATTATAATTTCTTTACATATATTTTCGTCCGTTACAAAAAGTTTATCAAAAATGACTATTCAGACCAAAAATCCGACAACTTTAAAAACTAAGTAACCAGTCATCCCGAGAGGGAAATGAAACAGGCCGAGTAAGAAACCGAGTAGGCCGAGTAGGCCGAATAGGCCATGTGGGCCGAGTAGGTCAAGTGGGCCGAGTAGGCCGAACAGACCGAGTAGAAATCCGACCACGTCCCGACCATGCCTACCATCCCGACCATGCCTACCGTCCCGACCATGCCGACCTCATATAACTAAATATGTACATGAAAATTTAAAATGCATGACTTTTATGCTTCATGATGTCATCGAGTGGCCCGCCTCAAAACTTCTGAGTCCGTACAACCGAGCAGCTACCTGGATAAATATTTAAGAGTAAAAGAATGAGCGCTAACGCCCAGTGAGTGAATGAAAACTTTTAAAAACACTTTTCTAAACCACTTTACCATAAGCATTCAGTAATACATAGTATAAGATAATATATCTACTTTCGTGCTGAATAAACTGAATGCTTCTCTTTGCTGAACAAGAATAAATACTTTATAAAATCTTAATCTGCACCAACTTCGTACCGGGGATATCCTCCATACGTAAGCCGAAATATATTCAGGCAAACGCAGTCATGAATAACTTCTGGTCATACCCAAGCAGAGCGACTCAATTACTCTTTCTCTGGTCAATACTCGGGCAGAGCGACTCTCTGGTCATACAAGTGCAGAGCGACTCTATTACTCTTTCTCTGGTCATGCACATGCAGATCAACTCATGACATACACATGTGTAGAACGGTCCCAAAAGCCAACCATAATCATAACTGAGAAGGAACATACATGGTGCTTTTATAGAAATCATAATCTCTTCTTGATAATTCATAAAAATAATATACTGTTTCTAAATGCTAATATAAGCATAAATATATATTTTTTTCGTTCTCTGCATACTCACCATCAATCATAAAAAGCAATAAAAAGCTTAAAATGATTTGCAGCAATTAAAGCATAAAAGTGTAAACTTGAGTTAAAAACAAAACTGAAACTTAATTCACTCACAACTTAGACGTCAAGCTTATCTTAGACTGAGTATGCTAGGTTCCCTTCGTCTTCTTTCCCTATCAATCACGAAATCCAATTAGAAACTGGATATCAAAGAAGAATCAACTGAAATCTGAAATTACGAGAGCTTCACTGACTTTTCTCTTTTCTTCTCTTTCCCTTCTTCCGCTTGGTTCTACTGCTTTCTAGCTCTCACAACATTTATCCTCATATATATACTCATGGAAGGGCACAGCTGAATTTGTGAGCTAATTAACCAAGCTCACAGCTGCGTGTCAGCCATGCATCTTACTTGGCTTACTCACCTGATGCATTTTCTGTTTCACGCTTATCCTTTTTTTTTTTTTTTTCAAATTGGGCCTGAAAAACTGGGTGTTACACATTATCTCCTTTCCTCGGTTCTGTTCATACCAAGGCTGTTGCAGGAAGTCTTATATAAGTACAAATAAACATTTTTAATCTAATGAAGCTTTTAATTTTTAATCCATGCAAGGGAGCTAATTAACAGAGAAAAAAAGTTAAAAATTGAGATACCTTGGATGGAATTAATAGAGCTCATTTTTCCTCCTCTGTATCATCTCCAATGAATTTGAAATCTATCTCAACACAAGGTATGTGAGATATGATGGACCGGACTTTTCCATTATCTCTTCTGCATTGTTTTTCCAGCAATGGACAATCGCGGATTTGTAACCTCAAAAGTGATGATGGCAGGCCATACTCCGGAAAGAACGTGATATTTGGGCAGCTTGTGATCCTCAATATTTCAAGAGAGGTCAGGTTTTGCAATGCCTGGAACCATAGGTACTTCAGTTTCGGAAATCTTTCGATGCAAAGATGAGTTAGAGAGTGGGGCAACATCATTCCCATATCTTGCTGCGGAAAAGACTCTGCATCCGGAGATCCAAAAATCTTGGGATAAGTAAGAGACGTAAGGTTGTGCAACCCCCACTCAACCAGTAGTCCACCTTCGATTTCAATTGCTGTCAGGTTGGCAGGAAAACCTTCTTCAGGAAAAGATTTGATACTTGGGCATTGCTTTTTTCGAATTGTGAAAAGAGTTGAGGCTGTGCATGTGGTTAGGGAGGGCTTTTAGCTTCCTACAATTTATGATTGAAACATTTAAACTGGTGTTGGGAAGCCCCCCTTCTGGGAAGTAAACGATACTTGGACAATTCCACAGCCTGATTTCTTGAAGACGGCTAAGATTGTGTAAGCCTTCGGGCAAGGATTTAAGATTTTCACAATCCGTTATCCAAATATGCTCAAGAGACATGTCGTTATGAAACCTCTCAGCTATTGACTCTAACTTTGGAACATCAGTAATGAAGAGACTACAAAGTGTCTTTGGTAACAGACCACTCGATGATAACATAGTCAGCTGCGAGCAATATACCTTTTTGAGTGTCGTAGGTAACTGACCGCTTGATGATAAGCAAGTGAGAGCTGGGCAATTGTGGACATGAATATACTCGAGAAGAGATGTGCTTCTGCTGTTGATATTCTGTTTGCGCAGTTAAAGCATTGAAGAAGATGTAATACTTTCCTCTCTATCAACCAACAAACAAACCAATCTATAACAATACCACACCTGAAGCCTTTTTAGAGATGAAGGTAGATTGCCTCTTACAATGAACGTTATAGAATCACAGCCTTTGATTTTCACGCTTTCAACGTGTGTGTTGTGCTCCATCCCCACAGGTAATGACATCAGAGCATTGCAATTTTTTATCTCGAGCTTACTTAGATTGGAAAGAAGACGAATCTGCGGAAATGAAACAAGATTTGAGCAGTTTTCAATATATTGCTCTCTGAGGAAGGTGATACTTTGTATCTCTTGCAGTGGCTGCTTCCCAAGACTTTCATTCAATTGCCACATATTCATTAGCGCCTCACAACCCATATTTTTCATATTTAGACATTCTAGTTTCTGAAAGTTCTCCTGCCTCAGCCAATCGTCAAACTCTAAAATGTTTGAAAGAGTTACAGAATTTAATGACAAGGAGCGGATTCGACTATTGCATGCCATTCCTCTGCATCCATCAATTTCTAATTCACAAAGCATTGGAATGCTTGAGAATGAAACCACCAATTGCTCACAATTCTTTATCACTAGCTTCTCCAATGAAGGCAGATGATTAGGCAGTTGTACAGAGAGTTTTGGAGCAAGGGAATGTTTCGACATGCTCTTTTTCTTTGATAGGTTCCCAATGCTCCCATTCTTGCAAATCTTTGAAACGCAGGATTTCTAGTGATTGAAAAGGCTTTGACCGATCTTTCCCATAAAGCTCGGAACCAATGCATTTTAATCCCTTCATCCCTATTATTGTGAGATCATGAAGCAACCCCAGTAACCCAACTGAAGGTAAGAATGTGCAATTTTTGCAGCTTTCCAATTTTAAGACTCTTATGTTGGAAAATGAAGGATCTCTTACCCAGGATGGAAATCTCTTGCCACCGTAACATCTTATTGTTAGTATTTCTAAATTTTGATGAGGTAGAAGCATGTCAAGGACATTTTTTCTCGTTCAACCCCCTTCTTTCTCGATCCGACGTCAAACTTAGATTCCCACTCTAATAGCAACACTTTTAAGCGCCTCTTATCTCCTAATAATAAATCTCTTGGACCAAAATCAATCACATTATCTAGCCTTGAAATACAAAGTTCTCCATAAAGAAATTTTAAACTCTTCAAATCTTTTAATTCAGATCCAATACCTTTACCAACTATAAAATTAGACAATTCCGAAGAGATTTCAATTCTTTCATTCTCAATGGCATCTCTTTGATTAAATTTGCCACTCTAATATCAAGATGGCGAAGATTTATCAAATTTCCGAAGTCTGAAGGCAACTTCAGGAGACAAGAACATTTTCTTAACATCAAAATCTGCAAATTGTATAATGAACCTATTGACTCAGGTAAACTCCTGATCATAGTGCAAGAAAGATTTACATACATCATATGTCTCCAACCGTCAATTGAGTTTGGTAGCTCAGTGATGTAATATGTTGATAAAGATAGTGCTCTCAGTCTTTTGAGCTTTGGCAATAAATCAGAAAGAACCATAATAGATAAGTAACTGGTATAATTCTCATCTTGAATTATTGTCAAAAATGTCCTTAAGCGTTTAGCCTCATGTAAGACTTCAAATTTGTTTTTGCCGTCGAAATGATCAGGAGTGTAAGAAAAGTGGCGACCCTTTTCCATCCCTCTTGGTTGTTTATGAGCACCCATTGCATGATCCAAACTTAAAACAATTTCTCCAGAAGCCCATTGAGCCAAATCATGAATAAGATCGTGCATTACATATTTCGAAGCATCGTTGCTTGACTGTTGAAAAATCGATCTTTATAATAAATCATAAAAATACTCACCGCCTAACTCCTCCGGTTGCTTATTTTCTATAGTTTGTTGGATAAGACCTTCAGCCATCCATAAAAGTTCAATTCCTCTTCTTCGAATTCATAATTCTTTGAAAAAACTGTACAATAAGCAAAATATCTCTTTAAATGAGGAGGAAAATGATGGTAACTTAATTTTAAAGCTGCAGAGATCTCACTTTCATCAAATAACTCCCATAGTCTACTGTTCAACATATCCAACCACTTGTCTTCTTTTTGCTTGGAATGTAGAAGGCCACCGAGAGTCTTTGCTACCAAGGGTAACCCTTTACACTGTTCTACAACTTTATGACGAATTAATTCAACATTGCTAAATGTAGCTATATCTTTGCGCTCAAATGCATGCCTCACAAAAAGGGACCAACAATCATCATGAGATAAAAGCTTTAATGCATAAAATGCACTAGGATTTATTGTTAGTGCTACCTTTGTGAGACGAGTCGTCACAAGTATCCTACTTCCTCTTGGTCCAGCCAAAAAGGGTAACCGTAGGATTTCCCAGTAACTATAATTATCGCTCCAAACATCATCTACGACAAGTAAGAATTTTTTTCCCAGCTACTTTGTGTTTGAGTTGAATCTGCATTGCATTTAAATCCTTCAGATCACAAGAACGACCAGTAATGGATTCAATAATTGCCTTTGAAATTCTCAATAAATCAAAGTCGTCGGAGACACAAACCCATGCTTTTGGATTGAAAATTTTCACTTCCTTGTCATTATACACCTTCCGGGCAAGAGTTGTTTTACCAATTCCTCCCATTCCAACGATGGGTATTACACAAAAGTTGGCATCATCATTGGGTTCATCACTTGACACTAATTCAAGTATTTTGGCGGTGTCATCATCTCTCCCGTAGACAGCATGTTCAGTTGGCACACATGTAGTGGGAGGTCTCTGGTGTGCATCAGTGCTTGATGGTGCATCTCCGGCAATCTTTTTGATCAATCCAAGTTCCTTTTTTTCTTCCCAAAGTTGCTCCAATCGGTTCGATATGTCGTCCATCTTGGACTTCATATAAGTGTAAAACATGAAAGCCTTGCCTGCATCCATTAAGACGTTGTTCTGTTCAGCCATGCGCAAGCTCATCAAGTAAGTCCAGATCATAAGCCAAGTCTCGGAGATCATCCAACCACATTTTCACAAGTTCGTCCGTCAGTTTCTTATCTTCTGCGTCGGCTAGAACTGCCTCCATCTTTAACAGCTTCTTCTTCCATTTCTGTAGCTCCGAAAGTACATGTGGAAAGAAGGACAAGTCTCGCGGCACCAATCTCTCCAACAACACTTGAAGAAATGCCGATAACACAATCTCTCCCACAGTCATTGTCGTCTTGGAAAGGTTAGTGAAATAGAGAGAAGCTAGCTGGTAGAAGAGAAAGCAATAGAGAGAATAGAAAGGAGAAAGCAATATGGTAACGTTATACAACCTAAAATATTCCATTTGGAATTAATTTTCCTTCTTTCCACATCATTTCTATTAAGAAAATTAATGGGTCCTTGTGTTGTCTTTATCTTTTGAGAGAAAAAATTCATAATCTAAGTCCACCATTAATTATCACGTTTAGAAATACTAAAATTTCTACTCATTACACTGTTCACGACTCTCTGACTCAAATTTCTGGTCCACCACGGATTATCACATTTAGAAATACTCAGTTGGCAACTTAATTACTAAGTTCAGATGAACTTCTATGACAAAAGTCTTAGGGTTGGTAAGATCATTTTCAAATGTTCATGTCATGAAAGATGCTTTAAGAAAATAGCAAAACGGTGGATTCTGTGCAAATTACACAATGAACCATTTTTCTAAAATTTAATAGCTTGTTCTTACAAACGCCTTTTTTTCATTTTGCAAGTTGAGAAACAAGAAAAATGAGTATGTCGACCATATTTTTCTAGTGAAAAACACGACTACCAGTTTGCTGATATGTGAGTGGCTAAGTGCACCACTAAGCTGGTGCACAAAAGTTTTACTCATTACACAACGAGAAAATCTTGTATGGAACTGCCACGTGGTAAGACTGTGAGACCGTCCAACGAAATTGAACCATTTATCTTAAGAACATAAATATAAAGAATGGTGTTATTGGCATATCCACGACTGAAATGTTGGTGAGAAAAAATCGCACACACAAATCTAATCATAAACAGATAATGAGAAAGCAATAAGAAGAAAAAAGACGATACCAAAGATTTTACGTTGTTCAACAATTTATATACGTCCACGGAGTGCACCGTACTCAATCCACTATTTTCATAGTTGATTATAATCTCCCTGTCTCTATTTCAGTCTCTCTTAACATTTTTTCTCACACATTACGCACACAACATAATTGTAGTATTTATATGGGAGCACTAAGGTTGGACAAATCCTAAATGGAATTTATTACCTTTTCCAATTACTACTCTATATAAGATTTCCTATATCTCATACAAATTCGTTCGGTTCGACTGCTGTAGGTATCTTCAGCGCTCTTACAACGCTCTCAAATTTGTGTTCGTCCACTGTAAATGTCTATAGCGCTCTCACAGTGTACACCTATTGGAGACAAACCGATGTCACACCACTGTCATAATTCGCAGCGCTTTGCATAACGCTCTCTGATTTTGGTGAACCGTTGTCATTGCCGCTGTAAAGGTCACAGCGTAACGCACAGCGGTGGTGCTTCTCCTGAATTACAGCGTTGCAACCGTTGTTGCAATTTGACAGCTTGAAACACTTAGCTTCATTTAACCCCTTTTGCTGACTTTCATTCTTCACACTTCACTAAGCAATTTTAACTTTGCATTTATTTCACAAAAGATAATTTGACTTTGCTTCTTTATTGATCAAACATTGAAGTCTTCACCAAATTACTCCAGCAATCTCCCACTCGAAGACCAAATCCTCATTAAACATTCTTCATCCTTCCTATAACGGTGTGCTTATTCCCCGCGTCTTTATTCTTAAAGACCCACTGAAATTGCGTAACTCCAGTTTTTCAGTAGTGACTGGTTTGGTTACCATATCATTCGGATTCTTAGCTCCTGCAATCTTCACTAACTTCAACACTCGTTCTTCGATTAACGACTGAATAAAGTGGTAGCACAAGTCTATATACTTAGTCCTAGAATGAAATGCTTAATTTTTGGTCAAGTGTATTGTACTCTAATTGTCATTATACAACACATTCATCTCCTGATCGAATCTCAACTCAGCCAACAACCCTTGTAACCATATAAACTCATTGTTTGCTTATATGATGATGGTGAGAGAGATGATGGTGTTCTGTGTGAGAGAGATGGTTGTGGTCTTTGTGTTGATAGGTGGTGTTCAGAGGTCTGGTGAATGATGATGAAATGTGTTTGGTGATGATGATTATGATGGGTTTTAATTAATTAATTTAGTTTTATTTTTAATTTGTTTATGGTGAGAGAGATGCAATGTTTTAATTTTTTTTTCTGGAGATTTTTTTTAAAATTAATTTGTTGTTTAAAAAATTATTTTGTTTTTAAAATTATTTTTCAATGGTCCAGATTCTTGGAGAAATGGATGGGATAAATCTTCTCCATCCATTATTTTCTTAAAAAAAATATTTATTAAGCATTATATTAATAATGTTTTATAATTTTAATTAGTAAAAAGACATTTTTACCCTTTAGTTAAATAAGATTCTAGAACATTAGATGTTGTTTTACCTTCTGACCCTCGTTGACTTAACGAAACTCTGACAGAATTGGACGGTAGAGACTTAAATATGTATTGTCAGATAAATGATAGATTAAAAATTACAATACCAAAAAACCGTAGATTAAACGCAGATTAAAATAAATTACGGGATTAAAATACGATTTACGTTTTGCTTTACCAATAAAAAAACTGATAAAACACTGATATGTCGGTGCCTAAGCCGGTGTACCGAAGTTTTCCTCATTACACACATTCAAAACATCGATTTGATAGGAAATGATGTTGCCATAGTACAATAAATTTGTATTATCATTTTAACTATTTCTTTTAAAAAAAATCTTACATTACGTCCGAAACTGACAAAAAAAATATCAGATAGGAGCTTAACAATAAGGAAAGTTAAATTGTGCTGGGAGGAATTTCAAGATTTAACATGTGTTGTACGTAGGTAGGTTAGACGTTTGTTTTTTTCTTTCACGGTAGATCTTATTTTCTTTTATTTTTTAAATTAAAATAAATCAATTTATTTATTTATTTAATTTATATAATTTTTTATAAATATTTTATAATAATCTATATTTTTATAATTTTATCAGAATATAATAAATCCTTAAAAATTGATTTTTTAAAAAAAAAAATTTGATAAAAACGTTAATACAACCTAATCAATTTTATATTTATAATAAATTATAAATATATATATATATACCATAATAACTTAATTTATAAGACTTATTCATATATCTAATAAATTATAATCTTATAAGATTGTGATATAAAAAAACAAACATCACATAAGTGTTTCCTCAGCTAGAATATATGACTTTCTCTTCTATTTGGTCCAACGTGAGACAAGAAAACCATGGTGATGACTGGTGTGGTGCCAGTTATCATCCTCTGATGCTTAAGTACGTCGTTTGGAAGAGATTTTAAAATAAATAAATAAAACGGTAGTAATTTAAATGTTAATGACGGAGGGTCTATTGTCTTGGTTGTTTGAGATTTTGAAATAAAATTTTATCACCATGGTTCATACCCTAATATTATAAATACATACATATGTATTTGTTCATTAAACCTGTATTTGTTCATTAAACCTAAATCAAGTTCGGGTATATATCTTTGATGTGATTTACTATTAATTTTTATATTAATTTTTATGACTTTGCATGAGTGGGTTTAGGGTATACACCGAGAAAACTGAAGCATTTCTCGGGTCATGAATTTTCTTAAATCACTCTCCCCCCTTCTCACGTGAGCTGTTATCTTCTGTTGGTGAATTGACCCTTGTGAAAATTAGTTAGCCGTCATACAATTACAAAGACTTTACTAGGCCACCGAACAAGTGGAGTCCACATTCAACGTTTAACAAGAACCCAAAAGTGGAGACCACACGCAGTGTTAACTTCTTATAACAGGTACACGTACACCACTCAAAGTGACATATGAATTTATCATATGATGCTCTAAGGATCATGAAATACTTGGTTCTATCCATTATCGAATTAATGGTGATGTTATCTGGGAATTACAGAGCAATGATACTAAAACATAAGTTCGACTAATACAAAGCTGACTAAATATTTGTCGCTAAATCAAGGATGAAACCAGAAATTATTTTGTGGATAAATTGTAGGCAATTTAATATAGATAAAAAATATATATGATATAAAAAAACAAATCATTTTGATTGCATACAAATCTTGATAATATGAGAAATTTTTTACTAAATAAAATAAAAACTAATGAATTAACATACATTCCATATATACTTAATTTTACGATTATAATTCTACAACGAAAATTGGGTTGTTTTCTACAAAAATTGGGTAACTTGGGTTGTTGACTAGTTGAGTTGTTTATATATATATATATATATAAAACAAGTCAACAAGCATTATAAAAGCAGAGGCAAACAAAAGCTACAATTCTACAAACAGTAGACTATTGCACCAACACTGAAGCACACACCAGAAAAACATGGACCAAAACGTAATCAAACTTCACAAGCAAACCGCATAAAAAAACAAAACAGAGACAAAAGTTGTAAAACAGAGACAAAAAAATCATCACAATTAATTATCACCAAATTAATCAACTAGGTTGCTCAACATAATCAATGAAAATTATTTAGTTAAGTAAACTAGAATTCGATACTAAATCTTTTTTTCTTGGTACACTTTAGGTGGATGATGAATTGATGAACTCTTCGAGAACAATCAGGGAACTAATGACTGCAATGTCAAACCATTTTGAAAACATTGTGATGAAGGGGATAAAGAAAGAGCTTTCAACAATGGAGAGACGCCTAAACGCACGCCTTGACTGGGTGGAGAAAAGGTTGGTTGATCTTGTTGAGCTATGTCATAAGGTAACTTCAACGTACTAGCATGTAACTTCGTTTTGAATTATCTTTCTTGGCTTTGTAATAGCATGTAACTTGGTTGTGTAATAGCATGTAACTTGGTTTTGAACTAGCATGTAACTTGGTTTTGTACTAGTATGTAATTTTGTTTTGTACTAGCATGTAGTTTGGTTTTCTACTAGTATGTAACTTGAACTTACTGACATGTAACTTCATTTTCTATATATATATTTATTTATTTATTTTTTTAAATACAGACTATACCTGATGGGATACCTTATTTTGAGCCTAACTTCTCAACACCAGTTCATCAACATTTTGAATCACGTAGAGCAGAGAATTCAACTGAATTGTAAGGGGAATACGTGTGAAGTCCTAATGTTGAGGGTAATGGTAGCCATGGTAAGGGTGACATTACTTCTGGTAAGGGAGTTGGTGAAGGAGATGCTTGGAGGGTGATGCAACCCTTGGAATGGAGGTTGTTGGGTTGGATGGTACCATTGGTAAAGGGCGTGTTAGGGATGATGAAACCATTGGTGAGGGGCTTGAGCTTTTGCTCCACAACATTTTGGTCCATAAGGGATTAACGATGCAGACCCCTCCCCCGTTGGTAGTTGACAGAACACTAGGGGATTCAACTATACTAGAGTATCTGGCTGTGAAGAATGAGCGGGAGCAGTGGTTGAAGATTAAATCTCGGTATATGACTTCACCATACATTGACCCATTCCAAGCGGTGGAGAGAGCGAAAAAAAAATTGAAAACAAAGTATGCACGTTTTAAGAAAAGCAGTACAGCTACAACGTAAGATTTTGTAATATGTTCGTTGTTCCTTTTTTATATAATATTATGTTATTATTAACTTGTAAGTGAAATATTCCAACTTTTCATCACAGGTTGAACGTCGGATCCGACTACTATGCAACTAAGAAATTCTTTATCGAGTTGGCATCTAAAACTTGTTGATTGTCTAATAAGGTTGGATACATTTGCTAATCTATATAAATATTTATGTAGCATATTGTAAAAAACTCAATTTAATTTATACAAATTTTGATGTAGCATATTGGCGCATATATGAATCTACTATGTAAGCAACGACAACGGAAACCGGAAGATTAGAAATCTGATGTTGCGGTGCTATGTTCCCATTTTTTTGTAAGAAAACTAGTTTTTTTTTTTTAAGTTTAGTTGAAGTAAAGATGTACATATGTTCCTAAAATACTTACACTTTTTAGGCAAAGTTTTCTGTTCCAGCCATCGGAGGATGCACCCTTGAAATGTGAATTCGATGCACTACAATATCAATGTCTGACAGATTGGATGTTATATGCTTCTAGTGACAAGCCTTGGTAGGGCACACCTTGGTCTACTATTAAACATGTAAGTAATGTTACTGATGTTTGAAAACCAAATATGGTTTTGTACTAGTATATAACTTATTTTTGTACTAGCAAGCAACATGGTTTTGTACTAGCATGTAATATGGTTTTGTACTAGCATGTAACTTATTTTTGTACTAGCATGTAACATGGTTTTATACTAGCATGTAACTTAGTTTTGAACTAGCATGTAATATGGTTTTGTACTAGCATGTAACTTGGTTTTGAACTAGCATGTAACTTAGTACTGTACTAGCATGTAACTTAGTACTGTACTAGCATATAACTTGAACTTACTATCATGTAACATAGTTTTGAAGTTACAAATTTTAAATTATTACTCATTTTTTTCAATTGTTGGTTCCATGTGTTGTTGGTGATCTAGCTGGACATTGGATATTATGTGACGTTGATTTGGAACAACGTAGTGTTTGTATTTATGATCCACTGCACCGCACTACGAAGGTTAAGAAACGTCTGAAGCAGATCACCTCACTCTTGCATTTAATTCCAACAATTTTGCAAAGATCCGGATATTTTGACAGGAGAGGCATATCACCTTATGGGGCCATGTTTGTTGTTGAACAATCAATTCCAAAGAAGCTACCAGCACAACTAAACAAAAATAGTTGTTGTGTCTTCATATGCCGATATGCTGACATGTTGATGCGTTATAAATGTTTTTGGGGTGGGGATCCAAAAACATCCCCGGGTTTAAGGATGAAATGGCACTAAAAATTTATGCTAACAATGTATCGGTAGATTGATAGGTTTCTTGACTTTACAATGTACATTACTCGAACTCTAATTTGGAATGAAATTATTTTTGAACATGCATGTAACTTCATTTTCAACTGGTATGTAACTTAGTTTTCAACTGGCATGTAACTTGGAATGAAATTATTTTTGAACAGACATGTAACTTCATTTTGAACATGCATGTAACTTCATTTTCAACGGGCATGTAACTTGTAACATGTAACACTACTTGAGTTCTATTCCGAAATGAAATTATGTTTGAACAGACATGTAACTTCATTTTGAACTGACATGTTACTTCATTTTCAACGGGCATATAACTTGTAACATGTAACATTACTGGACATGTAACTTGGAATGAAATTATGTTTGAACAGACATGTAACTTCATTTTGAACTGGCATGTAACTTCATTTTGAACTGACATGTTACTTCATTTTCAACGGGCATATAACTTGTAACATGTAACATGTAACATTACTGGACATGTAACTTGGAATGAAATTATGTTTGAACAGACATGTAACTTCATTTTGAACTGGCATGTAACTTCATTTTCAATGGGCATGTGTAACATGTAACACTACTGGACATGTAACTTGGAATGAAATTATGTTTGAACAGGCATGTAACTTCATTTTGAATAGGCATGTAACTTTATTTTCAACGGGCATGTATCTTGTAACATGTAACACTACTGGAATTGTAATTTGGAATCAATGTCTTTGAACTGTCAAATTCAGTACGAACTTAATAAAGTTAATAGTACGCAAAAGGTATTCCACCCATACATATAAGAATTATAACATCATTACTAATACGGTAAAATCTAGGTTGTACCAACAACTTCTAGTGCCACTGGACACTTCTGTAAATTGTGGGCATCATCTCCACACTTCCTGCACATGTAAGTTTACGTGGTCGCTTCTATGTTACGGATTTTACCGATGTTGCGGATGATCATGGTTAAGAAGCTTGACAAGGCTATGAATTCCGACAAGGCTATGAATTCCTACAATTCTGTCAGTTGTGACCAGATTTTTACAAATCGTACAATTTATGGTCTTACCATTATCATGTTCTCCAATAGATTTAAATCTCATCTTTCTTGGCCTTCCAACTTGCACACGAAAAAGTGGCAGAAGAACAACCTTTGATCGTACATCTTTAGGAATATTCCATTCACTAGGATGCCCGACTGGGAAAATGCTCCTGGTATATGCTTCAACCCAACTGGTGGATTTATAGCAATCTCCACAATAATCTGGAAAATGTTTCTTCGCATACCTACAAAAGTAAAGATTATGAATAATTAATTGAATCAAATTAGGTAACAAGGTAAAATACAATGGAACAAGAGGATATTAACCTTATTGCAGCTAATACATGGCGACATGGGAGTTTATTAACTTCAAATTTTGAACGGCTACAAGTCTTTTGAGAAAGGTTATCCAAACCATCTTTATTTCCATCCTTAACAATGAAGTTAATAGAATCAATTGGACAACCGTGTACTTTTATGAATCAATGTTTTTTTTCTTTTATTAATTCAGTGGTCGATGGAGTAAATTGTGTCCGAGTTTTTTCAGACTTGGTCCAACGCTTATAAAACCATTTCTGAAGCATGTCTCTAATAAACTCAATCATGGTTGTTATTGGCATTTGGCGAGCATATGCCAAACATGAGTTCATCGACTTAGCAATGTTAGAGGTCATCAACCAATAACACCTAATAGGAGAGTAAGCACGAGACCACCTTTCGGGCCCAACATTCACTAAATCTTTGAATGCTACCCTATTAACCTTCATCATCTCCAACATCGCTTCCTTGAATTCAGATTTTTGGTATGTCTTCCATGTTTGTTTGAAAACAAGGCTAACATATTTCCTTTTGTAATTATTTTTGATGTTCAGAGCCATGTGAAACACACAATATCCATGTGGTACATTAGGGTACGCTTTCTCCATTACAGCCTTGATACCGAGGTGGCAGTCGGATATGATCATGCAATCCTCAGGACTACCAATAGCATTTTTAAGCTCATTTAAAAACCATGTCCATGACATTTCATCTTCAACGTCGCCAAAGCCATATGTCAAAGGATAAACCTGGTTGTTTGCATCCAAACATATAGCTACAAATATAATACCAGAAAATGTACCCTTCAAATGAGTGCCGTCAATGGCAATAACCTGGTGAATCATGGTATGAAATCCATGAAGTGATGCGGCATGAGCGATGAACATATATTCAAACTGATTTGTAACATTTGTCTTGATTGCAGTAATAGTTCCTAGATTTACTTCTTCCAATCGATGACAGTAAGCAAACAACAATTTGTATGATTCTTCGGGAGGACCAAAAACAAATGCTTTTGCATGCTCTTTTGCCCTTCAAGCCTTTGAATTCAACAAATGTAGTACATGTTCCACTTGCATTTCGACCATGATGTCTTTAGGTTTTAGAGAGTGCCTATGTACTTACAACTTTGGTGCTAATAGTTCATCGACAGTCCAGGAAGTTGCTTGTCGAAGACGTGCATGAAAACCATCAATATTGCAAGTATAATCCTTCACGAACATTCGAACCACCCAATATTCTCCTTTTTGCATCTTAATTCCATGTTATTGGAATTCACACTCGCCATTCTTACATCAGCCTCATAACGTGTATTGCTAGACCTTCTAATCCGGACTTCAAATTGCTCCTTCAAAGCATACATATTCAACGTTCGCTTCAGATCTTTCTTGCATTGAAATATTCTACCCTTGTATAACCGGCCATCATCTAAAAATGCTTCCTCCATGCTAACGAGTTCGAAAGAATACCTTTTGGATCCAGAAATAATCCAAGCTTGTGAGGAAAGCATGTTCATAAGTTTGATCAACATCGTCACCCAAACCATCCTCTCGAAAGGAAACACCGCTAAATGTAGCAAAACCCGATGGACCAGCACATCCATGTCCTCCAACATTGCCAGAACCAGAACCCACACTATGATGACATTCTTCATCGTCATGACTACCTCTGTCAACATGGGTATCAAGCTATCATCGTTGTTATCGGTGTCCGACCACTGATTGTTCTCTTGATCACCAATGGTTTTATTGTTACATACAGTTGGGTCTACAATTGGAATGGACCCACATGCTGCCAATTATCGGAGAAACCCGCCATACATAGGTTGTGAAGTAGGTAGGTTACATTGGTCAAGAAACGTCGACTGTACAAGGTTGCCATCTTGCACACAATCTGTTGCTTCATTCACAGAAACAGAGATAAAACCTCAGGTAATAGCTTATCTACATTCATCATACATGACATGTCATTGTCATTTTCAATTCTCGGACGAGCAGTACCACTAATTGTAAAGGCCAATGACCATAATTGTAAATTGTACCTAACAGCATCAACTTTGGCAACATCTTGTACCAACTTCACCAAGGCATCATAACTCACACCTCTAGGAACATTGACCCACTTTGGCATACCACCCTTGTAACAATTGCCCACCCAACTTCCATCATGATGGATGACCAATTTCGTTGCATCCGTATTCCTACATGTAAACTAGTTGACATTTAAAGTATTTGACATGTAACTTTAAAATTAACAGACATGTAACAAAATAGGACTTGGATAGAATGTAACTTCAAAATTAACCTAGCATGTAACTTCACAAATCCACTAGCATGTAACTTCATAAATAGCCTAGCATGTAACTTGGGTACAAAAAATAAACATGCATGTAACTTTAAAAAATACTGTCATGTAACTTGGGTAAAAAAAATTACAATAGTTGGGTTTTACTCTAAATCAAAATTACAGAAACACATGAAACTTAGAAATAAACTGACATGTAACACTAAATTAAACTGGCATGTAACATTAAAATAGTCTGGCATGTAACTTGGGAACAAAAAATGACAGTACATAGGTTTCACTCAAAAATGAAACCATCATCTTTTTCTTCAAATTAAACTTGTTGATTCTTGTAAAAAAAAACAAGTGGGAAAGTGATACATACCTGCAACTACTTCAAGACAGAGCTGAATGCTAGGTTTTAGATCTAGATATACCTTCAAGAATGTTGTGAGCGAAATCAGTTGAGAGAGATGAAATGCTCAGACGAGTTGTACAGACGACGACCCCAAATGCAGAGACGAATACCCAAAATATAGAGATGATTTGCATAATCGGTTTAAAGAGAGACGAAGCAAATCTGTTTAGAGAGAGAAGAAGCAAAACGGTTAGAGAGATAGGAAGAACAAGCATACCGGTTTGCAGAATCGATTTTAGGGAGACATGAAGACCCAAATCGGTTTTAGAGAGAGAGAGCAATAACCCAAATCGATTTTTACAGAGAGAGAGTGAGAAATCTGATTTTCAAAAAAATTGGATGTATAGGACACTACATTGATAAGTGAAAAATTGGGTGGGTAATATTGGGTCTAATAAAACAAAAGTGAGGGCATACTTGTCACTTTAAGGTTAAAGATGCTAACTATAATCAAAAATAATTTTTTGGCTAAAAACAATAACTCAATAAATTTTTTGATAATTTCTTGCAATTTCCTCATAAAATATTAGTCGAGATAAAGAGTTTGATTAAAAATATTTTAGGGAATTTGTTTTCCTGTATTTGGTATTAGAGATCCAAAAAGATCATGAGGAGAGTTCCAAAGCAATGGAAACCCACCAAAAACGTTAATAAAGTCGAGCCACCCCCTTGAAGTCAACCTTTTGATTTCCGATAAGTTGACTGGTATCGCTGTCGTGGAAACAATCCTCAGGCGTGTGAATACTGATTACAATCCAAGTGCTAGTTTTTAGAAAAAAGCAATGGAGAGAGAATCAAAGCAAAATCGATTCAGTCAACGAATATACATTGTATAGATCTATGGTGATCCAGTGAATACAACATGCTTAAATTTACCAAATCTGACAACAAGTGGAGAAAACCAGTGCAAATAATCGCGCCCATGTATCACAAGCACTGCCACCTTGTGTGAGCTTCACACGATGTCGTTGTTGATTGCCTAGGCTATACACACGCTGATAATACTTCGTACCAATTTTTGGACTTTTGATTAGATAGTCATGGCTACAAACAACAATAATAACATGTTTATGGCTTAGATTTTGATATTTGATGGAAAATCAAATTTCGAGTATTGTAGAATCAAATCCAACTGATATTTGTGTACCAACAACTTTGGAGAGTTACAGAAGAAGGATATACACAGCCAGTTAATCAATCAACATTGAAGAAAGATTTGAAGGCACAATTCTTCTTTAACCAATCGATTTATCCAAAAACATTTTAAAAAGTTACACATGTGACAAGTACAAAACAAGTGTGGGATATGTTGATGAATAATTGCATAGGAGAGGAGTTGAGAGGATGAAAAAGTTGTGTTTGCAAACATTACACGTGTAGGCAATTCAAGCTTTTTTAAATGCAAAAATCAGAAAAAGTTGATAATTGTTTTTTGAAAATATTGGTATCGTCAATCAAATGAAGGCCAATTGAGAAAATATTTCAAATTTTCAGATTATGGAGAAAATTCTTCAAAGTATGAATTCAAAATTCAACTAAAAGGTGTCTTTCATTAAAGAATCAAAAGATCTCAATGTTAGAACAAGTCGAGAAGGAAACAATGAACCTGGTCGATGATTCGGACCATAAACATGGGAATTTTTGGTCAACAACTTGAGCAATATCAGAGGTTGCGGACTTGGGATCATTCTTCAATCACTATAAGAAACCCTGTTCAAACAAGTAATCAATTGTAGCTATAAAGAGACCAATAATGAGGCCAAATATCAGGCGCTATTCGCAGGACTCACCTTAGCTGGAAGCTTGGCTGTAAACCGCATGAAGGTCAGTAGTAATTCCTAACTTATTGTTCGATAATTATAGGGATCGTACGAAGCAAGAGACCCCAAGATGACCTCATCTTGACCTTGCTCGAGTGTTAATAATGATTTTTGAGGAGTTTAAAATCGAATTAATCCCTCGAGCTAAAAATTGTAAAGTGGATTCCTTAGCCAACATTGGCTCGACAATGCAAGTGACATATGAAGGATGGTTTACTTACAATTGCCAGCGGTCTGGAAGGATAAGTCACAATGAGGTATCTACAATCGACCAAGATACAAACTGGATGACACCAATAATCGATTACTTCTAGCATGATAAACTTTCGGTGAAAAAAAAAAACAAAACAAGGAAAATCCGAGCCAAAGCAGCTAAATTCTGCATAATCAGAGTAAACTATATAAACATTCTTTTACAGCTCCCTACCTTTTATGTGTGAAACCTTAGGATGTAAAATCAGTGTTAATCGAGCTACATGCTGGCAAGTGCGGGAACCACTTCGGTTTGAGGAGTCTAGCACATTGAGCTATAATTACGGGATACTATTGCCCAATGATGAGAACAGATGAGATCGATTTTGTAAAAAAGTGTGACAAGTGTCAGCGACACGCTTATGTTTCTCATCTTCCCCAAGAAAAGCTTAGCACCATACTATCTCTGTGGCTTTTCATGAAGTGGGGGACGAACATAAATGGGAAACTATTAACCTCAAACAAAGGAGACAAAGTTTATGAACTCTCCATGAAAAATTACTTCATAAAGTGGGTCGACGCAGAATTGTACAAAAGCATCACGGACACTGAAGTAAAATGTTTTTTTATGGAAAAATAACTTATGCAGGTTTGGCATCCCCAAAGAAATCGTGGCTGACAACTACTCGCAGTTTATATCCTTCGACTTCCAAGTCCTTTGTGAAGATTGAGGGATAAAGATCCATTTCTTGATAACTCGATATCCGTAAGCAAACGGTCAGACTAAGTAAACCAATAATATAATAATGGGAACTTTGAAGAAAAAGCTAAAAGCAGCGAAAGGACATGGACAGATAAACTACCGGAGGTCTTGTGATCATATCGAACAGTTGCTCGAACCTCGATTGGGGCTACCCCCGTCTCGCTTGCATATGGAGCAGAAGTAGTGATACCAATCAAGCTGAATGTAGTCTCAACAATAGTTGAACATCTAAACAAAGATAAGAACAACTCACTGCTCCCTCTCAAGCTTGATCTGTTTGACGAAAAGAGAGATAAGGCATTACTCAGACATGTAGAATATCAATAAATGGTCGCTCGACATTACAACAAAGACGTTCGAGCTTGAACTTTCACAGAAGGTGATTGGGTTATACGAAGAATATTCTTGAATACTAAGGAACCCGACACTGGGATGTTTGGTTCGACATGGGAAGAGCGTTACCATATAACAAAAGTGATCGGACATGAGGCTTACAAAATTCTAGCTCAAGACAGATGTGAGATAAATAACAGCTGGAACGCAGTGCATCTAAAAGGTATTACTTCTAAATTCTTTGATGTTTTTATTCGACTAACATCAATTAAATTAAAACTAAAGATCGTTATTGAGAGTAATGATAACCCGAGGGCAATAAAGTGCTATATGAGCTCAATAAAATAAAATAAAATATCCACACTAACAGAGGTTGTCAATTACAAATTGTCAATGAGCATTATAGATGCCATGAAGTGTTGGAATTTCTCATTTGACTTTGGTGTAGGTCGAACCAGGACAGTAGTCTAGCGTTCACAGTCTTCCAAGATTCAAAGTTTCAAGTTCAAGTCTCTTTAACTCATCGAACACACTTGCTTAGACGGAAAAAAAGGCACGTGAAGCACGACCTAACATCAAAACTTACAAAGTGATTGGGAATTTATAAAACTGAAGAACTTATGTAATCAAAATGCTCCAAGTCAAGAAACTTTTATTTGACTCGGCTTTAATATATGGACACTCTATACCGAGTTACTATCATTGTAAACTTTATTCGTAAATCAATAAAGCCTTTGTTATGAATCAACTAAAAGAAAGTGTTAAGTTTTGTTAGATCCTTACGTTCAATTTTTGTCAACTATGAATTGAAAACATAAGAGATAATGATCTACTGGTGCATTCTAAAAGATAGAAAAATATTCAAAGCATTCATATCAAACTATCAAAGGGAGCAATAAATTGTCCACCCCTTTGACTAAAATTATTTTTTTAAAAAAAAGGAATAGTTTTAACTATCTTATTGATCTTGTTCTTGACGAGCTTTTTCCAAGTCATCTCCAACAACACTCTCACCAGCTTCCTCCTCCACCTTAACATTGGCTTCTCCATCTATGTATATCTTTTCATCGTCATCATCCACATCATGGCCTTTAGCTCCTTCCACTCTTTCCACATCTCAACATCAATATCAGGATTCCAGGAATCAATACTAACATGTATTGCCGCATTAGCACGCCTCTGTTATGGATATTAGCTCTATCGCCAGCCTTGTCAAATCTCTCTAACGCATCTGCAAGTGTCACATCGGTATGGGATAACTCTTCCTCACTCGATTTGAGAGAAGCTCTCAATCGAGCAACCTCTTCTTCAAGCACAAGCTACCCATTATAAGTTGAATCCTTAATATGGTTTGTCATGAAATAATAAAAATAAGGTTCTTATAGTTTTCGTCTTGATGACGAAGGTTCAGACGACGGCTTGGTCATCAGAAACCCTTCTGATGTGCCAGCTTATTGGGATCCTGGCTTCATGCTGAAGTAGGCAAGCTTTTGTTTCATGAAGATGAAGAGCGCCTCTCCAAGATTAAGGTCTCTCAAGTAATCGATTCGGTTTGGTCAGTGTTTATCGAGTAAGCTTTAGTTTGTTCAATATTTCATTTGTCTAATAACAAATTTTCAAGCGAATTCTATTATTTCATTCTCTTTTTACAAGCTTTCCAAACTCAGTTTTTTTTTTAAGGAAAGATGTGAATTGTCTTTCTAAGAAGGTGTCCTCCTCGAACTCCTCTAATGTCAAAGTAAAAATGGAGTTCGATGAGGCTAGATCAGTTGACATTGTGGCCAATAAGGCGATAAAGGAGGCAGCTAGAAAGCTCGTTGTGCTTGAAGATTGAGAGCTTCTCTCAAATCGAGTGAGGAAGAGTTGTCCCATACCGATGTGACACTTGCAGATGCGTTAGAGAGGTTTGACAAGGCTGGCGATAGAGCTGATATCCATACCAGAGGCGTGCTAATGCAGCAATACATGTTAGTTTGTATTGAAGATCCCAGTAGTTAACTTGTGTCTAATTCTTATTGAAGATATTTAGTTGCACACACTCACATTTTATACATGCATTTGTTGTTGCACACACACATACATGCATTTACTTCTCATTGTTCATATGTGTATTTCTTCATAATCAATTTAAGTATGGTTTTGGCACTGTGTCCGTGCTTGCATATTGGTGTACTTGTCTTAGAATGTTGAATGACCATTTGAGAAGGTCTCATTCTTCTCTTGGCTTGGTCATTGGTCACATGGTATTTTCTATGAGTTTGGGCATTCTTGTTGTTGTCCAAATCTGACCTTTAGTCACTTATTTGACCATAAATCTTTCTATAATCATCCAAATCATATTTTATTAATTGGAATAAAAAGTAGACTTCCATAACTTTCCATCGATATATTATACGAAAGGTTTAGATCTCGTTTAGTCAAGTTTTGAGCCCTTGGAACTTCATGTTTTGAGCCCTTGGAACTTTATGTTCTAAGTCTGCACGGGTGATGTATGGTCTGTACCATGGCATGCACTGTGTTAGTTAGTAGGCACGTGGGTGCACAATAGTGCACTTGTGAGGCTTGGTCTTCACAACGGCTTGCACCGCGGCATGCCGGTGGAAGTTGGCAGTGGTGTTGGGAGCCCAGTTATGCATGGATAAGTGTGTGGGTGTGGCGGGTCTTCCTACCCACGTACTGCATCGATTTTGGGGCATTTTGATCTTTTCCCCTTACCTCGTGTCTCCCACTTTAAAATTCTCTCTTTCTTTTCTTCTTCTTCCTTACTTTTTCTGTATTTACAAAAAATCTAGAGAGAGAAAAAAAAAGTCTTGTGAGAGAAAGCTTGTTCAAGCTTTATTAACTCTCCAAAACCCAAACCCATCTTCATCTTGTGTATCTAGCATCATTCAAAGCATGAGTTTTCATTAATTGGTAAATAGAACTATCATTCATGTTCATTTATTGTTCTAGCTTTTCAATACATGTTATTTATTGCTTAGGTTAGCAAATCTTCATATTTATTGGATACCTTTTGAATTTTTGACATGTTTGGGGCTTGTAATGTAATGCCTAGCATTTAGGTCATATTTGTCATCTAACTAAGTTTCTATGCATTGCATTTAGACATTATTGTTTAGGACTAATTGATTGCATTATTGTGCTTGCCATTGTATGACAACTTGTGTTGAACTGACCTTGTTTGATAACTAGAGTTTAAACTTGCATATCAATATTTAGTTAAGTATTTATGAGCATTTTTATAGATTTTGATATCTAAGATTTGTACTTAATTGACATCTTAATTCCTAGAAAAGCATTTAGTGTTTTGTCTAGCATTAATTGCATTTAGAATATTTTATATAGTCACTTAGGCTATATTGTTGTTCTCTTATTTGAGAATTAAGTCTTGTGACTATGGTATGTAGTGCACAAGCAAGTGAAGTCTTGCAACCAAGGTTGGGTTGGCAAGCATTGATTGACAATCACAATCATAGGCATTATAGGTAGTAGTGGTGGGTTTGTAACCTTGAAGTGTGACTAGGGGGTCTACTTAGGTTGTAAACATTATTACAATAGTGGATTTGGGGATTGTAGTGGCTAAGAGGTTTGCCCATGGTTTTTACCTTGTCGAAGGGTTTCCACGTATAAATCAAGTGTCATTTATATTTCTGCATTTTACGCTTTATTTTATATGTTTGTTTGTTGGATAAATTTTGAATATTGACTAATCAAGAAAATTTGGTAATTAACCTGATTAAAACCTATTCACCCCCTCTAGGTAATTAGATACATGTTTTAGGAAAATTCAAGAACACTTCCTCGACTTCTTAGTAGGAGGGTTAGAATCGTCAATCCATTGGGCATCAATCGGCTTGGAGCGATTCCGAAGAAACTTAACAGCTATCGAGACATCAATGGAATAGGGAGCCTAAGTTCTAATTTAAAAGGAAAATAGTAAATATATATATATATATATATATATATATATATATATATATATATATATATATCTTCCCTCGATCGACCAATCAGCATGCTCAAACGAGGAAGTTGTTCGTAGTTTGATTGATTTGGGAATTCGTAGTTCGATCTCTACATTTTTGACATCTTGAATTCAATAGTTTTGAAGTAGGATTCTCAGATAAAAACCTCCTCACTTCACACTTCGAGGTCGATGACGACTCCATATTCGGTTCACCAAAAGTCATCAAGTGGCCCACCACCATAGATTTTGGTACAATAACTCCAACTTCGCCTGCATAGGATTCAGCGGGGGACCCAAAAATAGTCACCTCATTATGTTGTCATAAGTTAGATGTTTAATCCAATGATTCGAGGTCAACCTCGCTTGGGTCTCCTTGATATTCGTCTATCATCCATGCCAGCGATACATTCAAAGAGTCTTCATTTTGATTCGACATAGCTCAAAACATTGTCGAACAAGAAAAATCTAATGAGATTGAACTAACTAAAATAGGGTGACCCCAACCATCTTAAATCTAAAATCAACCACGATTTGTCTCCAAAATGAGAAGGGATCGAACTAGTACGAGCAAGGAAACCATCGTAAATCTAAACCCTAGGTCGACATTGCTACAAAAGTTAAAAGGCCTTATTGCATTACTCAAAAAATATATCTCACAAATAGGTTATTTAAGCAAAATTCATACAACACGGATCAAATGCCAAAAATAACTCAAAACATTTAAAATAATCAACGCAAAGCAAGCAATATACTAGAAAATTAACAAACCCACCATTGCCAATAACTAAAGCTCGACCCGCCGTCGTGTAGTGTCATCGTAGCACCAGTCTTCGTCTTTTTCTCCTTCTGCCGAATTTCACCGTGAACCCTCTTCTCTTCCTCGTTGTGACCTCCCATATCCGTTGCTTTCCCCTCTCTCTCTTTTCCTCTCTTCTGATGTGTGTATGGATTGAAATGGTGTGGGTATTGATTTGGTGGTGGTTGATCGAGTGACGATAACACTAGGTTTCGTGTCCCTCTTCCTATGCTTATTTCTCAATTTTTGGATAAAAACGAGTGTTTATGGCTCGATTGAGTGTTTTTGCAGGATTTAGTATCAGTGGCATCATTTGGGTAAAAGAAATGAAGTTTAGATCCAAAAAAAAACTCAAAACTAGAAGCTGGAGCCTGATGGGACGAAATGTCACAGTCTTGGTGCCGTTCTGGGCATTGTGACATTTCTAGCGACAACAACTCTCACTCCCTAAGTGTCGCTGCTAATGTCGCTTGAGCTACATGCAAAAACTAGGATTACGAATGTCGCGGTTGAAGTGTCATCTTGGACGACCGTGACATTCAAGGTCACAACAGCACACCAACACGTTTTCCATTGTTTATATTTGCCCTATTTTGGATCCCATATAAATACCCTTATTAAAATTTGTGTTGACTAACATCAGCCATACAAGGATTCAGACCAAAACACCTTTTCATACTCATATATCACCATTTTCATACACCTTCTCTTTCACACATCTTCCATCCATCTTTAGAGCTTTTGAAGCAAGAAGAGGAAGCTTACAAGTCAAGGAGCCTCAAATGACCAACTTTTCTTCTTTAACTCTTCTATGTTTTCTTTCTCTTTCTTGATGTGTAACTAATCTCTAAGTTAGAGGATTAATGTAACCGATTGAACAATTCTTTTTAATCCTATAGTCTAATATTTTAATTCAATTCATTATTAGTCTATTGAAATACTTGCTCTAATTACTTTACTCATATGCACTTGTGATTTCAATGAATGTGTTGTGTCATGGTTAGTTTATACATGGGGTTGAGGATTAAATATGGGTGACCATCCTATTTAAGCCTTAACCACAAGCTTAATAATTGAGAGAATTTTCATACGCATGACCTTGCTATGTTGATTTGGCTTAGAGTTTTTAATTCAAATTAGTTCTAACTATTGCTCATTACATGATCGTGTTTGAGTGGCTGGAAGGATTAAGTACCTCATGGTTTCCTTAAACAAGCCCTAATAATTGGATTGAAGAACTTTAATGAGACTTGTGAATTACATTGAGTGGTTTGATTAGGTTGCATTAATTCCCTAGCATTCCTATACGTATTCATATCCTTGTGTGTACTTTTGTGGTAATTTAGTTTATTACCTTTTGCTAAGAATTTAGTTAATCAATTGTCTTTTTCAAAAACAAACAATATGTCATTTAGTTTTCATCCACTTAGATTATTATTTAATTAGATTAATTAGTGTTCAACCAATGGAATCACCGATCCAGTGAACGAACTTTTTCTTTTAAATTGAGTATAGATTTTACTACATCAGTGGATTGGTTGTTGCAAGAAGAGAAGAACAAAGACTTCTTCAAATTAAGAACAAAGAGCTTCGCTTTCAAAAAAAAAATGGGGTTGTTGTTTCTAGGTTTAGGTTGAATATGAAGGTTTTGCAAAAAAACAAATTATAAATATTAACTAGGAAATCTGGAAATAATTTATTTTTGTTTTTCTTTAATTTTTTGGTAAAATATTTTTTTATTAATTTCATTTAGGGATCAGAGGTAATTTAATCTTTTAAAGGTAACAATTAGTCAGTAGTTAAGTTTGACATAACGGTAGGGGTGTGAGTGTTAATTAATGATAAAGTATTTCTGGGTGCAAAAGGGGGGATGTTGAGTGCAATTTGCTAATAATTTTATTATTCGTGATACTAGTTCTTTTACAATATAAGTGTATTATAGGCATAGGATATTACATTAAATGGAAATACAAAATAATATTGAAAAAATTCAAATCTAAATACAAAAGGTAACCATATAAAATCTTCTATATATGGCGGATAATAATTGGGAGAATCAATTATTCAATATTCCCCCTCAAACTTACGGTGGCAAATCAATGCCAAATTGTGTTTGCAAATGAACCCCTATCGGCATGATGACAAGTTCGGAGGTGATCCGAAACAATAATTGATTCCGTAGGGGATCCGGGATGTTGATGATTGACTCTGTAGGTGATCTAGATTGAAATTGACTCTAGAGGTGATCCGGGATGTTGATTGAGTCGGAGGTGATCTGAGATATTGATTGAACCCGAGGTGATCCGGGTTGAAAATGAGTCCAGAGGTGATCCAGAACATTGATTAACACTGGAAGTGATGCAGGTTGAAATTGACTCTGGAGTTGGTCCAAGATATTGATTAAATTGGAGGTGATCCAATAAGTTGAGATTGAGTCTGTAAGTGATCCTGATGAATGATTGAGCCTAGAGGTGATCCAGAATGAAAATGATTCCGAAGGTGATCTGAAAATATGATTGAATCTGAAGAAGATCCAAACAATGAATGAGCATCAGAAGCCAATTGGGAAAGTTAAGAAAGGGCACCGCCGGCTGCCTCGCAGACGGTGACTCAAATGGTTTCTCATTGGAGGGCTTATTTATAGGATCAAACAAAGTTTAGATACCGTGTAAAAATATGAAAAATAGAAAAATAGAAAAAGATTTTATTATTCCAATGCTGGAGCAGTAGAGCTGGACTGAGAACAAGTAAGAAGAAAACGCTTTGATATATTTGTTTGAAGGGATAAATGATGTAGTTTTAAATTATTAGTATAAATCGATATAATCGCGACTAACAACATGTATCAGATTCGAGTTGCCCAGGCGTTTGAGCTAGAAAAAGATCCAAATCCATTAATAAGAAAAGAAAAAACAATCATACATTATATATATATATATTACAATATATTAATTTCAAAACTCATGTGAACTAATAACCGGGACATTATAATTTATAAGCAAGACAGGCACACGAAAACTAACAAACCAAGCCATATAGACCTCTGATTCTATATATGGTCAAGCAGTTGGACATTATTATAACATAACATGTAGATAAAACGAGAGTGGTGTATATATATAGCAGGAATTAATTAATTAAGTTGATTCAAAGACCGGAATAGGCTTTGATAGGACATTTGGATTTGTAACCCTCATCAGTGCGAAAGAAACGAAGAAGTCCAAGATGCTCAAAGGGTTTATACTTCAAAGGGTGTTGCTCATCAACAAGCTCGTCCGGCACTTCAACTATTCCATTGCTGAATGAAAACAATGCAAGTGAGTATCTGTCGATTGCCCTCTCATTTATGATCACTCGATGGCTCGGCGAGTGTATCCTGTCATTGCTCCATGCCTAAGCCAATCAATTCATGTCATATGGAGAAGTTAGAAATTAGATTCCATTAATTTGTTAACACAGGGAACATTAATCGTTATTAGCTAGCTTTAATTTTTCTATAAAAAAAAAATCTGATATCAAAAGTATTAACTTTAATTTTTCTATATAAAAAAAAAAATCTGATACCAAACGGATTAGAAATATATTGGGATTGACCTGTCAATATCAAACACTACATATTTGATCAAAATATTTACTCTCATAATTAGGAGGAATCTACTTCCACTGCAAGGGTGGGGAATTTACCCCGATGGTTGAGCTTCATTTTAAAGTCTCTAAATGACCGGTAACGGTAATATTTGCTTTAATTGATGATGCTTAGTTGGTTTTATTATTATTATTATTATTATTATTAAATATCAGTTATTTACTCTTTAGTATGCACTGATATAACTTATATTAGTGTGTTGGATATGAACCATTAGATTTACCTACTTTAACTCAAAATGTATGCACTTGTTAAAGTTTCTCTATAATCGGTGATTCATATACAACGTACAGATATAAGTTATATCAGTCATCACTGAATATAATATATATATATATATATATATATATATATATATATATATAAGAAATTGCAAGAAATAGTCAAAAGTTTATTGATTTATTGTTTTTAGTCATAAATTTATATTTTATTATATTTATCACTTTTAGCCTTAAACAGTCAAGATTATCCTCTATTTTTTCTTTACTTCACTCACCCAAAAATTGAGAAATCAACTAGAATATAACTTGAAAATCATTTATATGTAAGTTGAAAGTTAATTGATATGTAAATTAGAACTTAACTAACATATAATTTGAAAAATCAACCCGTATATAACTTAAAATCAAACTACATGTATCAAAGTTATATGTTAGGTGAAGTAAAATTTAGGGGTAATTTTGTTCAAAAATGACAAAAACAATAAAATATAAATTAGTGGCTAAAAACAATAAACTAATAATTTTTTTGGTTCTTTATGAATTCACCCCTATATATAGTGAGTCTCTCATAAGGGATCCATTATTTTATTTTCGGTAAAAACCACCATGAAATCACATTGATTTGATTTTTTTTTGTAGATAATAAATTCGTTGAAATCTACATATGAACAAATTTTGAAAAAAATTCAAGTACTAGAACTATTTATCCCAATTTTTTTAAATATGAATGTATCGAAAAAATAAGTGAAATATAGAAGAAATTCAAGAAAAATAATTCTAGTGGTTGAAAGTTTTTAAATTTTATTTTTAGATAGATTTTAATGAATTTATTATCCACAATAAAAAAATCAAATCAAAATTCGTTCAAATTAATGTTATTTCATGGTAGTCATTATCGAAATTAAAATAAAAAAATCTATTATAAAAGACTATATATATATATATATTCTTGATCTTCTAAATTCAACTATATATGTTTTATTATTTCCTTAATAGATCAAATTGAGATGGAATGATGGCTCACCATTAATGCATCCCCTGCAATAACGACAAAGGACGAGGGTGACAACTCAACATCAATCTTCTGGCCATCCCTTGTATCAATCTGCAGACCATTAATTTGATTTTGATGAAGAATAGTGGTGAAGCTCTTGTCAGTGTGAGTAATGAAGCCGAGATTTGGCTCATCCTCTTTGGGAGCTCTATTTTTCAAGACTCGAAGAAGGTAAGTAATTGATTCCATGTAATAGTCATGGTACTTCTGCAAACCATAACTTTCAAACACCATTCTGCTCACCATTTTGTCTAACTCTGCTACTACCTTTGCATATGTGTTCAGAGTTTTGCTAGAAAAAGAGAACAGATAATTAAACAAATATTAATAGTTTAAAATATGAAACTTCAGACTTTAAGAAAAACAAATTGAAACTTTAGAGACAATTAGTAGTGCTTATTAGAGATAATTTTTAGGGCTCAAAAAATAAATAGCAATTTTTGAAGGTAGCGTTTTAACACTGTCACTGTTTTTATAACTTATGTTTAAAAGGCACAAAATATGGTGAACAGACAAAAATGCCCCCAATAGTTGTTTTATCAGAATCTTCCATTCATTTTTATACAGTGAGAGTTATGAAATAGAGAGAGAGTTTCGTTGAAACTTAAGCGCTACGCAGACACATTCGGGGGTCGAGCTCGCGGTGGTCAATATTCTCGATCCTTTAAAAAATATGTTTGATTCTTCGGAAAAAAATCACGATCACTTGAAAAACATTCTCGATCATTTGAAAAAAATCTCGATCCTTTGAAAAAAATCTCGATCCTTTGAAAAATATTCTCGATCCTTTGAAAAATATTCTCGATCCTTTGAAAAATATTCTCGATCCTTTGAAAAAAATCTCGATCCTTTGAAATAAATCTCGATCCTTTGAAAAATCTTCTCGATCCTTTGAAAATATCTCGATCCTTTGAAAAATATTCTCGATCCTTTGAAAAAATCTCGATCCTTTAAAAAATCTTCTCGATCATTTGATAACAATTCTCGATCCTTTAAAAAATATTCTCGATCCTTTAAAAAATATTCTCGATCATTTGAAAAAAAATCTTGATCCTTTGAAAAATATTTTCGATTCGATCCTTTGAAAACTATTCTCGATCCTTTGAAAAAAATTCTCGATCCTTTGAAAAAAAATCTCGATCCTTTGAAAAAAATCTCGATCCTTTGAAAAATATTCTCGATACTTTGAAAAATTATTCTCGATCCTTTGAAAATATCTCGATCCTTTGAAAAAAAACCCGATCCTTTGAAAAATATTCTCGATCTTTTGAAAAAATCTCGATCCTTTGAAAAAAATCTCGATCCTTTGAAAAATATTCTCGATCCTTTGAAAAAATCTCGATCCTTTGAAAAATCTTCTCGAACATTTGATAAAAATTCTCGATCCTTTAAAAAATATTCTCGATCTTTAAAAAAAAATCTCGATCTTTTGAAAAATATTCTCGATTCGATCCTTTGAAAAATATTCTCGATTCGATCCTTTGAAAAAAATTCTCGATCCTTTGAAAAAAATTCTCGATCCTTTGAAAAAATTCTCGATCCTTTAAAAATTTCTTGTTCAATTGACAAATGCTCGATTCTTTCAAAAATAAGCTCGATCATATTAAAAAAAAGGCTCGATTTGGTTACAAATATGCTTGATTGAACTAAACATTATTTTCAAAAATAAAATACTCGATCCTTTGAAAAATAAATTGTTCATACAAAGACTGGACAACAAATCATAACGAATGGATATATGTTAAACCACACAGAAATATATAAAAATATATAAACGAAGATCACAAATATAAGTTATCTTCTTCTGCAGAATCTGAAGAGAGACAAGCTTTTTGGACAGAGAGATGGGCTATCGTTTTCAAAATGTAGATGGAAACACAATGAGATTAAAAAAATAGATTATTTAAGGGCAATTTGGATAGTTCACCATAATTGGTGCATTTTAAACTTAAGTTATTAAAGCGGTGACATCACTGCAACACACATAAAAAAATGTGACATATCTCACAATTTCCTTTAATTTTTATAAAAATAAATTCATCTAGTTTTTCTTTAGAAAGCGCATAAAATATTTTTTCAATCTAAAAAAATATTTCTAGCTAGAAAGAAACCAAATTTTATGTTTTTCTAAAAATATCCAACAATTAGGAGGGATTTTTTTTAATCAAATAGTTTGGAGGTTATAAGGAAGTATTTTTATTTCTTTTCATCGAAAGCAACAAAATTGGACAGAATCAACTTAAAATTTTGATTTAGATTTGTAACTTCAATATTTCAGTATTTCTCCATATATTTGTTCTTAATCTAATGGTGGAAAAGAAGAGTAGATGATAACCCATAAATTAAATTCAGATAAAGGGATGGATTATATAACAAGAAAAAAAAGAAATTCAAATTAATCATACCAGAAACTGTCATTTCCATGTGGCCACATGATGTTTGTGAAGCTCTGAGTTGCCTCAAGAGAAGTTGCATTATCAATGCCCAGACTTTCATGGAGAGGAAGTTTTGGAATTTTTCCAACATACCCATTTAAGGGCTTCTCATATCTGTTTTTCATTTTGGTTTCTGTGGGGAGATCAAATAACTCCTTTAAAGAGCCAAACACTTCACTTCGAAATTCACTTCGAAATTCGGATGAAAGTGTAATATTGCACTCCATAATGAAGCAACCATACTCTTCAAATGCTTCCCTCAAATCACTACAAGCTTTGAACCAGTAAGTTGTATCAGGCACCTTCAAGTCTTCTGCTATTTTGGAGAAATCCAGAACAGGAAGCTTTGGCAACGTTTCAGAACCCATTTTTGCCTTTTTTCTTTCTTTTTTTCTATAGTTTCTCTCTCTTTCTCTCTATATATATATAAATTGTTTTATAATTTATGTAGCAGCTTACGTTGATAGAAGATAAATAAAAAGATGAGTTCGCAATAATTGACCATCTTTCTATAAAGTAGTGTTCCAGTACTCCGCTCACACGTTTATGTTAGGAAAGACGTCTGAATCCAAAAACCTAAACTATTAAAATAAGATTAAGACATGCAAAATAAATCGTAATTCTTTTAAAGGAAATATCATTAAAGGGCAAAGAATTACAGACAAATAAATCGTATTTAAAATATAAAGAGATCTTCTCCTTATAATTCATAAATTATTTATTTATACTATAATTTTAATTTTTTTATTAATAACAATTTTAATCTGAATTAAAATTACTACACAAGAAAAAAAAATTATAAAGACACTCCAAAGGAATTAAACTATTTAAAAAAAGAAATTTTATATCCTAAATACTATGTATTAAACTTCCTCTCCTAAATTTGTTATTAATAAAATATTAAACACTATCTCTTAATTACCTTCTCTCCATTTTATAAAAAAAAACAATCATTTCTCCATACTTTCTCTATCAATCTCTTATTAATAGTTTAAAAAAAAAACTTATGAATACTTTGGTTTTTTATTACAGTAATACACACACACACACACACACACACACACACACACACACACACACACACACACATATATATATATATATATATTAAAAAATCAATAAAAAAACCTTTTTAAAAAAAATAGATATATGAAACTTGATTTGTTGCAACTAGATTCGATTAAACTCGGAATTTCTATGACTAATGAAAGAATTAAAGTTATCTAGGCAATCACATATCTACAAAAATAATAAACGCATTTGTCATATTTCGATTTTTTTTTAAACATGGTACTTATTTTTTGAGTTGTTTTTTAATATATACATATATATAGTTCCAAAAAATCAAACTTATTCGTAAGTTTTTTTTTTAACTTTTTAGTCTTGTTTGAGAAAAAATGAAGATAGAAAATTAGAGATATGTACTAGAGGAGAGGGGGTTTAATATGGTAATTAAAAATTTATGATAGAATGTTTAACAATGGTTTTCCTATCAGTGCGTAATAATATAACTTATATCGGTGTACTGCATGTGGACATGTGAATATTCAAGATGTTTGAAGAAATGTTTAAGAGAATAAATGAGAAAGAAATGGTTTGAGTGACTCCATTAATGGAGCTTTCTCAGGCTCTGCAGAGCTTTCAATATATTGATGATAAAAGATAATGAAATATTACAAGAGACTCTGATATTTATATACATCAGATTATTTTCAACACACACTAAAAGTGTGACCGTAAATTCAGGAAATGACAGCCACATCAGCACAGGTTGTTAATAACTGATCTTAACAGGGTAGCTATCGTCTAACCAACTATTGAGACTTAGCTGACTGAGCTGATGATAACTATCGTTAATATGCTCTGTTATTTGCTAAGCATTCTTATGCTTATCATCCCCCTGCAAACAAAAATGAGATGAATTAGCAACGTTTAGTTTGGCACGAAGAAAATGAAAATAATCCCGTGTAAGACTCTTAGTAAAAAAATCAACAACCTGATGCTCTGTTAGGATATATCTGGTGTCAAATTCGCCAGATAGAACCTTTTCATGAATGAAATGGGTGTTTATGTCTATGTGCTTAGTTCGTTGATGGAAAACAGAAATTTAGGAGAGAGAAGTTGCTCCAATGTTGTCACACCAGAGAACTGAACAGCGTGGCACAGATATGCGAAGTTCTGAGAGCACATATTTGAGCCATAGAACCTCAATTGTTACATGCGCCGTAACATGATATTCAGCCTCTGTACTAGAGCGAGCAACAACCTTCTGCTTCCTTGTGCACCAAGAAACCAGATTGCCACCAAGAAAAACACAGGTGCCACTAGTCGAGCGACGATCATCAACACAGTCAGCCAGTCAGCATCCAAAAATGCCTCAAGAGACAAAGTTGTAGCAGGCTTGAAGTGAATCCCAAGATGAGGAGAGCTTTTAAGTAACGAAGAATATGTTTACAAGCTTACCAATGAGTTGTGGTACAAGCCACCAAAAATTGGTTAAGCTCGTCGATGTTGAACGAAATGTCAGGTCTTGTGTTGGAGAGATATTGAAGAGCACCAATTATGCTTTAACACTGGGTTGGATCACTAAAAATATCACCATCAGATTGTGATAACTCCATTCCAGCAACAAAAGGAATGTCACAAGGGTGAGCATCAATTATCTTGGTTCGCAGAAGCAAGTCTTGAATATACTTGGCTTGAGTTAAATATAGGCCAAAAGAATCTCGATGGGCTTCAAAGCCAAGGAAATAATTGACTTGACCAAGTGCCTTCTATGCAAATGCTTTGTGAAGATTAGAGATGAGATTCTTGATAAGCTGAGCATCATTTCTAGTGACAAGAATGTCATCAATGTAGATAATGAGAAATAGATAGGAAGTGTCCGAAACTAAATTCTGAAAGCCCCAAGTAAAAAGAGTTGACCGAAGCTTCTGGTACTAACTTCATATTGCTTGCTTGAGGTCATAGAGAGATTTATGCAGCCTGCACGCATGAGTAGGTTTCGAAGCATCAACAAAGCCTTCGGGTTGAACCATATAGACCAACTCCGATAAATTACTGTTCAATAACGCATTGTTAATATCCAATTGTTCAATCGGCCAACCAAGAAAAATAGCAATGGAGAAGATTACTTGAATGGTCGAGGCTTTAACTGCGGGGCTGAAGGTGTCCAAAAAATCTAAGCCAAGTGTTTGGTGAAAACATTTGGCCACCAACCTACTCTTGTGCTTTAATAAATTTCTTTCTTGCCTAAGCTTAGTTCGAAACACCCACTTGAAACCAACGATATTCGTATCAGTGGTGAAGGGAACAAGTGACCATTTCTCATTTGCTTACAAGGCCCCAAACTCTTCATTCATAGCTTTAGACTATCTTGGGTCTTGAAGAGCCATCTTGGCAGAGGTAGGTGCTATCTCGGCCAGATAACAAGTAGATGAGGAGAAGGCTTTTGGTTTAAAGATACCATTCTTAGACCTTTTGATAATTGGATGGTTGAGGAAATTGACCCAAGAGGTGGGTTGTTAGCAGAAAGTTGAGCAGTAGGCTAAGAGAGCGGATTATAAGGCAATGAGAGGCTTGCTGGAGAGTGTCCAGTAGTATTAAAGGAGGAGCCCGAATTTAGTCTAATGTCTGATAAAGGAGTTGGACTCAATAAATGTGACCTTGGTGAGTTGGAACATGCAGCACCATTAAGGGAAGAAAAACGTGCATCAACAGGCAATGTAACATTGCCCAACGAATACCTATCATTTCCAGAAATAAGTCATGTCACATGACATAAAATCTTTTACACAACAGACCAAGGTATGTGATTAGTGGAAGAAGAGACACAAGAAGAACTAGTTGACAAGAATAGAGCCTTGTAGGGAAATTCAAGTTTATTGAATTCAACATGTCTAGATAGGTAGTTCCGGATGGATGTAAGTACTTGTAACCTTTGTGCAAAGAGCTATATCCAATGAAGATGCACTTTGTTGTGCGGAAATTAAACTTGGTTTTAGAGTAATCCCTCAGATATGGAAAGAAACTACACCCAAATGTCTTCAAAAACTATAGTTAGGTTTTTTACCATTTAGCTTTTCAAAAGGTGAAGTGAAACCAAATAAGGATAAAGGCATGTTATTTTTAAAAAAATAAAAAAAGGTGTATTGAACACCTCATTCCAGAATTTTAAGGGCATTTGAGGATGAGCTAGCAAGGTTAAGCCAGTCTCAACAATGTGTTTATGCTTCCTCCCAACAGTTCCATTTTGTTGCTGAGTATGTGGGCATGACAATCTTACTTGAATCCCTTTGTCAGCAAGATGAGACTTGAAAACAAGATACTCTTCACCCATATTTATGTGTAAACTATTAATCTTGGCCCCAAATTATAACTAAACAAGCTTTGGAACCAGATAATAAGATTTAACGAAAACAACCAAGTGAATCTAATGTTAGCATCTATAAATGAGGTATAGTTTCTATGACCCTCAATTGAAAGCATTGGAGAGGGTCCCCAAATGTCAGAATATATCAACTCAAGAGGGACTTTTGTCGAGATTTTATGCCTTGTAAAAGGCTGCCTATGTAGTTTTCCTAATTTGCAAGAGTCACAAAAATGTAGTGTATGAAACTTGTTATTAAAATGCATATTATTTAATATTTTTTTAGTGTATTAAGGGATTAGGGTGCCCTAATTTTGCATGCCAAACGTTGGCATTCACAACAGAGTATGCACATAAGTTCTTAGTTATGACTTGGAATTGAACAAAGATCCAAGGCTATTATTGTTATTACTCAACACAAATAGAAAACTAGCAACAGAGTATGGGATCTCCAAGTGAGGTATCTTTATGAATTTCTTGTGATCATAATTGCGATGGGAAGGTTTCATATCAGAAGCTTCAACAAGTTTCAGATTGTAAAGACCATCCCTAAGCGCTCGGTGAAGCAAAACCATCCTCGTGGTGAGGTCCTTTATCACACATTTGTCATCATAAAATTCAGCAATTGCATGATTATCATGAGTGAATTTAGAGATGCTCAAAAAGTTCTTGATGATTTGAGGAACATACAATATGTTTCTAAGATGTAATTTTCGAGAGGGATGTGTGTGAGACTTAATGAAAGTGTCACCAATGTGAGAGATAGGAAGACAATTTCCATTACCTACAATAAGGTTGTCATTACTACTGTAGTTAGATGGAACATAGAGGTTCTTGATGTCAGAGGTAATGTGCTTGGTTGCACCGCTGTCAACATACCAGGTTAGGTCATTGACTTAATATGGAGTGGTTAGAAAAGCTGAGATTTGGTGAAAGTTAACTTGTGGTTTTAAAGTGTTGTAGTTTGCATTTGGTGAAGAACTAAGAAACAACTGTCCATTGAAATTTTGTCCATGGAAATTTTGGCCATTGAAATTTTAACCATTGAAAGGTTATCCATTGTAGGGTTGTTGTTGATTGAAGAAAGCTTGAGGTGTTGCGAAGGACCCTGAAAGCCTTGGTTTGTTGCAAACTTAGCAATGGATTCTGCCTCTGTTGCCAAATATGGTTCTTCCTCTGCCATGTCGATTGCCACCACTTGTTCCTTGTGGATTGGAATCTCTCTATCCTTTATTTTCCTGAGAGTTATTAGCCATAAACTTTGCTGAAATTTGTCCATTATCAAGGCATGTTGGATAGTCTAGATGCTTCAACCTTTGCTCATGCATCATTAAAACGAATTAAGCATCATCGAAACTCATAAAGCTCTGTTGAGTTGTTATCACTACAACAATAGCATCGAAATCGTGTCCAACACCATTAACCAAACACATTACCAAGTCACGATCTCTTATTTCCTCACCAGCAGCCATCAATGATTCACAACTATTTTTAATCTTTAAAGCAAAATCACTAATAGACTCAGTTCCTTTTTTGATATATTAAAGTTCATTTCTAAGTTGAATGGTTCTAGCGATTGACTGTTGTGTAAAAATTCTCTCTAGCCTGGTCCAAGCTAGACAACCAATGATTTGTCCTAACACACTTTCATTGATACCTGAATAGATCCAACCTAAGAGTAGCTTGTTTATTCTACTTTAGTTAGTAAAATCCTTACTAAATCATTTTTCAACAACTTTTTCTCCAATTTCATTTGTTATTTTAACATTAACAAACATATTGGCAGGTTGATTAATTCCACAGAGGAAATCATTAAGAGCAAGAGCTTGGATGATAGGTTATACTTGTGCCTTCCAATACAGATAGTTAAACTTGCCTAGTTTGATCGAAAGATTGAAGTTCAAGCTCTTAGAGAAAGTTGTAAACTTTATTGTTGAGGTAACGAATTGTGATTCCTGATTTGGATCAGCAACCGATGGTTGTGATAAAGAAGCTCGTTGTTGTGAGCTTCAATTTTGACCAGAAATTGGAGACTGTGATTCATCAGTCAAGTCGCTAGTCATTGTGGCTCTGATACTATGTGAATATTCAGGATGTTTGAAGAAATGTTTAAGAGAAGATATGAGAAAGAAATGAATTAAGTGACTCAATTAATAGACTTTTCTCAGGCTTTGTAGAGCTTTCAATATATTGATGATAAAGGAAAATGAAAAATTACAAGAGACTCTAATATTTATATACATCAAATTATTCTCAACACACTACAAATGTGACCATAAATTCAGGAAACGGGTTGACAGAACCTACCCCGACTCCTCTCTTGAGTACGAGGGAACCCTGTGACTCTACTTTTACTAGCATGATAAAAGGACTAAGATTTCCACAGAAAATACTTGCTATTAAACAAAAAAAATGTAAGTGCAAAATGTACATAATTGTAATTTCTTTTCATATATTTTCGTTCGTTACAAAAAGGGTCAAAAATGACCGATCGGACCAAAAACCGACCACTTTAAAAAAAAACTAACCAGTCCGTCCCGAGTGGGAAATCGAACAGGCCGAGTAAGAAATCCGAGTAGGCCGAGTAGACCGAATAGGCCATGTGGGTCGAGTAGGTCAAGTAGGCCGAGTAGGCCGAACAGACCGAGTAGAATTCCGACCACGTTCTGATCATGCCTACCCTCCCGATCACTTTACAGTCCCGACCATGCCTACCATCCCGACCATGCCTACCTCATATTTCTAAATAGGTACATGAAAATTTACAATGCATGACTTTTATGCTTCATGATGTCATCGAGTGGCCCACCTCAAAACTTCTGAGTCCGCACAACCGAGCAGCTACCTGAATAAATTTTTAAGAGTGAAAGGATGAGCGCTAACGCCAATTGAGTGAATGAAAACCTTTAAAAACACTTTTCTAAACCACTTTACAATAAGCATTCAGCAATACATGGTATAAAATAATATATCTACTTTCATACTTAATAAACCGAATACTGAATGCATCATTTTTCTGAACAAGAGTAAGATACTTTATAAAATCTTAATCTTCACCAAATTCGTACCGGAGATATCCTCCATAAGTAAGCCAAAATACTTCGGGTAAACGCCGAGTCATGAATAACTTCTGGCCATACCCGAGCAGAGCGAATCAATTACTCTTTCTCTGGTCATGCTCGGGCTGAGCGACTCTCTGGTCATACAAGTGTAGAGCGACTCTATTACTCTTTCTCTAGTCATGCACTTGCAGAGCGACTCATGACATACACATGTGTAGAACGGCCCCAAAAGCCAACCATAATCATAACTGGGGAAGGGTACATGGTGCTTTTGTAGAAATCATAATCTCTTCTTGATAATTCATAAAAATAATATACTGATTCTGAATGCTAATATAAGCATAAAATATATACTTTCGGTTCTCTATATCATTACCATCAATCATAAAAGAAATAAAAAGCTTAAAAGATTTGCAACAATTAATCTTAACCATAAAACTGGAAACCTTTGAGTTAAAAACAAAACTGAAACTTAAAGTCACTCACAACTTAGACGTCAAGCTTATTTCAGACTGAGTATGCTAGGTTCCCTTCGTTTTCTTTCCCTAACAGTCACAAGATCCAATTAGAAACTAGATATCAAAGAAGAATCAACTGAAATCTATAATCACGAGAGAGCTTCACTGACTTCTTCTCTTTCCTTTCTTCTCTTTCCTTTCTTCCACTAGATTCTACTGTTTTCTAGCTCTCACAACGTTTATCCTCTAATATATATACTTATGGAAGGACACAGCTGAAGTTGTGAGCTAATTAACCTAGCTCACAGCTGCCTGTCAGCCATGCATTTCATTTGGCTTACTCACCTGATGCCTTTTTTTGCTAAACGTTTATCCCTTTTTTTTTTCTTTTTTTCTTTTTTTTTTTAATTGGACCTTTCAATTGGGCCTGAAAGACATTGGGTGTTACAACGGTAGCCTCTCATTTTGGTGCTTACAGCCACATCAGCACAGGTTGTTAATAACTAATATTAACAAAGTAGCTAATGTCTAACCAACTTTTGAGACTTAGTTGCCTGAACTGATGTTAACCATCGTTAATATGCTCTGTTATTTGCTAAGAATTCTTATGCTTATCAGGACAACTGATTATGGAGAAACTGTGACAAGTGTATACAGTTTAAGTCAAAGAATCTAAATCTAATGGTCCACATCCAACGTACTGATGAATTTATATCAGTACGCACTGACTTGAAAATTTCTGGTATGTTTATTATGTAATATTTAATCTAATGATTTAGGAGTGCCAAAAGATAAAAAATGATAATCTTGGAACAAAAGGAAATATCTTTAGATTTTTTTTAATTTAAATTTTAAGAATGGGGTGTCTTTAGAAAAAAAAGTATAAAATGAAAAAATTGGATTGTCAAAAGAAGCTCTCAAACATAAATTATGGTATTTATTCATAAACTTATGATGTTATTCACATTTGTTCATTCTCAAAAAGTTAATTGTTTTATCCAATTTTTGGGTGGCTTGGCGGAAATGCTCTTTAAAATTCATTTGTTGACTTCCATATCCATCATCTTTAATTACTTTTTGGGTTATTATGTTCGTAGTCCCTCTAATTTGCGTTTATCTGGGTTTGGTCCACCAGTTTTTAGAATTACAAACTTTAGTCCACTAATTCTCTAACAATATCAATTTGAGTCCCTATCTTCCAATTCTGTTAGTTTTGTGTTGATTTCTATTAAGTTAATAAGGGCAATATGGGAAATTTGATGAAAGCTTCTAGAAACTAGCCTGGAATAAGGATAAATCTGGAATTTCATAATTTTAAAAAAATGGAAAGTAATATTAAAAAATAAAAAAATAAAACTAAAAAATCAAATATCCCTAACTTTCTCTCTTCTCTCTCTCTCTCCTAATTCTCTTATTCTATTTCTCTCTTCATACGTCATCGCCAAAACATATTTCTCTCTCTCTCTCTTCTAGAGATCACAGTTAACGGTGATTGACGCGACACCAATTGCATCTTCTTCCCAGTTTGCGACCGGCGTGACACCGATCGACGATTTATGTTTCTCTTCTTCTTAGTTTCTCTTATGTCTTCTTCTTCGTTTCTCTTTTGTCTTCTTCTTCGTTTGTCTTATGTCTTCTTCACCGACACCGATTCGTATTTCCCCGTTTTCCGATCTCTGATTGCATCATTTTTTAGGTTTGATTTTTCTGGGTTTTTTAGAGATTTCTGGGTTTGGTTTCGATTTTCAATTTTCTTGGGTTTAGATTCGATTTGTATTTTGATTTGGATGTCGGTTTCAATTTTAAGATAGGATGTGGGGGTTAGGGTTTTTTTGGCTTACTAGGTCGATTTTCTTAGGTTTGTGAGTGTTAGAGAGAGAGAGAAGAGAGGGATTTCTGTTTGGATTTGGATTTTCTTATCGGTAATAGTGTTGTTGAATATGGACGGTGATGGTGTTGTTAATGATGATATCCTGGGTTTGATTTTGTTGATTTATTATTATTATTATTCACTCATTTGTTGATAATGATTTTTGGAAGAAAAAAAACATTTAGGGTTGATGATAATGGTTCCTGGGTGGTTGATAAAATGATGGATTAGGTTTTGTTTGCTTGTTGAGAAAGCTCAGAAAAAAAATATATATGTAAATTGATGGGTTTGATTGATGATGATAGTGACGATTGATTTCTGGAAAACAATTTAGGGTTTTAATTCGGCGGAATTGAATCTCCACCAAATCCATTTTTTTTTGTTATTTTTTAAATGAAAAAAAACGGATATGGTGGATCTCCAATGCCCATCTCATGAGATGGACGATCTGGATCTCCAACAAATCCATATTTTAAATTTAATTCATTTAATAATAATAATTATTATTATTATTATAATTATTATTTTACATATTTTAATTTTAATTTTAAATTTATTTTGTTTTTGTTTTTCATTTTTTATTTAATTAAATGCATAATCACCATACTGCCCTTAATCAAAAACCTTTATTAAGGGTATTTCGGTCTTTGTATCTTCTGACAATGTCAGTCTGTTTGTTTTCTATAATTCCTAACAGAAGGACTAAAGTTAGTAATTCCAAAAACTAGTGAACCAAACCTAGATAAACACAAACTAGAGAGACTAAAAACATAATGACCCTTACCTTTTTTCCTTTCTATCTTTTTAAGTTTTTACTTTGATCAATTTTAATAACTTGAATATCTATTGACACTTTCTCTATCTTCATTGATTTTTCTTGTTTCTCTCATTCATTTATGTTTCTTTCTCTCTCTACATTTTTTATCTTCAAAATATTGTTTTCCTAGCCAAAATGATTCCAACGGTATATTATGGAGGAAAATTTGATATCGTTTTTCTCCTCAAAAGTCATTTGAAAATGTTTACAGAAATTTTACATGATAAAATATCAATATGATTACACAATGAAATATTAAAATCATTACACGATGTTGGTATTTCATCAAGTAATAATTTTGATATTTCATCGTGTCAAATTTATGGAAACGATCTCTATTTAAAGATTTGGAAAAAAAAATCAGATGGGGGTCAAATAAACCTCTATCACATACCTCCATTGATAGAGGTTTGTTGTTAAACCTCCATCAACAGAGATCGATGAAGATGATTATAGAACAATCTTTTTCTCACATGTCATAAATGCATCACTTGGACAAAAATGGTGAAGTAATTGAGAAATGATACATTTGAGTACTCCTCTAATTTTAAAGCTATTTACGGTGTTTGCCCTTAATCCATGCAAAATAAATCTGATTTTATATAAAAGGAAATATCATTAATGGAAAAGGATTACATACAAAAATTATTAATTATGGATAAAGATTCTCTTCTTATCTTTTTTTTTCCTAGACATTTCATAATCTAGTGACACCTAAACATAACAAGAAATACATGGTTAAAATTTGATCATTTTTTTCTCACTTATGAAAGTTGGTGTTTTAATTTCATCAAGGCTTCTTGTGAGCTAAAATTATATTTTACAAGTAACGTCAAGTTCGATGCCATATATGATGATGTTCTTATCTTTTCTCTTCTTTTTTTTTTTAATTGAAGAGATGAAGTTCTAAATAAGCTAATTATCACAGACGAGTATCTGTAGGAAACTTTTCTCCTCAGTGCGCGTTAGTGTATATATATATTTATGTATTGCATGTGGACCATTAGATTCAATTGCTTTGACTCAGTCTGTATGCACATGTCAGTTCTTATCTATAATCTATGGCTCACATGCAGTGCACTGATGTATTTTAGATCAGTGCGCAATGAGGATAAAAGGACTACACACACACACACACACACACACACACACACACACACACACACACACACACACACACACACACACACACACACACACACACACACACACACACACACACACACATATATATATATATATATATATATATATATATATATTGGTTATCAATTCAGGTTACCACTATTGAAATGGTCATTAGATGGTGAATTGATTTCAAAATGGTCCATTTGACAAACATTGTTACACTAATAACCATTTCATCTAATTCCATCCGGCATTTCGGTAAATTAGGAGATGACATTAATTTATTTTAGTTTTTTTTTAAGAATAATGTTAAACATCCCACCTAAAATCCCACTTTTTTTTATCCCAACACATATTGTTTGTGAGGTGTTAAATTATGAGTGAATACACATTAATGATGCTCTATCTCATTGAATACACATTAACGATGATTTATCTCATCTACCATATGTATCCACTCACTATTTGACATTTCAAATGACACATGTGTTGAGATGAAAAATATGAGATTTTAGGTGGGATGTGTAGCAATACTAATTTTGGAAACCAAAATTTTCTTTTGTTTTTTGAAATAAATAATTTTATTTAGTGTGTATATATTTCTTTTTGACAAGATTAATGCTGCAAAATCTAAAAATTCTAAAAAATATATTTGAAATAAGTTGATATATATATATATATATATATATATATGTGTGTGTGTGTGTGTGTGTGTGTGTGTGTGTGTGTGTATGTGTGTGTGTGTGTGTGTGTGTGTGTATATAAGGAAATTCAAGAAAAATAGTTCTAGTGGTTGAAAAAATTTCAAATTCTATTTATAGATAGATTTTAATGAATTTGTCATCAATAAAAAAATCAAATCAATGTAATTTCATGGTGGTCCTTACCGAAATTAAATAAGGGATCATATATATATATATATATATATATATATATATATATATATATATATATACACTAGATATAAATATTATTCCTTTCAAAATACAAAAGAAAAAATTGATTTTCAAAAAACATTTAAAATAAATTAATGTCATCTTATTTACCAAAATGTCACTCATGAGATATAATTGGATGGAATGACCATTAGTGTAACACTGTTCTCCAAAAATGGTTATTTTAAAACAAATTCCCCATTTAATGGATATTTTTATAGCGGTGATCCAAAATGATGGTCACCGGATAAATCCATATAGGGCTCAAAAAATAAATAGCACTTTTTGAAGGTGATGTTTCAACACTATCACTGCTTTTATGACTTATGTTTAAAAGACACCTATTACGGTGAACGGAAAAAAATGCCCTCAATAGTTGTTTCATCAGAATATTTGATTCATTTTTTACAGTGAGAGTTATGAAATAGAGAGAGAAAGTTTCATTGAAACTCAGGGGCTACGCAGACACATTAGGGGCTCGAGCTCGCGGTGGTCGAGCTCCCCGGGGGGGGGGGGGGTGGCCGGGGGCAGTGCCCCCGGAGTTTTTTTTTCATATGTTTGAAATATAATTACAAAAGGCTCAGAGCCTTTAGTAAAAGTCTCAAACCCAGTAAAAGTATCGAGCTTTTTTGGTAAGGGTTCGAGCTTTTTTGCCAAGTGTCCGAGTTTTTTCTACTGGGTTCGAGTTTTTTTATCAAATGCCCGACCTTTTTTGCCAAGTGTCCGAGCTTTTTTTTACTTGATTCGAGACTTTTTGTCAAGTTAAAAAAAAGCTCGGGCACTTGGCAAAAAATGTCTATTCGAGCTTTTTTACCAAGTGCCCGAGCTTTTTTGCACTTGATTCGAGACTTTTTGCCAAGTTAAAAAAAAGCTCAGGCACTTGGCAAAAAGTCTCGAATCGAGCTTTTTTGCCAAGTGTCCGAGCTTTTTTGCACTTGATTCGAGACTTTTTGCCAAGTTAAAAAAAAGCTCGGGCACTTGGCAAAAAGTCTCGAATCAAGTACAAAAAAGCTCGGGCACTTGGCAAAAAAACTTGAAAAGCTCGGGCACTTGGCAAAAAAGCTCGATTCGAGACTTTTTGCCAAGTGCCCGAGCTTTTTTTTAACTTGGTAAAAAGTCTCGAATCAAGTGCAAAAAAGCTCGGGCACTTGTCAAAAAAGCTCGATTCGAGATTTTTTACCAAGTGCCCGAGCTTTTTTGCCAAGTGTCCGAGCTTTTGTTTACTTGATTCGAGCTTTTCTGACAAAAAAACTCGAAGACAAATCAAAAAAACTTGGAAAAGTATAAAAAAATTCATAATCATATCAAAATAGCTCGGACACTAATAAAAAAGGCTCGAAGTATTTTAAAAAAGTCTCAAACAGAATCTGGAGACTAAATGTTCATACATGTTCATACAAAGATTGGGACAACAAATTATAACGAATGGATACATTATTAAACTATACAGAAATATATGATAATGTATAAAAGAAGATCACAAACATATGTTATTTTTTTTAACAGAATCTGGAGAGAGACAAGTTTTTTGGAGAGAGATGAGTTGTATATCGATTTTCAGACAACTATTTTAGAGAGAGAGGAGTTATCGTTTTCAAAGTATAGATAGAAACATAATGAGAATAAAAATAAATTATTTAAAGGTAATTTGGGTAGTTCACCATAATAGGTGCTTTTTAAACTTAAGTTATTAAAACGGTGACATCATTACAACACACATAAAAATGTGACATATCTCACCATTTCCACAATCCATATATATATATATATATATATATTCTTATTTTTATTAAAGCATCTCCAACCATAAGAACAGTATCATGTTACTGGAAAATTACAGTCAGCTTGTTACATCATCTCTACAGGATAAAGCTCTTCGGAGATCGAGATTTTTATTTTCTATTTCAATTAAATAATAATACGCATCCTTTGCGGTCCTAATTGGTTTTTGGACGAGTATTTAGTTTAAGATTCTTTTAATAATGTTTTTCAATATGAACATTCAACATACTGGGTTGTCAAAATCTGGTCCCAACAGTGAGTAACAAGGCAATAAAAATATAGATCACATAGTACATAATACATACAGGTTCATTAAAAAAAAAACTGAAATAATCAGAACATAATTATCAAATAATTCAAAAGAAATTAAATTCTGATATATACAAGAGTACATGACATATGAAAAGACAAAGGAAAAAAAAAAAAAACCTTAGCAGTTGAAATAATTGTGTACCTACAAATATTAATTAAGAATCATACACCATACGATCTTAAAAAATTGATGATTAATTTATATTAACTTCTCTTATCTTATGTCTGCAATATGACTAATAGGACCACTCTTTTCTTTATAGATGGACCACTTTTGCTATAAAACAATCTCATAAAAATATCTCGTGATTCATTATGATCAATAGAAAAATAAACTAATGATCATTATTGAACTAAAATAACGAAAGTCACATAATTATTATTTTTTGAAAGAAGTCACATAATTATTTTTTAAAGGCAACGAATCTTATTAAGGGCACGAAACAACAAAAGCAAACAATAGTTAACTAATATAATAGTACTTGTTTATATATAAAATAATTATATTTATTCTATAACTATGCATGCTGGTTAGAATAACTAGACTTTATTTGCAAAAGATATATATAAACCTTTTTTTATTTCTGGATGATGATTACTCAGCTTCAATTTTGTTTTAAGTAGCTCGTCTTCATCAGGTATTTTTGTTTATTGGTCTAATTAATTGAAGGGCGAATTGCACTAATATACCCTAATTGCATGTATAATAGTACTAAAATCGATAAAACTACATAATTACATAGACAACCCATTGATCGATCCAACTATAAATTAAATCTCCTAATTGTTGAAAAGCAAAGTTGTTTTCGAATTTAGTACAATTAACATATTTTGATGATTAATTGTACTAAAATTGACAAAAACTCATAATTACACAGATAACTCCTTGATCCGAATGTTAGTTAAATCTCGTAATTATAGAAAGGCAAAATTATTGTCCATTTTAGTACAATTAACATATTTTAATTTGAGGATTAATTGTACTAAAATTGCCAAATAATTATTGAAAGGGAATTTACCCTGTTATCCGATAAAGCCTTGCCACATCAACCCTAAATTTTAAGAGAGTAAATTGCATTAAAACATTTCGAGGTTTGATCTACTGTATTCATAAACAACTTTATCATTAATCGACATCCACGCTCATTGTTATTAGATCAAACTTAAGTGTTACTTTTAAATGATTAAACTACCTATGATCTCTAAATTAAATTAATAAAAAAATAAAAACAAAAACAAAACATTTAAAAAAAATGGATCTACACCATCCATCTCAAACATAGATAGTGGAGATCAAATATAATTGAAAATAATTGAAAATTGATTGAATTAGAAAATATATAAATTAAAAGTAAAACGATATTTAAAAACAAAACAATTTTAAAAAGTAAAAACAAAAAAAATTGTAAAACTAGAAAAAAAATCATATTTTATAATGCATAAACAATGATATTTTTTTTCCAGTTTTCCAATTTTTTTTTTTTGTTTTTTTTTAATTATTTTGTTTTTAAATTTTTATTTTTCTTTTAATTTATATATTTTATAAATCAATTCAATTATCAATTACTTAAAATTTTATTTGATCTCTACCGTCCATGTTTAAGATAGATGGTGGAGATCCATTTTATTTATATATATATATTATTAATTTAATTTAAGTATCAACGGTAGTTTAGTCTTTTAAAAGCAGCAGTTAGTTAACAATTAGGTTTGACATAACGATAGAGAGTGTAAGGGTCAATTAAGGATAAAAATGTTTCTAGTTACAAGAAATAAAATAACAAATTTTTAAATAAAATAAACTTAAGGGTCGATCTATTAACACCCACAAAATATATTTGTACATCAAATTTTCTTCCTACACCCATATTAGAAAATTAAAATTATTAATTTTACTCCCTACACCCTTACAAATACAAAAACTATCCTTTAAATATATATTTTTAATTTTAAACTTTTTTTTTCTCATTACACCCATTTCGCTTCACTAGCTTCCACATCTGAAAAAAAAAATCGTGTACCTACAGCTTCTTTCAATATATATATATATATATATACACACACGGTTTCTCTTTAACAAATATTATAGAATTTATTCAGATAAAAAAAATCATATTAAAATAAAACTCTACAACTAAGATTTTTCTGGGGTAAAAATAAAATACAAATTTAACTCTAAAACTAATTATTATTTTTTTCATTGTTACTTGTGGAATCAATGTATTGAATTATCTAAAATAAATCAAGAAATCTTAATGGTTTTTATATATTTAAACATCGTCATAGAAAAGTAGAAAACAACAACAACAATAATTAAACAATTAACAATATGTAGCTTTTTTGTCTTTAAAAAAAACTGTTTTTTTAATAATCAAGCAAATCAATTTTTTTCATTTTTTTTTAAATCCATCAATCAAGTTTTCCGGTTTACAAACCAAATAAATTAATAAGAATTTATTATTGAATTAAAGTAAAATGAATGATTGAGTTGTGTTTGAAAACTATGTAGACTTAATAGAGTTTTGCAACTGTTGTTTTTTTTTTTTAAAAAAAAGCTCTACAAGACTGCAATTACAATAATTTTTTATTCAATCACAAAACAATAATAAAAATAAAAGACATTGAATGCAATTGAAATCCATGAAATCAATTTTTTTTACTTTATGTTAAAAAAAAAAATCTTTTTTGACTTAGAGTTTATGATAGATTGAGTGTTCAACTTATTGATGTAGGAAGTAAATTTAATTTTCAATTATAAAAACCATATATTTTAAGTAATTAAATGTAATGGTATTTTAAAAATAAAAAAGTTTCATTAAAATATTATTGTACTAAGATATTATGTGGTTGGCAATAAAGTCACCCTAAACTTAATTAGATAATAAAATAGTTGTAGGTAGTGTGTAGTTACAAAAATATAATATAATATAAATAAAGATGATATTTTTATGATTAAGTGGAATTTATTTATAAATTAAAGTTTTTTTAAAAAAATATGAATGACGTGAGCTTATAAGAGAAGTGTATATATCATTTGTAAGGGTGCAAATATTACAACCATTGTAATTATTTTCGATTACGTTAAATTTGGGCTTTTCTGTTTTGTAATTACATTGGCTAAGACAAGTACAAGCCCATATGTTTCAAAAGCAAGTCTACAATTTTAGGAATACTGTAGTCTGAATCTAGCAGCAGTATCAAATAAAAATATACTTTAAGACATGAAAACTGTCCAATATATACATCAAGAACAAGGACCAATAAAACTTTACTGCATTTCATTTAAATTGTATCATTGCATACACTATAATTCCATTTATCATAGCTTGTACAAAGACATATGGAAGCTCAATAACAGCCTGAAAAAGAAGAGAGAAGATTTTATGAAGATTTGGTTAGGACATTTGTTCCCTATCCTTCTCTTAACGTGAGACAACTAATTGATTATCTTAATTGACCTCCTGATGGAACCAATGGTGATACCTTGTACAAGTCTTTTATAAACAGCTGAAACAAATGTTTTTCTTTTTCTTTTTTTCTTTTTATCTGTTTTGGAAATCGAAAAACTTTATTGAAATGGCAAAAACAAGTGCAAAAACCACTGGCAAGGCAACCATTACTGCGGCAACCACTCTCAGAAATTCATGTTTGTAACCCAAATAACTTCTCAAATATTCATCCACCGTTATTCCTACATCAAGCATGTCATTGACATCTCCGAATTAGGATACAATCAGTCCGTACAACGTCCAAGCCACAGGACACATCCAATAATACCACCTCCACCACACCAGAATCCTCTGCAATCAAGCAAGTGATTATCAGTTAAGAAACAGTGTGGGAAAGTGCTGGCTACAAGCACTTAAAAGAAGGGTCAATGAATTCTAGAAAAGTGTATGTTATTATATCAAATCATATCATATCTGATACGGTAACAACGAGAAAGACTAGATATACTGCACCTTTTGAGGGACTATGAATCCGGTAAAGAGGTTCCAAATTGCATAAAATGCAGAGGAAACAATGCCAGCAATATGGTAGTTAGGTGTCACAGCCACTGTCATCGTGCCATACAAGGTGAAGTAGAGTAGGGTGCAGTACATGAAGAATATGTACCAGAAGAATTTAATGGCATTGCATTCAAATCCAATCATTGAATAAACTATAACACCATAAGTCAATGCCTGTTGAACAATATATGGGACCTCAATAGCAACCTGTGAAAAAAAAAAAAAAATTGCAAGAGAAACATATGACAAGGTATAAAAAAGAAATGATTTCTCGGTTGAACAATATGTTATAGTATTTAACTATTGTCAATCAATTTTCTATCGATTTAAACTTTTATGTTTGTTGATTACTAACATAATATATTGTCCCAAGAATCCTGAGTTCGAGTCCCCCATGTCATTGAATTTGTGTTACTAACACAATATATATATAAGTTACCTGTGCAAAGGCATAAGGGAAGGTTGAATACATTCCCACAGCTCTTTCTCTGTAAAAGACTGTTCGCTCAACTGCCACTACCGGCTGGACAGCTAAGGCATTTGGACTCCATGGAAAAGAACAGCAGTATATATAGAGCCCATTGCATTAATAATATCTTGTTAATTTCCTGTGTTTAAAATGTTAACAAAAATAAATTTCGATTACATCCGGACAGGAACTATAAAGAGTGCCGAGAAAGTAACTCACCTTTTGGAGCCAAGGTCCCAGTACATAGAACCAAACATAAAGGCAGCGACAGTTTTGAAGAAAATTCTCACTGCAGTGTATTGCGGGTTACGCCAATATGACAAATATTGTTTCCACAAGCAAGCCATGCATTGGGAGATAAATGACAGAGAATATTGAGTAGGGAAATGGAGGTCTTTTGAATTAGGAGCAGGAGAATTATATTGCTTGATAAGTGCTTTATTTCTCCTGATACATAGCCAAATGAATTATCAATAGATTTCTACACATTTTAAAGTTGTCTAATGCTCTTTAGTCATTTGCACATGATACCTGTATAGCTCTGAAACTTTGTAAAAATCTGCAAAATCAATAAAACCATCTCTTGTCCTGGAATGGTAACTTCTAACATCCATGTTGCAGGATTATAACCATCTTTGATTTGACTGACTCCTTCAATTCCCTTGATTAATAGCAAGAGAAAGTAACAAGTATGAATCAAAATTTTGAATTTTGACAATCAGTTAATTTATGATTTCATATTCGCCAGCAAAATATGTACCTGAAAATATTTGATTAGATGGCATGATTGGTGACCTAACGGTCCAACATATATTTCTTGTCCTCCTCTCTTCAGTAGTAGTAACTGCAAGGACATTGCATATATCATAATCACTATATAACGTATAGAGAATCGAAATAGACTGTGATTGCTAACATTTCTCACCTCGTCAAAAGCTTCAAATATATCAATACTAGGTTGATGTATTGTGCATACATGTTCTTCCAGTGTCAACCGTGTTCCTAACTGTTCTCATAACAATCGCAGCAGATCTTGCATCTAGTCCGGAAGTTGGCTGATCCATGAAAATAATAGAGGGGTTTGCTACTAAACAGCAATGGTAAGCCTTTTGCGCTGCTCAGTTGACAGACCATTCACACCAGGCAATCCAACAGTAATTCCCTTCAACGGGCTTAGTTCCACAAGCCCCATGACTTCCTCAATGAACATCTACAACCATTTTTGAATTAAGAATAAGATATTTTAATACTATTCAATGAGAAACGAAAATCAAATTACCTGAACATTTTAGGCATCAGATACCAACCTTCTTGGTTTCTTTATTGACTTCTTGGGGTAATCTTAGCCAGGCTGAGTAGACTAGGGGTCCATAAACAGTAACATGAGGAGAGTGGATGTCATTTTGCTCACAGTATCCTGATATTCGAGCAAACGTTTCTTGCTTCTTCGAATACCCTGAAATTTTGATGCTTCCCTCTATATCCACCGGTCTTCCTTCCAGCCAGAACATCCGTCAGAGTGGTTTTACCAGAACCACTTACCCCCATAAGAGCTGTAAGAACACCGGGTCTAAAGCTGCCGCTCACTCCCCTCAAAAGCACCAATTTATTGCCAGTTACACCTTGTCCTTTCATTGCCTTTGATTTCATTTTAAGAGATTAGTTGTCATGTTTATGAGCTTCATCAACGGGGAACTCAATTAAGTTACCTGTGGCATGTTTACTGAGTATGCTATTTCATCAAAGGTAATTGAAAATTGTTCAAATGGAATGGCCATTCCTCTTTTTCTTTGATCTGTGTCCTTTGCAGCAGCTTCTTTGCTACTTCCTTGAGAACTCGATTGAGTAGCTTCTCCGGATTCATCATCATGGTCAGTGCTTTGAGAATCAGATTTAACATGCTGATGTGTGCCCAATGCTGCAAAATTATTTGCTCAAAGTTAGTATATGTGTACTTTAAATTCTTGAAGACTCAAAGTGGAGAAGTTAAATGTACCCACGATTAAGATAAGTAAGAGCTGCCGCATAACTCAAATTGAAAATCAATGTGAATCCAATCAGAGCAGCTACTCCTATCCAATACCAGTATGCATCCATTAAGAATTTTCGTGACTTCAAAACTGCAGCCCCCATTGTTTCCATTGAACTTGGAAGAACCTTATTCATCACCCCAATAATTAGTTTGGTTTCAACATAGAAGCAAGTATATGCACCATGACTAGTTCAAGAAATTACATGAGTCCTTCCCAAGAAATTCATTAACTGCTATGGCGCTTTGTCCATACATCATTGGCGAAATCCAGTAACAACAAATCCACCATTTCTTAACCTCATCTGTGGCATCACATTAGTCCTCTGTCAAGGTATGTCACGTATATGACTTAAAATTTGTTCATTTATCGTACCCCGTGATAGGACAAACCCACAATTTGAAAAGAGTATGAGCAGTGTAAATGATCCAACTACGTATGAAACAATCAACTCTCTCCCCAACCCAGCAATCAGTCGAAATAGTCCAAAGGCCATCTGGTTAGTGAAAAAAAGTTAAATGTACTGCTTTAAAAACCTGCATATCAACATACCCTTTAAGTAGGGACAGAATGAAAATACAGAACAATTATATGGAAATTTGCCTGTTTGCTTACCTTTGAAAATTAGGATCAAATCCCATCACATAATAAGTGATTAGAACCCAAACATCGACTTCTACGACTGATATCGGGATCTTGAGAATCCATGTAGGAATAACGTATGCCCAGGCAGGATAGAATAGGAGGTCCCTTTGCTTGTAAAAGACAGGAAGCTTATAAACAGTCAAGCCAAGCTCTACCATACTGTTAAACATGATCATAACCACAGAGAAGCAAAAAGCACCCATGTAAATTTCCACATCAATGATTGTGTTGCGGTGCATCTCAGTTCGTAGGAAAAGTGTTGAACCAATCAGTGCCATCGTTATAAGCTGGTATAGCAAAAAGAAACTACTATGTCATAATCACTTCAGCATAGCAATAAAAATGAAAACAAAGTCATATATACCTACTTGAAGGATCTTGAAGATGTAGACAAATGAATTCCTCTTCATTAATAGCAACTCCTTTGAGAAGCAAGCTTTCAACAATTCCTTCCTCTTAACACCATACTTGCGGGTTGTTAAAATTGATAGGTGGCTTTTGCTATTGTCAAATGGATTCGAGGGTTCAAATTTCAGTCTATTTCCTACATGGAATGATTGAAATGCATTGGAGAATTCCTTTACTGTCACAAAACTATAAGACTTCCATACGCGCCCGATACCGCTTCTGATCTTTCCTTGATGTCACCTGCACCAAATTGATTATTTTTTTAACTATCAGACCTAAAAGTTGGAGCTCATGTGGAAGGACTTGAACCCAGAACTTCTAGGACAATCAAGGCTCAAAACCATGTTAGTAACTAGCAGAACTAAAAGTTCGGTCGATAGGAAAATGCTCAACAATAGCATTTAAACACTAACAAATTAATTATCAATAAGATCTAACAGGATACTTCACATTGATGGCTCTCCTTTTAGGAGAATTTTCTTTAATATTTCACTCAGGACACTTGAATCCCATGGATTCGAAATGCTCTAGCACATGTTCACGGGGACCCTGATACACAATCTGTCCATCAGAGAGGAGGATAATGTCATCGAAAAGATTATAGGTCTCGGGTGCAGGCTGCAGGAGAGAAAAAGAGCTGTTCCTTTCAGAATGTGTGTAAACTGCTTCAGAGAATTCACAATTTGGAAAGTTGTTGAGCTGTCCAAACCAGTAGATATCTCATCCATAAGTAGCACTCTTGCTGGTCCAACAAGCAACTCACCTATAATTGAATCATGCGGCGTCACAGACAATGAACTTTAATCATAACAGAAACTAATTCAATGAAGTAATTTGTGTTTGTTTGATTTACCAGTGGTGACTCGCTTCCTTTGTCCTCCGGATATACCTTTATAATATATTCTGTAACCACATTTATAATAAAGCATTCAGGTGACAATAGCTTTATAATATAATCTGTAACCACATTTGCCTCCTCAGCCTTTGTTGATGCTGCCTGAAATTTCAGAATTTAGTTGGAAACTGAGTGAAAATTAGCAGCCCCGCCACATCTAATACAAGTTTTATGAACGTGGAGGACCCCAATAAAGTCTCTAGTGCATAAATTTAAGAATCTCAACATAATTCTATTATAAGAGCAACAATTAAAACCAATAAAGAATCAAGTACTTGTGATAGGTCCTTCGTTACCTTCATGAAGACATCAACATCAGGATCAGGCTTGATATTTTCTGTTTTCTCTCTTCTAGCTAACTCTGCTAACATTTCTGCAGATTGCCAATAAGATAGTGAGTCACACTTGTAAAATGTATACACCCTTTGGACTGACTGAATTCAGAGATTTAATTAGCTAACCGTAACGGGATTCAATCCCCTGGCATCTAGCTGATAAGGACAAGGTTTCCCTCACTGTCATTTCAGGGATATGGAGATCTTGTTGACTGATATATGCTACAGTTCTTTGAGGCACAAACTCATTAATGTTATGGCTATTGTAAGTGATGCTCCCAAAGAACTGAATTATCAAACACTTTAGTCTTTTACTAGTACAAAGAAAAGATCAAGCTAGTAGACAGTGATCAATTATAACAACCCATTATGAAAAGCAAATTCCGTAAAAAAGGGAAATTTTCACCTTTAGATTCAGATCAAGCCTTCCGGCCAATGCCAACAAGAGCGTTGTCTTTCCGGAACTTGGAGGACCTAAAAGCAGTGTCATTCTGCAAATCCTGTACAAACTAAATGGGTAATGTTATATGTACATTTTGTTGAGTGTACGCATCACTTACATGTAGGACGATCCCTTAAAAGATTGTCAGATGGGCATCCGAGTTGGTATCTAGAAGATACCCTTCTAGATATCATAAAGGAATAAGAATTCGAATAAGTCTGAACACGAGTATTCGGCACATTGTGTCCGACTTGGGACAGAGTACTTAGCACATTACGTTATACTCGGGACAATACGGAAAACCCGAATTAAGAAATCCAGCACACGATTCACACGTTGGTGAACCAAGAATCATGCTCCAATACGTAAGACATCCGTATCAAAAAGAGTTTCTAGAAGAATAAAACACAAAACCGGAAACAGATTCCAAGTCAAGCAATAACTCAGTTATTCTAAAAATTGCATGTCGATTAGGAATGTAAATCCTAAATCAAATCGTGCAATTAGAATCCCACGAAGATTCAGATTCAACTCGAAAGATCTCTTAAACAGAAAAGAAGATAAAGAAGATTCCAACAAGCAACCAATCATAATTAAAAACAAATTCTTTTCCTTACTTGAACAACAAGGATTAGGGTTCTATGCATGTATAAATAGACTCATAATCTCATTGCTAAAAGATATAGAACGTGTATACAGAAAAAATCATTACAAGAGAGGCAAAAGAGATCGAGTGATGTAATTCTTCATTAAAATAGTGGATTTGGCTTGGTTGGTCATTCAGTCACCCGTGGACGTTTCTCTGATCACCGGAGTTTTACCACGTAAACTCGTGTCATAATTACTCACATTACATTCTCTTTCTCTTTCTCTTTTTGACAGGTCATATCGAAGTCTTACGTTGTTGACTTTCTCACCCATCGAGAAATCGACGTCAACAATTGACGCTAGAAGGAGAGGCGGGCGAACCTCTGATCTGATTTAAGCAATGGCCGGTAGCGAAAGCAAAGACAGTTCCAGGGATATCCAAAAATCTCTAGATTATACACATACAGGCGGGGTCACTCAGAATCCCATAACAACTGTCGGAAATCAACTGATATCTCTGGCTGGTATCCAGTAAATCCCTCCTACCAGCAAGGATGTAGCACGTCGTTTTCATGATGCACTACAGCAGTTGTTGACAGATACGGCGTAAGAAGGAATAGATCTATTGGTTGCGGGAGAGGCGCATCCGCCAAATCCTCCACCTATAAGGCTCCGTTCGGTTATAGTTGGGTCGGAACCAGATGTACCAGTAGATGTTAGGAACTCATGTCCAATCAATCAAGCTGAGGGTATAACACGCAGCCAGGATAAGGATCGTGAAACTCTCGAAGAATAACGACCGTGCCAAAGGAGGAGTCACGACCAGGCTGGCCAAGATAGATACCGTAAATATGACCGGTGCAGGGATCGGTCATCGTCATCAGAGGATAGCGATCGGCACCATCGCAAAGGTCGTCATGGAACCATACGCCTGTAAGGATTAGCCCATGAAACTCGGGAACAGAGTGAAGAGGGGCTGGAAACAGGTATGACGATTACCCAACAGTTTAACCATCATGGAGAACCGGTGGGGGGTAGAGATGTTATGATTCAGAGCCTGACCCAAGAAGTCGAAAACAACGGGTGTCAAATGGACGTGTTGATTAGGCGAAATGGGTATAATGAGTTATCTGATGATGATTCTGACAGTCCTTTTACCAGGAAAATCCTGCGAACGCCATTTCTGAAAAGATTCAGGATACCACATGTAGAACAGTTTAAAAAAGATATAGATCTTAAAAAACATGTTAGGTGATATAAAAACGTCATGGCTCAATATGCACACAACGATCCATTATTGTGCCTTAATTTCCCATAAACCCTGGGAGATACGGGTTCAAAATGGTTCAGGAGATTGCCCCCGACAAGCATTAGAAGTTTCAGTGAGTTGAGCAGAAGTTTCTCGAGACAATTTCTAGGCAATGTACATAGGAAAAAGTCAGTGGCTTACCTTTCTCATCTGAAACAAGGAAAATATGCGTCGTTGAAGAAGTATCTAGAAAGGTTTGGCCAAGCAGTCTCAGAAATTGGCAGTGCGAATGACGAAGCAATAATTGTTGCATTCATAAACAACTTGCAGAATGGACGGCTGTCTTTTGACCTAAGAAGGGTTCGTCTAACCAAATATGCAGACATGATGGATATGGCTGGAGGATATGCATTAGCTAAGGAAGAGGAATTAGCAACAGGAGGTTGCTACATGCATGGAGGGAGACCCAAACAAAAAGATGCTGAGTAGAAGGTACAGAACCATAAAGGAAAACAAAAGGGAAATAGCAAAGAAAGAAGCAAGGACGGGGGAAGTGGGCGTAATGCTGACCAGACCGCGGAAAAGTTTCGAGGGAAATACACGAACTACACCTCACTCCTAACAAAATAGAAAGAAATCCTGGCAATACTAGAAGAAAATAAGCCACGTCAGCAATCTCAATTTGCTCGGCGAGACAAGACGGAATATTACAGATTCCATAAGGAAACAGGTCATGAGACCTCCAAACGTTATCAGCTTAGAGACTACATAGAGACCCTCATTCGGGAATGACACCTACAAGATATAATCCTGAATAAAGATGAGAAGTCAGAAATTAAGAAAAAGACTAAGACAGATCATAACTCTGGTCGAAACAACAGGGTCAGTCCCGAGGTAAATGAAGTGATACATACTATCATCGGAGGACCATCAACTGGGAGAAGTAACCGGGAGCAGACTCAGGAAATCTGAGAAGCGGTGGAGGCAAGGTAGAATTTTGATGTCAACTCCGTTGAGCCAGACCCGAAAATAATAAAGGAAGGATGGGATCCGGTAATATTCACGGAAGCCGATCATAGGCTTGACGTCTGACCAAATGACGCCCTCGTCATAAGTACCCATTTGGCCACAAAGAAGTCAGGAGAATTTTAGTAGACAATGGCAGTTTGGCAGACATTCTCAATGTGGCTGTTTATGATCGGCTTATGTTGGATTGAAAGGATTTGCAACATTTCCATACCCCACTCAGAGGATTCGAGGGAATCGAGGTCAGGTCTCTTGGGACAGCTAAGCTGCCCGTAAAAATCGGAGTAGCACCTTGTCAAAAAACAGTGTTACTCGATTTTGTAGTGGTAGATCTGGATAATTGGCCTTATAATACGCTATTAGGTCGACCATTTCTGAACAAAACTAAGGCAGTAACGGTTACCTACGCTCTAATGATCAAATTCCCCACTGAATGGGGGGTCGGAGTAGTCAAAGGGTCGGAAGAGATGACCAGAATAACTAATCTTTTGGTTTACAAAGACAGAGACAATAGTGAGTAAGTATGTGCCATAACACAACCGAATCAGATCAAGCAAGAATCACTATTTTTTGAGTTCGATCCAAGGGAAGAACCGGAGGTATCTAAAAGTGAACATATAGAAGAGGTAGTCTTAAAGGAAGATGAACCAGATAAGAAGATCAAAATTGGGGCCAATTTGGAAGGAAAGGTTAAGAATGACCTTATTAATTTGCTTAGAGAATACAAAGATGTGTTCGCTTGGAGTCATGAAGACATGGTAGGGATAGATGCCCGAATAATATCACATCATCTGGCGGTGGATCCAAACGCAAAACCAGTAATACAAAAGAGAAGGTCATTTAACCTCGAGAAAAGTCGAGAAATTAAGCAATAAGTGGAGAAGTTACTCGATGTAGGGTCGATCAAGGAAATCATTTACCCTCAGTGGATAGAAAATGTAGTCCTGGTCCAGAAGAAAAATGGCCAGCGGAGAATGTGCGTGGACTTCACGGACCTGAACAAGGCCTGCCCAAATGACAGTTTTCCACTTCTGAAAATAGACTAATTGGTCGATGCTACATCGGGCCACGAATTACTTAGTTTCATGGACGCTTACTCGGGATACAATCAAATCTGAATGAATAAGGTTGACGAAGAAAAGACAGCATTCACAACCGATCAAGGCTTATACTGTTATACCGTAATGCCTTTTAGGTTAAAGAATGCTGGAGCAACATACCAAAGATTGGTCAATAGGATTTTTACTCGTCAAATAGGAAGAAACATGGAAGTTTACATAGACGACATGTTAACCAAAAGTGTCTCAGCAGACGAACATACTCCGGACATGCGGGAAACATTCGACGTCTTGAGGAGGTACCAGATGAAGTTAAATCAGAACAAGTGCCTATTTAGGGTCCCGTCATGAAGTTTCCTTGGTTTCCAAGTTCATCAGAGGGGAATCGAAGTGAACCCTGAGAAGATCCAGGCCTTTCAAAAAATGACTTCGCCGAGAACGCTAAAAGAAGTACAATGCTTAATAGGATGCTTAGCTTCTCTTGGAAGATTTATTTCAAAGGCCACATATAGATGTACCCCCTTTTTCAAATTGATCAAAAAGGGGTAAGGACTCGAATGGAATAAAGAGTGCGAGCAGGCATTCCTGAAAATCAAAGAGTACTTAGGGCAGGCTCTCATCCTTTCAAAACCTAAAATGGGAGAAATACTCAACTTATCCATTACATAATTAGCAGTAAGCTCGGTCCTAGTCAGGACAGAAGACGGAGTACCTCCAGTGTACTACACCAGCAAGGCTCTTCTTCCAACTAAAACCAGGTATTCACAAGCTGAAAAAATGGCTCTAGCGTTGGTTTCGGCAGCAAGGAAGCTGAGGCCATACTTTCAGGCTTATACAATCCAGGTTCTCACCGATTGCCCACTTAAACAAATCCTACAGGAGCCAGAAATTTTAGAGAGATTAACTAAATGGGCAATCGAGTTGAGTGAATTCGATATTCAGTATATCCCCAGGACATCACTCAAAGGACAAGCAGTGGCAGATTTCATAGCAAAATTCACAAAACCAAACTTGGAAGCAAAAAAGATGTTGCACAAGAGTTTTTCATGGAAGATGTATGTCGATGGTTCCTCAAACACTCATGACAGCGGGGCAGGGATCGTGGTATGCATTCCGGAAGGAGATGATGTTGAATGTGCCATGAGATTCGACTTCAAAGCAACAAATAACCAAGCAGAATATAAGGCATTGCTAGCAGGACTTAGAGTTTGCATAGCTCTCGGAGTAGATTAGGTTGAGATATTCAGTGACTCAAAGATAGTCGTCAACAAAGTTTCAGACGAGTATCAGGCCAGAGGCAAAGGTATGATGGCTTATTTAGGCATAACAAAACAATTCCTCCAAAAATTCAAGGAATACAGGATTGTTCAGATCCTTAGAGAAGAAAATGAGAAGGCAGACGCTTTGTCCAAACTAGCGTCAGCAACAATCACAATTAGACCAAAAAATATTCCAGTTGCACATCTCCTTAGGCCAAGTATAATTGAATTGAAAAACTTCAAAATCTCAGAAATCCGAACACCGTCAGTCGGTTGGATGACTCAGCTAAAAAGATATCTGGAAGAAGGTGTGCTCCCGGAAGATCCCTTAGTAGCCAAACGCATCAGGTACCGATCAGTAAAATACACATTCATTGGAGGAGAATTGTACAGAAGAGGGTTTTCCCGAACACTCCAGAGATGTGTATCAAAGGAAGATGCTTATCGGATACTGCAGGAAATCCACGGTGGGGTATGCAGAAACCATATTGGAGGTAAGAGTTTAGTACACAAGGTACTCAGGCAAGGTTATTATTGGTCTTCTTTGTTCTCAGATGTACAACGATGCTCGGAAAGCTGTAGTGATTTCCAAAGGATAGCCAATAACATTCGGCAGCCTCCTGAACAACTTAGCCGCCATCTAGAGACTAGAATTAATTGGTCCAATATAGGCAGAGACAGTGGATGGAGCTAAGCACGTAATTGTGACTGTTAATTACTTCACAAAATGGGTAGAAGCTGAAGCACTGGTACATATCACGGAAGTAAATACCACAAACTTTGTGAAGAAAAATATACTCTACAGATTTGGAGTCCCGAGTATTATTATCACTGACAATGGCATCCAGTTTGATAATAAAAAATTCAGACAACTGTGCAACGAGTACCAAATTGCAAATTATTATGCCACACCTGCTCACCCTCAAACGAATGAGCAAGCTAAAACAGTAAACAAAATCATCAAGCACACACTCAAAGAAAAGCTAGATGCCAAGAAAGGTAGTTGTGTTGTAAAAGTACTCTAAGAACGTGTGTGTCTATAACCTACAGGGGGGTGAATAGGTTTTAATCAAGTCAATTACCAATTTTTCTTGATTAGTCAATATTCAAAATTCACCCAATAAAACAAACATACAACATCAAGTGTAAAGTACGGAAATATAAACAACACAAGATGTATACGTGGAAACCCTCTAAATGGGAATAACCACGGGCTGTTAAGTGCTCCACACTCGGTCACAGAAATCCACTATATGAATAAAAGGTTACACCCTCAAGTGATACTTGGACTCTCACTCTCGACAACCTCAGGCTATGGACACCGCCACTCACCACTCTTGGTTCAATCCCTAGTGATATCCCCTGATCCACTACTCTTAGCGTGAGCACCTCCTACTCTACCCCTAGGGCCTTTTACAGTGGATACCCGACCAATTGCTTCCCCGACCAATTCCAATTCCATTTGGTCTTCCATGATCTCTTTGTACCGATGAAGTTGATTTTGATTATTTTGCTTGCTATCTTCAAGGGTATGGATCTTTTCCTCCGAGGAAATATTCCACATTCTCAAAGTCTCATTCTCCTTGGAGAGCTATTCATTTTGCTTCAAAACTTTGAGAAGGGTCACTTGACATTCCTCAATTGAATCAATTATCTCATCAAGACTTTTTCCTTGGTCACTTGTTACCATACCAAAATATTCCACATATGAAGCACCCAAGGCCGTGCAGTTAAGCACATGCTCTTCACTATTCTTGAGCAAGGTCTTCTTGTTTACCTCCGTCACTTTGGAGTTCATCTTTTTCTCCTCTTTCACATTGGACGTCATACTCTTCTTGTGAGACTTTGTGAATCTCCTAAATCTCTCAACCATGAGAGTCATCTCCTCATCAGAGTCATATTCCTCTCTTTTAATTTTGGAGGTCAAATTCCCCTCTAACATCTCAATGCCACTCATGGTGTTTAATGAATGAGATGAATGCAAATGAACGCAACAATCAAATGCAAAAAAATGCAAGACGCACACAAACAAGAGCTTGTATCACCTAAGTATGTCTAGAAACCTGCTCTGATACCAATTGAAAGTGCCCTAAGAACGTGTGTGTCTATAACCTAGAGGGGGGGGGGGGGGGGGGGGGGGGGCAAGTCAATTACCATTTTTTTCTTGATTAGTCAATATTAAAAATTCACCCAATAAAACAAAAATACAACATCAAGTGTAAAGTGCAGAAATATAAACAACACAAGATGTATACGTGGAAACCCTCCAAATGGGAAAAACCACTGGCTGTTAAGTGCGCCACACTCGATCACAGAAATCTACTATATTAATAAAAGGTTACACCCTCAAGTGATACTCGGACTCTCACTCTCGACAACCTCAAGCTATGGACACCGCCACTCACCACTCTTGGTTCAATCCCTAGTGATATCCCCTGATCCACTACTCTTGGCGTGAGCACCTCCTACTCTACCCCTCGGGCTTTTTACAGTGGATACCCGACCAATTGCTTACCAACCTACCCTTGGTTGCAAGGCTTCTCTTGCTTGTGTAACTTCACACCAAAGCCACAAGACTTTGACTCAATGAAGAGTATATGGTTTAAGTGTATATATGACACTATGCTCAAATGCAATAATGTGTAAGACCAAACACAAAATGCTTAACTAGATGTAGATAATGCAATTAAACATCCTAGTTATCAAACAATGCCTACATGCCCATACCAAGGACTCAATTAGATGTGTAGATAAAATCTAACAACCTAATTGTCAATAAAAGTCCAACCAACACAAGTTGTCACAACGAATAATCAAGGGCAATTTTGCAATCAAGAAATACAATCAATGAGGCATACACATGAATGTTCATAAACTAGACTAGCTGCACAAAGTCAACCTAATCATCAATTATGTATACATGAACATTCATGGATTAGCTATTTAGGCATAAATGACCTAAACATGCTATCTATCACAATACAAACCCAAACATGTCATAATTTCAATAAATATGCAATTAACATAAAGAAATGCTAATTTAAGCAATAAATGACATGTTTTGGTAAGCTAGAACAATAATGAACAACAATGGTGGTTCTACTTACCAATCAATGAAAACTCATACTTGGAATGATGCTTGAATGCAAGATGTGTTTGAGAATTTCTGGGAACCGATGATGGCGGAATAGTCGTGCCTAATATATGCTCATAACTCATTACAATTAATAACACCAATAGCATAAAAAATAGATGAGAGAAAGTAAACCAATCACAATACAAGATTTACGTGGAAAACCCAAATCGGGTAAAAAACCACGAGCCGTCAGGACGACAGAGAAAACTCCACTATATGATAAATTGTTACAACCATATATTCCAAGATTCTCTCTTACACCCAAACCTCAAACCACGCTCACAAGATCCTTACCAAGAACCCCACAATATCCCTTAAGTCTCCCCTGAATATCACCCACGGATCTCTAACTTGATCCACTGATATTCCCTTAGATCCCTCCATGGATATTCCCACGGGTCTCTCACTCCGATCTCTCCACTACTCTCTGATGTTACATGGTGTTCTTTTTGCTCCACCAAAAATAACCTAGATACAAGGTCTATTCATACTAATTACAGGAAGTTTAACATAAGAGGAAATCCTACTCCTAAACGTACAAGACTTACTTGTTCCACATAAATACTATTTCCTACTTATGACAAGTCTTCTTGTTAAAGGACTTTCCTATTCTTCATGAAGATAAACTCTTTCCTTTTCTGATTAGCACAAGAACTTCCAGAAGAAAACACTTTCCCATTTCCACGCGACATTCCTATTTGAGCAAGATACGATGTTTCTGCGGTCTAGGTCGTAGTGTGCACCCCGCTTCCTATACCGTGAAAAGCCACTGTCAACCACCACTCTCTGTGCCGCAGTAAATGCCTTTTATCACCTGGACAAGACCGATCTCCGTGCCGCCGTCTAGGCACTTGTCTGCATCGCGGTCTACGCCGTGGAACCCACCAAACTACGTTTCTTCAGTTCTTCTTCATCTTCAAACTTCCCTCAAACACCATCTTCAACTTCCAAACGTTATCCCATGTCTCCAGGAAGTTCCACATCAATTGAGTCTTGTTTGGTTAACATTGGGTTCACTTGAGAATATGAGCCAAAACCTAACAAGATGAAGATGAGTTTGGGGTTTGGAGAGTCAAATAACAAAGCTTAAAGCTTTCTCTCTCTATTGGAGGTTCTCTCACTCTAAAGATGGGTTCTTTGAGCTCTAAGAAGGCAAGGAAGAAGAAGAGAACATATATAAAGAAGCCCTACACAAAGCGATATCGTTTTGGAATTGGGATACAAAGTCTTGCATGACCGATGTGCGTGTCGCGGCCTAGACAAGTGTCCAGACCACGGTCTGTGCAGCAAGGCATGGCTGGACATTACCGCTACCTAGGTCGCTGGCTAGACATGGCACCAACAGCGGTCTAGGCCGCGGTACACGCCAGACAACACAACATCTTGAGCTTCGAGAGACCCAAAACATGGCCAAACGACATCCAAATGACATCCAAACCTTTCATATAATATACCGTTGGAAAGGTATGGAAGTCTACTTTCTACTCCAATTTACAAAACATGATTTGGATATCTGTAGAAAACGTTATGATCATTGTAGTGACCAAAGGTTAGAAACGGATAACAACAGAGATACCCTGTTTTTATGGTCACTTTGGAGATTTCAAACCCAATCCAAACGGTCATAAAATATTACTAATAATATACCGTTGGAAAGGTATGGGTGTCTAGTTTGTACATAAATTTTCAAAACTCATTTTGAATCATTTTATAAAAAGATATGGTCACAAGACCATACAAATATCAGTTTTGAAAAACATTAAATCATTGAAATACACTCTTTTGAAACTAGACACCTTACTCCATATAACCAAACCAAGAGAAGAATGGGACCTTTCCATATGGTCACTCAATGTGCTAAAACAATTACACCATCGTGCAAGTGCAAACACAACACAATACCACACTTAAATCTACAAATGAAGTGCAAGTGTGATTGTGAAGATATGCACACATATAAACAATATCAACACAAATGCAAGATCAAAAAAGCATGCATGAGGTGTGTGTATGCACCTAAACTCTTCAAGAGGCAAATTCAAGTGAATATACATTTTGCTCTTGAAGTCATGGAGATGCTTGGAAGCTTTCCAATGAGAACCTAAGCTACCCATTACACAATCATCCCCAATGTGGTGTGGTTTTTCATGAAATAAGCCAATCATAAAATCAAGGTCCTTACACCCAGGATTGTTCTTCTTCAGTTTAGAACTTTGCTCGTGTTCAACCACATTGATCTTTACTTCAGATGCATTGACATCTTTCTTGTCATACTTCATGTGATCTTTCTGAATACGAAGATTGAGAATCAGATTCTCGATCTTTATCTCCTTTCGCTTGTGTTTGAGATAGTTTTTGAACCCTTTCCATGAAAGAGGAAACTTCTCAATGATTACAGCCACATGGAAAGTTTCACTCATGGTCATCCCTTCGACATGTATCTCATGCAGAATCACATGTAAATCTTGGACTTGACTCATAACTGTCTTGGAATCCCTCATCTTGTAATCAAGAAACCGACCCACGATAAACTTCTTGGAACCAGCATCCTCAGTTTTGTATTTTCGGTCTAATGATTCCCACGGTTCTTTTACTGTTTTCTTTGAAGAATAGACACTATATAGCGAATCTGACAGGCAGTTAAGTATGTAATTGCGGCACAGGAAATCCGAGTGATTCCATGCATCAATAGCATTCCATACCTAAACATCTCGCTCTTCACCATTATTAGGTTTATGAGCATCTTCAGTCAAGAACCTGCCAAGATTCAGTGTGGTTAGATAAAACTGCATCTTTTGCTGTCATCATTTAAAATTCGATCCACTGAACTTATCAGGCTTCTTCATATAATTCATCGATAAAGGTACCTAATTCATGTAGGTATTTGCCATGGGAACATTCCCTTGACTCATATACTAACTCATCACCGGATCAGACATGTTTCTCACGAAATGGTTGATGACCGAGTAATTATGGCCCCAGATGGCAATACTACTGGTACTTCACCCACAAGCAAAGAATTCACAGCCGAAGTATTTAATCCCATACTTGGATTAACTTCCGGAGTCTCTAGTGGAACACTGGAGTTCACATTATATTTGTTTACCATAATGTCTGAAACAAAAACAGAATTGTTTTAGTATCAAATCAGAAATAATAGCACGGATATCAACTGATATCAAATCTTAATTTCATGATAGAAATTACAATCAGTGTCTGATATTGCAGACCTGATTACCCAATTGAAATCGCAATTAATTTTGAAATCAGTGTCTAATAATAGACCCATTTCCACAGATTAATGTTATTAATCAAAATTGAAATCAGTACTCCAAAGAATCCGATTTCCACAGATAACGTATATGTATATATAATTAAAATCAGTGTTCCAAATAACCCGATTTCTATATTGAATCAGTGTTCCAAAGGAACCCGATTACCATAGTTGAAATCTGAATCAGTGATTATTCAAGTCCGTTACGATCTGAACCAGAATCCTAACACCAGAAAGTTTGAAGAAGAAAATGTTTTTTTATGGAAAACCGAAATTGTCTTAAGATTGTATATCGTAATTCCAAAACAAACCTGACTGGTATCTGGAAATCAGAAAGCAACAATACAAGAAAATCACATTAGAAATAATTTTAGAACCGAGTCCCGTGTTTCACACGGTCTCCTTTAGACAATTTCACCGGACAACACCGTATGTGTATTAGGCGATTGTCTCCCAGGATACAACGGTTCAACAGTGGTAGGTCTAAGCACACCACTACCAGCAAACTCAAACCAAGTATAAACTTACCAAGAAAACAGAGAAGAAGAATAGGAATTCGGCTGCTCAATTTTTGTATTTCGATGGTCTGAACAGAATATTAGAGCTATTATATACCTAAACCGAAACACTATGTTTTTGGATTAATTCGGGATTATTTTGGAAAATTACTTTTTGATTTAATAAGGAAATAATTTAATTAGGTGATATTCTCCAAAGAGATTTACTTCTAATTAAAACCGATTCTGTATTCTTAGTGATCAAGTAAGAAATCAGAATACAAACAATTAAAGTTTTCCTTATTCATCACAATCAAAAAACGTTGATTTAGGGAAGTGGCAAAAGGTCAATTGGACTCTCACGGTCCAATCGGAGTGGCATTCGTGTCCGCTGGTCGCGCCCACACACGAGTCGTGCATTCGAAGATTCGGGTTCATGATTTGCACCCCCCCCCCCCCCTTGTGCGTGCGAGAGAGAGACTCTATACCACACATGTTGATAGCTCATATCACACATTCACTTATAAACTACATATAAATGATTTCCCTAAGCAATGTGGGATTCATTTTAATCCCTACACAATTGGTCCACTTTGAGACTCAATTTCTCATTCACCCATTAACCATCTTGTGAATTTGAGTATACCATTTCGAAGTTCTCATGGAGAAGAATTCGAATCCACTTTAATCTTCCATTTCTATGGATTTTATCATACTCAATTTGTGCTCTCAAAATGAGAGTTTATCACACAAAAATTTCAACATTCGTTTAGTATAGTAATATCACAAATTCGAATCGATTATAAAAGAATAAGTTCAGTATCATCCTAAATTGTCATCTCATCGGAATACAAAAATCAGGATATCTAGGGTCCGTCCTGTAAACGTTTTTCGTTTACCGTTTTCGAAAAGAAAAATGAAAATGAAAACAGTGTTTTTTATTTAAGTTTCGAAATCCAAAAACGTGTCTGGTAACATATAGTGAAAGCTGTATTTTAGAAATGAAAATGAAAAAAACACGTCTGGTAGGTTATCCGAAAACTATCAAAAATTGAAATATCAATTTTTACATTTTATTTAACATTATAACAATTATAAATTGATTGATTAAATAATTAAACAATATGATTTTTGTATTGTAATTTATAAATTAAACAAAAGTAACACTTCACAAATTACTTCAAAAAAACATATAAAAAAATCAATTAATCAAAACTAAACTCTTAAATTATAAATAAATAATTATAATATATATATTCCTCTATAATAAAAATATAATTGTATATATTATATTAATATTATATATATATATATATATATATTCATAATATATATTATTAGATATTATAATATATATTATATATAATATTAATTATTATAATATTTATTTATATTAGAATAACCTCATGGTTCCAAACCTACTAATGGTCCTTGGTTCAATCTAGATGATTCTTCTCTAGACTCCTGGAGAAAGTGAATTTCAGAAATGAGTGCATGGCTTGACCTTCAACTGGCCAGATATGAACAGGGTCTAGAAACTATTCTGAGAGAATTTATTTCCAGATTCACAGGATCCCTCAGAGATTGGTACCAATCTCTCGGGGAATACCGACAATTACAACTTGTCAGAGCACCCTCTGCTCCCGGGCTATGGGAATTATCTTCATAGAATTTCTTGGAGATGTTGATCATAATATATCATATAATATACATAAAATATATTATATTATAATATATATTATTGCATGAATCCTATTAGTTCTAATTGGAAATAAATTATTCGGAGAATATATATATACACATATATATATATATATACATACATATATAAGGGGCACTTTGGTTATTTAAAACTCTTGTCTCTTCCCGTCATATCATAGTCATACCAAACGCCTAACAGTATAAATAATAGTTTTAAAAAATGATTTTTTAATAAAAAAAATGAAAAACAAAAACAAGTATTTTGTGTTTTTCAAATATTTCACTGTTGACACTGGTTTTGTTTTTTATCTTTTTTGAAAATAAAATGAAAAACGGTTAACGAACACGAATTCGAAATTGTTTTTGAAAAAACAAAAACGAAAACGAACTGAAAAACAACCGCAGAACATGACCCTAGTATTTATATTTTGAAATATACTTATAATAATTCTTTTCATCATTTCAATCCAAGAGACTCTAAGAGCATCTGCAATGCAAAAATGTTTTGTATATGAATTATTGTTGACATGGCAACAATGTCAACAGACTTGCTTCTGATGTGGTATAAATATGGATTTGATAGACGATCAACTTAAAATTTGATCACCACTTCCGTTTAAATCACATTTTGTTTTATTGAAGTGCCAAATTTATTTCCTAATTTCTTTTGTTATTTTATTTCCTTACAAAAAATAAATGAAAAATTAATGTCTATACTAAATATTTGCTGAGCCAACCTAAAAAATAGATGTGCAATAGGTCTTTTGAAATTGGACGGTTATATTGACAATATCTAATTTTTTTTTGTTACGTCAGTATAAGGTTGAATATGCACGGTTGTATTAGAGAATATTTTTTAATATAATGTCTATTAATCCTACGTGGATTTTTTTTCTTCACAAATCACACTTATATCGGGAGATGCTCTAATAGTCTAATAATTGTTATGTCTACTTAATAGGACTCTTTAATCCATAATTTCAATCCATCAAAACTCTCTCATAATTAAACAATACTCTTAGAATATAGCTTCTTGAAGGTTTGTTAAAAAAAAAAAAACTAGATTATAATCATTTTTAATATTTATTGTTGTAAAAAAATTGACAATATGAGGTTGGTTTATGGTAAAAATCTCATACATGTTTTACAAGGTTGGAGGTTTGATGTTCTTCCCTTTAAAAAAAACTCTAATAAAACTCGAATTTATATAATAATGAAATATTTAAAAATTAAAAAAAAATTGTTGTAAGATAATTAGCATTGACTGTCGATTTGAGTTCAAAGTTGCAGACTTGCATTTTCAAAGCAGAATATATGGTATGGCAGATTTTATTGGGATATAGATCGGCACATTTTAGAAAGACCAAGGTACCCTTTGATCGTTAAGCATGAGTTATTGAAGTTTAGTTAAGAGATTAAACTACGGCGAGTCTAAAAACTTATGGACTCATTTTTAAAACCTTATATTGGGTTGAAATAGCTTGAGTTTAAGGTTAGGCTCGGAATTGGGCCGATTGGCTTGACATGATGAAATATGCTTTGGGCTTTGGCTTTTGAACCAGAATCTGGGCCAGGTGTGACACCAATGAACAGTGGAGACGACGATGAACTTCTGTTAACTAAAAATTATAACGTTCTTGTTAAACGTGGGAAGACCCTCCGCAGTAGGGTTGGGCATTTCCCTCGTGGCCCCATCTCCGTTTGGAGGCAATTTTTTACCCCCAAATAGGGTTTGGGTTTGGGTTTGGGTTTGGGTTTAGGTTTGGGTTTGGATGGAGATATAGACAAATTTTACCTCTAAAATCTAAAGGGTCGTTTGGTATAGAATAATCAAAATAATATGATTCCTGGGAAAGTGAAACTCAATAATATGATTTCTAAGAAAATTGTATACATATATTTGGTTGTGTAAAAGAATATTATGTTGGATTCCTGGGAATATCATGTAATAGTAAAAAATAAAAAAACATAAAAAATAAAAACCAATCCCTTTACCATTCTTTGCCATTTTTTCAAAGAACCACCGGTTGTCATTCTTTCATAGTTTCATCTTTTTCAAGAAAAAAAAAACCCATATCTTTGTCGTCATTGTCATCTCCTTGGCTCCACCTCGTCGTCACCACCGTCTTGCCTCCACGTCGTCATCGCCTCCGTCTTGCCTCCACGTCGTCGTCTACCCAGACCTTGTGTAAGAGAAGATGAAGTTTGGTGTTTGGGTAGTGAGAAATTTGAAAATTTGATGTTTGGGTAGTGAGAAAATGTAAGAAAATAAAAGAATTAAAGATTGAAATTTGAAGATTGAAGAAGAGGTTAAGGATTTAACTAGGGTTTTTTGTGAAATGAAATTGGGGATTTTTTTTGTATTAAATTTCAGTAGCAGTGAAGAATTTTTTTTTTAATGAAAGTGGGTCCCACGGTGGGAATCAGATGGAGGGTAATTTGAAACTCATCTATTGATATGAGAATCACATTACTCTTTTAGGATTCACTTTTCCGAGAAACAAAAATCTCAAACCGGAATGCTTTGATATTCTCATTCTCATGCCCCTAATTAGGAGTAGAGATGGGGGCAGTCCCATATTTCTTTTAATAGGGGTAGGGGTGGGGGTGAAGCCAGGGGCGAAGCCAGGATTTTGGCTTTAGGGGAGCCAAGGTGGAAAGAAATTCAAATTAACGCTTGACAAATATACTAATATATAAAAACTAATTTATATAAAAAAAAATAAGTATAATAACGTTAACTCTCATATGTAATGTTAAAATAGGTAAATTAATAAACAAATAGACACCACATTTTAAATCAAAATGGAACTTATCGTTCTTTTAAATCTCTATAGTAGAATCTATAATAAGGTTCTCTACGATTTCTCTTTCAATTTACGTAATCAAATAGTTTATAAGAAAGTCATCTTTCATCTTATTGCGAAGCCTAGTCTTTACAATACGTATAGCTGAAAACGATCTCTCAGTAGTTGTAATAATAAAAACCTAAAATATTTATTGATTTGTAATCTCATGTCTGAAATTATTCTGATAGATGAATCAAAGAATATGAAGAATTTAATTGCAGTAATAGGAATAAAATTGTTTAAGTGAAAAACTAGAAATATAAATAAAAAATATATATATTAGACATGTTCATGATGTATAGAAAATCAAATCCTAAGAGGTTTATATTTTCTCTTTTAAAGGAAATTGGAATACATAATAAAATTGGGCTTTCCTTTATTTATTTATTTATTACATATAGACTATAACTCTCACAATCGGAGAAAAAGCTACTCTCATTAGTCGGGAGAAAACTACCCGCACATGTTTTTAAAATGTGTATGTTGGAACTCAAGCCTCTAACCACTAGATATGAAAGAGATGCGCACAATCATCTCTACTAAGAGATGATGTGTAAATTGGGTTTTCCTTAGTATATTGTAAACTTAATATTTTTTTAAAAAATTTAAAACTAGTCTCCTTAAATAAGTAAAGCAATACTATAATTTATAGAGATTTTTTTTATAAAAAAAAAAGTGACAATTGACAATAATATATCATAAGGGTCTACATACCTTTTTATTATACAATTTATTATATAAATCCATATTGAAGTTTAACATTTAATTTATTTATTTTTCTTTGGAGGGGGCATGGCCCCTATGAGCTCCTCCCTAATTTCTCCCCTAGGTGAAGCCCCATTTCCCCATATATGTTTATATATTTGTATTTCTATTTTCTTAAAAAAATAATAACTTTAACTTTATCACTCATTTACTCTCTACATATTTTCACATAAATATTTGTAAGTAATATTATAGTTATTTGTATTAATTTTGAATTAAATTAAATCAATTATATATTTTAGATTATTTATTAGATTGGATATCGAAATACAGTCAATCAAACGATTGAAATAATCGAATTTGAATCTCGAATTCTAAATTTTGGATTTCAAATTGACATATATTAAGATTGAAAATAGAGAAAACGAGAGATGAGAGTGGAGGCAAGGGAACCTCCCAAACACCCCCATGCCTACTTCCCCCATATGGGATTTGAGGGCAGGGGTGGGGGGAGGTCTTAGGAACGGGTGTGGGGGTGGTGAGACCCTCCCCTGCCCCAATTGCCCCCCACCCCCATCCCTACTCCGCAGTTGTGGAAGTTGCTTTTCGAAGCATCTTGTTTCCATTTTGGGACACTTTGCCTTAATAGTGAAGCATTGTCTAAGGTATTCACAATGAAAGATTTCTTTCTGATTTGAACTGTTAGTAAAATTGCATACGTATGTATTTGTTGAAACATGTCAAAAAGAACTGGAAACACTTCATTACAGTGATGATATTAAGCCTATACAAAATCAAAATTGAATTTCCTATCGTTTTTGGAAGTTAAAAACCTTAATTGATACAGCAAAGATAACTGCAAACAGCACTGTGAATCCAACATTAATAGCTGCAACTACTCCCAGAAAATCATGCTCGAAACCAAAATAATCTCTCAAAAACTCTTCCACTGTCTCCCCTGTATCAAGTGTGTCCTTTATATCCCCAAACTGTGATGCAACCAATCCATACAAAGTCCAAGATACAGGGCATGCCCAGTAGTACCATCTCCACCATATTGGCATTCTCTGTTATTGGACAAGTTTGAACATGAAAAAAGAAGAATATGTTGTTAGATATGTAAATGCTAAACAAAATGTTAGTACACATCAATGAATTATGGCTAGTCAATACTTACGGTTCTTGGGACAATGAACCCGGAAAAGAGGTTGAATATTCCATAAAATGCAGCAGAAACAATTTGAGCAATGTGGTGGTTTGGGGTCATAGCCACTGCCATCATGCCATAGAAGGTGAAGTACAATAAAGTGAAGAACATAAAGAACAGATACCAAAAGAACTTTACGACAGTCCATTCAAATCCGATCATTGCATAGACTATAACACCATACACCACAGCTTGAGCAAATATATAAGGAATCTCAATCACAACCTGCAATTAAGGACAACAAATTTCATGAGGAAACACATAATTTTATAACCACACCTCTCAGTAAACTTATATTCAACTCAAAAGCAAACAAACTCTAACACCAAAAGCTAATTACCTGGGCAACTGCGTATGGCAAGGTTGAATACATTCCAGCAGCTCTTTCTCTGTAGAAGACTGTCCTTTCAACAGCAACTACAGGCTGCACAGACCCAGCATTTTGGATACCAAGGAAGAGAACCGCACCATACATGGATCCCATTGCATTGAACAGATCCTGTCTCTTTTTCCTGAGATGTACAAAGTTGCAAATTCAGATTAAAATACAGACAAAAGCTATATGACTTGATTGATTATGTAATGCTTTTGTTTTGAAGAAGTAACTTACGTTTTTGAACCAAGATCCCAAAACATTGTCCCAAAAATCAAAGCTATGAATGTTGTGAACAAAAATCTAACAGCGGTGTATGGAGGATTACGCCAATATGACCAATGTTGTTTCCATAAGCAAGCAATACATTGTGTGAATAATGACTGTGAATATTGAGTATCGAAATGGAGGTCCTTTGAACCAGGGGTAGGCTTGCTTAGATCTTTGATAAGTGCTTTGTTTCTCCTGAAACACAAACAAATTCAAACCAATATCAGTCAAACAAGCTACATTTGACATTTTTTTTCACACACCATCCAAATGCTTGGCATTAATGTACCTATAAAGGTCTGAATTTTTGTAAATCTCTGCAAAATCCACTCCCAAAGCTAATTCTTGTGCCACAGTGGAAACCTCCAACATCCACGTTGCTGGATTATAACCATCTTTAATTGTTTTGACTCCTTCAATTGCCTTGACATCAATAAAATATACAAAAGTATAAGTCTCCCCTCATCAAATTTTTCGTTGATCATAGTTATTGAATGTTCATCACATCTTACCTCAAAATACTTTATGACATGGCTGGATCGGCGACCCAGTGGCCCAACATATATCTCTTGTCCTCCTCTCTTCAATAACAACAGCTGCAGTGCCATATTAAATATGTTATACTCACATATAGAGAAGAACCGAGAAGAAAAAACAACTTATTTTATGTAGTTTTAACGTTCTTACCTCATCAAAAGCTTCAAATATGTCAATGCTCGGCTGATGAATGGTGCATACGACTGTTCTTCCTGTGTCCACCGTGTTCCTAACAGTTCTCATAACAATTGCAGCAGCTCTTGCATCTAGCCCAGAAGTTGGCTCATCCATAAATATGATAGAGGGATTTGCCACAAGCTCAACTGCAATGGTAAGCCTTTTGCGTTGCTCGGTTGACAGACCATTTACACCAGGCAAACCGACTAGTGCTTGTCTCAACGGCTTCAACTCCACAAGCTCCATGACTTCCTCGATGAACATCTGACCCATTGGTGAAATAAAAAATTAACATAAGTAGTGCCATAATGTATTCATGGCTTCAAGATGCTGCTAGCAGACTCAAATTACATTTAAATTGTTTGCAGCCGTAAATAACACTAAAACAAAATGAAAACAAAACTTGAAACAGAATTGGATTTCGAGTACCAACCTTTCGGGTATCAGAATCGACATCTGGAGGTAATCGAAGCCAAGCTGAGTAGAGCAAGGACTCATAGACAGTAACATGAGGAGAATGAATGTCGTTTTGCTCACAGTATCCTGATATACGAGCAAATGTTTCTTGCTTCTTTGGGTAACCAGAAATCGTGATGTTCCCACTAATATATCCACCAGTTTTCCTACCAGCTAGAACATCCATGAGAGTGGTTTTACCAGCACCACTGACACCCATCAGAGCTGTAAGAACACCAGGCCTGAAAGCACCACTTACGCCTTTCAATAGCACCAGTTTGTCATCAAAAACACCTTGGTTTTTCATTTCCTGCGAAATGTGACTCAAGCAAAGTAGTGGTCAGGTCCAAATTATATTGCATTATGAAAAGATATCAACGAGAATTTAATGTTACCTGTGGCATGTCGACAGAGTACATAACATCATCAAAGGTGATTGAATATGGCTCAAATGGAAGAACCATTCCTCTTTTGTTGCGCTGAATGGCCTCATTAGCTGCCTCTGTCATATATGAAGATTTGGAAGAGGAGCTTCTCCTCCTAATTTCATCTCCGCTTCCTGCATGTCAATGATCAAGGTTCAGCATATCAATTAGATTTTAAGTATTATCGAAACTTCATAGTCCAAATTTATCTCTCTCCGGCACTCTTTCTATCACACAGACAAATAATACAAATGAACTGCACACCTGAGAGAGATCTGTGGCCAGAGCTACTTCCACGGGTTGATAACTGAATGGCTCCTCCAGTTCTGTTATCATCATCATCACTTTGAGCTTCCTCTGATATAACCATTTGAGCCTTATCAAATGCTGCAAATTCATTCACAGCAAATTAAAACATGTTCTCTCATATATAGAATGAAATAAGCTGAACATTGTAAAGATTCGCACGGTTGAGATAAGTGAGAGCCAGAGTGAATCCAAAGTTGAACAGTATTGTGAAACCAATCAGTGCCCCTACTCCCAGCCAATACCAATATGCTTCCGGGAAGAACCCACGAGACTTCAAAACTGCAACTCCTAGTGTATCGGTAGAGTTTGGGACAATCTTTGATATGAAAGAAATTCAGATATTAGCAGATTGCTAAAAGACATACACAAATACAGACAAGGCCAGTCCATGGCGTGTGATTACCTTATCCCAGCTATGCCCGAGAAACTCATTAACCACTATTGCATTCTGGCCATACATCAAAGGTGAGCACCAGTAAGCCCATGTCCACCATTTCTTGATGTCATCTGGTTTATCAAACAATGAAAAGAACACATTATAGCGAAAAATTGAGAAAGAGAGAAACCTTTATCAAAATTCCATGATAATCATACCTCGCGAAAGGACAAATCCACCCAATGCAAAGAGTAAGAGCAGTACAAATGAACCAAATGTATTGGCAACAATAATGTTCCTGCCTGTTGCTGCAATGAATCGAAATAACCCAGAGGCCATCTGATTAACAAATACAAGCAGCAGGTACTGCTTAAACAACCTGCATCAAGTATATTGCCTAGTAAACGGTTGGAACAAAATCGAGATGTAAATAAAAATCTATACTATTTTCTAGCAAACTTATCATTTTACTAATGTTTTTACCTCCCAACATTCGGATCAAACCCAGTGACATAATAGGTTAAGAATACCCAAACGGCAACTTCTACGAATGTTATTGGGATCTTGAGGATCCATGTAGGTAGAGCATATGACCATGAAGGATAGAATCTAAGGTCTCTTTGCTTGTAGAAAACAGAAAGCTTTGCTATGGTCATAGATATCTCGGACATCCCATTAAACATGATCATAATAACAGTGAAGAACAAGGCACCGGTATAAACTATTCCATCGGTTATTGATTCTCGATGCATCTTGGTTCGGAAGAAGAGTGACATACTAACCATTGCCATTATTATAAGCTGCAGGAAAAAATTAAATCAATCATCATCACATAAATAAAGAAATTTTAGGAAAGTGACGTAATTAAATACCCACTTGTGTTAGCTTGAAGATGTATACAAATGAGTTCCTCTTCATCAGCAAAAATTCTCTAGAAATACAAGCTTTCAACAACTCCTTCTTGCCAACACCATAATTTTTGGTTGTCAAAGCAGCTGGGTGGCTTTTTTTCTTATCAAATGGAGTTCCAAGCTCATCACCTAGTTTTCTTCCCACATGAAATGATTGGAATGCCTCTGCGAATTCATTGACTGTGACAAACCTGTATTGCTCATTTCGACGTGCCCAATATTGCTGCTGATCTTTCCTTGATGTCACCTGAAAATATATTATCAAGACCATTGAGCATGAGAACTTATTTTGAGGCTTATCTTTTCGAACAATTTTCATATTCTTATTATCTGAGCTTGCTTTATCAGCACTTACTTCTTGCAAGAAGTCAGCTGCACCTTTTCTTTCAGGACACTTGAATCCCATGTATTCAAAAAAGTCTAGTACTTGCTCACGAGGACCCTGGTACACAACCTGCCCATCGGATAGAAGGATAATATCATCGAACAGATCATAAGTCTCTGGTGCTGGCTGCAGGAGAGAGATGAGAGCGGTTCCATTAAGGATGTGAACGTATTGCCTGAGAGAGTTCACGATTTGGAATGTTGTTGAGCTGTCCAAACCAGTAGATATCTCATCCATAAACAGTGCCTTTGCCGGTCCAACCAGCATTTCACCTTCAATTCAATTATATTGAACATTTTCATACCTTTAATTTAAAATGGAGAATTTAAGTTTTTTATTTGCCTGAGCAAGATTAATGAAGTTTGGCAAATCACCTGTCGTAACTCGTTTTCTTTGTCCTCCTGATATTCCTCTTAACATTTCATCACCTACTATGGTGTCAGCACAAACTTCTAATCCTAAAATCTGAAATATTTAGAGAAAAAAGTGATTAAACTAAAATATCATGTTAGTTATTTATAATAATTTATAATTTAAAGCAATCATATGTACCTTTAGAATATAATCTGTGACCAAATTAGCTTCTTGGCCTTCTGTTGCTGTTGCCTGTGACATGAGAATCAGCAAATAAATATAAATAGCTAAATTGCCATGAATGCAGATTGATTTCGATCAAAGTACGAAGACCAATACAAGCAAATGACTTGAATTAGCAGGAAAACAGAACATCAAAGTTGAAAATATCCTTTTAACTTGAAACCCATTTGTTTCTCAGCAAAAGTCTTGTTTCGAAAAGGGAAAGTTTGATTGATCAAAATTGAATAAATGTTACAATTGAAATCATAGAAAAGTTGAGGTTCTCTCACCTTCATGAAGACATCAATATCAGGATCAGGCTTAATATTGGCTGCTTTCTCTCTTCTTGACAACTCTGCTAACATCTCTGCAGATTATACAAATCAATTCTAATTAATACTTAAAATTGCACATAATTCATCAGACTACATGATGAATTTTACAAGAAACCAGAACAAAAAGAAAACTAACCATATCGGGATCCGACACCCTGACATCTAGCAGAGAAGGCCAAGGTTTCTCTGACTGTCATCTCTCCAATATGAACATCATGTTGGCTGATGTAAGCCGCAGTTCTCTGGGGCACAAATTCATGCATGCCATGCCCATTGTATGTCACCCCACCCGAAACCTGCACGAGATAAATCATTTCACAAATTACAAATAGAATCAAAGTGTGAAAATTAATGCTAAAATTCAAATTCCTTATAAATAAATCACCTTGAGAGTAGAATCAAGCTTTCCAGCCAAAGCTAACAATAATGTTGTCTTTCCAGAGCCTGGAGGACCCAAAAGCAATGTCATTCTGCAACAACAAAAAGAATTGTCAGATCGAGAAATTAATTGCACACAATGAATTGATAATAGAAACAAAAAAAAAATGAATTGATAATAGAAATTGTGTTCTCACCGGCTCGGCTTTATGATTCCACTGACATCATCAAGGATTGTCAAGTGCTCCTTTCTACTTGAAATTATACGGAGATAATTCAAGAAACCCTTCAAGCCAAAAGATAAGAGTTGAATGTAAATTAAAATCTGAGCTCCAAGCATGATCATATATAATTTTACAATTGATCATATATATAATTACCTCAATTATATTGATAGAAAAGTTGAAGAATGTAGGCAAAGCTCTGCTTCCTACATATGCTTCTGCTTCAATATTTAGATGCTCGAATCGAACTTCGATTTTGGGGAGATCGATTCCAACTCTATAGTAAAATCCAAGAACCAACACAATCACAACAAAGTACAATAAACATGTAAACATGAACACAGCTTTCTCTGTTTGGCTGCCTAGAAAACTTACATACATACATATATATATATAATTAGCATACAAAGATGTTTCATGTAGTTTTGATAAAAAAAACTTTAAGAATCAGAACAGAGTTACTCTGTTTTTTTTTAAGGGAACTTTGGAAAAACATGCATGCATGCATAGAAACATACATACATGAACGCATAAAAATTTGTCATGTACATATTCTATTAACATGGTTAAAGAAAAAGAATATTTACCTGTCAATGCGATTCTTGAGCTTCAACAAGAACTGTTCATTATCAACTTCTGCAACATTCACCAACCTTTCAATCAAGTTTCTCCTTTCTTGGAACCCCAAATTGTTGACATCGATTTCACTGCCACCACCTCGCGAAGTGGTCAAGATTCCTTTCCTCAAACGATCAAAAGTTGGAAGTCTCTCGAGTGCAGCCCATCTCAGAGCCTCTTCATCATCTTCTTCCCTTGAAGACCTCGAAAATGCTTCCTTGGCGTTGTTCCTCCATCTCGATGAACTTGCTGCACGCAGACTACTACTTGCTCGATAAACATCTCCACCATCCATTATAAATCAAACCCACCAAAACCCAGAAATTGTTTTCTGTTTTGATCAAGTTATCACGGAGAGATCAATCAAAGAGTTTGAATTCTATTTACGTTTGATGTCAAGATATTGGTGAGGGACAGTTGTGCACAAACATATATATAGTGAGAGAGTGTGGAAATTAAAATGGGCGGCTAATGGGAATTGAGTTGTCCAAATCCAAGAAGTTATTGATTTTTCCATGTAATGTTCATATATTGTTGAGTTTTCATTAGATGCTGCATGAAATGTGGGAACATGCAAAAAGTCTACATTTGTTGACAAGTTTCTTTCTTTTATTAAAGTTTCTTTTTGGACTGTAGAGAAGAGGGTGTTTTCTCTTTATTGAACTGTAATTACTCCAAAATTGGAAGGCTAAATCAAACTCTCTACAAAATGCAACTTTATAAAACACCACTGGAGTACAATGTGTCTCGGTGATAAAAGTACCTATTCCACCGGACAATATCACTAATACAGTTACTGCATTTGATGGTTCAAACTGAAAAGACAAAGAAACAAGCAGTATATGGATTGGAGCACAAGCCTCATCACTCATGAGATTTCGTCATTTTAGTCCCTGATTGTGTAAGGTCTCAAATTAAATTCTATCCAAATGTCTATTTAAATATTTTGATTCATATCACTTTTTAGCAGAATGGTAATGCACATTCCTTTTCATATTAGTGGTAGGGGTTTATAAATATGTGTATGAAGTTTTCTCTCCCATGAAAATAGATATCTCTCCTTATCATAGTGTCGGCTTTTGGGTAAAGCAACCAAAGCGTTAATTTGGGATAAAAGACAAGCAAATAAACAGGCCTTTTTAAAATATATATATTATTAATTAAAAATTAAATTACTGCCAAAAATATATTGATGGGTTTTTTTTATTACTTAGTTATAGAGAAATGTTCCTAGAAAATAGGAATTTTTTTAAAAGCTAGAAAATAGGATATTATATATATAGAGAGAGAGAGTAATCTTCCAATAAAGACTTTTTACGGTAAACACTTTAAGCACCTTTGATGAAATTGTATGGAATATATTGAATCTTGATTTGATTTTTTATATGGATGGTGAAAACATTAAAATATATTTATGCAACAAAATATAAAAAAACAAATCGGGTGCAAAAACTATTTTTTTCCGATTTTTTTGAAGATAAAACATTTTAAAAAGGGAAATGCAAAAAAAATAGTTCTCAAATCCAAAAAAAATCCAAATTTTACCAAATGTGTATTTTAATTTTCTTAGATACATACAAAAAATCTCATTGAAAAACCTTTGATTACATACAATTTTATTAAAAGATGCTTAAAGCGTATATCGTAAAAGTCCTCATTACAACTCTGTTTTTGCTACATTTTTTGTTCTTATAGATTTATAGTATCGTTAAGGAGAAGTTCCAACATTTAAAAGGTATGTAAAATTGGGGACTATTTTTTTTCACCCTTACGGTCTCAAAATCCATTAAGCTACTCTTGCGTAATGGATATAGATATCTGAACCATATATATATTACTTGATCTCTATAGGTCCCAACAGACCCCAGAGGTAGACTTTTTGTTGCAATAATTTATTGTAATACTTAAAAATAAAATACTATAATATTTAACCATCAAACGTAAAAGTGTAAGATGATAGAAAAATATACAATAATATTAGAAAAGAGTTCAACAATAACATGTATGTATTTCCGCATAGACATGTTTGAAAACACACAAAAAATATGACATATCTTGTAAGCGTTTTTTAGTTATTGTTTTTCAAAAATAAAAATGAAAATGAAAATGAAAACAGTATTTTTTTGTTTCAGTTTCGAATTCTGAAAACGTGTCAGGTAGTATATACCGAAAACTGTATTTTGAAAATGAAAACGGAAAAAACGTGTCTGGTAGGTTAACTGAAAACTATCAAAAATTGAAATATCAATTTTGACATTTTGTTTAATATTATTACAACTATAAACAAATTGATGAAATAATTAACCAATATAATTTTTGTATTGTAATTTTTATATTAAACAAAAGTAACACATCAAAAATTAATTCAAAAATATATATCAAAAAATGAATTAATCAAAGCTAAACTCTTAAATTATATATAAATAATTATAATAATAATATTAAATATATATTATATTACATTATATTTTATATATATATATATATATCATAATATACATAGTATTAATATGTACATATATTATTACATATATATTACATTTTATTATTATATATGATAATATTATATATATTATAGAATATTAATAAACTAATTATGTAAATATTATATATATGTGATATATTAATATTATGTAATATACATAAAATATATTATATTATAATATATTAATATTATAATATATATATATATATATATTATAATTGCATGAATGCTTTTAGTTTTAGTGGAAAATAAATTATTCTGGATATATATATAAGGGGTACTTTGGTCATTTGAAAATCGTATCCCATCTTGTTCTAGTCATATCAAACGCATAACAATACAATTAATAGTTCTTTTAAAAAAATTATATATAAAAAAAGTGAAAAAAAAATGAAAAACAAAACCAAAAACCAAAAACGAAAAATAAGTATTTTGTATTTTTCAAATCTTTCACTTTTAATACTGGTTTTGTTTTTCATTTTTTTTTCAAAAATAACAAAAAAAAATGAAAAACGGTTAACGAACGCGTTTTCGAAATCGTTTTTGAAAAATAATAACGAAAACGAACTGAAAAACAGTGCAAGACGGGGCCTTACTTTCTCTAAACAGAAAATCACTAAAATATATATATATATATATATTCTTTTTATTATCAATTCGAACCGATATAAAATATACCAGTTACTTGTATGTGAACCATTTGATTTAAAAAAAAACTTTGACAAGTGTATACAATCAAGTTAAAGGATTTAAACTCAATAACCCACATGTAAGGAATTGATATATCTTATATTAGTAATATATATATATATATATATTATAGTGTTATGTAATTTAGGTTGGTTAGGCGGATCCAAATATTAATAATATAATATATGTATCGATGATGTCTCCCTAATATTATTAATTTTTTTACTTATGTTAATTTTTATAATAATTAAGATGAGATAGATCACCAATATAAACATTTTGTTTTATAAGCAGAATTAATGGATTACACAACACGAGTGACAAGACCACAGACCTTTGACTGTTGAATTACAATATTTGCATTACACATCTGCCACCCAAACCTGCATCCAATCTAACCCATTTATTATAATGTTCATGAATTATTAAAATGAATAACATTAGATTTAATAACAAAATTAAATTTTATATAAGGAATTTTTTTTTTTAATAAAGTAAAGCTGACATTAATAAATTTTCAAAAAAAAAATTATAATTGTTCTTTAATTTGTTATCATTCCTTTGGCTTTGGTTAACTGGGTTTGGGTGAGTATATAAATGAAGAGCTAGCTAGGTTTACATAGCGCCCATTTTTTTGCTAATTTTTATAGAATTAAATTAAATTTACTAATAGAATTTGATGATTGATTGACTTTGCCGTACTCAATATTCATTTCAAACTCAAATAAATCAAACAAGAGGATCACCATGTGCATGTAACATTTTGATGGCCATTTAATTACATGTTAATTTCCATTATATATTATCATCACCAATGATATCATCATTTTATATATAGGTGAGGAGTGATGACTCTAGTGACTGTTTTTTGTAGTCTCGAAGCAAACATAATTATTAATATGGGTTGAAGTGTTACATTAACTTAATAAGAAGGAAGAATATTTTGTTGAAATATTAAAGACAATTACCATTTGATGTCATGAGTAATGTTGGTGAGAAGTGCTCGGCCAACAAGGAAAAGCAATTATCAATTTTTATATGGGTGTTTTGACTTTATTTCGTCTAGTTTTATGGTTTGTATTTTGAAAAGTGCTTCTAGAAAAGGAGAGATAATGGTGACTGGTGAGGGAAGTGATGATGTGGATGGATGTGGGGAACCAAAGGATACTTAGTTGGCTTAAAATAAGAGATTGACAAGTCTATTACTTCACCTATTTGACTTTAATAATAAAGTGATTGGCAAGTCGTAGATTGCATGGTTCGTTTGATCTATTCTAGAAGCAAATGAAAGAATGGTGTTATAACGAGCACGTAAAAAGTAGAAGTTTGGCACTTTCTAATAGGCTTCCCTCCCATCTAAAGTCAAGAAAATGACTAAAACCATCAATGAGGCCATACAAATTAGATGGTCGGCTCCCGGCCGGGTCATGACTCATGAATCTGGATGTTGATTCTTTAAGTAACAAATGGTTAATTAAAGGTTACATCAATTTTGATTTGAAATCACTGACTTTATATCTATCAAATTAACTATTTATTTATAATCTAAAGAATTAGATGATCGACTATTTAATGGACGGAAAATCTATAGTTATCGTAATGACCGATAAGCTATTGATTATATTATGACACTCAGTTTCGAGTCACAAATATAGGTATTGTATCAAAATGTAATAGGTATATAGTTTGACTCCTAATAAATTCTAACGTGTATCCATAATATACAGCTATATTATGTCAATTTTGTTTCTTTCCTTATAATATGTAATTTAAATTTATAATTTATTAACAAACTCCCCTGTAATCAGAAACCTCTCTACGTAAGATTCTTTTAGGAATAATAACGATCTTTTAAACATAAAATATTTCTAGAAGAAGATAATTTACAAATCCCAGAACCATATTAAAACTTTAATATGGTAAAACTCTAAGTTAATTATATTGTAGTAAGAGAGAGAGAGATAGGTGAGGCTCACGTGAACCATACAAAATAAAACGATGTGTATAACTACCAATTGTATTAATATTTTGACATTAATTGTTGGAGAATGGAGGATCAAATCAAATCAATAACTGGGCCTACTACAATTAAAGAACGTAACCCCAACCCACTTCTATATCAAATTCCTTTATTTTCGGATTGCCTTTGTTTCCAACTTTAAATTTTCTATTTGAAATTGACCTCTACATATTCGAGGATATTGAATTATTGATTCTAAACTCATCTTTAAAAAGTCTTAGAAACATACATTGAGATCTTAGGGATTGTTTGTTTTTTTTATTTGAATATTGAACAGTCTTGAATTTTTCTAATGACTGAATAGAAACTGAAATCAGAACCTGAATGAAATATTTGTTTTTTTTTTCTCATATCTAAATGTATTGTCAACACATTTGTTTTTCAAAAGTAAAATTGTAATGTTAAACAATTATACATATAATATGGAATAAAAACAATTCAAAAATAATAATTATATATGAACATATATGATCATGATCTTCATTTTTCTAAAAAAAAAAAGATTTTTTTTTTCAAAATATAAAAAGGACTTCAGAAAAACTCGCACAAAACACACTAATATATATAAATACATCATCATAATATCATAATAAATTATCGATATTAAGCACTAATATGAATAGTGATTATGGTTCTTTTTTATTTGTATTCTTTTTTATTTTTAAAGCTATTTAAAATAAGCAATATATTAAAATAAAGATTTTTATACCATATATAATTTTGATGAAATTAGAAATATGTTATATATTGGGGGATAGTATTGGAAGAAAAGATTTTAGATTGCATTTGATGCAATTAAGTGATTTGTAATTAAGTTAAAAGTCAATATTTTTTTACTTTGTATTTTAAGTTGTTTTTTAGGATTTTTAAGTTGTTTGACCAATTAAAAAAACAAACAAAACAACTTAATAATTATGATTCAGACCCATTAAATTTTAAGTGGAAAAAACAAACGACCCCTTAATGTCTATCGTGTCTTTACGGTAAAAGGCATTTATATACCATTTGCCTAATGTGCCTAATGTGTTTACATATACTTAAAAAAAATGTTATATTTGGGAATTAATACAGTACTAAAAACGATATTTTAACATATGTAAATAAATAAAATTCAATATTTGGTGTTCTTTTTGAATTCCAACCGATATTTATGGGGCAATACAATGCTAAGTTGTTAACAAATGTGTCATTCAAATTCACAACAACTCTAGAGTAATAATTAATATTGATATTAATGTAGATGTAGTATTATATATAGTATCTATCTTGACAATTAAGAGGTTAAAAATTGAATAAAGGTATAAAAATATCCCCAGTGTAAATATGCATTTTTGAGTTATTAAATAATGTCACATTAGCATTTCTATTCACCATATGGTATGGGTTCACATTTGAATTTTTTTTTAAAGAAATACATATTCGTATCTCCAATGCAATTATCTAAAGTCAAATATGTATATATTTTATGATTAATCATAATAATACAATTATTACATTATCGTTCCTCTTTTATTTTATAATTAAATGAGCTTTAATATTATTGGTGGAAAGAGTTAGAAATCATAATCGGCATTTATAAAAGAGTTTCTAGAATTAGAAACTCAACTCCATATTCTCTAACTTTTTTTTTAACACATCATTTCCATATTCAACTTAGAGCATCTACGATATAAATATGCATTTGAAAAAAATTGAGTACCATATAAGATAGATAGTTAAAAAGTTAGAAAATTTCTCTTCAATGTAATTATCTAACTTTAATATGGAGATGATACGGTAAAAAAAAAGTTAGAGAATATGGAGTTGAGTTTCTAATGAATTAGAAACTCTCCTGGAAATGCTGACTATGATTTCTAAATCATTCCAACAATAATATTGAAGCTCATTTAATTGTAAAATTAAATATGAGAGACATTGGACTAATTGTTTTATTATGATTGGTCATAAATTTGATGCATATTTGACTTAAATAATTGCATTGAATATGTGAATATGTATTTCTCTTAAAAAAAAGTGTGCCCATAATAAATAGAAATGTTGATGTTGCACTATTTAAAAACTCAAAAATACATATTTGCATTGGAAATGCTCTTAGATAATTGCACTGAGAGAGTTTTTCTAACTTCTTTAATATCTATCCTATGTGGCACTCTATTTTCTCTAAATGTATAATAGTATTGGAGTTGCTCTTAGAAAATTATGTAGTAATTAAGAATTTTCATAATCATAACATATAAATAACATTTTATTAATTATTTATATTATCTATTCTACTGTTGAAAGTCATCATATTTGATTTATTTTTTTATTTGACATAACCTACCGATACTTGATGAGATCAATCATTATAAGTATGTAGTGTAACTCCAACCACTGGTAAGGAGTCCCATTTAATGGGTAAATGTGCTAAGAAATTCGTAGGTTCTAAATTGAATTAGTACTTAATTAATTAAGTGGGTTAGGATAGTTTAAAAAAAAAGTTTAAAAAAAAAGTTTAAAATGTCTTAATTTTTTTTAAGAAGTTAAACTTTATGATTTTTTACTTGATCGATTAAAACGTAATTAATAAGTTGACATTAATTTCATAAAATAATATTGTATAACTAATACCCTAATAAAAAAAAACCTAATTTCATCGTATCCTAACCCTTATTAACCCCAATATAAATTGGACCCAAGGCTAGCCTCTTTCCATTCTTTTTTTTGTTGGAAAGAGACCACCAAACTCATCTAAAGTGGGCGACAATGGCTGCGACATCCATGGAGGAGGTCGTCGGCTATCTGTCGCCATCTGTAGAGGTGGCCAAACGGCCTTCTCTAGTTACTCCAATTGAAGCCTCATTCTTCATCAATTGTTTTTATTTTCCTTTATTTGTCTTTTTTTTTAAATAAAATATCCAATTATTATTATAGATGAAAATAAATACCTCTTAAAAAATAAAATTACATAGTTAAGATGAGTATATTAATAATAGTTAATCGTAAATCACTTGTTATGATCATGGTATGATAGTAAAATCTAAACCACTTAGCACTTAAGTTAAAGCATATCATCTATAGTGTATATCATTTCCATATTGATAATAAAGACTAGCCAATCATGTTAGATTTTAAAGTCTTACTATATATATTTTATATATATATGTGAGGAATTTTCTCGATTCTAAATATTCTGACCATTCATATATTATCTAATTTATACATATACAATCTTATATATAGTTATAATACTTTTAAAAAATATATAATCTCACTTAAATGAAAGTGTCTTAAACATTAAATGGTATTAAGTATTTAATTAAAATAAGATTTTTAAGACTCAAGACAAAAAATCAAACTGTCTTAATCATAATAGCATTTGGAATATGATTGGATTATTTCCATTATTCATTTAGTAAATTAGAGCAGCCAGAATAATAACAACAAAAGCAATAATGTGGGTCAATTTTTGGATTGAACCGTCGTAAAATTCAACTAATCAAAGAACCAATCAAACTGTTATTTGGATTATGGATTTAGATCCTGTTAATCTAATCTTTTAAAGCATGTTATTGGTTGTTGATAAAGTGATTATAAAAATCAATCATATCTTAATAACTCATTTATTAGAATGATCATATCGGTAGAAGATCTAAATTCTCGGATTACAATAACCTTCTAAAATTAGCATCTAGGTCTATCAATGAATTATTTGATGCATGCATGATTCCCGGTTGTCCTACTTTAACTGCTGATAAACAAAAATGAATTTGTTTGATTTCTAATTTTGATTTTACTCTTTTAATATATAAATATAATTAAATGTGGAGTGTTAAATGTCACATCCGTTGGTGTACAAAGTCTCTCTTGCATCCCTACATAATGAAATTGATGTGCACTTTCTATCCTAGTGAACAAACTAATCCACAGTTATATTAAAAACAAATATTAATTATTATTATTTTTGAAGTATTACATTTACAACTATAAAGATTTTATCATATATGTATTATCTGGTTAACTACTTTTACTAATTGGAAGAAAACTTCTCACATATACTTGTAAACAGATACTTGTAAACAGGGACGTAGCCATGATTGAATCTTAGGGTAGGCTAGAATAATTTTTTTTCTGACCAATAACAATACGAGAAATCTTTATTAATTAAAAATAAAGATTTAACTAATCAGTAAAATATAGATAGATTTATCCTATAAATGTATATCCTAAATAAATACGTTAACACAATTAATAAAAAATGAAGTCAAAACAAATTGTAAAATAAACATGAAATATAAATACAATCAAATACTAATTATATCGTATCTTATGATTTTTTAACAGATCAAACTTATCAATACTAAAAAAATACAATTTATTTGATTATTATATTAATTTAGTTATGATGGAGCATTCATAGGAAAATAAATATGCACTTATATTACTATTTATTAACAAATTTAAAAACAAATGTATAATAAAAAAATCAACTTAAGAAACATGTATCTAAATTTCAATAAAAAACAAAAGAAATTAATTAAATAATATTTTTGGTTTGTGAATTTAAAATTAGAATAATTGATAATTAGATTACTCTTAAAATTTAATTACTATAAATTTTATAAACTAAAAATTATAGTAATTAAATTTATGTAAATTTGAGGAATTGTGAAAGGGGTACATATATTACCACTAATAAATATGATAAACACACCCATATTTATAAGTATACACATATCTAAGATTTAAAATACGATAAACACACCCAGGGATATAACTCTATGAGTTTAACCAATATTACATTGGGATGCAATTTTTACCAAAATTGCATATACTTCTCATGTTTTTTTTTGACTAATTGTTTGACTAGTCTTTAAATTTCAAATGATTAAATTACCCCTAAATTAATTATATAATAATTATGACATTTGAGGATTTTATTATAATAAAATTAGTTAATTAACCAATTTTTTTAATTAAACGGTTAGGGATTTTATTATAAATAGAACCTAATTAATTAACTAACCATTTTTTATTTTAAAAAAACATTTTATCATTTTATTTTTATTTTTCTTAAAAAAATGGTTAGTTAATTAATTAGGTTCTATTTACAATAAAATCCTTCGTTGTTTAAATAAAAATGGTTAGTTAATTAATTTGATTATAATAAAATCCTCAAATATAATAAATATTATAATAAAATACTTAATTCTAGGGTAATTTACTCATTTTTGTAAGCCTAAACAAACAATTAAACCACCAGTGTCTACTGCACATTCTATATATTTTAACTGCTCATCTAAAATCTGAGAACAACTCCAATCCAATACACCAAATATTACATCAATTTATCATAAAAAGAGTATCTTTCATACAATAATTTTTTTCTACTAATGTATTCATTGCAAATTTTGTATCAAAAGAGTAGCTTTAAAGAATATTTCCTCTATACATATTTATACCATATTAATTAATTTTTATTAATTAACTTATATAATAATAATTAATTATTTTTGACATAATAATATTATTCTTAAATAATTACTCATATAATGTCAAAAAAATAAAATAATGACTATATTGGTTAAATGTATTAATTAATACTTAAATTTAATAAATTAAATATGTATATCAGTATTGGTATCATTTTAAAGATCTCGTTGAGATCTCTTCAACGATATATTTTTTAAGAATATATATTATTATAATTAAATATGAGAGGGTTATATTAATAATTCTAAAAAATATTTAAACTGGTATGACATTGAAAAAAATTAATATAACTACTGTACATATAAAATTTGATATGCAATGTAACTCCACCATTTTTTTGTGATATATTAGTTAAAGATGATTTTTTGATATAAATAGTGCGTTGTTGGAGTTGTGGTTTGAGCAACTCCCAATGTTACTTCAAACAACTCACCGACCTCAACTTGAAACTAGAAATGTATATTTTTTTTCTGGGGTTTTAATTTTTCGTGTCTCCATCCCCATTTGAGATATATATTTCTTTTTTTAGAAAAAAAGGGGAAATAAGGGGGATGTGGGTGAAAATCATCCCCAACCCTTTCCCATCCACATTTTCCCATTTTCTCTACAATTATATTAAAATAGAGATGGGAATGGGGGACTCTCTCATAACTCATCCCAATTTTTTCATTTTCTCAAAACATATATAAATATAATTATAATATATGTTTTTAATTTTTTTTAATTATAATATATATTTTTAATTTTTTTTATTCTTTAAAACCCTAAGTATATATACACATATATTTTTAAATTTTTTTAGTTTACTTTATAATTTTTAATTAAATGGAGAAATGAGGAACCGAAAAAAAATGAAAAAACGAGAAAAATGAGAAACTAAGATTAGGGATGGATATACCTTCCTCTAAAATTCTTTATTTCTATTTTTTTTAAACAAGAAAATTAGAAAAAATGAGAGAGATAGAGAAAGGGTTTGAGAAGTAGGGATAAAGATGAGGGGATCTATATTCATCTTTATTCCCCGAATATATATATCTGCTTCAAACACGTTATTTACAAAAAGAAGCTCAAACGTTTCTTCATGTTTCAATTCCCAAAAAAAAAAACAAAAAAAAATTGTGTTGACTGTTGACAAACAGTGCACACTTGGTTTGGCAAACACCGTTCCACACTTCCACATCATAAAACTCTTTTTTTTTTTACTGTCACATCATTCTTTTTTTTTTTTTCTAATTTCACTCTTTTATACCTAATTAAAATGATATATTTATATATATTTAATTCATAAAATAATAATAAACTTTTATAATAATTTAAATATTTATTAAACAATATTATTTAAAGGTATCTTTTTGATAAAAAAATTTAAAAGAGTTAAAATTTGTGAATACGGTGAGTCGGTGACCATCTATTAAAATATGGAAACTCCATCGAAAGCAATGTTTAGGGTCCGTCCTGTAAGCGTTTTTCGGTAGCTGTTTTACGAAAATGAAAATGAAAACGAAAACAGTGTTTTTGGGTTCAGTTTCGAATTCCGAAAACACGTCTGGTATCATATACTGAAAGCTGTATTTTGAAAATGAAAATGAAAACGGAAAAAACGCGTCTGGTAGATTAACCGAAAACCATCAAAAATTGATTACGTAATTAACCAATATAATTTTTGTATTGTAATTTTTAAATTAAATAAAAATAACACATCAAAATTTAATTCAAAAAAAACATATCAAAAAATGAATTAATCAAAACTAAACTCTTAAATTATAAATAAATAATTACAATATATATGTATATATTATGTCGACGTTGATTTCTGGATTGTGTCAGAGAAGCCAACAAGGATTGGATTTCGGTTATCAATTCAAAGAGAGAGAGATTTTAGAGAGAGATTTTAGAGAGAGTAACCAAGACACAAGTTTTACGTGGTAAAACTTCGATGTCCGGAGAAACATCCACGGGTGGTTGAAGGATCAACCGAGCCAAAATCCTTTATGAAAATTAGATGTTTACAAGCTCTCGATCTCTCTTTTTCTCTATGTACTTTTCTACTGCTTGCTGTCTATGCTGTATTGCCTATATCTTTTTTGGACGAGATTATGGGTCTATTTATATGTTCATAGAACCTTAATCTGCTTTGTACAAGTAATACATGATCTTTACATTTAATTTTGATTCGGTTACTTGCTTGAGGTTGATTGTCTTCTTTACTGTTTCGGAGTCTTGTATGGAAGTTGAGTGGGATTCTAGTAGTGCAGTCATATTTGGACTTGTTTCATTATAAGAATGTAGTATTTGTAGTGAAATCAAGCTGTTTCTTGATTGAAGACTCTTCTAGCTCAGTATTCTGTTTTCTTTGGGATTCTTTCTGATGGATATCTTCGCATATTTAATGACTTAATCCGTGTGAATTAAGCACCAAGTTTTCTTATTCGGGTCGTATTTATCCTGAGTGAGAATAACACTTGTTGGTCCCGAGCAGCACCGCTTGAGCCTGAGTAGAAGATGCTTTTTTGCTAACCCCGAGTACTTTTAATTAATTCGGAGTAGTTTAGTTGATCCCGAGTAAGTCTTGCCATGCTGCTTATTTACTCGGGCTTTCTTCTCTTTAATGATGCCTTGTAGGATTTTTCATGAGTGCTTATTTGGGTGTCCACCTGACAATTTTCTCTATCGTGTCGATGACGTGTACGCTTGGTAAAATTCACATACGACAATACCCCCTTAAAATATTTTTGCCGAATAAAATTTTGTTTCGGGCAAGGGTATTTTAATCATCACAACTTTTATTTGTACCAGAGTAACTGTCTTATCATGATGGAGTGTTTTAATGGTGATTTTACTAATTCGATTCGTTGTCTCACACGAGATCTTTTGACGGTGACGTTTCGGTATTTAAAGTCAAACGCTAGTTCTTTTCTCGACACGTGTCATTTTGCCTCTTCGTTATACGATATCATTTATGAGAAAACGACTCACCTGTTTCCTAGAGTGCCGCATGTCATCAAAGTTCATCATTTTTCATCCGCTTCGAAGTTTTAGGGTTTCGTGCTGCTATTTTCTTTAAATTCTTCACTGTGAGTAAGCATTGGCTCATTCTGAATTTTTTTTAGAAAACCAGAGATTTTTTCAGCCCTATTTTACAGCAAATCGCTCTCCATAGAATATTTTACGCCAGTTTTCTTGTTCAAGGTTAGTAACGATGGACCCATCTTCCCGTCATCATCTTTTTAACGTTGCTCTTGATGAACTAGATCAGGGAAATTTCCAACTGGTTTCCTGTATTCGTAGGTTACTGGGGGAAATCCCTGATGGAGAACCTCCATTTTTAGGAGTTAATATTTCGGGGCTTTACCCTGATGTTGAATTTTCTGTGTCCAGTTTTGATTCTTCATCCAGTTCTGAATCTGATGTTTCTAATCACAGGGTACCTTTGCGAAGGATGGGTAAACATCATAGAAAAAGTCAAGTACGCAAGCACGGCTAAGGCAGCGTTCTGATCAGAAAGCAGGCTGTCAATGAGAATGTTGAAGAGGCATCTAGGGCATCTCACCTTACGTATACTGTCGAACATCCGTATGGGTTCGATACCGAACCGAATGTGGTCAGGCCTGTTAAAATAGAGAAGTATCGCTCCCGATTTGACATGCCCGACTCGGTTATTCTGGCTCTTGCGGGAAATAGAGCTACATGAAATCCTCCTGAGGGTATGGTGGCGATTTATGGATCCATGCTTTGCTGCGGCGTCACATTTCCCTTTCAGTCGTTTATCGCCTGGTTTCTAGCTGAAACGGGAATCGCTCTGGCTCAATTGGCCCCAAACAGCTACAGAATCTTAATGTGTATGTGGAACATGTATAGCCGGATGAACCTCTCACCGTCGTCCCCAAATGAAATCAGTCATTTCTTTACGTTGAGGCAATCGGGCAAGACGGGGACCTATTTCCTCATGTCTAATCCACCAGACTGCTGGATCCTTGAGGGGATAGAAGCGAGTCAGGATGTAGACATTTCTGACGACCCTAAGAAGAAGGGTTTTATATGGGGAGTCAATACATCCAACAAGTTCTGTAAAAACAGTTGGTTTTTTTACAGGAGGGAGTCTCGGGCTTGACATCACCGTTACGACCGGGGATGTTCGGACTGTGTTAAAAGTCCCACGATTCTTTTATTCCCCCGAAGCATGGAATAAGAAGAAAATTGAATACAGTGATGGCGAGCTGACCAGACTTACTCGGGCGGCAGTTCTCACACTAGAGAAGAGGAGTGCGGGCGATGTAAGTGACTTTTTACAGCCTTTTTCTTTCTATTATAATTCTGCTTTTCGTTTCTGACAGTTTCTTTTTCTTTATGTAGTATACGATACGGATGTCGTCTGCGATCTTCAGGCTCGTCATGTGAAGTCAATTCTTCAGGCGAGCAAGAAAGAGGCTTCTCGTCAGAGCAATGAAGGCATCGCTTTGCTTGAGTCTGACGAGGAGATTGACTTTGCGGCGGAGCAGAACCCTGGGCATGTTCAGCCGATCGCTGGGGAGACTGCTGGTTCGAGTGTCCCGAGTGAGCCGACTGATACTCAACTGCCTGATAACAGGGAGAGGCAGTGTGAGGATCCTGGGGAGGAGCCTGTTGGTCAGTCAGAAACCGGTGAAGGGGGTTATGCCTCAATGAGTCAAGTGTCTGCAGGTCCCGACTTCTTCGAGGCTTTTCGAGATGATGTCCAGGAAGATCCTGGTGCTGATCTTAGCTTCCACCGTTCTCGGGGTGAAAAGCGAAAGGCATTCAGCTCCCCAATTTGTCCTCTGAAAGTCCCTCAGGTGGTCTCATTCATTGATTCCAGCGATGAAGATGCTGCAGATGAGATCCTCCTGAGTGTTGGTCCTCGAGCTTTAGTAGATGCAGCAACGTCAGAACCGGACAGGGATTCCCCTACCCCTGAGGTCCGAAATCTAGGGGCTGAACCCTCGGGGGTTCCCTCATATTCTTCCCCCCAAGATATGTTACGGGAGATGTCCACCGGTCAGGCTTTCATTGGAGAAGACCACTGGAGAGGTTTTCGGGGTGTCTCTACAATCGAACGTCTTCAAAATGTCTTTAACGGTGCATCTTACGTAAGTTATCTGGCTTCTTTAATGTTTTGCTTGCCTGGCCGATTTTTAATCGTATTCTTTTACAGATGGTGGCCGAATTTGCTGAGCTAATTCAGACGCAGCAACATCAAGCTGATCGAATAAGGTGTCTGGAGGCTCAGCTGAAGAAAAGTGAGAAGGGTCGGGCTCGGGCCGAAGCAGCTTATCAGAAAGAGGTCGGCTCTGTACAAATATTCACCGACCATTGTCTGGCGAAGCAAGTTGAGCCCGAGGAAAGAGCTTCTTCGGTAGAAGAGAAAACAACATCACTTCAAAATTTATTGTCTTCTGCCTAGAAATCTATGATTAATGCCGAGCAGGAAGCGGAGCAGTCTAAGTCGGCGTATGAATGAAAGATCGAAGATCTAGAGCGCCAAGCGTTGACAGTCGAATCCTTATCCCGAGAGGCCAGGCTGGAACTTGAAGTTCAAGGGGTAGATCGTTTCAAGAGATCCCCTACCTACGATGCTTTTCTTCTTCGGGAGTTTCAACGAGAGTTGGTTTCAACTGGTGAATTCTTTAAAGTCAAGAATCGAGCAACTGAGAAGGCCTGAACCAATTGGGAGTTGTCAATTAAACATCATGTGGATCGGTCCTTAGGGTCTCTTCAAACTCAGATGAAGGAATAGAGAGCTTACTGCCGTAGCAGAGGCAATGAGCCCCATCCTATGCATTTGAAGATTCTGTCCGACCACTCCCTCTCAACCTTCTATGCCAATCAAGAGTCGATCGTGAAGGGTGTGGGGTCTGATGTCGGACCGATCCCGGGTGAGGATTATAGCCAATGGATGGATGATACTGTCGACACTATCACTTGGCCGTCTAACGAGTGCCTGCTCCGAGAATATGAGATGGTTCCAGATCCGAATATTGGAAAAGGCTCAAAATCCTCGCAACCTTAATTTTGTAGAACTGTAGAAAATTCTGATTCTTTATTTTTCATTCTTTTATAAAGAACCATTCTTTTAAGAGCAATAAAATTCTATTTTATTATGAATTGAGTGGTCTTGTTTATTGCTGATTGTTTCCGAGTGCTGTATTAAACTGACTAACGTTCGGGTAACTTAACCGAGTATCTTATTAAACCGGCTTTTTCGATGTTCGGGTAACTTAACCGAGTATCTTATTAAACCGGTTGTTACCTGAATGACTTCAATTGTCAAGTATCTTATTAAACTGGCTTCTTCGATGTTCGGGTAACTTAAACGAGTATCTTATTAAACCAGCTTCTTTGATGTTCGGATAACTTAACCGAGTATCTTATTAAACCGGTTGTTACCTGAATGACTTCAATTGTCAAGTATCTTATTAAACTGGCTTCTTCGATGTTCGGGTAACTTAAACGAGTATCTTATTAAACCGGTTGTTACTCGAATGACTTCAATTGCCAAGTATCTTATTAAACTGGCTTCTTCAATGCTCGGGTAACTTAACCGAGTATCTTATTAAACCGGTTGTTACCCGAATGACTTCAATTACCAATTATCTTATTAAACTGACTCTTTATTATTAACCGAGTCATCTTGAAACAGACAAGTTTACACTTGTGTTTCATACCCGGTTGCTACCTGAACATTACATTAAGGCTCACCATGATCATATGTTCGAGTCCTTACGCAATACCAATGACGTATCCCCAGTTTTTATGCGCAAGGGTTTACCGAATCGTTGAGCTCTTTTTTTTAAAAAAAAAATAATTGCTTCAACACAGCTACGTATTTCACCGGAATTTCTCCCGATAGCGTCCCGAGCATTTTTTCAGAGTTTGTTATATCGGGTTTGCCTTTTTACGAAGGTCATTTCGACCATGCTCCTACGAGCTTCTCCGCCCATTCGGGAATTGATGGTCCCGAGAATTCTATTTGCATGTTCTTATTATCATGCTCTTCTTCCTTATGTTCTTAATATCATATTCTTTCTTTTGAAAATCCCGAGCTAGATGCTTTCCTTTCGGCAATTCCGAGTAATTTTATTTATTATTGCAAAAAATCAACACATTTAAATTCCAATTCAATATTTATCCTGACTAATATTGTCCTGACTAGGAAGAGAACAAAAGAAAAAGAAATATATATATATATATATATATATATATATATATATATATATATTTTAAGGATAGAAAATCTTTAGGTATTAAGCGTTGCATGGTCGGGGTAAAACTCCTTCGTCGGGTCGTGAAATCCAATACGCTCCATGGCCTGCTATTCCATCGACCTTGTATGGGTCCTCCCATTTATCAGCCAAGGAACCTGTAGCTTTATTTTTCATGTTTAGTGATACCCTCCTGAGCACCAGGTCTCCCAGCTAGAATTTTCTGATCCGAACACGAGAATTGTAGTGACGAGCCACTCTTTGTTGATATGTTGCATTTCTTATTCGGGACTTCTCCATTTTTTCTTCTAGCTCATCCAGACTTTGTAGTAGCATATCAGTATTCTGCTCTTCGTCGTATAGCCTGACCCGGGGGGACGCATACGATGTTTCAATGGGGATGACAGCTTCTGTTCCGAACGCTAAAGTGAACGGAGTTTCTTCTGCTGAAGTCCTTGCTGTCGTCCGGTATGCCCATAATACTTCGGGAAGCTTTTCAACCCAGCTTCCTTTTTTGGCATCCAACTTTGCTTTGATGGTGTGCTTGATAATTTTATTCACTGCTTCTACCTGCCCAATTTTTTGATGGTGGGCTGGTGTGGCATAGTAATTAGCAATCTGGTACTTCTCGCACAACTGTCTGAACTTTAGGTTATCAAACTGGGTGCCATTGTCAATGATTATAGTGTCCAGAACTCCAAACCTGTAAATTATGTTCTTCTTTACAAAATTTATGGTGTTAGCTTCTGTGATATGCACCAGCGCTTCAGCTTCTGCCCATTTTATGAAACAGTCGACAGCTACTATGACGTGTTTTGCTCCACCCCCTGTCCCAGCTGGCATTGGGTCGATCAGGTCTAGACCCCACAAGACGAATGGCCATGGGGTAGTGTGGTTTTTGAGTTTTCTGGGGGCTGTTGGATATCGTTGGCAATCCTTTGACAAGTATTGCAACTTTCCGACCACTGCTGTGCATCTGAGAAAAGCGTAGGCCAGTAATAGCCTTGCCTGAGCACCTTGTGTGCTAAAATTCTACCCCCAGTGTGGTTTCCGCAAACTTCTCCATGGGTTTCTTGAAGCATTTGATGTGTATCCTCTTCTGGTACACATCTCTGGAGAGCTCGGGAAAACCCACTTTTATATAATTCTCCTCCGATCATGGTATACCTAGCCGATCGATACCTGATGCGCTTTGTTAATACATGATCTTTTGGAAGCATGCCTTCTTCCAGAAACCTTCTCAGCTGGATCATCCAACGGTCTTACGGTGTTTGGACTTCTAAAATTTCCAAATGCTTCGGTTCAACTGTGATCGGTTTAAGGAGATGTGCAACCGAAATGGTCTTCGGTCTGATTGTGGTTGTTGCTGACGCTAATTTAGACAATGCGTCAGCCTTTTCATTTTCCTCCCTGGGGATCTGTGTAATCTTATATTCTTTAAATTTTTGGAGGAGTTGCTTTGCGATGTCACGGTAGGCTATCATACCTTCGTCTTTGGCTTGGTACTCGTCCATGATCTGGTTGAAAACTACTTGTGAATCGCTGAATATCTCAACCTCATCTGCCCTGGGAGCTATGCACACTCTAAGTCCTGCCAATAACGCCTCATATTCGGCTTGATTATTGGTTTCTTTGAAATCAAACCTCATGGCACATTCAACATCATCTCCTTCTGGAGTGCGGACTACGATCCCTGCCCCGCTGCCATGAGTGTTTGAAGAACCATCAGCATATAGTTTCCATGGGAAATTTTTACCCAACAGTTTTTTTGCTTCCAGGTTTGGTTCTGTGAACTCAGCTATGAAGTCTGCCACAGCTTGTCCTTTGAGTGATTTTCTGGGGACATAATGAATATCAAATTCACTTACCTCTATTGCCCATTTGGTAAGTCTTCCTGATATTTCTGGTTTTTGTAAAATTTGTCTTATTGGGCAATTGGTGAGAACCTGGATTGTATGGGCCTGAAAGTATGGTCTCAGTTTTTTTGCTGTTGAAACCAATGCTAAGGCCATCTTCTCTGCCTGTGAGTACCTGGTCTCAGCTGGTAAGAGTGTCTTGCTGGTATAATACACCGGTTTCTGCACTCCATCTTCTGTTCTGACTAAGACTGAACTTGCTGCAAGCTCGGTGACTGACAAATATAACTGAAGTACTTCCCCTTTTTACAGTTTTGAGAGAATTGGTGCCTGTCCCAGATACTCTTTTATTTTTAAGAATGCCTGCTCGCACTCTTCATTCCATTCGAGTTCTTTCCCTTTTTTGATTATCTTGATAAAGGGTGCGCACCTGTCCGTAGCCCTCGAGATGAATCTTCCCAAAGAAGCTAAACACCCTGTTAAGCGTTGTACTTCTTTTAATGTTTTTGGTGAGGACATTTTCTGCAAGGCCTGGATCTTCTCTGGATTAACTTCGATTCCTCTCTGGTGGACTTGAAAACCCAGGAATCTTCCGAAGGGACTCCAAATAAACATTTGTTTGGGTTTAATTTCATCTGGTATCTCCTCAGGACATCAAATGTCTCTCGAAGGTCCAAAGCATGCTTATCTGCCGAGACACTTTTAGTCAGCATGTCATCACTGTACACTTCCATTTTCCTTCCTATTTGCCTAGTGAAGATTTTGTTGACCAGCCTCTGATACGTAGCATCTGTATTTTTGAAACCGAAGGAAATTACTGTGTAACAGTATAAACCCTGATCCGTTGTGAAGGCTGTTTTTTCTTCATCGGCTTTGTTCATCCCGATCTGATTGTAACCCGAGTAGGCATCCATGAAGCTGAGCAATTCGTGACCTGCTGTGGCATCGACCAGTTGATCTATCCTTGGAAGTGGGAAGCTGTCATTTGGGCATGCCTTGTTCAGATCCGTGAAATCTACGCACATCCTCCATTGCCCATTTTTCTTTTGGACGAGGACTACGTTGGCTACCCACTGAGGGTAGTTAACTTCTCTGATTGATCCAGTAGCAAGTAGCTTTTCCACTCTTGTTTGATTGCTCGACTTCTTTCAGGATTGAATGATCTTCTCTTTTGTATTACCGGTTTCGCATTTGGGTCAACTGCGAGGTAGTGGGACATTACTCAGGCATCTATCCCTACCATATCTTCGTGACTCCAAGCGAACACATCTTTGTACTCTTTAAGCAGATTGGTTAGGTCCTGCTTGACTTTTCCTTCTAAGTTAGCCCCGATCTTGATTTTCTTATCTGGTTCATCCTCTTTTAGCACAATTTCTTCAACCAATTCTTTTTTGGATTCATTCGAGTTCTCCCTCGGATCCAACTAGAATGATAAGGATTCTTTACACTTATTTGGTTGTATTATGGTGCACACCTGTTCAGCATCATGCTTGTCTTTGTACACTGACAAGTTTGCTCTTCGGGCCATCTCCTGGGATCCCTTGACTACCTTGACCCCCTGCTCTGTCGGGAACTTGATCATTAATGCATAAGTGGCTGTCACGGCTCTTGTTCTATTCAGGAATGGTCTACCCAATAATGCATTATACAGCCAATTGTCTAAGTCTACCACCACGAAGTCAAGTAGGACAGTCCTTTGGCATTGTACATTTCCAATTTTTACGGGTAATTTGACTGTCCCGAGTGACCTTACCTCAATCCCACCAAATCCTCTGAGTGGGGTATGGAAGGGTTGTAGATCTTTTCGGTCTAACCCGAGTTGATCATAGACGGATACATTAAGGATGTCCGTCGAACTCCCATTATCAATCAGGATTCTCTTGACCTTCCGGTGACCAACCCGGACACTTATGACCAATGCGTCATTGGGACGAACATCGACGCCATGGGAATCTGCCTTAGTGAATATTATCGGGTCCCATCTTTCCATTATTCTTTTCGGGTCTGGTTCAACCGAGTTAACGTCAAGGTTATTCCTTACTTCTATTGCTTCTTTGATTTCCTGAGTTCGTTCTCGGTTGCTTTTCCCAATAGATGGTCCCCCAAATATTGAATGTATTATTTGATTGGCTTCAAGGCTGGTTCTTTGATTTCGACCAGGGTTGATATCAGCCTTAACTTCTTTCTTAGTTTTTGATCTCTTATCTTTTTTCAAGATTACATCCCGCAGGTGCCCTTCCAGAATAAGAGTCTCTATGTAATCTCTGAGCTGGAAACACTTTGAAGTCTCGTGACCGGTTTCCTTATAAAATCTGCAATACTTGGTTGTATCTTTCCGGGCAAATTGAGATTGTCACCGTGGTTCCTGTACCATGTTCTTCTCTTCTAGGATGGCCAGGATTTCTTCTTGTTTTTTTCGAAGAGGGGTATAATTAGTGTATCTGCCTCGATACTTCTCTGTGGATTGTTCAGCATTACGCCTATTGCCTCGTCTTTACTTTTTTCCTTACCGTTTCTCTTCTGTTTTCCCTTTTGATTTTGCCCTTGGATTCGGCATCCTTCTGTTTGGGCTTTCCTCCGTGCATATAGCTTCCTCCTGTAGCTAACTCTTCCTCCTCGGCCAATGCGTTTCTTCCCGCCATATCCATCATGTCAGCATATCTAGTCAGCCGAGCTCTTCTCAAATCAAAATATAGCCGTCTATTCTGTAAATTATTGATAAATGCAGCGATTATGGCTTCATCATTTGCACTGCCAATCTCTGATACCGCTTGGCCGAATCTCCCTAGGTTTTTCTTCAGTGACTCATCTTTCCCTTGTTTTATTTGAGCAAGGTGAGCCACTGACTTTTTCCTGTGAACGTTACTCAGGAATTGCCTTGAGAAGCTCCTGCTCAGTTCACTGAAACTTTTGATGCTTGCTGAGGGTAACCTCCCGAACCACCTCGAACCCATGTCTCTCAGAGTTTGTGGGAAATTGAGACATAATAAGGGATCGCTGTGGGCATACTGGGCCATGGCGCTTTTATAGCGTCTCACGTGTTCTTTTGGATCCGTGTCTTTCTTAAACTGCTCCACGTGTGGCATCCCAAACCTTTCTGGGGAAGGGGTCCGTAAGATTTCCTTAGTGAATGGACTGTCTGAGTCATCATCAGATAAATCGTTGTAGCTATAACGTCTGACCAATGCATCCATCTGACGTCTATTGTTCTCGACTTCTTGAGTTAGGCTCTGGATTATGACATCTCTGTCCCCCACCGGGCTTCCCCGAAGGTTGAACCGTTGGGTAACTGTCATTCTTTCTGGCTATTTACTTTGATGCCGAGTTTCTCGTATGACTCCATGATGACGTTTGAGATGAGGCCGATCGCTATCTTCTGATGATGACCGATCCCTGTACCGGTCATATTTGTGGTGTCTAGTACGGACTGTCTGATCCTGGTCCTGCTTTTGGCGTGGTTGTTCTTCTTCAGACGTCTTTCATCTGGTCTGGTTGATTGGGATAGAGTTCCTTCTGATTTTCGGCATAGTTATTCCTATCCCTACTACCTCCGAGCGAAGCCTCGCAGGTGGAGGATCAAGAGTCTGTACTTCCGCAATCGTTAGATCAACAGTCTTTGCTTCTGCAGCCAACAGATCAACCCCTTCCCTTGCTGCGTCTGCCACCAATTGCTGTAACGCTTCTCTAAAATGCAGCGTCAGGTCTCCGCTGGTTGGGGGAACCTGCTGGATCCCTGCCAAGTGTATGGGTCGGTCCTCCGTGTTTGCTGCCAGATCTCGTGATGTACTGCCAACATGGATGTTATCAGGTGACTTTTGGCCACTCCCAGAATCGCTTCTGCTTCCTCACATGTCTATTAATTAAATCGGAGGTTCAACCGCTCATTCTAGCACCAATTGTCGACGTTGATTTCTGGATTGTGTCAGAGAAGCCAACAAGGATTGGATTTCGGCTATCAATTCAAAGAGAGAGAGATTTTAGAGAGAGTAACCAAGACACAAGTTTTACGTGGTAAAACTCCGATGTCCGGAGAAACGTCCACGGGTGGTTGAAGGATCAACCGAGCCAAAATTTTCTATGAAAATTAGATGTTTACAAGCTCTCGATCTCATTTTTTCTCTCTTTACTTTTTTATTGCTTGTTGTCTATGCTATATTGCCTATATCTTTTCTGGATGAGATTATGGGTCTATTTATATGTTCATAGAACCCTAATTTGCTTAGTACAAGTAATACAAGATCTTTACATTTAATTGTGATTCGGTTACTTGCTGGAGGTTGATTGTCTTCTTTCCTGTTTCGGAGTATTGTATGGAAGTTGAGTGAGATTCTAGTAGTGCAGTCTTATTTGGACTTGTTTCCTTATAAGAATGTAGTTTTTGTAGTGAAATCAAGTTGTTTCTTGATTGAGGACTCTTCTAGCTCAGTATTCTGTTTTCTTTGGGAATCTTCCTGATGGATATCTTCGCGTATTTAATGTCTTAATCCGTATGATTTAAGCACCAAGTTTTCTTATTCGAATCGCATTTATCCTGCGTGAGAATAACACTTGTTGGTCCTGAGCAGCACCGCTTGAGCCCGAGTAGAAGATACTTTTTTGCTAACCCCGATTACTTTTAATTGATTCGGAGTAGTTTAGTTGATCCCGAGTAGGTCTTGCCATGCTGCTTATTTACTCCGGCTTTCTTCTCTTTAATAATGCCTTGTAGGATTTTTCATGAGTGCTTATTTAGGTGTCCACCTGGTAATTTTCTTCATCTTGTTGATGAAGTGTACGCTTGGTAAAATTTACATACGACATATTACTATATAATAAAAATATAAATTTATATATTATATTAATAAATATATATACATATTATAATAATATATAAAATATATATTAATAATATATAATATTTTTTATATTATATTATATTATATTTTTATTTGATATTATAATAATATATTTTATTATATAATATATTATTTTATAATATATTATTTTATAATATATAATATTATAATATATATATATATATATTATTGAATGAATGTTTTTAGTTCTAGTAGGAAATAAATTATTCTAGAATATATATATATATATATATATATATATATATATATATATGGGAACTTTGGTCATTTAAAAATCTTGTCTTGTCTTATCCTAGCCATATAAAACGTATAATATATATACAATGAAAAACAAAATGAAAAACAAAAACGAAAAACGAAAAACAAGTTTTTAGTGTTTTTCAAATATTTCACTTTTAACACTGGTTTTGTCTTTCATTTTTTTTTCGTTTTTTGAAAATAAAATGAAAAACGGTTAACGAACACGTTTTCAAAATCGTTTTTGAAAAATAAAAACTAAAACGAACTGAAAAACAGCTGCAGAACAGGGCCTTAATCTCAATTTTTTTTTTCATAAATCGTAAGAGTTACTTTTAGTGTAGGTGGAAGACGATTTCGCTGGTCTCTTAAGGGTATCTCAAATCCGAATAGTTGTTTTGGTACAACTTTTACATTAAAATGATGTAATTGTTGTACTGTTTTACTATTCCGTCTCCAATCCACTGTATCAAGCTTTACATTAAAAAGAATATTCTTTAAAATATTCCTTTTTTTTATATTTATACACAATTGACTTTTCATCCCATAATTAACATAATATTATAATACGATAAGAAAATGTGAAATTAATTCATGAAAAGAAATTAATTTCATTAGGTAAAAGTATGTAGTTATTATTAAAATAACTTGAACATTACATTTCAGGAAAAAAAAAACTCATAAAAATAAAAGTACATATTGGTCATCATCTAATTATTTGAATTAGAATATTCATCCCATAAATAATTTATTACGGCATTTCAGAGTGAAATGTGAGCGTCTTTATCCTTGATTTGTCTATGTCGAGCTAGAAATTGTTGTAATCGGGTATTTTCATCTAACACCATCTTAACTTCTGGAGTAGGTGTTTCCATACGACCCTCAATTGATGCATCAACATCACGCTCATCCGCGATCATCATGTTGTGCATAATAATACATGCAGACATTATATCATGTAAAACATGTTTATGCCAAAAACGTGCCGGTCCTGCCACAATTGCAAACAGTGATTGGAGAACTCCAAAAGCACGTTCTACATATTTTCTACATGCTTCTTGTTTCATTGCAAATAAATTTTTTTCGGACCCCATGGATAATGAATAGTTTGTACAAGTGTACACCATTTTGGGTATATATCATCGGCTAAATAATAACCCATATTATATTCTTTTCCTTGAATGACATAATGAGCTGGAGGAGCAATAACTTGAGCGAGGTTGGAAAAAAATGGGATGCCTCTAACACAGTAATATCATTGTTCATACCAGGCAAACCAAAACATGTATGTCATATCCACATATCATAATCAGCTACAGCCTCTAGAATAATTGTTAGGGATCCACTACGACCTGCATATTGGTCTGCCCAAGCCGTTGGACAATTTTTTTACTTCTAGTGCATACAATCTAGACTACCCAACATTCCTAGAAAACCACGATCTTTACCAATACAGAGTAGTTTTGCAACGTCAGTAGCGTTAGGTGATCTTACATACTCACTTGTAAATTCCTCCATAATAGAACGAAAAAATCTCTTCAAACTATCAATTATTGTGGACTCTCCTATTTTAATATACTCATCAGTAGCATCCGCTGGACAACCATATGCCAACATCCGAAATACTGCTGTTATTTTCTGAAGAGCGGATAAACCCAGTCTACCCACGCTATCTCTTCGTTGCACAAAGTAGTTATCACGAACTCTAACTTTTTCAAACAATACGAAGAAATAAACTCCTACCCATTCAAAAGCGTCGACGAAATATTTGATCATTATACCGTGGGTTCTCGGTAAAATAGTCGTAGAACAAACGACGGTCAACACTTTCCCGGTCTCGATTGATCACTATAAGACCAGGAATTGAGCCTCTACGGGTCACTGGTTTGTTTTGTTGATTGAGATACTGAGCCATGACCTGTTGGAATTGTACATGTTGGGCAAGCATTTCTTCTTCTTTTGCATCCATCGCATCAAGATCTGCCAAAATTTCCTTTTCCTCTTCATCGGCATGAAGATGAACCTAAGAGATTAGATGGACCTCCAATATTGAAATTCATTTTTCTTAAAGTTTGATTGAATAAGTTTTAGCGGAGATGGTGTAGGCAATTTATATTTGTTAAATTTTATTATTCTAGATAATATATATTAGCTATCCTAATTGTCAACCATTGGATGGATTGTATCATCATCTGAACCGTAGGAATCAATCTCTAAAATAATATCACTTCTTGATCCATGTGCCCGACAATAATTGTAAGTCCACATGGAAAAAGTATATACAGACAAAAAAATATCTATCAATTATTTCATTCAAGAAATATGATCTTCACTTTTTCCAAAATAGGAAGATAAGATATCTGAGTTGTTAAATACCAACCATTGGATGGATTGCATCACCATCTGAACCGTAGGATTCAAGCTTTAAAATAATACCACTTCTTGATCCATGTGCCCGACAATAATTGTTAGCCCACATGGAAAAAGTATATATGGATAAAAAAATATCTATCAATTATTTCATTCAAGAAATCTGATCTTCACTTTTCCCAAAATAGGAAGATAAGATATCTGAGTTGTTAAATGCCAACCATCGGATGTATTGCATCACCATCTGAACCGTAGGATTCAAGCTCTAAAATAATATCACTTCTTGATCCATGTGCCCGACAATAATTGTAAGCCCACATGGAAAAAATATATATGGACAAAAAAATATCTATAAATTATTTCATTCAAGAAATCTGATCTTCACTTTTTCCAAAATAGGAAGATAAGATATCTGAGTTGTTAAATGTCAACCATTGGATGGATTGTATCACCATCTGAACCGTAGGATTCAATCTCTAAAATAATATCACTTGGTTTCTATAAATATCAACCCACACTAAATTAAACATATCCCTTCAAATCTTTTTATACATTCAAAGCACTTTTCTCTCCAAGTTACATTTCCCTTCAAAACTCTTTACCTTCAAAGCACTTTTATCTTCAACTTGCTTTTCCCTTCAAATCACTTTTTCCATACAATGTCTACAAAAAGAAGTTCTTCATACACAAATGCAGAAGACACACATCTTTGTCACATATATCTTGATGTTTCGTAAAATCCGATCATAGGTATTTACCAGTCAAGGGATATGTTCTGGACTCGAGTGGAGACCGATTACAATAACAACATACCATCTTTTATCTGAACTTCGTAACATACAAAGTTCACAGTGTCGCATGCAGACTATCCTTACTGCGATGGGGAAAATACGAGGATGCATTCGACATATTGAAAGTCTGAAACCTAATGGTGCCTCGGAAGCTGATATTGTGAGTATTTGTTAAAATTCAATTTGTAGAAAAAATATATTTCATATTTGATTTTAACCATATATTTGTATCATTTTTCAGATGAACCAGGCAAAAATGTCATTATCCCATGATGCCAAATATAAACATGGATTCAAGTTTGACCATGTGTGGTCCATTCTAAAAGACATTCAAAAATTCACAGACAACGAGACAACAACATCACCATTTCAAAGGGAAACTGGTCATTTCGTTGCATCACAAGAAGACTCTCCAACTCCAGAGTCTCCCACCATGGCATCTCCTGGACTATCTCAATTTTCTTTAAATATGAGTAGTGATGACGGTGGGGGTAGTTCATCTCAACGACCCATTGGGGTGAAGAAAGCTAAATAAAAAAGGAGGGTTGAGGAACTGAATTCAACCAACTTCAACACTTTGAAAGAAGGACAAGAAATTTTTTTGGAAGTTTATAGCAGAAATGCTATGCATAGGGAAAGACTTAACGATATTTTGGAGAGAAAAGTGGGGTGTTTGGAGAGAAACGTGGAGTGCCGTAAAGCCGAAATTATGATGATTGATTTGAATACCATAACTGATCCAATGAAACGGGAGTTTATGAGTAGACAAAAATTTAAAATTATGGCAAAACAAACTCGATAAAAAGACCAGGGATCTCAAAATCCATCTGGGTCTTCCGGATCTTTTGGTCATTTTTTTTTATAATCTCCAAGGATCTGGAAATGGTCTTCCAGACTACTAATGAGTTCTTGTAATTCATATTTTAGTGTATTCCAATTTGTGGTAATTTATTTTATCACTATAAAGTTTGTATTTCATTTTTAATGTATTTTGCTTTAATTTCCACTTAATCGAATGAAGTTATTTATTTCTCCAAATTTTGCATTTTTTTTAATTATATACTTCAATTTTAGTTTTTTTATAAATGTTAATACCAATAATAATTAATTCACAACAAAATCATTAAATATTAAAAAGGATCAAATTGTAATAAATTTTGTTGACGTCGATTTCTCAATGGGTGAGAAAGTCAACAAGATTGAATTTAATTGACCTGTCAAAGAGAGAGAAAGAGAATGCAATTTAAAGCTAGTTAGACACGAGTTTACGTGGTAAAACTCCGGTGATCAGAGGAACATCCACGGATGGTTGAGCAAATATCCGAGCCAAAATCCACTATTTGGAATAAAGAATTACAATAATCGATCTCTTTTTTTTTTCTCAGTTTTTGATTCTCTCTCTTTTTTAGTGAGAATATGGGTCTATTTATATATGCATAGAACCCTAATCCTTGTTGTACAAGTAATGAAAGGATTCGTATGTAATTCTAATTGGTTACTTGTTGGAGTAGTCTTTATCTTCTTTCCTATTTCGGAGATGGTATGGAGATCGAATGAGACTCTGGTGATATAGCTCATTTAGGACTTATTTCCTTGTAAATGCACAGCCTTCTTGAAGAAATAAAGTTGTTGTCTGATCTGGAACCTTTTTTCTATTTGGTATTTTATTATTCTAAGAATTCTTTTCGACACGGATATCTTTATGTATTTTAGTATGACTCTTGGTTCATATGCGAGTCATGTATTGGACTTATTTATTCGGGTTTCTACATATTTGTCCCGAGTAGAACATGACATCACTTGGTCCCAAACAGGTCATGGCTTGCCGAATACTTGACTTACTCGGGGTTTTCATTCCTTAGTGTTGTTAAGAAGGACATTTTCTAGATGCCTACTTGGGTGTCTCTGACAATATTTAAGGGATTGTCCAACTTGTCAGTGACGTGTACATTTGGTAAAAATATACATATAACAATACCCCCTTAAAATACTTTTTCTGAGTAGGAATTTTTTCCCGTTGAAAGTATTTTAATCGACCCTTTAATCATTTATGCAAAAATAATAATATTTAAAACAACGCCTCGCAGTAATGACATGTCCTAATGGCTACCACGTAAATGTGATCTTCTCATCCACGCGAGATTTTAATGACTACGACATTTGGAGTTCTGGCGGCTTGGTCAATTCATTCTGCGACACGTGTCTTTTAACCGCTCGGTTTCCTTGGTAGCATTTATGAGACGCGACTGGTGGGTTAACTGGTGCACCGCTTTCGTCATCAAATCCTTATTTTGATTTTTTCCCGCTTTTTGAGACCTTAGGGTTTCGTTTCATTACCCCTTTTAAATGTTCCATTGAGGGGTTGCTCTGGTTCATTTTTACAGAAGCAAACATTCAACCCAGATTTTCTCACGCAGAAATTTATCTCAACTCTCAGTCGAAGCTTTTACCATAGGTTTCTTTATTGTAAAGGTTAGTTTTAATGGATCCATCTTCCCGTCATCGCCTTTTTACCATAGCTTTCGAGGCGCTTGAACGCAGAGATTTTCAAGTGGTTTCTTGCGTTCGTAGACTATTGAGGGAGATCTCTCTTGATGAGCCTCCTTTTTTAGGTGTTGACATTTTTGGGCTTTACCCTGACATCCGTTTAAGTTCTAGTTCTGAATCATCCAGTTATGAATCTTCTAGTTCTGAATCTATCATTTCTGATCACAGGGTTCCTCTTCCATCCAGGATAGGAAAACATCAGAGTAAACGCGAGGTCCACAAACATGGCTTAGGCAGTGTTCGAATCTGGGAACAAATCATTGATGAGAGAGATGTTGAAGAGGAGTTTAGAACATGTCGTATCCCTTTTTCTATTGATCGCCCAAGTGGGTTTGATACCGAGCCGAATGTGGTCGGGGTAGATGAGATAGTGAAGTATCGTGCTCGATTTAACTTGGATGACTCGGTCACAATGTCACATGTTGGTGATAGAGCCGCATGGAACCCTCCCCTGGGTATGGTGGCAATTTATGGGTCCATGCTCTGTTGCGTCGTCACTCTTCCTCTCCAGCCATTCATTGTCTGGTTTCTGGCCGAACCAGGGATTGCTCCAGCCCAACTTACCCTGAATAGCTACAAGATTTTAATGTGCATGTGGTATATATGGAGCCGGATGAATCTATCACCACCTTCCCCGGATGAAATCAGGCATTTTTATACACTAAAGCAATCTGGCCGGACGAGAACCTATTTTCTTATGTCAAATCCGCCAGATTGCTGGGGGGATAAAAGTGAATCGGGGAGTTGAAACCTCCACTGATGCAAAAATGAGAGGTTTCGTGTGGGGATTTCCTTCATCGAACAAGTATTGGAAGAACAGTTGGTTCTTCACCGGAGGGAACTTAGGACTTCAGGTTACTCTCTCGATCGGGGGGAATCAGATTGTGCTGAAGGTTCCCCATTTTTTCTGTTCTAATGACATATGGAACAAGAAAAAACTTGACTTCTCTGATTCTAAGCTGACCAGACTTGCTCGGGCTGCAGTGCATACTCTGGAAAAAAGGAGCAAATCCTATCTTTTTAGCGATAAGAAGATGATAGAGCTTGGCTTTTTTAGCCAGATTTCAGGCTATCGCAGGCGACATAAGTGGTTTTTTTTTGTTCTATTTCACTTATATTACTTGTCTGACTTGGTTCTCTTTGTCGTGTTAATGTATGACTCGGACATCATCTGCGACCGTGAAATCGATCCTTCAGGCTAGCTAAAAAGAAGCTTCTCGCCAAAGCAAGGAAGGTATTGCTCCTCCTTACTCGGATGAAGAATACATTGAGGCTGATGAGCAGATACCTGAGTATGTCCCTGAAGAGGTCATTCAACCGACCATTGGGGAATCTAGCGGTCCGAGTGGCCCTGCTGTAAATGCCAGTACCTAGAGGTTTCCTAAGGATAAATGCGGGCAAGAAGATTGTCTTGGCAAAGTGTCTGGTGAACCAAAGTCCCTGATTGTCAAGGTTCCTACCGAACAGTTTACTGTTGGGGATGAAGATGGAGATGGAGCTGGAAAACACTCAGACGAACAAGTAAATTCTGATCTTGCTTTCTTCGTATCTTTTCTCGATGTTGGCAATCAGGATGATCACCCGATTGATCTCAGCTTCCATCATACCCGGGCAGAGAAAAGAAAGATGGTCGATTCTCTCACTCGTCCTCGTAAAGTCCCTTGGGTGGTTTCGTTTATCGAATAAAGTGATGATGATACTGAGGTTGGAGTTTCCCCAAGCGTTCAAGTTGAAGTGTCTGTGGAAAAACGGAAACTTCAAACCTTAACAGGGATTCTCTTCCTTCTGAGACTGAAGATGTTAGGACGGAAGCCTCGGGTGACCTTTATTCCACTCCACAGGAAATGCTAAAGGCAATGTCTTCTGTTCGAGTCTTCATTGGGGAGGATCATTGGATTGTTTCAGCGATGGTTCCCCGACCACTCGTCTTGAAAATATTTTCAATAGTGCCTTTTATGTAAGTCCTATCCCAAGTGTTTTATCTTAATGCCTGCTAGATTTTTAACTCAAACCTTTCTTGCAGGTGGTGGCCGAATTTGCTGAGTTGGTTTAGACACAACAATATCAAACCGATTGGATAAGGCTTCTTGAAGCTCAGCTGAAGGAGAGTGAGGATAGCCGTGCTCGGGTCGAGGGGTTTATCAGATGGAGGTTAGCTCTGCTCAGGAATTCACCGATCATTGCTTGGCTAAGCAAATGAGAGTTGAGGAGAGAGCTTCTTTGGCAGAAGAGAAGGCTGTGTTATTTCAAAACTTACTGTTTGCTACCCAGGAATCGATGTTTAAATCCGAACAGGAGGCTGAGCAGGCCAAGTCATCTTATGAGCAGTAGATTGAAGACTTGGAATGCCAAGCTTTGACGATTGAATCCCTATCAAAAGAGGCTAGGTTAGAACTTGAGGTTCAGGGGGTCGATCGTTTCAAAAGGTCCCCAGCTTATGACGCCCTTCTCCTTCGGGAATTTCAGCGAGGGTTAGTTTCAGCTGGCAAATTTTTTAAAGTTAAGAATCGGGCAATTGATAAAGCCCGAACCAACTGGGAGCTGTCAATCAAGAACCATGTGAACCGGTCCCTGGAATCTCTTCGGACTCAGACGAAAGAATGGAGAGCTTACTGTCGCAGCTAAGGTAAAGAGCCTCATCCTATGCATTTGGAGATCCCATCAGAGCATTCTCTCTTGACCTTCTATGCTAGTCAGGAATCTGGTGTGGATGGCTCGACACCTGATGTTGATCCGGTCCCTGGAGCAGATTACAATGAGTGGATGGATGACTTGGTCGACACAATCTCCTGGCCTTCAAGTGAAAGTCTTCTCCATGAATACGAAATGGTGTCTGACCCGAGTATCGGTAAAAGTTTCAAATCCTCATCCCAACCTTAAGTCATTTTTATAGAATTTTCCACACTGTAAAAGATTTTTATCAATAAAAGTTTCATATTTTTTATGAATTGCTTTATTCAGAAAGCCAAGTATTCTGTTTAAATCGGCTGACTTATTGCTCAAGTAATTTCACCGAGTACCGAGTATCTTATTTAACTTGGTTTTGTTATTTGGAATAGCTTCTATCGCTAAGTATCTTATTGAACTGACTAACTCTGTTGTCCGAGTAACTTTACTAAGTATCTTATTTAACTTGGTTTGTTATTTGGAATAACTTTTATCGCCAAGTATCTTATTGAACTGGCTAACTCTGTTGTCCGAGTAACTTTACCGAGTATTTTATTTAACTTGGTTTTGTTACTTGGAATAACTTCTATCACCAAGTATCTTATTGAACTGGCTAACTCTGTTGTCCGAGTAACTTTACCGAGTATCTTATTTAACTTGGTTTTGTTATTTGGAATAGATTCTAATGCCAAATATCTTATTAAACTGGCTAATATTAATCGAGCCATCATGAAACAAGCAAGTAGATTTATACTCACATTTCATACTCGGTTGCTACCCGAACATTACATCAAGGCTCACTATGATCATGTTCGAGTCCTTACACAAGTTACTGAGGACGTCTCATTAGGTTTGTCTGTGCAAAGGTTTGCCGAATCGTTAAGTTTTTGAACTGCTTAACACAACTTCACATCCCACCGGGATTTTTCCCAACGGTGCCCCGAGCCGTTTTCTAGAATTCGATGCATCAGGTTTACCTTTTGGCTAAGGTTGATTGACCTTACTCGGCTAGCGTGCTCCTTCGAGCTTCTCTGCCCATTCAAGAATTTCACCAAATTAATGGTGTCGAGCATTTTATTTGCATGTTCTTATTATCATGCTCATTTTTCATATGTTCTTATTATCATGCTCGTCTTTCATATGTTCTTATTATCATATGCTTTAGATTTTTGAAAATGCAAGTTGGGTTTTTATTTATAACTGTAAAATTAACAATGATTAAATTTTAAAACTAATAACTATCCTGACTAAAATTGTTCTAACTAAAAAGGAAATAAAATTTCAAGGATAAAAAATCTTCAAATATTGGGCGTTGTATGGTCGGGGTAAGACCCATCCATCTGGTCGTGCAATCCAATATGCTCCATGGCCAGCTACTCCCTCAATCTTGTACGGGTCTTCCCACTTGTCAGCCAAGGAACCTGCAACTTTGTTTTTTTGTGTTCAGTGACACTTTTCTAAGTACCAGGTCTCCTAGTTGGAATTTCCTGTTCGAACATGAGAATTGTAGTGGCGAACCACTCTTTGTTGATATGCCATATTTTGTATTCGGGATTTCTCCCTTTTTTCTTTTAGCTCATCTAGACTTTGTAACAACATATCAACATTCTGGTCTTCATCGTAAAATCTGACCCTAGGTGACGCGTACGATGTTTCTATGGGTATAACAGCTTCTGTTCCAAACGCTAAAGTGAATGGAGTCTCTCCTGTCGAAGTTCTTGTTGTCGTCCGATATGCCTATAATATCTCAGGAAGTTTTTCAACCCAGCTTCCTTTCTTAGCATCTAGCTTTGCTTTGAGTATATGCTTGATAATTTTTTTTACTGTTTCAGCTTGCCCATTCGTTTGAGGATATGCAAGTGTGGCATAGTAATTGGCAATTTGGTACTCTTTACACAACTGTCTGAATTTTAGATTATCGAACTGGGTGCCGTTGTCAATGATGATAGTGGTTGGGACTCCAAATCTATAGAGTATATTTTTCTTTACAAAGTTTGTGGTATTTGCTTCTGTGATGTGTACTAACGCTTCGGCTTCCACCCATTTCGTGAAATAATCAACGGCTACTATTTCATGTTTTGCTTTACCCCCTGTCCCTGCTGGCATTGGGCTAATTAAGTCCAATCCCCACATGGAAAATGGCCATGGGGACGTAAGGCTTCTGAGTTGTTCAGGGGGCTGTCGGATATCGTTAGCGATTCTTTGGCATGTATTGCAGCTTTCTGAACATCGTTGTGCATATGAGAACAAAGAGAGCCAATAATAATCTTACATGAGTACCTTATGTGCCAAAATTTTGCCTCTAGTATGGTTTCCGCATACTTCGCCATGGATTTCCTGTAGTATCCGATATTCATCTTTCTCTGATTCACATCTCTGGAGTGTTCGGGAAAACCTTCTTCTGTACAGTTCTCCTTCGATCAATGTGTATCTTGCTGACCGGTACCTGACACGTTTAGCTTATAGGGGATCTTCCGGGAGTATGCCTTCTTCAAGGTATCTTTTCAGCTGCGTCATTCAACCGTCTGACGGTGTTCGGATTTTTGAGATTTCCAAGTTTTTTTAACTCAACTATACTCGGTATGAGGAGATGTGCGACCGGGATAGTTTTTGGCCCGATTGTGGTTATTGTTTATGCTACTTTGGACAAAGCGTCAGCCTTTTCATTCTTTTCCCTGTGAATCTAGACAATCTTATATTCCTTAAATTTTTGAAGGAGTTGTTTTGTTATGTCTCGATAAGCTATCATTCCTTCATCTCTAGCTTCGCATTCGTCCAGGACTCAGTTGACGATTATTTGTGAGTCACTGAATATCTCGACCTCACCTGCTCTGAGGGTAATGCACACTCTAAGTCCAGCTAGTAACGCCTCGTACTTGGCTTGATTATTTGTTGCTTTGAAATCGAATCTCATGGTACATTCAACGCCATCTCCTTTTGGGGTGCATACTACAATCCCTGCCCCACTGCCATGTGTGTTCGAGGAACCATCGACGTATAATCTCCACAAGAAACTCTTGCCCAACATCCTTTTCGCTTTCAGGTTTGGTTATATGAATTCTACTACGAAATCTGTTACAACCTGGCCTTTGAGGGATGAACTAGGGTCGTACTGAATATCGAATTCACTTAGCTCGATTGCCCATTTGGTTAGTCTTTCTGAAATTTCTGGTTTTTGTAAGATTTGCTTAAGTAGGCAGTCGGTAAGGACCTGTATTGTATGAGCCTGAAAGTATGGCCTCTCTTCTTTGCTCGAAACCAATGCCAATGCCATTTTTTCTGCATGTGAATACCTGGTTTCAGATGGAAGAAGTGTCTTACTGGTGTAGTATACTGGCCTCTAACTAGAACTGAGCTTGCTGCTAATTCCGTAATTAATAAGTACAAGTAGAGTATTTCTTCCATTTTCGGTTTTGAAAGGATGAGAGTTTGCCCTATGTACTCTTTGATTTTTAGGAACGCCTGCTCACATTCTTTATTCCATTCGAGACATTTTCCTTTTTTAATTATTTTAAAAATTGGAGCACATTTATCTGTGGCCTTTGAAATAAATCCACCCAAGGAGGCTAAGCATCTTGTTAATCGTTGCATTTCTTTTAGCGTCCTTGGTGAGGTCATTTTTTGAAAGGCTTGGATCTTCTTAGGGTTTACTTCGATTCCTCTCTGGTGAACTTGAAAACCCAAGAACCTTCCTAAAGGAACTCCAAATAGGAATTTGTTCAGATTCAACTTCATCTGATATCTCCTCAAGACATCGAATGTTTCCCGTAGGTCTGAAGCATGCCCGTCTGCCGATATGCTCTTGGTCAACATGTCATCTATGTAAACTTCCATGTTTCTTCCTATTTGACGTGCGAAGATTCTGTTGACCAGTCTTTGATATGTTGTTCCTGTATTTTTTAACCCAAAAGGCATTATTGTGTAACAGTATAAGCCCTGATCGGTTGTGAACGTCGTTTTTTCCTCAGCAGCCTTATTCATTCGGATTTGGTTATACCCTGAGTAGACGTCCATGAAACTGAGTAATTCTTGGCCTGACGTGGCATCAACCACTTAGTCTATCCTTGGCAGTGGAAAACTGTCTTTTGGGTAGACTTTATTTAGGTCCGTGAAGTCTACACACATTCTCCACTGACCGTTTTTCTTCTGGACAAGGACCACATTGGCTACCCACTGAGGGTAGCTAATCTCTCTAATTGATCCTACAACGAGTAACTTCTCCACTTCTTGCTTGATCGCCTGAATTCTTTCGAGGTTAAAAGATCTTCTTTTTTGTATTATTGGTTTTACATGTGGGTCCACTGTAAGATGATGTGATATTACTCGGGTATCTATCCCTACCATGTCTTCATGACTCCAGACGAACACATCTTTGTATTCTTTGAGCAGATTAATAAGATTTTGCTTAACCTTTCCTTCTAAACTGACCCCGATTTTGATCTTCTTACATGGTTCATTTTCCCTTAAGACTATTTCCTCTATTGGTTCACTTTTAGACACTTTCGGCTCTTCCCTCGGATCGAACTCAAACAACAGTGATTCTTGACCAGTCTGAACTAATCGGGTAATGGTGAACACTTGTTCGCTATTGTCTCTGTCTTTGTAAACAGAGAGATTAGCTCTTCTGGCCATCTCATGGGACCCCTTGACTATTCCTACCCCCCCCCCCCCCCCCCCCCCCCCCCCCGTTCAATTGGGAATTTGATCATCAGAGCATAAATAGTTGTTACTGCCTTAGTTTTATTCAAGAATGATCGACCTATCAGTGCGTTGTAAGGCCAATTGTCTAAGTCTACCACTACAAAATCGAGCAACACTGTTCTCTGATAAGGTGCTACTCCGATTTTTAATGGCAACTTTGCCGTCCCGAGAGACCTGACCTTAACTCCCCCGAATCCTTTGAGTGGGGTATGGAAAGGTTGCAAATCCTTTCGGTACAACCTAAGTTGATCGTAGACAGCTACATTGAGAATATCAGTCGAACTACCATTGTCTATTAAAATTCTCCTGACTTTCCTATATCCAATTCAGGCACTTATGACAAGGGCGTCATTTGGTGGAACATCGACCCCATGTGAGTCAGCCTCTGTGAATATTATTGGGTCCCATCCTTCTTTTACTCTTTTCGGGTCTGGTTCGACGGAGTTGACATCAAAGTTCTTCCTTGCCTCCACCGCTTCTCTGATTTCCTGAGTTCACTCCCGGTTACTTCTTCCAGTTGATGGTCCTCCGAAGATTGTTTGTATTACTTCATTGGCCTCGAGACTAGCCCTTTTGTTCCGACAGAAACTATGGTTGACCCTGGTCTCTTTCTTCATCTCTGGCCTCTTATCTATTTTCAAGATAATATCTTGTAGGTGTCATTTCCGAATGAGGGTTTCTATGTAGTCTCTAAGCTGGTAATATTTGGAAGTCTCATGACCAGTTTCCTTGTGGAGTCTGCAGTACTTTGTTGTATCTCACCGAGCAAACTGAGACTGTTAGCGTGGCTCCTTTACAATATTTTTTTCCTTCTAATATGCCCAGGATTTCCTCCTGCTTTTTCCATAGAGGGTGTAGTTTATGTATTTTCCTCAGAATTTCTCCGTGGTCTGGTCAGCATTACGCCCGTTTCCCTCATCCTTGCTTCTTTCTTTGTTGTTTCCTTTTTATTTTCCTTTGTGGTTCTGTACCTTTGACTCGACATCTTTTTGTTCCGGTCTCCCTCCATGCATGTAGCATCTTCCCGTGACTAACTCCTTTTCTTCGGCCAGTGCATATCCTCCTGCCATGTCCATCATGTCTGCATATCTAGTTAGGTGGGCCTTTCTTAAGTCAAAAGATAGCCGTCCATTCTGTAAATTGTTTATGAATGCAGTAATTATTGCTTCATCATTTGCACTTCCGATTTCTGAGACCGCCTGGTCGAATCTCCCCAGGTATTTTTTCAACGACTCATCTTTCCCTTGTTTCAACTGAGAAAGGTAAGCCACTGCTTTTTTCCTGTGTACATTGTCCAGAAATTGTCTTGAGAAACTTATGCTTAATTCACCGAAACTTCTGATGCTTGCCGGGGGCAACCTTCCAAACCATCTTGAACCTGTGTCTCCTAAAGTTTATGGAAAGCTGAGACATGGTAAAGGGTCGATGTGGGCATACTGAGCCATAGTGTTTTTATACCGTCTGACGTGTTCTTTAGGATCTGTATCCTTCTTTAATTGTTCTACGTGTGGCATCCTGAACCTTTCTGGGAATGGGGTTCGCATGATGTCCCTAGTGAATGGACTATCAGAATCATCGTCAGATAAGTCACTATATCCATATCGCCTAACCAGCGCGTCCATTTGACATCTGTTATTTTTGACTTCTCGGGCCAGGCTCTGAATCATAACATCTCTATTTCCCAGTGGTTCTCTATGATGGTTAAACCGTCGGGTGATTGCCATGCCTGTTTCCAGCTCCTCTTCACTTCATTACCGAGTCTCATAGGTCGATCCTTACAGGCGTATGGTTTCATGATGACGCTTGCGATGGTCCTGATCACTATCCTCTGATGATGATGACTGATCCATGTGCCGGTCATGCTTACGGTGTCTATCATGCACCATCTGACCATGGTTCTGCCTTTGGCGTGGTCGTTCCTCTTCGGGTGTTTTACGTCCCTTATCCTGATTCCATGTTACACCACCTACTTGATTGATTGGAACAGAGTTCCTACCGGCTTCTGATGCAACCGGTTCCTGCCCAATTATAACCGAACGAAGCCTTGTAAGTGGGGGATTATGAGGCTGTGTTTGTTCTGCAGCTAATAAATCAACCCCTTCTTTTGCCGCATCCGCTAACAGCTGTTGTAGTGCCTCACGAAAGCGTCGTGTCAAGTCTTCACTGGTATGAGGGATTTGTTGGATCCCCGCCAGAGATGTTGGTTCTCGATGGTCGTGGTGAGATCTCCTGAACTACCGCCTATATGAGCATTATCTGGAGATTTTTGGACATCCCCAGACTGTTTCTACTTCCACTTCCAGCCATTACTTTTAATCAAATCGAAGGTTCACCACCCTTCTTTCTAACGCCAATTGTTGACGTCGATTTCTCAACGGGTGAGAAAGCCAACAAGATTGAATTTAATTGACCTGTCAGAGAGAGAAAGAGGATGCAATTTAAAGCTAGTTAGAAACGAATTTACGTGGTAAAACTCCGGTGATCGAAGAAACGTCCACGGATGGTTGAGCAAACAACCGAGCCAAAATCCACTATTTGGAATAAAAAATTACAATAATCGATCTCTATTTTTTTCTCTCCATTCGTGATTCTCTCTCTTTTTAAGTGAGATTATGGGTCTATTTATAAATGCATAGAACCTTAATCCTTGTTGTATAAGTAATGAAAGGATTCGTATGTAATTCTAATTGGTTACTTGTTGGAGTAGTCTTTATCTTCTTTCCTATTTCAGATATGGTATGGAGATCGAATGAGACTCTGGTGATATAGTCCATTTAGGACTTATTTCCTTGTAAATGTGCAGTCTTCTTGAATAAATAAAGTTGTTGCATGATCTAGAACATTTTTCCTGTTTTGTATTTTATTCTTCTAGGAATTTTTTTCGACATGGATATCTTTATGTATTTTAGTATGACTCTTGGTTCATATACGAGTCATGTACTGGACTTCTTTATTCGGGTTTCTTCATATTTGTCCCGAGTTGAACATGACGTCACTTGGTCCCGAGCAGGTCATGCCTTGCCGAATATTTGTGTTCACACTTACTTGGGTTTTCATTCCTTAGTATTGTTAAGAAGGGCATTTTCTGGATGTCTACTTGGATGTCTCTGGCAATATATAAGGGATTGTCCACCTTGTCAATGATGTGTACATTCGGTACAAATATACATATAACAAATTTAATTGATTAGGGTAAAACTGTGATTAAATAAAACCTTGAAATAAAGGATATAATTATAATAGATATTAAAAAATATGGTTAAACTGTGATATTAAAAAGTTGAGGGTTTTTTTTTAAAAAGAAAAAGATGGATTGCGTAGAATAACAGTGTCGTACAATATATTGCGCGACACTTTATCAACTCCGACGATTGGCGCAGTGAATGGCAATGGTTGGAGGCTGATTCTGGTGAATCAATATATTGCGCGACACTTTATCAACTCCGACGATTGGCGCAGTGAATGGCATGGGTTGGAGGCTGATTCTGATGAATTTGGAGATTGGAGTGGTGGTTGGCGCTAGATTGGAGAAGCTCTTAGCAAACAACTGAACAAGGTGCTATTAGATATGAAAACAACTTGATTCTTGAGAAAAAAATAAAATGGTAATTCGACTATGTCTATCAATATTTTTTTTTGAAAGTGACCTCTCTGTCTATCAATTGATTAGGGATTGAAAAAACATCCAGGTGTGAAACTTGAAAACTCAAATCCCTGTTTTCTAAGGGTGGGCAAAAAACCAATGAACCGAACCGAACCGAACCGAACCAGTGGATCAAACCGGTCCAATTGATTTTTTACCGATTTTGATTGGGTGATCGGTTCGGTTCGGTTCTAATTTTTTAAAAACCAGTTGGATCGGTTTTTGTCCGGTTTAGTTCCAAAAACCGGATAACCGAACCGGTACCCGACTATAAATTAAAAAAAAAATTCTTACTTTCACTCTTAACTCTTCAATTATTAGGTATATTTTATTAGATTTTAAAATGTAATTTGACTTTGTTTGGTATTGACTATTGTATTAGTTATCAACAAAAAAATTGGCTGGCATGTATTTTGAAATATGTTTACTATTTTGTATTGGATTTTGTAGTTTTTTAATATGTTTTTATTGTGATGTAAATAAATATGGCCCAATAGGTTCAAAAAAATGAACTAAATATGTAATAAATGAAATTTAGAATTTTGGCTCATCAGGTCCAAAAAAAAAATAAAAAATGAACCGAATCGAACCTGTCCAATTCGGTTAGTTTTTTATCGGTTGGTAAATGTCAATTTGATTGGATCGGTTCACTTTTTTAAAAACCGGATTTTATCTATTTTTTATCGGTTCTATGAAAAACCGAATCGATCCAATAAACGTCCACCCCTACTGTTTTCACTTGAAAAAAAAATAGTAATAAGAGCGGAAAGAAATGTGGATTTGAAACTCGGAGACCCAATTTTCTTCGTGAATAGAAGAGATAAAAGAATCGGAGAGAGAAGTTAGAAGAATAAAAGAAGTAAAAAGAACAAAAGTTAAACACAGTCGTTTCAAACTATTAAACAAACTAGACTTGAAAAGGTGAATTTTGCACATTGATTTTTCCGCTTACCACATGTTAACGGATCAAAATCCACGGAAATAAGGTATATAAGGAGAGAGACATATAGCATCCCACTCTAGTTGCGTTTGATGTGCATGATTACATTAGATAAAATTTGACTAATTTTATATTATTAGATTGGATTTGATTAAACTTTATTGGATTAGTCTAAATTAGTTGCGTAAAGTGTTTAGTACTATATGTACTAGATTAAAATAATATTATCTCTTGTTTGATACAATATAAGATTGAATAAAATAATTAAAAATAATTATCTTTTACAAGAGATTAGTATAAAATTATATTAAATTAATTTTTAAATAAATAAAATAATTTTAAATCAAATTAAAAAAATATGTCAAATTAAATTTGGTTAAAAAAATTATTTACTTATTTTAAATTTCAATTTCCTTAATTCTTCAGTTGATTTTGTTCTTTATTGGATTTCTTTATTGGATTTCTTATTCATTTATTTTTGTTTCTTACTCTTAGTATTTAAATACGTGTATGAAACTAGTGTATTTGTAAAACAATAGTAGTTTCATATGTATGAAACTAGTGCATTTGTATGAATATAGTAATCAACATGACAAGAAATTACATTAAATTAATTTTTAAATCAATTTAATTCAAAGAAAAATGACGTGATGATATCGATCCGGTGGTAAAACTCTCATGTACTATGAAATTACAAGTTTAAGTCCCCCCATTTTCTAAAAAACCTCGAATTTATTTAATGGTGTAATACTTTAAATTTTTTTTAAAAGAAAATAAAATTATTTTAAATTAAACTTGGTTAAAAAATTATTTAAATAAAATGAATTTTTTAAGAAATAAAAAATATTTTAAAAAAAAAATTAATTTGAAATAAAATAACATTTACTATTTTTAATTGATATTAAAAAAATATTTTTTAAATGTTAGATTAAAATATATTAACATTAAAAAGGAATGAAATATATTAAATTATTTTTTAAATGGATTAAATAAATTTAATATTTTATATATAAATAATTTAATTTAAAAAAAAAACAAAAAAACCAAAGTATATATATAGAAGGCCCGGAAACGCAAAAACGAGACTATTTGTCTATTTCTCCAATCCCACGTTATCCCGAGTAGGCCATAAACGTGGGATTGGACTGATTAGTCCTGTAACAAACATTCCCTTTAAATATATACACTTAATTTCAAAGCTTGTTGAGCAGGTAGCAAGTACCAACCAACCAACCATACAGAAACTAGATAGCTGCAAACATTATTATTGATAATCGATTGACTGATAATCGGTGGATTTATTCAACACTCATTTTTCTAGGTTTTGGTTATAATTTTTTCCTCAAATTATAATTAGCAATCAATAAATGGAGTGTGTGAAAGTATAGCAGTACTCTCAATATCTTCTTTCTCGCCGGCCATGACTCACGAGGCCAGGATGGCATCATATTTATAAATATATATATATAATATTATAATTAATGAAAGCTGTTGTGTTGGGTTCGTTTTCTCTTCATTCATTACTCATGAATGGTATGTTTGGCCGGATTGCATTCTCCATGCCAAATTTTCATGTGAAACCGTGGATTCGTATCGTATTAAATGTATCTAATTTTCAAATTTATTGGTTTATGTAGTTTGTTGATTTGTTTTAAGAAATCAAACCATAGTTCAAGTAATGACCCTCGATACTCTATAAGAAAAACGTGTACGTTAAAATCATATAACTAATAATAATATAAATATATAAATTACAAAAACTACAAAGTTATTTATAGTAAACATGTAGAGTTTAACAAAACCATTGATTTCTAAACGGTTTCAATGGCGTATCTTAGGCCCACCTTTAACCGGTCAATTCAAAATATAATTCTCAATACAGAGAAATGAGAATCAATAAACTTTTGAATCAATAAATTCATTATAATTTTTTTAGTATAAAGAGTGACATAAATAGAAATTTGTATAGAAGATTAAGAATGTGATTTTGTAAAGAGAGCGTTGAACCTTACCTAATAACTATATATTAAAATAAAAAATGAACACAGATTTTTGATAGTTTTCAACCATGTTCACCGTCATTCATGTGTGAATTCTAACTTAAATCTCAACAGGATCGAAGAAGAAAGAAGAGTTGATTGAGTAGGACGACGGCAAGTGGGTCCATATATATATTTGGTAAGCTTTAAATGCTCTTATTGACTTTAGCAAATTTATATTCGTATCGATGGCGCCATGCCGGCCTTGCTATTCATGCAGTTTCTATGTTGTGTGGACAATATCAATTAGAGTTGTTAAAATTTACAGCACATTTATGAGCTTCTTTGTGGGTTTAACTTGACTTCTAATAATGTCTCTGTAATAAATAAGATGAGTTTGATATAGTTGTTTACCTATCACAACTACATCATAATGTTGTAGGTTCTAAAGAACATAAAATGAGCTATGCCTAACAGGCCAAATCTAGCCGGCATGGTCTACGTCCAGGCCGAGCTTGGCTCTGCCCAACCATAAGCAGGCTAGACCTCATAAGGCCGCAAGATGTGCTGGGCCTCATATATGAGGCCTGCAGGCCGGCCGGCCTGGTTCAACTTGTAACATATGTTTAGATATTATAATATTTATAACTTAATAAAGCTCAACTTATTGTAAAATGGTTAAGTTATATGATTTTTTTTCTTCAAATACTTGGTTCGATTCCCACCCATTAAAACTTAAATGGCCAAATTTTGGTGGGAATTTAATTTCTGGGTTTATTTTTAGATTTTTTTTTCTTATGTTTTTTAAAAAGAAAAAGAAATTAAAAAAAAAGGTGAAGTTAAGGTATTTTAGTTCGTTTCAATAATTTGATGCTATTAAAAAGTTAATGACAATGACACAATTTCAGCCCAAGATAATGCTATTTAATCAGTCCTTAATTGGACGAGGTTGGTATTTTCCAAAAATAAAATATAAAAAGTTAGATGAGGTTGGTGTAGTACGCGTCCGATGCCTTCTACACTATTCAAATGGTGGATTCAAATTGTACCCCTCCTTCCCAAACCATGAATTAAAAATTGAAATATTATTGTATTTTGTCAGGTAAATTCTTTTCTTCTTTTTTACTATTCTTTGGGTAAAGGTTATAGAGATGAAAATGGTAAGTTGAGCATAAACAGTTTATGCTGGACAGTTAAGAGCAACCTTGTACCGAAAAATTACGCAAACCATAGAAATATGATACTTTCAGGCTGTGTTTGTTACACAACATTGGAGATGATTGGAAATGTTTGATGGATGGATGGATCGGATGGGATAAATTAATCCCTTTCAAATTTTATATCCCGTTCGTTTGGGATAAATTAGTCCAACTTCTTTAATATTAAAAAAAAAAAAAAAAAAAAACAAACGATTACATATAATGCCGATGAAGAAGAAGTAATATTACCGGTGCATCACATAAAATCAAACAAATCAATTCAAAATTTTAAAAATTCCAAAATTCCCAAAACAACAATATCAACCATTAACTAACAAAGTGTTGGAGTGAAGATCTGATGAAAGATCAGATCAAATTAACCCAGTTCTGTGTTTTTTCTCACTTGGGTCGATGGGTTTCATACCAGACCCGCCATCAATCTCGGGTCAACCCCAGACCCATGATCTCACCTAAGTTGGTCAGTTTTCGCACTAGACCTGTGCGATTTGTGGCGACGATCATGATCATCAGTTGTCATCCACAATATGGTCCATATCGAGTGTTTGTGGATTGTGAGTTACATCGCCGCTATGCGTCGTTGCCTTCTGCTGACGGCGTGGTGGCCTGGTGTGTTACAGGAGCTTGATTTTGCTTCGAGGAAATGAGAGACGGAAAGAGAATAAAAAAGGCGACGAAGAAGAATATGAGAATATCAGGAAGTAAAAAAAAATTGATTTCTGGGTTAAAGTTCACGATAATGTTTTTATTTTTCTTTATTTAAAATTTGATTTTTTTTTAAAATAAGTTTATGTAATTTACACCACTCTTGTCCAATCCCATTACTTAGCCAAACAAAGAATTTGACTATTTTTAGTCCAATCTCATATTACACCAAACATGGGAAACACTATAATTAATACAATCCAACCTTATCTCTTAAAAATAGTCCAATCCTATCCCGTGCACCAAACAAACCCTCAAGGTTCTTATTGTAGTTCCCTTATGTTTTGCTACATTAAATTTCCATTTTTGGAAATTTCAAGACAAAACATAACTAAATTTCGTGTAACACATCACAAAATGTTCTTATCCATCCAGCATTTTTTTGTGCTGGCAATTACGAGACTAATCCAAATTTTGACCACTAATGAAATTTAAACATTTGCATTTTCTTTTCTCACAACATTAGAGAGCTCAGCTCATTATTTACAGTGAAAACAAGGGTAAAATTCAGTGACATCAATAACCATAAATCTTTTACTTGGCACGTATTAAATATAAAGAATGCAAGGATAAAACAATCTTCATTATCAATCCAACCATCCAAGGAGGTTCAACAGCCAATTAACCAACAGCAGACAACTTAGAAACTGTTATAAAGCGAAAATCAACCAGCAAGATTGTACACAAAAAACCCAGATGAGCTTCAAGTCCCCAAATCAAACACATAAACGAAAACTACTTGTATCGAAATGTTTGTTCATATGAAAACTACCGAAACATGATAAATCAAAATATGAACAACAAAAGAAAACTCTACCTCCATTATCTAGAAGACAATATCTTGTACAAAAAAGCAAACCGCCAAAAAAGGAAAAAAATGATAACTTACCAGTGTTAACAGCAACTGTTTCTGTTAGTAATGTTGAAAGTTGTCACTATATTATTCGTCATCATCGTGCTCTGTCCCATGCGTCTGATCATTTCTATTGACATCTGAAGTGAGCTCAGCTTCAACATACTTTGAAGGTAACCTCTCATACGCTCTGGAAGGGGAAGGAAGAAGCTTATAACGCCCGAAAGTAAGCATTTGGTTGAGTTTCTCATAACCCCATCTCTGCTGAACGTATACTACAGCTGCAAGAAAAACTGCTGTCACAGGTATGGCAATATCCCCAAACTTGGAGTAAAAATCCAAACTTGGGTTCGCAAACTCATATTCCTCGTTAAAGTAAGGATTCGGAACAGGAGACCGTATGTAATCGTATACATGTGGGAGAAGTCTGACCGCTGTGATTCCAATGAAATATAGTTTCCTCAGCGGCTTAAAGTCTATCTGCCACATAATATTACCTATAACTTGTGGAAGCAAGTAAAAATCTTGGACAAGACCCACGTACTCCTCAAGTTCAGTTTCCCACCCAGGGAGCATATGAGAACTTTCTGCTGAAACCATGAACGTGTTGGTCCGAAGTTGTCTCTGGCTAGTTTTTGAGGAATGAATGATAAGAATAAGAATGTACCCAATCACGTGTATGGTCAAGGTAGTAAGAAGTACTCGCTTTTCACTTGGAACGCGGTGTGGCTCAAGAGGGCTCCGTGTTAGTAACCTGATACGGGATTTCCAGACTTTCTGACTAAGCCTTAGAGTTAGTAGAAATGATACCATTACAAGGAGCTTCACTGTGGAGTCAATTACCTTGAACCACTGACTCTTCTCGAGGTTGTAAGAGTTCATTTCATCAGATTCAGAAGCCGCTCTCTTGAATAGAGCTTCCGCTCCTGTGATCAGCGGAAGACTATATCCAAGAGCCTGGACACCAAGCATAACAAGTGACATGAAAGGAACAGAATCCAAATTATGTTTGATGTAGAACAACTGGCTCACAATGCAACCGATTGCAAATGAGAGTGTCAAAATCCGAAGAATCCCCTCAATACCCCTGCGAGAGAGAATGTCTTCTCTCTGCTTCCTGTACATAATTGGAAGAGTTTGAAGCTTAATTGAGTTGAAATAGAGTGGGTCATCTTCATTCCTTTGACTAGCTATGGAAATTCTAGCAGTTGGATTAACCAACCAGCGTGATGTAGTGGGCGGGTATGACACTACCACTTCAATTAAACAATCCAACCCAGCTTCAAGATCATTGCTCTCAAATAAGATCTTCCATGAGGCTCGGACATCCCTGCAGCCGGCTAGATACATCTTTCCAACGTGTGGATCATAAAGACCCTCTAGAAAAATCCCGGAGAAATTGCTATAAGATTTTCCGGTAAGTGACAGTTGAGCTGATATATTCAAAAGGAGCTGCTTTTCAGTATACTCAGCTTTAGTGTGATAAGGAGTCTCCTCTTCCTGGGTGGAGTTACTACTAGAAGACCAGTATCGCCCAAACAGTGGACCAACCGTGAGAATCTCCATTTGAATATTAGTTCTTGGAGGGCGAGATTTAGGAAATGGATCAGGAACTGCAGAGATGTGAAGGGTCAGATCTTCTGAAAGAAGAGAAAGACTTGATAAAAATGCCTCGGAGTCTTCCAATTTAGGGAATTGAAGTAAGGATTTCTTGATTACAGTTCTGAAACTGAAGGCCTCATTTTTTTCTAGGACAACAGCGGCTGCATCTATTTTTGAGTAACTGTAATGCACATTGGAGGTTCGGAAATAATTCCACAGCTCTGTAGGCTGCACCAGCTTTTCAATTGATAGTGGCGAATACGATGGATTGCTTTTGATGCTGGAGAAACTCCCAACAATTATGCTTCGTTGATTGATAGAAAACGAGAGAGGAATGTACAAACAGATTCTAGAGTCACAGGTACTCCCTTCGGCATCAGCAAGTCCGAGGCAACCAACCATGCAAAGTTGCCCACTAGAAGACTTCCAAAGTCCCTCACATGCAACAGTCATGTTGCCTACCCCAGACCTCCATAAGGAAGAGTACTGATTTTCGGATTGGGTGGCAACTTGGAACACAGCAGCAACCTTCGCCGAACTGGTATTTCCTCTTCCATGTGTTTGCTTACACTTAATATTCTGCATTACAATTTTAACATCCTCGAATCCCCCATCTGTCCCGTTAATCACTTTATTTGACCCAAACGGACCCAGTTTACTGCAAAAAGCATCCGTGCTATCGCATTTCCAGTTTGGCACAACAGTGAAAACTCCTTCGTTGGTAATTTGCTCAAGTACTTCGCAAAATCCAATTCCTTTATAGATATCAATGCCACCTTTTATGAAGCTATCTTGATATGGATACGGATCACATGCCTTGGAGACAATCTTCTCAGAGCCGAACTCATAGTGTGTCGACCTTCCAAACTGGGACAAAATATGAACCTTGTCAAAGTACTTGGAATTTGACTTCGAGTTTAAACTGTTCATCTCTGCACGGATCACTCTATTTGTCAGTGTAAAAGTCATCGGACTACGAAGCACAAGCAGAATTTGATCATCTTGCAAAAGAGGTGGCTGGTAATAATTCGGATTGGAGCCTTTGACCCATTCCCATGGATTACCGGAATCAGCGTCCCGAGCGGGTAACATTGCTGTCCCCAACAAACACAACACCCTTTCACCACCATTTTTCTTAGATTCGGTATATATCCCTTGAAACATAACCGATAATTCAGTATGACTAGGCCATATCTGAAATTGAGGGCTTCCCCCTAAAGACCTCTCATCAGCATATGACATTTCTAATGTTATGCCCATTAGCAATTCCCCACTAACACTAACATACTTCTTGGATTGATGGGCACGATCAATATCCGTAACCCAGAAAGAAGCAATTTTCAAAGGGGTTTGTGACGAATTCGTTGGGATCTCTCTATCATCAAAAGGCATTATTGGGGCCTCACCCATGTCTTGGAACCAATCACCATACCTAACATTGAGCTCATCTTTGATACTGTAAATCTTGTTATCTTCAGGCTTCAATTCAGTTGCAGAAGATAAAACAGAAGCACATTGTTTCTTCACTTCATCAATTCTATCATACTTGTACGTCACACTAGATTCACTCTTATACCCAAAATCCACATCTGGGACTTGGGCATATGAATCAGTGAACCCATAAATCAATGAGTCATACAAAATACAAACAAGAAAAACCAAAGATAGCTTCTTCATAATTGTAAAAATCTCAGTATACCAACTTGCTAAAACCAGAAAACTTCAACAACCAATTACTCTTAACACGATCAATCATAAGAAAATTGAAGTTTTGACACTCACTTACAAGACTTGACCATTCATCACTTGATCATCTATTTATAATACAATGGAGAAGCAAATCAATGCTAAATAGTTGAGACAAGTTTGGTGGGGTGTATCAAAGGCAATTCTTTCACTTACTTGAATTGGGAGAGACTAACCTGAAACTGGGTTGTGATTTCTATCTTCTTGCAAAGATTTCCAGTGAAACTCCAGAGACTCAAAGTATGGATCTTGGGGATCAAAGAGACAAGAGTGAGCTAAAGTTTAGATCTTTGGTTAATGAAGAGAGAGAGAGAAGTGGAGTTGAAGTATAATAAACGAAGTGGAGACGGAGTTGGTGGCTTGCTTCAATTGTCTAATTTTTTATTTATGTCGTTTTTTGTTATTATTTTCTAATAGTGTTTGTCTAACTCATATCCCACTCGCCTCTAAGACGCGTGTGCTTAAAATATTATAAATGCAACGTGTCACAGATTTTATTGATTTCTTTTAAATATGACATCATTTTTAATTAATTATTTTTCAATCAATAGTGTATAATAAATATTTAGCAGTGTTATTGTCACTCCCACTATTGAGCTATAGATCTTTTTTTTAAAAAAAAAATTTGATTTAATTATATAAAATTAAATAATTTTATATATTATTTTTTTTCCTAAGATTATCTTTTTACATATTTTTTTAACTTAGTACACCTCCATACATTTTTTTTTCAAAAAAATAAAAATAAAAATACAATTAATCTCTGTATATATAGTTTTTTCACATTTATTCATAAGACTTTTTTTTCTTATTTTATAGTGAAATCATCCTTATTAGATGTTTTTTTTTCTAATCGATTGAATTGTTGATGGAAGATTGTGGATGTAATATTGATTGTCTCATGATTTTTTTTAACGATTGAGTTAGGGTTTTTGTGTGGTTTCGTTTCGTCGGAAATTATGTTTTTTTGGTTGCAATTCTTGGTGCAATTTCATTCTTTTTTTTTATTATTTTGTAATAACATTAAACTAACTTTAAAAATTCTAAAATAAAATCTATAAAAGAATTGATACAAATCATAGAATGTATAAAATATCTGAAGGAAAATTAACCGAGAGAAAACAAAATAGCAAACATGGATATGGAATTTGAAAAAAGAAAAACAAAACAAACATGTGAAACAATAAAATAAAAAATTATTAAACATGGAAACATAAGATCGAGATGTGAAAAATAAAATAAATAAAAATAGTAAACATTCAATGATTTGAAATAATCTTATGTCATTAGGGTTTTGAAATAAGAAAAGTGAGGGTTTTATTACTTTTATTTTGTAATATATATATATAATAAAATTGTATATCTCTTTAAGAAATTTGATAAAGAAAAAAAAAAGAATACCGAATAATTTTAGAAGTAGGGAATAAAATAGAGTTTTTTCTCTGGTAGCCACATAACGCTAAGTATACTTATAGCATATTTATCTATCTTATCACTTTTTATCAACCTCATTACTTTTTATCATATAAATATTATTTTATCCAATTGTATTATTTTTTTAATAAAAAGTGATGGCGTGGATAAATGTACTATAAATATACCGACAGGTGTGTATTTATAAGAGAAAAACTCGGTATAAATATTTCAACTGTGGATGTGCTAAGCACCACTCTAAATAATGGCCACAAACCTATTAAGTTTCTAGTCGATTTACCATAAGGTAAAAAGGGATTTTGTTTGTTTTTAAAAAAGAGTGATACTAGATTATCTAAATTTTGAATAAAATAATATTGAATATAAGTATATAACTTATAATCAATTTATCATCTTCAAACTTCAGTATTATATTATGACAAATATGGTGATTATAACCCATATTTCATTCCATTTGAGTTTGGTTTTGAATAAAATTTTTGGACATACATAACTTAAAAAAATTCATTTCAACAATTCATTTATAAATAATATTTTATAAACTTTTAAAAATGATTTTTAATACATTTTAGCATTTGAAAAGACTCAATTTGTGGAAAGAATTGAAGATGAAGAAATGAAGATCATGAAAAAATTGAGAACCGGTAAGGATAAAATAGGAAAGTTAGGAATTTCATTAAAAAATCATTGTGGCGCATTTTGAGAAAACTACTTTCACAAGAGGCGGAAATCCAAAAGTTACAAAGTGTGCTTCTCATAAACTCAGTTGGGACTAAAATTAGCCAGAACACTTCCCTATAATTTTACAAAAAACTCAATAATTGATCTAGAATCACTTTTTGGCTCAAAAGCTACTAGGAAAGCAATACAAAACTGAACCTTAGATTCAGTTGTATTTTTCGGTCTCCATCTCCTAACTCCCGTTACCACCAATCTTGTTAAAAATTCGTTACTGTAACTAAACTAACGCTTATAATTTTTTTGTTGTTCACTCAACATTTATTAATTATTTTTTAAAATTTGTTATTGATTTTTAGTTTTACAAGTTTCATTTATTTTTTATAAAATAAAAAATGAAAGAAAAAAAGTAACACATAAAATTTAAAAAAATAAAAAAGTTAAAATTTTCATTCTTTTTAAAATAAATATAAACAAAGGTAACCTTTGTAATAATAGTAGTTAAGTGGAAAAAAAAATATCAAGTGAATAGTAAAATGGGTTTAAACAGGGGTTGATTAAGAATGTAATACATTAAAATTAAAGAAATGATATTTTAGGAATTAAGTGGATTGAAATTAAAAATTTAATTAATTTTTTTTAAGAAAAAAAAAAACTTTAATGTAGTGTGTTTACCAAAGGTGTCTCTGATAGAAGTTCTTCTCATGTGAAGCCAGTTTTGTTTTAAAGGCCCACTAAAGTATGCTATAAAATTCCTAAATTTGTTAAGGCCCAACTATTTTTTAAACTGTTAAGGCCCAACTATACTTGGGCTTATCCTTAATATGATATAAATGAGTTTATTTTTGTGATATTATCATCAAGTCCAATTTTTTTTGTTAAATTATCTTTTTTTTTACTTATTTATTCATTTTTTACTGTATTGGTCCATATATTATCAAAAATCACTTAATTTGGTCATTCTGTTAGTCAACCGTTATTCAACTTTAACGGTTTCAAGGGTTTTTTTTATCTTTAAACAAAGACATGTCACATTTCAACACAAAAATCAATGGAAAAAAATAAATATTTATGTAAATTGTAATATTAAATAAATTAATATTATAAATACAAATTAAAAAAATTGTAAATAAAAAAAAATTAAAAAAGAAAGACGGATCTCCAGCATCCACCTCTGAGATGAATGTTGCAGATCAAAATTTTAAAACTATAAATTTTTTGAAATGTTTTAAAATTAATTTTTATTGCTTAAATTTACTATTTTTAATATAAAAATAAATATTTAATAATAAAAAAACCATTCATTAAAACAACAACAAAAATAAAAAATCATCATCATCAACATCATCAACCTTCAATAAAATAATATCGATATTCTCTCCATTCCAATTCTTTTTTCTTTCATTTTCTCGGATCCTAAACACATTTTTCAACAACCAAATCTTCTTCATAACCAAATCTTCCTGAGAACCAAATTGAAATCTTCCTTAGATTTCATAGAATTCCAACTCACCAAATCTTTCTGAGAATCATCATCAAACATCTTCACAAACCAAATAAATAATCAAAAGTACTTAACAAACAAATCCAACCCAAACCAATAGCAAACAATTTTCATCAATTAAATTTAAAAAACCACGAAATTAACCGACAAAACAAAAATGTAACATACCAAAGCAAAAACCAAAAATCAAAAATAACCTGCCACATTTATCCATCTAAAAAAACCACATATAGATACGTTGTTGTGCTTTATTTTTCTGAAGTTGGGCCATCACTTGGACAATGTTTGGCTACAGAGAAAATTGTAAATTGATAATAAGGCATAATTGATTCCATAAACGTATGTAAGGCTAACACTTAACTGAGAATCAAAACAATCAAAATAATAATTTTAAAGTGTGAGGTAATGAAGAACAAGTTAGTGAGAGATTGTTAAGGAGTTGTGAGTTTGGGATTGTGCAGAAGCTAGATGAGAGGGTATTTCTGATGCCGGTGATGGGTAGCCTCCCATAGACTCCCTCATTTCTTGACCAGATCTCTTCAAAAGATTTTTTTTTTTTTTGATTTTTTATTGAAGAGATCCGGAACTTTAAAACCTTTTTTATTTGTTTTATTTCTGAAGAGATTTCCAAATCTCTTTAAAAGTTTGAACTTCAAAAGTTTTTTAATTATCTATTTTAAAATAAATACTAATTCTACAGTTTTTTAATTTTTAATTTCATTTTCATTTGAAAAAAATTCAGAACAAATATTAAAATATTATATTTTTTCCATTTTTTTTCTTTTCATTTTCATTTTTTAAAAGATATTTGATTATTTCCTAAGTTAATTTTTTTTCCGTTTTTTTTTTGTGATTCGATCATCGCCGTCCATATTTGAGATGGATGGTGAAGATTCATCTACCATTTTTTTTTATTTATAAATGATTTTTAATTATTGATTTTTTTTTAAGTGGAAATGGTGAGAAATGTCACCTTTTTTTTGTGCGTTACATTGATTTCACTGCTTTAATAAGTTAAGTTTAAAATACACCTATTATGATGAACTACCTAAATTTCCTTTAAATAATCAATTTTTAATTTTCATTGTACTTTCATCTCCACATTTTGATCATTGAAACCCCCTCTCTCTCTCTACAATAAAATTGTCTGAAAATCAATCTACAACTGTCTGAAAATCGACATGTTTTAGCATAACAAAGAATTCCGTGTCTTGCAACAATTTATTCATTTCTTATGATTTTTTGTCCAAATCTTTGTGTGAACATGAAGCCGAAGTTGTGAAGTTTGAATCTCTGAGCCTTTGTAAGCTCTATTTGAGCCTTTTTGAAGGCTATCCGAGACTTTATTTATAGCGTCCGAGCCTTTATGTAAATTATCCGAGAGCATTTTTGTAAAAGCTCCGACCATTTTAGTAATGACTCTGAGTTTTTTTGTAATGGCTCAATGCTTTTCTTTTTTGTAATGGCTTCGAGCTTTTCTTTTTTGTAATGGCTCCGAATTTTTTTTGTAAGGGTTCCGAGCTTTTTTGTAATGGCTCCGAGTTTTTTGTAATTACATTTCAAGATTTTTAAGTACTAACCATAAAAAAAACTCCAGAAGCGCTGCCCCCCCGAGAGCTGATCAGGCGAGCTCGACCCCCGAATGTTTCTATGTAACGCCACCCGTTGCCGTTTGAGTGATTGTTTAAGTTTCAATGACACTTTCTCTCTCTACTTCACAACCCTGTCATTGTAAAATGAATGAAAGAAATTTGATGTAGAACAACTATTGGGGAATTTTTATCTGTTTACCATAATATGTACCTTTAAAACATAATTTATTAAAGCAGTGATAGTGTTGAATTACCACCTTCAAAAAATACCGTTTATTTTTTGAACCCATGATACTTTTAGACAATGAAACTGAAACCATGGGTAAATTAGTCATTTAGCATTTTTGGTGTCGGTTGACCGTCATAATTCTGGTAAAAAAGATCAAATTGAGTGGTTTTTGAAAATATGAGGATCAATCCAGTGAACAATGAATAAGTGAGTAATTCGAAAACATATAGGGACTCAAATGATATTATCCTTTTATTTTTTATATAACCTGAAATGCGGTGTCCATATTATTTTTGGGTACTTGGATCCTCTCCTTACCTTGAGTGTCATCAGTCATCACCTTATCTTTACCTTTATAATCTATTGCCATATGTAAATCATTGGTTTGAATTATTTATATTATTTTCATGTTTTTACATTATATGACTATAGAAAGATAGAATTAATTAAAACTGTTGATTTCGGTGATGAGACTGTGAGATGAGGAGGAGATTCAAATCCTATTTTTAGACCGGAGCTAATACCATTAAACAAAAACTCTTCATTTTAGTTATTATTATTATTTTTTTATTTTTTTATTTTTTATGATAGAGCTCATATTAAATTGGCATATATAATTCTCCTAATTATTTTAATTTAATCAAAAAAAGTGCAAGGGATGACTGGATGAACTCAATACCTTACATTATTATGGAATAGGGATGACGATTTCACTCGTGGATATGCCTAGCAACATTGTGAATTTTTCTAATCAGGTTTGTCGGCTGGTGTTGATGTTATGTGGAAATTCAATCCTGACGCAGGTTTGCGTTCGGATGTGGATTTAAACAAAAATCCAACAGCTATAGCATGATATGTTGACCCACAAACAATTTATCGATTAGCATAGTAAAATATTGTACACTAAAAACACTAAGAACTTTGCTGTATTAATATATATATATATATTAATTGATTTGAATGAATTTTAATTTGATTTTTTGTATAGATGATAAATTAATTAAAATCTCAATTTTTATGATATATTCATATTTTAAAAAAATCGGATATATTTTTTTGTATTGTGATAAAAACGTGTCTATTAGTCTATAACATAACAATTACAAATAGAGGAATCGACGAGATGTATTAAATTTGTTTGGGTTTAAGTGTCTTTATAGGATTTTCATAACGAAATGTTTATTTGTGAATTGAAATATATAACATGGCTGCAGATACAAATTAAGTCGTCTCATTGTCGTTTTAATTAAGGTTGATCTGATGGTATTATTTTTAAAATTAAGTTTAATACTATTTTCATATATATGCAGTGATATATTATTAAAGCCAGCGTAATCCGCAGTATAAAACATAGTTTTAGCCCATGGTTTTCACTTTCAACATAATCAGGATTACGCTAATTGATAGAGCTTAAGATTTGTTTAATAGCTGAGCTAAAATATTTCATTGTTAATTGATAGAGCTTCTCTGCAATATCCATCCAAATATAACCAAAGACAAACAAGTTAGCTGTTTCAATCACGGTTGAATCTGTTTTGCCCCTTTTTTTTTTAACGTATAATAATATATTATGACCTTCAAATTAATTGAGACAAATATTCTCTTCTTCAACTTTACCCGATCCAACTCTATTCATTCCGATACAAAATAATAACTAAACATTTCGCATTAACAAATATTTTTAAATGACTTTAACCGTAACCAATTACCTATCAGACTACCAAATATCCCAATAAAGCCAAAAGAGAAAAAAAGTATGGATATAATCATTCAAAAAACTTATTAGTACATCTATATTTTATCAAAAAAATTAAGTTTAAAAATATCCCAATAGAAATTTATCAATTAGAGCAAATTACTTTAATTAAAAATAAATCAAACACTATATACACTCATTAATTACACCAATATACTATATTTTTTTATTTTAAAAAACTTACTTTAAAAAAAAAAACTTATGATAAACCCTAATTAAACTCTATTTTTATTTCAAATATCAAACTTTCTCATCATCACATAGTTGTTATATTGTTTTTCTTTTCTTTTATGTATAGTTATGAACTCTACCAATAAACAAAATATTTTTTTAACGATAGTCGTAGATATCAAAAAGTTTTTTTTTAAGATAGTCGTAAATATCAATAATTTCTTTTTTTAAGATAGATGTATAAATAAGAGAATTCCATATTGAAAATATCTTGACCCCAATATGGTTCCACATATTCCCTTCTATAAGACTCCTACATTCGAGATATTTTTAAAAGTAAATTGGACCATCATTAAAAGAGGATTTGATTCAAAAAATAATATGATATATATATATATATATATATATATATATATATATATATATATATATATATATATAAATTGAGTGTGATAATAATTTAAAAGTGTTTATAAATAAGAATAATGCTACTATGTCCAAATGATGTGGCATCAATATGATCCATTCATATAAATCAAACAAATTTAATACAATCTAAATGACTGGATCATATTGATGCCACATTTTTTTGGCACCAAATTTGTACAAAGTAGCATTACTCTATAAATAATGTGTATTAAAATGAACATATTTATTTCAATGAGGGTATTAATGGTATTAGAATGGGTGCTTATAGCAATATTTATTTTTAAAATTTTAGACATGGGTGTACTTATTAAAATGGATGTACTAATATGTTGAGGATTTGAACCGATGATCGCAGCATAATCACCATGCTTAAAATACCTCCATAATTCATAGCAATTAATAACGTCAATAACAGAAAAATAGATGAGGGAAAATAAACCAATCATAACACAATATATACGTGGAAAACCCAAATCAGGTAAAAAACCACGGACTGTTAGGATGACAGAGAAAGTTTCACTATATGATAAATTGTTACAACCATATATATTCCAAGATTCTGTCTCACACTTCAACCCCAAACCATGCTCACAACACTCACATGATCCTCACCAAGAAACCCCCCAATATCTCATAGGTCTCCCGTCACTCATGAATCTCTAACTTGATCCATTGATAGTCCCTTTGATCCCTCTCTGGATATTCTCATGGGTCGCTCACCCGGATCTCTTCACTCTCCGATGTTACATGGTGTTTCTTTTGCTCTACACAAAATAACAAAATTACAAGGTCTATTTATACTAGTTACATTGAGTTAAAAATATAAAGAAATCCTATTTCTAAATGTATAAGAATTATTGTTCCACATAAATACTATTTCGTATTTATGACAAGTCTTATTGTTAAGGAGAAATCCTTTTCCTTCAAGTATATAACTTTTCTATTCATCATGAAGACAAACTATTTTTTCCTTTTTCGATAAGTACAAGAACTTCCAGAAGAGAACCTTTCCTTTTTCAGGTAACATTCCCGATCTCAGCAAAATACGACGTTTTCACGGCCTAGGCCGCGGTGTGCACCCCGCTTCCTACACCGCTAATACGTTTAGAAACGGCTGTTCAGTAAGCCGCGGTCTACGCCTCTTTCTTATGTTGCGGTTTGCAGCACGCTTGATCTCCTGGAATTGACCTATCCCTGTGCCGCGATCCATACGACTTGTCCGCACTGCGATCCACGCCGCGGTTCCTCACGGAATCCATTTCTTCAGTTCTTCTTCGGTCTTCAAACCTCCCTCAAACACCATCTTCAACTTCCAAACATTTTCCCACATCTTCAGAAAGTTTCACATCAGTTAAGTCTCGTTTGATTCACATTGGGTTCATTTGAGAGTACGAGCAAAAACCTAACAATTCTCCCATATGACTTGAATTCTCAAAACCTTCGTCCATATCCACGATTCTCCATACCAAGAATCAATATACCCCACCATAAGGTATAACTATTTAGGAATGAACCATTCTAAGATTTTTTTCTTCCTTTTTTTTTGTGTTCATTGTTTCTGCACCATGTCGAAAATAACCTGCTGAAATTGTGGTGTAACGACTCACGTTAGATTACCAAAGAGTTCATCAGCCATCGACATCCTTGTCCACTATACATCTTGCATCACTTTTTGACCAATGCCTTGTGCACAATTATGGACTGCTAGCAGTAACATATTGATGCAGCAGCCTTGTCATTGGATTACATGGAGGGGTTGGATCGAAAAAAGACCAAGGAAAAGGGGTAAATCAATCCTACTAGTCCGGGCGACGGAGTCGGAATGACGTGAAGCTTTCATAGTTAATGCGAATCTACGAGATCTTCAAAATTCATGACCTTTGGTCGTGTGACATACCCATTTTTAGTCGAATTCCTTCGTTTAGGCATCAGAATTGTCATTTTTGCTATTTTAGAAAAGTTTTAATTTCTCAATAACTTTAGTTTTCCAAATCCGAATCGACTTCCGTCAATTCCAGTTTGCTTAGAATCTTTAGTTTTATTTATTTCCATATGTAACTCAAATGTTTCATTTTTGGTAATTTTTGTTATTTTAGGTTTTTAGGACGTTTCTCGCTCAACAGGGTTTCAGAATTACGGTTAGGGTTTGTTTACTTTAAATAGACATGTAAGCCACTTTCGTTGGGAAGTTTTTTTTTTATTAATAAAATTATAGAGAATTGTTTCTCAACTATCCAATTACACATCCTTCGTGCACGAAGTCGATTGTTGTATTTGAAGCCTAGTATTCTGGTATCCATGCGCAGATCAACAGAATATTAGTAGGTTGTTTCTAATTGTTTCTTACAGGTTTTTCTCGACAGAGCTTCCGCTACATCAGTTGGTATCAGAGCCACCGAGTCTACCATTGTGCTAGGCTCATCGATCCACAAACTATAACCATTTGCCTTCTTGACTTCTATTTCTTCACCTTCCATATTTCCTCATACTAAAAAAAAAAATCCATGAAACCCCAAACACAATTAGCCTCCTACCATCTAGTGTTTTTCGACGATACACATGTATCGACGGAGATTTTCTATGATTTTGATAAACCACCGATATATGATGAAGAAGTGTTTGAGAAAGTATCATATGAGAGAAATTCATATTTAATGAGTTGTTTTTGTGAGCCAAATATTCCTCACCAAAATTTTTTCTCAGTTTACCTTTTGTTGCAGGATTTGATGATTCAAGAATTTGTGTTCATCTATTGGAGTGATTGGATGGATGTCATGACACAGATCGGGAAATATATAGTTCGTTGTAGAATATTTTGTATATTAACACTACATATTCAGGAAAATCTAGCTATCAAAATTTGAGAACAAATTTTCTCCAACCGGGAGAGATTGATGCAGGAGATATTACTGAAGATATTCTTAAAGATTTTAGACTTTAAAAATATTCTTGTAATTAAAACAAATTATTTTATTTCCATCTATTTTATATTTAATTAGGTGTTGTTATTCCTTTTTCGATTAGAATTTTTTTTTAACCTTTATTTTAGTCTTTTAGTTTATTTGGGAAACTATGTTATGTTTTTCCTATTTTTCCTTTTAATATTTTAGTTTATTTGAGAAATTTCGAGTTTGTGGATTTTCTTGTTAGTCAAGTTTTGTAATTTTATTTAAGTAGGTTGTATTAGGGTTTGAAAGACAGTTGTTGAATTAATAAATTTTTTAGAGTTTTCTCTAATTATCTCTCAATTTCGATACTCTGTGTGGGTCAACGATCTTAAAGCCTATTTTTTTGACATCCGTGCACGGATCAACAGATCAATAGTAAGGTTCGCTTCCGATATTCGTGCGTGGATCAACAGAGGTTATATTGGAGAAAACCCTGGCTTGCCACGCCATGAAGGTATGGGTATCCACTTGTGGCCGGCCGGAAATGATCCATTTTGGTAAAACTTTCTACACCTAAATGCCCTTCTTTGAATTTTATTTTATATATACGTTGTCAGCTTCTGAAAGTTTAGCTTCAGGAATTTAGGGGATAAATTTATAAAACTATTAAAATTTTAATAAAAAAATGTAAATAACACAAAAAGTGGAAAAATATGAATAAACTTTAAAATTAAGCGTGGGTTTCAGTTTCACACTTTCACCCACTAACAAAGGCTTTTCACCACTTGTTGCAAAACCCAAAAACAAATTCACCTGACTATTTTCCAAAGCGGACAATATCTATATTGAGAGAGGAGGTTACATACTTACATTTATATATGTATTTTCTTGCAATTAATGTGTAAACATGTTCCAATTTATGTTAACGATGCATGCATGTGTCACTTTTGATGACCTAATTTTTGTTTTCTGTGTCATGAACAATATTAGTGCAACTGTCCATGCACACTCAAAGAAATTAAGCTTCAGAGCCAAATGAAGTAATAGTGAGAATGGTATTTTATAGCTACGGTGCGGACAAGTACGAGTCCCACAATGAATCGACCAATTATCTTCTTCGACTTCTAAAATATGGAGAGCCAACTGAAACTGAGACTGAAGTGGGTCTTCCTCCTCATGAAGACATGTCCTTCATAACCATACTATGCCAAAATCATGTCAATGTTCTGGAAATAAAAACCAAAGACGGAGACTGGATTGGCCTTGAGCTCACCCCACCTTCATCGTTCATTGTCATGGCTGGCGATGCATTAACGGTGAGATATTCGAGTCACACACAAACAATAATTTATCAATTAATTTTTGTGTTCTAGAGATTCGTTTTAAGGAAATAAAATGAATATTTTGTTAGACTACTTAAATACTATTGTTGAGTTTTTTCTTATCAACTGAAACCATTGAGATTGGTTGTCCACGGGGTCTTGGGTTCATATTGTAAGGTTTTTATAAAATTGTGAGCAACATATTACATTATATTTTGAGTTTGTAAAAAAAAAATCAACCGAATTGATTGGAATGTTTAAGAAAGTGAGAGTTGACCGGATTAAACCTGTTATTAATGTGATCAATATTTGTTGGGCTCGGTGCTACATTAAATATATATATAGGATATGGTATGAGCTATTGTATATGTGTGGCCTAGTATTTCTATTAGGACTAACCATCCTATTAGGGTTCCTTTATGGGTTAGGATTCTATGAAGTTATACTATATATAGGGGGTCTCTACTCTCACTCACAATGAACATATAACAGAATTGTCTTCCCATTCGGCAATCTGAGGAAGGTGAGAAGAGAGTAGAAGACTCTCTATTGTTTTAATTGTTTTCCTTATTTTAATTTCAGGTTATCGTATTATTATGGATTCGGGACTAAGACTCTACGAATTGGATGTTTTCCGCTGCGCTTTCAGGTACGCGTTATTCATACTTATGCATACAATACGAGATCGAATTATATTTCGTTATATAATGCTAACACATATCCCTCCGCATCATGAATTTAATTTTGTATTTGTTCTACAATCTACATATACATTTGGATTTGGTCCCCTTGCCAAGCACGTCGACCTGACACGTGAGGGGGTGTTTTAGAATGTTTAAATTTTATTGTTGGTATATTTACTATCAATTCAAGTTTTTGAATATGATGATTAATAACCATATATTCATGGTCAGGTATGGAGCAACGACAGAGTACGTGCATGCACTCATAGAGTGATGATGAGTGGAAAAGCTACAAGATACACAGTTGGGCTCTTCAGCTTCAGCAGCAAGATTCTCCATGTTGGAAATTTTTGGAACCGATGAACACGGAATCATCGTGCCTAATATATGCCCATAACTCATAGCAATTAATAACATCAATAGCAGAAAAAATAGATGAGAGAAAATAAACCAATCACAACGCAAGATATACCAAATTGGGTAAAAAACCACAGACTGCCCGAACGACAGAGAAAATTCCATTATATGATAAATTGTTACAACCATATATTTCAGGATTCTCTCTCACACCCAAACCCTAAACCACGCTCACAAGATCCTTACCAAGAACCCTACAATATCCTCTAGATCTCCCCTGAATATCACCCACGGATCTCTAACATGATCCACTGATATTCCATTAGATCCCTCCCTGGATATTTCCACGGGTCTCTCACCCGGATCTCACCACTACTCTCTGATGTTACATGGTGTTCTTTTTGCTCCACACAAAATAACCTAGATACAAGGTCTATTTATACTAATTACAGGGAGTTTAACATAAAAGGAAATCCTACTCCTAAACGTACAAGACTTACTTGTTCCACATAAATATTATTTCCTATTTATGACAAGTCTTCTTGTTAATTGTTAAGGAGAAATCCTTTTCCTTCAAGTACAGAACTTTCCTATTCTTCATGAAAACAAACTCTTTCATTTTTTGATTAGCACAAGAACTTCCAGAAGAAAACATCTTTTCTATTTTCATGCAACATTCCTAATTTGGGTAGGATCCGTTATTGCCGCGGTTTGGGTCGTGGTTGGCCACCCGCGCCCAACACCACGGACCAAAACGGTCGACCACCGCCCTGAGTACCGCGGTTGGTGCATTGCCTCCGCCGCGGTCCACGCCGAGTAAATCCATAGGAGTTCGACTGCTCCCTGTGTCACGGTCTGTGCACGTGTCCGCACCACGGTCCAGGCCACGATACCTACCAGACTTCGTTTCTTCAGTTCTTCTTTGTCTTCAAACCTCCCTCAAACACCATCTTCAACTTTCAAACGTGATCCCAAGTCTTCAATAAGCTCCACGTCAATTGAGTATTGTTTGGTTAACATTGGATTCACTTGAGAATATGAGCCAAAACCTAACACTCAATGCACCAGAGAAGCTGATCGATCAACAACACCCTCTGAAATACAAGCCGTTTGATCATATGGATTATGTTGATTATTTTTTCTCGAAACACGTCGGTCCAAGACCTGACTGTCGTTACAAAGCTTACTGCGGCATTTGATTATCATCATCTCCAAATTAAGGACTTTTGATTCTCTAGTGAAGTGCTCTGTAGAGCACTGCTGGCGGATTTTACCGTTGTTTGTTCATCACATTATTTTTAATTATGGCTTGAGTTTTCTATTATTTAATGGGTAGTATTAAGTTGGACAGGAATATGACAATTATTTTATTTTCACCGAAAAAAATTAAAATTACTGTACCAATATGGAAACACTACCCATAATTAATAAGTATGCCGTAATGTGTGTATTAGTTAATGCTGTCTTGTCTGTGTGTTTTCGGTTACCAATAATTATGAAGTTGGCTTTTGCTTCTCTATAAATATTTATGTGTAATAGTGTATGTTTCAGCCTTCTAATTAAGTATATTTATTTATTATTTGTGAGAATTAATTATCTCTTCACTTTTGTAGAGTTGTGAGTATATATTGGTTTGAATTTTACATTTATTTGAGAGGGTTAAAACAAATTAACAGTTGTAAAGAGGGAAAATCAAATGTAACCATCCAAAATTTTAAAATTTCATTTCTAACCATGTACGAAAGTTTAATTGTTAATAACTATATGTTTAAGAAATCATCTGAATACCCATATTTAAATACCACAATAACCACAAACATAAGTAGAGAGAAATTTGGAACAATCGAGAAAGAGAGAAGAGGGCACCGTCGCCATCGTCATAGCAGCATGAAGAGAAGAGGTCACTGCCGAAGCCAGGAGACGAACTCACCATTCACCAGAGAAGATCGATTTCCAAAAAAAAAAAAAATACATTTTCATAATAACAATAAGATTTCAAGTTTTTTCACAACATTTCAAGTTTTTTCTAAAGATTTCACGTTTTCTTTTAACTTTTCAAGTTTTTAAGGAATATTTCAAGTTTTGTCAACATTTCAAGTTTTTACATAAGATTTCAAATTTTGTCGACATTTCAAGTTTTAATAGAAGATTTCAAGCTTTTGAACTAGTGAAACCTGAAATCTTCTAGAAAAAACTTAAAACCATATTTTATTTGGTTTTTCACAAAACAAATTCAAAAGTGATGTAATAATGCTAATACCATGTTAAAATACTTGCTTACAACTCAATTAATGAATAAATGAAAGATAATTGATCGAACCATGATAACACTAGATTTCGAGTCCCCTTTCTTATGCTTATTGCTTAATTTTCGACTAAGATCAAGTGTTTAATGGCTCGATTAAGTGTATTTACAGGATTTTATATTAGGGGCATCATATGGGAGTTATGAGTGAAGATTGAGACCCAAAAGAGCTGAAAATTAGAAACTTGGACAAAATGACACAATATGTCGCTGTCATGATTTTCGTCATGGGAGACCGCGACACACCACGTGACAATAACTTTTCTAAAGTGTCGTTTGTGATGTCATCATAAAAGACCGCGACATGTCGTCATGGACAACCGCGACATACATTGAAGCGACAGTCCACCAGCATGCGTTTCGAGGCTGATTTCTGACCTATTTTTGGACCCATATAAATACCCATCTTATATTTTGGTAAAAGATCATCACCCACACGAAATTTTAGACACTTTCACCCCTCCATCACCATTCTTGGACAACTTTCCCATCCATCCATCTTGAAACTTGGAAGGCAAGAAGAGGAAGCTTACAAGTCAAGGAACCTCAATGACCAACATTGGTTTCTTCTTTCACTCTTCTTTGTTTTATTTCCTTTCTTTGATGTGTAACTAATTCTGAGTTAGGAGATTAATATAAACCAATTGAACAACTCCCTGTAATCCTATGGTCTATACTTATTAATTAATGACATTGGTAGTCTCTTTTATTATAATACTTGCTCTAATTTCTTCATCTATATTCAAATGAGACCTCAATGAATGTTTGTGTTAGGATTAGTTAATTTATGATGTTGAGGGTTAGATGTGGGTGACCATCCCATTTAGTCCTTACCTACAAGCTTAATAATTGAGAAAATTTTCATATGCATGACCATGCTATGTGTGATTTGGTTTAGAGTTTTTAATTAGAAACTAATTCTAACCCTTACTCATTACATGATCTTGTGTGAGTAATAGAAAAGATTAGGTGCTTCATGAAACAAACCCTATCAATTGGAATTATGTGCTTTAATGAGACTTATGGATTACATTGAGAAGTTTAATTATGTTGCATTAATTCCCTAGCATTCCTTCATATTCATATATTTTCGTGTGAGTTTTTGAGTAATTTAGTTATTTGATTTTGCATATTAGTGAGTAAAAATTACCAACCCAAGACAATCATTATGCCATTTAGTTTTCATGCACTTAGAGTAGGATTTAATTAGATTAATTAGTGTTCAACTATTAGAATCACCGATCCCAGTGAACGAACTTTCTTTAAATTGATTAAAAGATCAAAAAAATACTGCAATCAATATTTGCACACCTTAAATCGATTTAGAGCAAATCGAAAAAGTTTTTCTTCAACACTTCTTCAAATCTTCAACACGATTTCGAGATCAAACCATCCTCTAGTTAGTCGATTTGCAGGAACAACAATAGGAATTCGTGGGGAAGAAGGAAGAAGCCGGTAAAAATAATGACAAAACAAAATAGAAAAAATAATGTTGGGGGTATTTTTATAATTTACGGATATACGTTGAATTTTTTTTTAAGAAAATATGGTTAAAAGCGATTAAACTTTCATATATGGTTAAAAACAGATTTCTCATGTTAGATGTGGTCATTTTTAGTAATTTCCACTAAAAAAGTTTAATACAAAGGAAATTGCTTAGAAAAAAAAAATTAAATTCAAATCGGATTTAATTTTACATGCTAAAATATACAAAATATAATATTACATTACATGTTGAAATATCAAAAAATAAAATTTTACACGTTGAAATTTATAAAATGAATTTGCTAAAAGCATGAGAGGGCTGTTTTGGTCAGCTCATTGCTAAAGCTGATAAAAAAAACACTAAAATTAGAGTAATGCTATTGGCACACCCACAACTAAACTATTTATACTCCACTTTTTAAATTATTTAGTATTTTTTTCTTTATTAAATTACTTAAATAGATATACATTTTTTATTAAAAAATATTGTACAAACTAAAACTAATAAAACCCCACTTTCTTTATTTCAAAATATTAATGACAAAAACTTTAATGACATAGATTATTTTAAATCATTGAATGTTTACTATTTATATTTATATTTATATTTTCTTTGGATCTCGATTTCATGTTTCCCATGTTTAGTATTTATTGATTTATTAAGACTTTTATTTATATTTTCTTTCGGATCTCGATCTCATGATTACCTTGTTAAATTAGTATTTATTGATTTTATTGTTTCACACACACACACACACACATATATATATTTTCTTCTCAATTCCAGATACATGTTTGCTACTTTTTTTTTCTCTCGGTTTATTTTATTTCAGATCTTTCAGGTATACGATAATTTGTATCAAATTTTTTGTAGTGTTTATTCCGGATCTTCTAAAATTAGTATAATGTTATTTATAAAAAAAAATAACGAAATTGCACCAAGAAAACATAATCTCTGACAAAACGAAATCACACCAAAACCCTAACTCAATCGCTAAAAATAAAAGCCATCAGATGATTAACAATTCAACCAACTACAAAAAAAAAAATGCATCTAATAAAGAAGATTTTACCAAGAAATAAGAAAAAAAAAACAAGTCCTGCTAATGGATGTGAGAAAACTATATATAAAGATTAGAGATGAAGTGTATTTTTTTTTTAAAAAAAGAAGATATGAGGTGTATTAACTTTGAAAAATAAGTAAAAGGGTAGTTAAGGAAATAAATCAAAAAAATTAATAAAACCATATAATTTTATATAATTAAAGAGTGGTGCTATTTGCACACTTACGGTTGAACTATTAAAACCCCATTTTTAAAATTATTTAATATTCATTTTTTTCCTTTATCAAATTTCTTAAATAGGCCTACAATTTTTATTAAAAAGAATACCGAACAAAATAAAACTAATAAAACCCTCACTTTCCTTATTTCAAAACCCTAATAACATATATTATTTCAAATAATTGAATATTTACTATTTTTGTTTATATTTTTTTTTTCAGATCTCAATCTCATATTTTCTATTTTTAGTATCATTTTCCTTATTTCAAAACCCAAATCATTGAATGTTTATTATTTTTGTTTTTTTTTTCTTCAGATCTCAATCTCATATTTCCTATGTTTAGTATTTTTATTTTATTTTATTGTTCCACATGTTTTTTTTTATTTTTCTTTTCAAATTTCAGATTCATGTTTGCTATTTTTTTTCTCGTTTTTTTTTATTTTAGAGTTTTTATGCATTCAATGATCTGTATCCACACCAAGAATCGCAACCAAGAAAACATAATCTCTAACGAAACGAAACCACACCGAAATCCTAATTCAATCGCTAATAAATATCATGAAATGATCAATATCACACTCACAATCTACCACAAACAATTCAATCGATTACATGAAAAAAAAAACCCGTCTAATAAGGATGACTTCACCATGATAATAATAAAAAAAAAACAAATATGGATGTGAGAAAACTGTATATAAATATTAGAAAAGTGTAATTTTTTTTAAAGATATATGGTGTATTAAGTTTGAAAATATGTAAAAGGGTAATCCAGGAAATAAATTAAAAAATTTAATGAAACCATTTAATTTTATATAATTAAATTAAAATTTTAGAAGTTGGGGCATACATAGTTTAGGGGGGGGGGGGGGAATCAAAATTTTTAAAAGTGAGACATAAATAATTCAGTGGTGATGTGCCAATAGCACCGCTCCTAAAATTATTAGAGATGGTTAAATTTAGAATCCCCACTGATTTTAAGGTCAAAAGTAACAATTTCATCTTAATTCATATTCATTTCAAATAAAATTAATTAATAATTAACATAAAAAAAATGTATAATTGTACATTTTAAAGTTCAAAAACTCTAACAAATTATAAAATTTAAACATCAGCTTTAATACAAACATAAATAAAATCATCCCAAGATTTGAAATAAAATTTTAACAATTTATTGTAACAAAATACAACAGCACTCAAATTTGCTCATTGTTCATGTGTGATTTATTGTAAACAATGAATTTTCGAATCTAGAATCCAATCCAATTAAATTGTCAAATTCAAATGAAGGCGATGGAAATCCTATTAGAATGCTTTCGATACTGCACCCCCCTTTATTTATTGACCATTGTCCAAAAGAAACTTGGAATATTGCTATCTCTGAAGAAAACAATTTCTGGGTTTGATTGATTTGTAATGGACGGTGGAGATCAACTTCACAGAGCAAGTTCATCGAGATGGATGAACAACTCCATAGAAGCATTTACAAGGGCCTCTTCAAGGGAAGAAGATGATGAAGAAGCTCTGAAATGGGCTGCACTCGAAAAACTGCCAACTTTTTATCGTTTGTGGAAAGGAATCCTGACTTCTTAGCGCGGCAGTGGTGGCAGTGAAATCAATGTGAGCAATTTGGGGTTCCAGTAAAGAAAAAATTTGATTGACAGGTTGGTGAATGTTGCAGAAGTTGATAATGACAAGTTCTTGTTGAAGCTAAAGAATCGCATTGATAGGTACATATATATATTTTTTTTCTTTTTATCATGCAAATAATAGATATGTACGTACAACTTTTTATGTGTACATGTATGTTTATGTTTGTGAAAGTAAATGCGATACATAAAACGAATTCGGATCATTACCGCTTATCATACGGAAATCCGAATTCTAATGGAAATGGGATCGAACATCTAGGATTATACCATCAGTCGGAGGACGATCATACGATCGAAAAGTCCCATCTGATCAAAATTTATATACCCACATTTTAATCTTGGATGGAAGAAAATTCTCATGAATTTCTCTGCATCTTTTTTTTGTACTTCTAACTTTGTATTTTGTTCTCTGATGAACACATGCACATATACATTATTATTACATGTGATACTCTCTTGCATACAGCCTGTCTCTGCATTGCACATATAATACTTGCAATATCAGACCAACCATGCACACACCAAAATACATTTCCATGCATACTCAAATACAACCACATACACACATTCAATTACGTTGTTGTGTCTTCTTATGTATATATATATATATATATGATAGTTGACTGTTACATAGGCTTTTGAGATTCTATTTCGGCTGAAATTTTAGCCATACACAAAGCTGCGGATCTATGTGTCAAAACTCCAGCCTTGCATGGAAATCAGATTCTTCTTGTTAGTGACTCAAAGACCGCTGTGTCCTGGATAAATGGAGAAGGAATAGGAAGTTTGAAGCATGTCAAACACATTTTTGATGTTCGTGAATGGCTTAATTTTCTTGGAAACGTTATGGTGATTTTCAATTCAAGGTCTTCGAATTCCTCGGTTGATGCTTTGGCAAGACAAGGGTCTAGTTCTGGTGAAAATTCATTGGTTTGGGATTTTCCTTAAGTTTGGTCCAGTGTTGTTCTTCTGGTCAGGCTGGTTTTGTTTGGTTTTTGGTTTTGTTTTCATTTTCGTGTGGTCACGTTCTGGGTTTTGTTTTGTTTGCTTTGTACAGTTCCTATTCTGGTTTTGGTTTGATGGCTCTTGCCCTGTATCTGGATGGTTTTGCTTTGTGCTTCTAGCCCTTTTCGGCTCTATAATATGACTGTTAAAAAAAAAAAGATAGTTGACTGTTACAAAATTGCTCATGCAATTATTGGTGCATAGGCTCATGCTTGGGTTTTAAGTACATGGATTTTGGGCTCTCCATGTATTGCTTTTGATCTTGGTCCACTTGGATGTATAATGGGTCTCCAACCCATGCCCAAATATATTAACATCTTCCACTCGCACAAATGAAGCCAACACAATTAAGTTACCACAAACCCATCATGGGTGCACAATTATTAATCAACACCTGCCACTCCCCAAATAGCGTAAGATTTGATATATATAAAGAAGCCTTTAAACATTTAAACACAAGTATTGCCATCATTATCAAAAATGTTCATACTGGTAAATGCATCGTGTGACCTATGTGTTGGAACCTCGTTCACCGGTCACGCAGCGAAATTAGGTTTTAAATTTTTTATACAGATCATAATCTGTATCTAGGACCAGTGAACTTGGGATCGTAATTATTTTTAGAACTCATACATACAATATGTATACATAGGAAATTGTAATCAATATAATCAGAAGAAGAAAATCTTACCAACGTTTGGAGGCTCATTCATTTTACGATATGCTCCTGTCTGAGCCAATCTTACCAACGTTTGGAGGCTTCTTTACTTTACGATGTGCTCCTGTCTGAACTACTCGATCTTCCTCTCTATCTCTCGGGACTGGTAACTGCGAGTGGACGCGTCACGTACTCAGGAACTTGAATGGAGGATGTAAAGAGAAACCTTGGAAACCCTTTCTTCAATATCAGTACACAACACTTGCACAATATCACACATTTGCGTCTCACGCACACGAAGCTAAAATCAATTAGCTAATGCGTGTATCAGTATATTGATATCACGCAAACCCTTACAAAAAAAAAAACAACCTTTTTGAATTGATGATTTATTGATTTCTAGGTGTGGTGTTGTTTCACGTGAACCATCTATTTGCATTATATGTAAATTCCTTTTATTATAAGTGTTGTTGCACTTGTACCAATTTGCATCACATGCAAATTCTATTTTGTTGTTTCTTTTTTTGTTATTAATTCAAGCACACGTGTTTGTATAGGATACAAACAATGAAGGATACAAACAATGATATATGTGCATTGTTTTATCTTCTTTTTAAATATAAAAAATATATATCATATATATATATATATGTATATTTATATTTTGATAAAACTAATCAATTTAAATCTTTTAAGATATCTCATATCTTTAAGGATATTAATCAATTTGTTTTGAATTCAAACTCTTTAAATTTAAAAATAAATATCTAATTTAATAAAAATAAAATAATCAAATTATTTTATCTTTAAAAAATTAAGTATCAATCAACATCCTCCAATTAATGATTAATTAAACAATTAAATGATCTAATTATTTAATTTACAGAATCATTAATATTCATTAATTAAATAATCTCATTATTCAATTAATTCCCAAATAAATACGTGTCACTTTCGTAACACAATCAATAGGACAATTCAATTAATTAACCGTGACCTCTGTTACCTAAATCGATCGGGCTAGCAAGGGGACCTAATGGACACACAGTATTTTGAGCTCCAATAATCCTCATAAATAATTAATTAAACTCTTTAATTAATATTTCACAATTATTAACTTCGGTGTTATTCCACTAAAAACCCAAAGCTGCACTTTCACAACTGTAGACGCTTTTACACAGACCGATACAACTCGGTGTCCATCGATATAGCTATTACATATAGTGTGATCCTCCACGGTAGTTCATAATTAGAGCTGGGTTATAATGTCCGTTATACCCCTCTAATTAAATATATCCTTTAAGTACTGTTGATTTTATAATGAACACTAAATCCCATTTCCTCACGAAACTAGGAGAGCGCTCATATTGTCCAATCTCTGAATCAACCCTTAAGGGAACTACCATATACTTCTCACAAGAATGAGTGGATTCCACTATTGTATACAAACCTTCTCAGCCACAAGTCAAACTACAATCCTAAAATACGGAGTATATTGATTAGGAAATGAATCCGACCTCACCCATGGTATATCAAATACTACGATCTAACCTGAAGGAGTCGATAAGACACTCAGGATTAAGATCACCCACATATAGCCATCACTAGTTGATATATATGAATCTCATCGGTAAACGGATATTGGTGAGAGATTCATATAGATCATGACCTAATCCTATATGATCACATCATACAAGGTGCCTCAATTCCCATATCTCATATGAATGATTCAGGATAGAATCACCGTACATTACGGAATGGACCGCAGTTATAGATTAACTACAAATAAATACCCAGCTTTATTTGCTATCTATGGACTCTTTATATTGTACATCTCTTACTATATTCATCCGTATATGACACTCATATACACAGTTCGATATTACATCCAGCAATCTTGGATGTTAAATAAATGCACAAGTTATAAAATAAACAACACAATAAGAATGAATTGAAATTTTCATTTTATTTATTTCATAAATCCATTTACAAATTACATTTTTAGGGCATAAACCCCAACACTATGAACAATCAATAATATAAAAGGGAGCTAATAATCTCAAATGTAAATGCTCTATTTACAAGAGATAATATTGTTCATTATTGTATCCTAGATTTAATTTATAATTTTTATCAGTCTAAAGCATAATTAATCCTTCAAAAGCTATTCTTGACTTTATCACATTTCATGTATTCACAATTGTAACAAATACAATTGTCGACCAATGAATACATAAGTCAGATAAAAATTCATTAAATCTTCTCATTTCATCTCTATCTTTCTGTCTCCAGAACAACTGCTACCCTAGACGTGCCTCATAGACTGAGTTATCATAGCCATATAAATAACACGCTAAAGGTGCTAACATTATCCTGTCACTTCAAGATAGAGTGAATGGTCATAAGAACACTGTTTGAAGTTAACTTAATACTTCAGTGGAACTTACACAATTAGGAAGCAGGGATTCATTCTCTCATCTCCCACATTAGTCACGTATAGCACACATAGTATGAAACACATGTTACAGTTGATTTCATTCTAAATAAAAATGCATATGTTTTTATATTATTCACTGTACAGATCTTAGTCTAGTCACAACTCTTGTGACTAACCTGAGTTCTTAAAAGCTCGCCTCTCTCTGGTGCCATATTAAGATCTCACATTTAGCTTGAATCAGGTATCAATGATAGTGGGGTCTATCATGATCGGTTCTAAAATATATTAGTATATTTATTATGAACCTTATCTTGACAACGTCAAAACGACATATTCATATATACTAGCTCCACGAGAATATATCATAAATATTCTCTAATATATGTGTCTCATCTCAGCTTGCTACCTCAGCAATAGAGGTGACCGCTTGCTATCTCAAACGGTCTCAACCTGACGACATATTTCTATTACATTATGTGTGTAATTATGCTAGCATTAACAATAACTTTGCTTACTATTAAAGTTATGTCACGATCCTCTCAATATAGGATTATATTGGTATACATTCACCAATCTTGTGGCATAATTTCTATTGGGCCTTGTACATATCACAATGTACACTAATTAGTTGGTCATACTTTCAAGGTATGTCATAATCCTCTTGACAACATCTCAATGTTGTAATCAAGGATTATATTGGAATCCACTCACCAATCTTACGACGTAACTAATAATAGACTTTATACATATCACAATGTACATGAGACTCTGTATGGTAATAACATGAGGAACTTGTAATTAATAACTTGATCTTATAGAGTTTCACGGAACACATTGAGGCTAAGAGTTTATAATTTCACAATAGGAGTATCTATGAGCTTTTAATTTCTCATTCCGAATCAACTCTCACTCCTAATAAATATAAGCCACATTACTCATATAAAATCTCAAAGAAATTTGAGAATTATCATTTCATTATAGTTTTACAAACTCTTCATTATTTCTAGCCAAGACATATAGCCCATATATATAGATAATATAAAAATTATCCTTAACCTATTTAGTGTACTTACCATGGTTATCTTTAGTCATCATTAATTTGTAAGACATTACAACTTGAAATAAAAGATACAACTTTCTAGAGAATTGTTTCAAACCATACATTAAGTAAGCACACTTATGTGCTATTGGTCTTTTGAAACAAAAAATTATAGGCTATTCCATGTAAATCTCTTCCTCTAGTTCTCTACCGAGAAGTACAATCATTACATCCATCTGATGTAATTTTAGGTTCAAATATGTGACTAGTGCTAGAATAAGGAGTATGGAAGAAAAATTTACTTCCAAAGAATAAGTTTCTTCATTTGCAATTAATCGCGCCTTATACCTCTCATTAGTACTTTTCGCCTTACGTATGACATATGTGGAATCCATACGTTCATATTGGTTTAATGACCAGGCGGTAAGTGAACCAAGTCTCGGACATGATCATTTTTCTAGACTCCATCTCCCCTTTCCATTGCTTTCGTCACTTAGTAGATAGAAGTGATAACTCAATTATAAAATCTTTGGCTCATCACAGTCAAGTGAAGGAATCATTAAAACTTCCCTTTCAATCTTCAAAAGATGACATGGGATAATTTTGTGATTATTTTCACGAGTTGGTAAATTATTATGGTGGATGATTCAATAGCTGTTTCACTCCCACTAGGGATGAAAGATCCATACGGATTTCTACTCCCACTAGGGTATAGATCTCCACTTCCACTTCCACTTCCACTCTCACTTCCACTCCCACTAGGGATGGAGGATCAAGTTAACTTTTAATTTACCACTACTCGCGTATTAACGCAGATAATCTAATTCTAAAAATTAGATATCTATATTAAATTCACTTCTTCTAAGAAATCCATTCTCTATTAATGACATCTTGTGATTCTAATTCAGTTACACTTCTATCTAATTATACACCATAATTTATTTAATCATTTGGAATGCACAGAGTATCAAACAAAGATACAACTTCTCTTCTTGCATCCAATTTCACATTTCTATGAGATGGATTATAAACATAATTTGCATACCCACAGGGTTGTAGGTTAGTCAGACCAGGCTACCTACCTGTCCAGAATTCATATGGTGTAGAAGTGTTTGATCAAATGGAACATGATTAAGTAAGTAGGCAACAATTAACATATCTTCTAGTAAGATACTAAATAATTCTCTTGCGCCATCATATATTTAACCATTTTCAATAGTATTTAATTCCTTCTTTCCGCTACACTATTTTGTTACGGAGTTCTAGGAATAAATAAATATCTTTTTATATCTTTCTTACTAAACAATTTCTTGAACTGTTCAGAAAGATATTTATGCAATCGGTTTATTCTTTTAAACTTAAAAAAAAATTATCATCTAATATGATCCTCAACCAAACAATTTGAATGCAATTCAATGCTTTCGATTTATGAGAGATCAAATAGATATGATAGAGACGTATAAAGATATTAATAAATGTAACCAGATATGAAATTTCATGTCTAGTCTTTACATTCATTCAATCACAAATTTAATAATAAATTAGTTACAATGAAATTCTGGATCTATTTCCTTATTAAATGGTTTTCTAGTTGTTTTTCTTACTAGATAATTTGCATGGCCTGTAAGATAAATGAGTACAATTAGTTTATCTGACTAATATACTCATTCTATCTAATCTAACATTACTTAATCTAGCATGTCGAAATTATCAGCATCATTACCATTGTAATGATTGAAAAAACAAACATAATTATAACTATCTCTATTAGCGTATAATACTATAAACCATTAAACAACTATCAAGTACCATATGAATATAATTTGCTAAAATAATATTCTTATAGCTATCATGATCAACAATGATAACCCGAATTGATGAGGATAACCGTAGACACTAAAATCCAGTTAGATCTCAAATGTATATTAGAACATCATGGAGAACGAATTTAGGCTACCATGCAAACCCAGTTTGTAGGTGCTTAACTCCTAAAAATTGTTCTAACACATTTACATCTTGTCTCTAAATATCTGACTTTACTCAAAGTGTGTTTTACAGTTTCTTTTTGGATGGTATATCTTTACTTATCTACTATCCACAAAGGGCGAGATTCAAAAAGAAAATACCTAACCAGAAACTTAAGCATAACTTAATAAATTCTTGAGTATGAGTTTTACTCTTTTCGACTCAATGTATTTATAAGTGAAAATGACCCGGCTTGCCATAACTGCAACAAGCTATTTTAGTTTTGTCCTTCCTCAATTCGTTATCCATCAACTTCTTGCATATTCCGACCCAAGATTAAGTGGCTATGATTGGATTCTCTTCCCTTTTTGGAAATATCTATTTCCACTAATATGCTCAAAACTAAAAGTTTTGTACAAGGTGGAATCTTTCATATAAAATTGGCTAGAAGCCTAAGACTCCTCTAATGCTCATCTTTTACTACCGAAATGAAGCGATTGATACATGTCAGATTAATTTTATATATTCCAACTATCAAAAGAGATTAGATCGCTTAGTCGATATATTATGTTTTCTATCCTTATTAGAGGTTGCCACTACTTTTGGCACTTCATATAAGAACTTAAAAATTGATACCGTACTTACTAAAATCTTAGTAATAAAAATACTACTAAAATTGTCTTTTAAGCCAGACTCTGAAAGGTAAACCAATTTACTTAAATCCTATTGTACTTATAAAACATACATGTGACGCTACTATTTAAGTTATTACGTAACATAATGCGAGTAATTTAACTTCTAGCTTGATAAGACTTCACATCTTGTATGTTGAGCAGATAAGTACTATACCGTGGTTTAATCATGATTCATGATTTAGTCTCAAGAGATTCGTACTCTTAAAATATACTAAACCTTATTGTATCTTTATTCCCTAAATTACAAGATTTAGTTTATAGCTATCAAATTGGCCACAATATTATAGATATATAATCAAGATTTTATGTTAATATATGTAGAGACATACAATCTACTATACAAGCATGTTAACTTCAAAAAATACACACATTTAATTTTGCTGCATGATCGGAACGATTTATATACCTATTTGAGGTCCCCATTATCTCCCTTTTGTTCTTTTTTTCGAGTATATTTTGGTATTTTATGTGTTTGTGAGTCTTGTGTAGGTACATGTTCCCTACGGAAGGTATTTGAGCTTAATTGAAGAGTTTTTGAGGTTAAAAGAAAGAATTTAGAATAGTTTATGTAGATACCCCAACTTTGAAAGGTCATATCTCTCTTCTCCTATCGAACTACATCTCCTATAACCACTTTTCGGAAATTCCCGAAGGTCTTCTTTCCAACGCACTTTACAGATTGCGATTCCAAGGTTTGTAGAGAAAGTTATGACCGTTTTCGTAATGGTGCGCAAAGGTGTGGTACGCAACCGCGCGAGACCAATTTGCGTACCGCACTTCGTACCACATTTTTTGGCAGTAGGTTCCAAAAGTGATGTGCGGTACGTCTGTTGATGCGTACCGCATGACGTACCACATATATGGGCAGAAATACATTTTTTGGCCATTTTTTGAAGGGTATTCTTGTCTTTTTACCCCAATATCTTACCCTAACTTCCAAGCCTATAAATAACCCACTTTCTCTCCTCTTTTCAGACCTCTCTTCCCCTATTTTCCCTTCTCACGCCCAAACTCTTTTTCTCTTCATCTTCTTCATACTTCTTCATCATCTTCACTAAGAAAATAGAGATTCAAGCTCCCATGGAGGTTTTTCCTCCACGGGAGTTCACCATACACCTTCACCGCCCTTTTTCACTTCCTCCATCACAATTTAGAGTAGATTGCAAGGAGAATAGGAGGGGTCTATGACCAAATTCGAGCTAGGCATGAAAAGGAGCTCTTGGAGGGTTTTCTTTAAGGGTTGTAACTTCTTTTACTCATTCTCTTTGTATTTCTTATTTTCTTAATTGATGTATTTCACCAATTTGGGGATATTGTAAACCTACACTTGTGTAATAAATGTATTGATTGTTCTTAAATTCATTTGGGTTTTGTTTTGCTCTTTGATATATGTGTTTTTATGCTCTTAATATGAAACGTATGTGTATGAATTGTTAGAAATCAATATGTGTCCATGATTGAGTTTAGGAGTAGTTGTAATTTATAGTAGAAATTAAATACTCATGATTGTTGATTGATTGATAGATGACTTGAAATTTCATGTATTGAGTAATTTGAGTAATAGGGATTTTAGCCCCAAAGAGTAGAAAAGGTTTCAGTTCAAGCTTTTAGTTGCTAAATTGACTTTGGTTCATATCCTTGTTCTTAATGGGTCTTTATATTAAGACACGATTATCCATCCACGTGACACGATTGGATGATGAATTGATTGTGGGAAAATTCCCTAATCAAGAGGATGAACCTTTAATCTAAAATGAATGTTCTTAATGATATAACAATCACATTGTTGCATGTAGTTGTTAGGTAAACTTTGTTTCCCATGTTTAGCCATCTTGGGGAGTTGACTAAACCAAATCTTTGACCTAAAAGTAAAGTCCACCGACATTTTCTTGTGCTTGTGTTGTTATATGGATGTTTTGAGTGCTTAAAGCCTTTTCTTAATTGATCACTTTGTAATTGCTCCATGGTTAGATGCTATGTACCGAGAGGAGACGCGTTTGACAATGCTTAGATAAATATTCACTATGCTTGACTAGAAAGTGCTAGAACCACTAGACTAACGTATAAGGTTCGATTTGCATTCCACGTGCTTAATGGGTTCATATATATTGTCTGGATTGCTCGAGAGAGATTTCGGGTGTTTAAGGATACTATCTCTAAGACATCGAGAGAGATTAGAGATTAATTAAGGGGATACGAGCCTATGTATACTTGCACATTTGAGGATTAGGTGAGTCTAGAATGTAATTAGGAGGATTGACACGGTTAAGTCGTTTCCCTAGTGTAACCACATTTCATGCATATCTCCATTCCATCTATCATTGTATATATCATTTATATAAGTTATTTAGTTATATTATTATTCACTTTTCCTCACACGCAACACACGAGTCCGCTTGGAGTGTTGTAATAATAGCTAGAACTAGAGGCGATCGGTGAATCCCACCTCCTTGTAGATCGATCCCTTGCTTGCCGTTGTACTAGTCTCTGTGACTTGCGCCCTTGCGAGGCTGAACTTAAATGTTCATATTTGACGACACTGCAACGACGTGTTCCGATCATTGTAAACACAAACCGAACAAATGATGAAACAATTTAAGGAACATAATCGAAAAAGTCATTAAAGCGTCTAATTACCATCTGTTTCCAAAACTTTAACCATCAAAAATTCAGTACTTTCCGTAAAATTCTAATTTTAATATTGTACTCAATAATTTAGAATTCCCAAAATAGGTGATCCTATCAATAACAAAATAATACAACGCACAAGTCCCAAAAATATATATTATGGGTCAAACCGTTTTACTACAAAGTAAATAAACCAAAATTATTTACCATAGAAAAGTTTATTAAAACAACAATATTTTCTAAAAAAAATATGGGACTTTACATGCTATTCATTCTATACGTTTCATATTTATATCATTCACCACTAAGAAAAACTCTTTAAGTCTTCACAACTCATCTAATTGTCATTTTCGAAAAACATTGGTCCTCTTTTGCATGTGCAATAACTCATGTGCCTAGCACTATGAATATTCATTACGGATGTAGTAGATCGCCTCACATTCCTAACAATGTAACGCTCCTCTTCGATTTCTAGTTCACACTCTATATAACCAAAATATATCGTGGTACCTTACTCTAGCTTTTTCAACCTTATAGATATATTAACTCTTCAGGAAATTTCATTAAAAGACTATCCAGTGCATCTCTCCACATAAAAGCACAAGTCATTGACTGCGGCTATATGTCATTAATAAGATTCATGAAATCTTCTCCATTAAGACATATGAGATAATGTATATTTATTAAAAAAAATTCTAAATTACTTAGAAAAAATTATATTTTAATAACCTTGTACATTATAATAAAATTTCTTTTTCTCGATTTCATAATTAGTTAGACGGAGAATTCTAAACGAAGGTTTTTCAATATACATAGCTCCCACTGAAGCTAAATTTCGGTGGTCAAATTTTTACAGGAAAATTCCACAACCGTTAGAAAATAGTGTTGAAATTCCTGATGGAAAATTCCGCGATGGCTGAAAATACCAACAAAAACCGTCTATGGAATCCGTATCAGAAACTGCACCGGAGACTGTCATCAGAAATCGTAACTAGAAACTGTCACCGAAAATCATACTGAAAACTGTCATTGGAATCCACACCAAAAATTTTCATATAAAACCGCACCAGTAACCTTCAATGGAATCCGTGCCAGAATCCGTCTCTAGAAAAAAAACCTCATCCGGGATTTGTAGGGCATTAATTCAGTTTCCATTGGAGCGAAACAAATCAATGAAATTATTAAATAAAAATAAAATAAAATAAAATAAAATGAAAAATATTTTTTTTGAATTTTTTCTCACCGGAAAACTACCATTGATCGCCGAGAAACCATTTGTGGTTGCCAAAAAACCGCATTTGATGGTTGGAAACCACTTATTGGACGCAGAAAAAGTATCCGGCCGTCAAAAAATTGGCCGGCGGAGAACTGGAACCGATAATTTCCGGTCCTATCGATGATGTTGTGGCATGATGATGTGGCACCGACAAATGCTCCGGTTACCAACAACAGCCAGAAACCATCACTAGAAACCGTTGATGATTTTCTTGACAAACACGTCTATGCCACATGCCACGTGTCACAATGACATAAAGATGCCATGTATCACCGTCTGATGTGTACATGTATCAAAAGCATAACCACTCAAGCCTGCTATGCCCCAACGCCCACTCGCACTGGAGGAGAGTGAGACAAACACGCCGTCTTTCAAGACTTTCCTGATCACGAGACCACCATCATCCGACTCCAAATTTAAGTTTAATTCCATTTGTATAAGGGGTGAAGCGCACTCTCCGCTCATAGGTGCGGGGAACATGTTCTTCATGTTCTTCACCCACATTCAACCTCAAAACTTGTTTCCAGATTTTAATCTCAAACAGAAAGTATTTGAAATTGTTTTTCAATTTCGTTTCTAATCCAAATTATGCAAATGACCTGTCATTGGAAAGCTCTCGGAAGGCTCTATCTAATGGTACCATGGTCGTAGAGAAATAATAAAAATGACAATGAGTTTCAAACCCCTAACAGACACGGAATTCATATTTAATTCTTCAAAATTCTCCAAATTTTGAAGTTATCACATTGCAAGCAAATCCAAAACATATTATTATGTATATATGCATACAAATATTCCAGAAAAATGAAATTAAACATTTGCATATGTGTGATGCCACTAGAGTTCATTTATTGTTCTACAAACAAAAATAAACATCCTAACATGGCATATACTACCAGAATACAGTCCCAAACATATGATTTGATACCAATGAAAGTAAATTCGATACATAAAACGAATTGGGATCATTACCGTTCACCATACGAAAATTCGAATTTCACCGGAAGAGGGATCGAACACCTGAGATTGTACCACCAGTCGGAGGACGATCACACGATCGAAAAGTCCCATATGATCACAGTGCATATACACACACTTTGATCTTGGATGGGAGAAAATTCTCTCTTTAATTTCTCCACATCTTTTTTGTGTGTTTCTAACTCTGTATTTTATTCTCTGATGAACACATGCACATATGCATTATTATTACATGCAATACTCTCTTGTACACAGTGTGTCTTTGCATTGCACATATAATACTTGCAATATCAGATCACTTATGCACACACCAAAATATACACACCAAAATATGTTTCCATACATACTTAAATACAGCCACATACACACATTCAATTATGTTGGTGTGTGTCCTCTTATGTGTTTTTTTCAAAGTCAACTTTATTCAAGCACAAATGCTGCAAAACAACACAAAATAGCTAACAAAGCAGCAAACAAAAAGGAAAACAACACAGAAACAGGGCAACCAAAACGAGCCCCAACCGTAAAACAAAAACACAGGGAGAAACCAAAAACAAGACCCAGACTCAAACACACCAAAACAAGCTATCCCCAACACTCGATGCTCCTTTTTTAGCCAGGAAATCAGCCATTGAATTGGACTTTCTGAATAAAAAATCACATAAACAAAACTAGACAAACTGATAAATTACGGATGTCGCCAATTGTCTGCGCATGCTTTAAGCTACCAGGACCATCCTTATAAATCATTGAAACAGCCATGTTGCAGTCGTTCACCACAACAATGGTCTTGCCAACCAACTCGGGCCTAGAGCCACAAATCCGACAAGTTCTCGCAATAGCCAAAACTTCAGCCGTGAAAGCATCTTGAGAGCCAATATTATCTGAAAAGGTGCATATGATGTTCTCTCTATGGTTGCGGAGGACCCCACCTATACCAGCCAGACCCGGGGAACCTTTCGCAGACCCATCAACATTAAACTTGAAAGAATCAATATGAGGTGGTGACCATTCCTCGTTCCCAGCCAGCTTCCTTTTTCCAGCTATCAAACAGCTTTCTTGAATATTCAACAACATGTGCATTATTGGATCGGTCGATCCCCCACCCAAGTATTTGAACCACCACGCAACCCTAAACCTCACCATATCTTGCGCATGACAAGAGACAGCCTCCATATATTTGAAAACCTTGTTGTTCCTTGACTCCCAGATTGTCCAAACAATTGCGAAAAACAATGAACTCCACACTCTCTTAAGATTTTTCTTAAAACAGAGCCCATTCCACCCCTTCCACCAGTCAATTAAGGAAAGAGAAGAACAAGATTCCACCCCTACCAACTCATGCAGAGTTTCCACAGAGACCACGACCACGACCACGACCACTTACATAAGAGAAACAAGTGGTCTATAGATTCCTCAAAACCACATCACAAAGGACAAAACAAATTAAATCCACTAAACATCGCAAATTTCTTAAGGACTTTTGTAACCAACACTCTGCCATGAAGTAATTGCCAAACAAAAATCTCTATTTTTGGGGGGCAAAAGCCTTTCCACACTCCTCCAAAGATCACCTCCTTACCTGCATTCTTCGTTTGAAAATAATTCACAAACAACTTAACAGAGAAGTTACCGTTTGCACTATGAGCCCAACCTATTATATCCTGGCAAGCTTCTCGAATTGACACACTCTGAAAAAACTATTTACAGCACACCCACTAGTCTATCTCCTAATTAAACAAAGGTCACCTAAACAATATCTCCCATTGACCATCCAAACCCTCCTTTTTCTAATAGTCTTTCACCTTACCAGACTTATTACTAGCTAAAGAATATATTTTTGGAAAGGCCACCCTCAAAGGAACCCCTTCCACCAAAATGTCCAACCACAACCTCGCTCTTCCTCTTTACCCACCACAACATTTATACCCTCTTCCAGAATCTTTGTTGACCTAGTTCCTTGCTCATACAAGCTTCCCACAACTTTTATGAAAGTCGAGCTATTTACCCCACAATTCCAGTCCCATCTCAACACATCTGATGACACTCCATAGTTAACACATAACACTTTTTTCCATAGAGAAGCCTCTTCCCAAACCTCCAAACCCATTTTGCCAACAAACCTAGATTTTTCTACAGAATTAAACCTATACCCAAACCTCCCTCTTGCTTGCTCTTACATAACAAATCCAATTTCAGCGAATGGGTATTCTTCTTATACCCCTATCACCCCAGAAAATATTTCTCAACACTCTCTCAAACTTGTTAGCAACACCCTTCGGCATTTTGAACACTGATAAATAATATACAGGCATGCTTGACAACACATATTTTTGAGGACCAGTCACCCCCCTTATTTAGAAAACACTTCTTCCATGGAGCTAGGCATATCTCAACACGGCGCAACAGATAATTCCAGAAAATATTTGAGTTCGGCCGACCACCCAAAGGAAGGCCTAGGTACGAAATTGGTAGGACAACTGTTGCACATCTTCAGGTAGCTGCCCAATTTGGCTCCCCTTCACATCCTTTACCAATCCTAACCACACAGGACTTTCGAAAATTCAATCTCAAACCAGATGCTAACTCAAAGCATTTCAGGATCCGTCTAACATTCGTAATGTACTCCACTTTCGGCCGAATAAACATGATGGTATCATCTGCGAATTGAAGATGAGAGACTTGAACAACATCAAAAACTATCCCTCTAAGTAAGTTTATATCTTCAGCTTTCCTAAACAGGACATTCAAACCTTCCATCGCCACATTAAAAAGAAAAGGGGATAGAGGATCACCTTGACGGAGGCCCCTTTCGATCCCGAATTGTCTCGTTGGGCTACCATTTACTAGCATCAATATAGCTGGAGACGAATTGCAATTCCAAACCCAAAGCCTTCACTTTCTACCAACCATCTCTCCTAACATATTGTCCAAAAAGGAATGATCTAATCTATCTTACATATTTTCAAAATCCAACTTTATCAAAAGCCCTCCTTATTTGGATCGGCTCCATTGATGAATTATCTCTTCCGCAACCACAAAACTATCTAGAATGTACCTATTCTTGACAAAAGCCATTTGGGTAACACCAATCACCGAGCTCAACACCTTCCTTGTACGATTTACCAATACTTTGAAGAGGATTTTATAAAGCGAGCTTACCAAACTTATAGCTTTGTAGTCTTTCATAGAAGAAGGTATTGCACACTTCGGAATAAGAGCTATAAATGACTTATTTAGCTCTTTCACAATCGAAGGATACCGATGAAACTTATCCAAGAACACCATAAAATCACCTCTAATCTGCTCCCAATTAATCTTGATAAATTCCAAACTAAAGCCATTTGGACCTGGGGTTTTATTACCATCATAACTTGCTAGAGCCACCCTCATCTCCTCTTTGGAAAACGGCTCTTCAAGGGACGCTTTCTCATTCGCCGAAAGCTTACTTAAGGGTAAACCACTGATAGACGGACGTCTCCAGTGAACATTCTTGAATTGCGCTTCTAAAAAACCAGCCACACCTTCCTTTACCTCTTCAGGCTTAGTCCTCTTCACCCCTCCAAAGGATATACTTCTTCAATGAAATTGGACCTTCGTTTAACACTAGACACACACTGAAAAACTGTGAGTTTCTATCACCTTCCAGGAGCCATTTAATTCTGAATTTTTGCCTCCATTCTTGCTCCTCACTGTGAATAGCCTTCCTAAAAGCCGATAACACCTTGATCCTTTCCTAACGCAGCACATCTGACCAACCATCAAGAACAACTCTACTATCTAGCACAACCAACTGATCGTCCAAAACCTTCGTAGAAACTGTCCTTTTCCTTATCCAATGACCACCGTTTTATAACTGACTTCAACCTATTCAACTTATAGTGAAGCACCTTACTGCTCTGCCCTTTAACAACAGAACTAGACCAACCCTTCCTCACTACCGCAACCAACTTCTTATCCTCTAACCACTTATTGAAGAAACGGAAAAGCCGAAATTCTCCTTAGTGTTGCCTAACAAAATTGCACTATGATCAAAAATAGACATAGGCAGCCTTCTTTATGTGTATATATATGTATATCAGTTTGAGTTTCTAAAACTGATAGTTGACGGTTACAAAACCGCTAATACAGTTATTGGTACATGTGATCATGCTTGAGCTTTATGTACATAGATTTTGGGCTCTCCATATATTGTTTGTGATCATGGCCCACTTGAGTGTATTATGGGTCTCCAACTCATATCCAAATATATTAACAGTTTGTATGTAGGTATTTGTTTGTGTGTATACAAGTATGTTTTTTCTTTTTTTGTTAGATATATCATTTACGAGCGTCGACTCAAATTGAGATATTATCACACATAATAAGCATCGGTTGGTTGCATCATGCATGCATGCATGTTTTTCTAGAGGTACATTTCAACCAAAAAAAAAGTTTGGCTTTTATTTATTTATTATCTAGAAAAAAAAAAGGTAAATGTATTATTTGGGACAAAAACTTGGATATAGCAGGATGCATCATGCATCCCCTACCCAGATATTACCATGTGAGCAAAGTTGCTTAAGTGGTAATATCTGGGTGGAAGATGAATGGTGTATCAGATCCATCCAAGAACTTCTCGTTGTTTGCATGTGTTTTTGAAAACTTTTATGTTTTTTTTAAGTTGAAAATTGTTTGACTATGGTTTTCAGAATTTTGTTTTTTTAAGTCCTATATATAAAAGCGGCTTAAGTTTACAAAAGGACAATTCACGGTGGAATGAATTCCCTTATTTCCTCATGTGTCCTTTTCCGGTTCCAATTCACAGATGATTTATTTCCCCTTTTATCTTTTTTTTTTTCCCTTTTAACTTATCTCTCCCTTACGTCTTCTCTCGCATTACTCTTCATTTCTTTCCATTTCTTTCTTTCGTGTGATTGCCGGAATGAAGATATCACAATCACACTATCAAAACATTCAATCACACAATCACAAAAAGCAACCTTCTTCAGATCGACCAATGCTTCATTAGGTTTTTGTTAAGTAGAACCGTAGAAAGCATTTCCATTTTCAAAAAAAAAATGAAACCCAAGATCACAAAATCAAAACCCACAGTCACAAATATACAACACATACTGTTAAAAACCGAAACCTCATCACCCAACATCATCATCAACACATAGGCCTAATCAATTCATGTCTGAAAAAAAATCGAAATAAAATTCAACCCCAATCAGCCATTCTCACGATCTAATCGAACCACCCAAATCAAATCTACCCACAAACCCACAATCGAACCCCACAAATGGAAATCGAACCGAACAATCTAGGGAAACAGAAATCGAACTACAAAACCAACCCAGTTCACACTAAAATCAAACCTTAAAATATCTAATCACCTAATACAAGCCTAGAACTCGCTGCCACTAAATCAAACCACACCAAGCAACAGAGAGAAATAGTTGTGAGAGAAAAGATGCGATGGTGAGAGATAGATGGTGGTGAGAGAATGGTGGGAGAGAGTGAGAGGCGGTAGTGAGATATTGTTTTTTGAAGAATGAATGAGGAGAGAAATTGACGGTGAAGAGAGAAGGGGATCTGATGTTTGATCAGATAATGGTGAGATAATGGTGAAAGATATTGACGGTGGCGTAGAATTTCTTTAACTTTATTTTTAATAATTTTTTTCCGATTTCAAACAAAACTGTTGTTTCTCTTTTTAGACTTTTAGTTAAAATTTTCTATGTTAAATGACATATTATTTGTTTATTGATGAAGTTTAGCTTGATATTTTGTGGTGTTATTTGTCATATATTAATTGTATATGTAATATGTTAGTTTGATATTTTTTTTATGTTAATTATCATATTTAATTGTATATGTAATATAATTGAATAATGATAGGCTTCCTAAATTTCTTATCGATCGATGTTTGGTAATGACATGTCAATATCTTATATATTATGAGTAGGGATGACATTAAAACCCAAACCCAAACCCAAACCCAAACACGTGGGATCCACCCGAACCCAACCCACTTGGAGCAGGTTTGGGAGACGAAATTACGACCCACGAACCCGCATAGTAAAAACCCAGCGGGTTTGGGTGTGGATTTGGATTGAAAAAATGAACCCATTGGTGACCCGTGAACCCGTTTAAATAAAAACTATATAATATTTATTATTTAAAATTTAATAAATCTAAACTCCAATAAAAAACCACTTTTAATTATATAGAGAATAAAATGTAATCATTTCGTTTATTCTAAGTTGTAATTCTCTACTCTTATAAATATACACTCACACACACACACACACACACACACACACACACACACACACACACACACATATATATATATATATATATATATATGTGTGTGTGTGTGTGCGCGCTCGCGCTTTGCATCTTATGACTCTTGTTTGAACTAAGAAATATACTTGAAATGAGTTAAAATTTTCACTATATTAAACGTTTATAGCTTTAAAATTACAATTTTCATATATTGAATTAATATAGAAATATTTTTCTAAAAAAAAAATTACGAATTCGCGAGTTCGTAGGTTTGACCCGTAGACCCGCTTGTTTCATAGGTTCGTGGGCGGGTTTGGGTTTCCTCCAAACCTACGGGTGAAACCCAAACCCGAACCCATTTATTTTCGTGGGTTCGTGGACGAGTTTGGATAACACTAATTGTCACGGGCTTGGGTTTGGATTTTACTGAACCCGCTCAAACCCGATTCATTGTCATTCCTAATTATGAGATTATCTTGTGAGTGATGAATATTGACAAATCACTTACGAGCACCATTTAATAAGAAATTTGAAAAGACTAACATTTCTCAATATAAATATAATTGTCTATTTTCTTATTTTTGACATGAGATTGTGGTAACGATATATGATAACTATAAATGTTATTATTTTTTTATTATATAATAATAAAGTAACTTTAATATACGGGTCAACTAATAACAAAATAAGGTGTCACATCAGAAAAATCTATATAGGGTGTCATGTAAGAAAAGTCATGCGGGAGATGTGTTCTAAAAACTCCAAATTCAATTATAATATTAAAAGTATTATCAATTTTTAATTATAAATATGTTGTAAATAAGTTTATATATATATACTCCACGTGCATTGCATGTGCCTCTTTCACTTTATTGTTTTCAACCGTATTCAAAACAAACAATTAATTTCCTTAGGAACGCCTATTTTACTAATTTTTTTTAAATAAATTATTTTACTAATTTTAAAAAACAATGCTAAATATCTTTAAAAGAAATAAAAAAGAAATAAAATAAAGTTGAGTCAACGGTGCGTCCCTCACACCTACATCTAAGAGGGTTATAGGTTTAAGTCATCCATATCTCAAAATATTTTATTAATTCAAAAGAAATTACTAAATGCATTTACAATGTTTTCAGATTTTAGAAAACTAGTTCTTGAAAATATTACCAAATATATTTACATTTCATAAACATCATTTTTAAAACATGTTTTCATTTAAAAAGTGTTTATATTTTTTTTTATTTTGAAGTATTACTTCAATTCGGTGTTTTTTGAGAATGAAAACTTGAACTCTCAACCTCGTGGAATAGATGTGAGGGGTTAACTACCGGAAAAACCATTTATGGTAAAAATAAAATGTTTATTTAAACCTGTACAGAAAACATCCTTTGTTTGTTTTATTTATCAAATCTAATCAAGATATATTTCGGAAATTGGACTTTATTTTTAAGTGATCAAAATTACCTTTTAAGAATAACATAAATGAGAATCATATTTAATTATATGAAACAATATAATAATAAAAATATCTTTACAGTGGCGTCCTTCAACCGGAAAGGAAGGATCTATATATATATATATATATATTTTAAAGTATTTTTTTTTACTTTATATTTTTAAATATTATTTAATTTTATTTATATTTTTAAATTATAATTTGATTAACTTTATATTATTAAGTAGTGATTTCATTAATATACCAAATTTTAGTTTATATTAAAAAAATAAATTATTTATGTTAAATAGATTTTATCGACACTTCTGGGTTATTGATTTATATATATATATATATATATATATATATATATATATATATATATATATTTCTTGTTTTTTTTAAGGATCGAACTAAACATTTAAAAGATGGAACTTATAAGTCATCGAAAGTCATTGATTAAGTTTAAGAAGATTTTGACCAACCAAAATATATGAATATGATAGTTATGGAATCAATAAAGAATATATATATATATCCTTTTTTTTTTGTTTTAAGGATCGAACTAAACTTTTAAAAGACGGAACTTGTAAGTCATCGAAAGTCATTGTGTGTTTAAAATATTATAAATAAAACGTGTCACAGATTTTATTGATTTCTTTTAAATATGACATCATTTTTAATTAATTATTTTTTTATCAATAGTGTATAGTAAATAATACGCGGTATTTTTGTCACCCCCACTACTTAAGTATTTATGTCTCACTTCTTAAAATTTTGATTTAATTATATAAAATTAAATGATTTTATTCATTTTTTTTATTTATTCTCAGGATTACCTTTTTACATATTTTACAGCCCCATATATGTTTCAAAAAAATAAAAATAAAAATACACTTCATCTCTATATTTTTATACAATTTTCTCATATTTATTCACAAGACTTGTTTTTCTTTTTTATTTCAGTGTGGAACCATCTTTATTAGATGCTTTTTTTCTAGTCGATTGGATCGTTGATGATAGATTGTGAATGTGAAATTGATTGTCTCATGTTTTTTTTAAACGATTGAGTTAGGGTTTTGGTGTGGTTTCGTTTCGTTAGATATTAGGTTTTCTTGGTTGCGATTTCATTATTTTTTTTATTTTGTAAATAACATTAAAAAAAACTTTAAAAATTCCAGAATAAAATCTATAAAAGAATTGATACAAATCATATAATGTATAGAATATATGAAGGAAAATAAACCGAGAGGAAAAAAATATCAAACATGGATATGGAATTTGAAAAGAAAAACAAAACAAACATGTAAAACAATAAAATCAAAAAATAATAAATATGGAAACATAAGATCAAGATGTGAAAGAAAATATAAACAAAAATAGTAAGCATTCAATTATTTAAAATAATCTTATGTTATTAGGGTTTTGAAATAAGGAAAGTTGAGGTTTTATTAGTTTTATTTTGTACAATATATTTTTTTTAATAAAAATCGTATATCTCTTCAAATAATTTGATAAAGAAAAAAAAATACTAAAGAATTTTAAAAGTAGGGTATAAAATAAAGTTTTTCTCTGGTAGGCACACAATTGTAAGTATATTTATAGCACATTTATCCACCTCATCACTTTTTACCATGTAAGCATTATTTGATCCAATTTCATTATTTTTTTAATAAAAAGTGATGACGTGGATACGTGTGATATAAGTATATCCACAATTGTGTTTCTATAAGAAAAAAACTCAAGTGTAAATAGTTCAACGATGGATATGCTAAGCACCACTCTAAATAATGGCCACAAACTTGTTCAGTTTCTAGTAGATTTACCATAAGGTAGAAAGGGATTTTGTTTGTTATTAAAAAAGAGTGATACTAGCTTATCTAAATTTTTAATTAAATAATATTGAATATAAGTATATAACTTATAATTAATATATCACCTTCAAACTTCAGTATTATATTATGACAGATATGGTGATTATAACTCATATTTCATACCATTTGAGTTTTGGTTTTGAATAAAAATTTGGATATACATAACTTAAAAATATTTCATTTCAACAATTCATTTACAAATTATATTTGATAAACTTTTAAAAATGATTTTTAATATATTTTAACATTTGAAAAGACAATTTAAAAAATAAATCAAAATTTCCTACATTTAAGTTATATTTTTTAAGAAAGATGTGTGAAGTTTTATTTACATAAAAATATATAAAATATGATGGTTTTGTTGTAATCTGTGGTTAATCAACACATTCTCATATCTCAATCCTTCTACAATGCTCCATGCACAATGTAGCACGGATATAGATATCGATATGAGTATGGGAAACAGATACAATACAATACGGGAATATGGTAAATCTCTAAAAACTAGAATACGGATACTGTATGATACGTTAATTAAAATAATATATATTTATATTTTAAAAAAATAATAATATATGAAAACATATTTGATAATTCCTTCAAAATCAAAATATATTCAAAATCCAAATAAAACATGTCACATAACTACATAAGTCATAACAATGTAACATATTACAGGATCCAAATAAAACATGTCATATAAGGCGCAATATATTACAAAATTCAAATAAACCGTACGTCACATAAGCCATAGCATATTACAAAATCCAAATAATACATAAAAAGAAAACTCAAAACGTATTCTAAACTCCCGATTAACTTCATTATCATCATTCATATTATAAAAGGATCCAAATAATCTAGCATCTAATTCTGGTTCACCAAAAGAAAGGTTTACAATTTTAAGTTTCCCAGTATTCTCCATGTCCATGGAATCAAAACCAATTTTTTTTTACAATTTCATTTTGATTTCTAAATTTTGGAAATTATAATTTGACCATGTTTTATACTAAAATAATTATAACATATTGTCCCAAATGTATCCAGGACGTATCTCGACATATCATTCCTGTATCATTCTGTATGTTGTTGCATCCCCTAAGTATTTTATAAATATCCCTTAAGTATCCTCTAGTCAAACTTTAAAAAAGTCACCGGATACTCCATTTGGCGTATCAGATACGTATCTTGGAGTATCCAGGGAGTATCCGAACTAGATACGAGTTACCTCTGCTAAACGGAGTATGCATGCTTCCTAATCCATACATGTGGGTTTCAACACAATATCCCTCAAGTATCCTTTTGTCAAACTTGTAAAAAGTCACTGGATACGCCATTTGATATATCGGATTCGTATCTTGGAGTAGGGGTGGGTGTTGATTGGATTGGTTCAATTTTGGAGTGAACCGATAAAAAACTGATACTATTTGGTTTTTGAAAAAATGATCCGATCAGATCCAATATACAAATGTGAACATATCAAAAACCAATTGAATTGAACCGGTTCGATTTTGTTCATTTTTTTTGGTTTTGGGCCGATTGGGTCCAATTATTGGGCTTTAATTTATAAAATCTACTATAGCCTACGGTCTGAAAAATTGTAAAAAAAAAGAAAAGTTTTTTATATGTTGGGGTCTACTGGAGCGACACATGCACAACCAAACAGCACATATACAAGCACAAGAGCAAAGCAACACAACCGAAAAAATCTCTACATATAAACTAGAGTAGTCAACTAGAGCAGCATATATAGTATATACCTTAATATCGAGAAGATCTCAATTATTAATTCGACTAGTATATACCTTCAATAACTAAGAATTTATTCGAATATAATACATACATATACAAGAATCTCTACATATAAATTAGCTAGGATTGGTTATAACTAGCTATATATGATTGATATTAGTGGATAGATATATCACCATAAATAGATACCAATATTTTGGAAATTAAGTTGGAAAATAGTTGTTGATTCAAAGTAGGAAAGGTAAGGCTTAAGAGATAACAGAGTTTATTAAATGTGATGGGCAAGATCGATTGAGATGGAGAATGTACTCACAATACCTTTTCACATTGAATTGATCATCATCTGGGAGGAGAGCAGTGGATAGTGATATATATCATAATCGAAACGAAAAAATTGAAATCGAAAAATTATCAATTAACTTAATCAAAATCGATAAAAAATCAAAATAACAGTAACTTACGGTCGGTGGAGCCGTGGAGGAAGAAGAGAATCACAACCGTTGTTGAGAGAAGAGGCGGACGAGAGAGTCGGCGGACGACGAAGAACGTTGATCCAAGACCAAGTCGTCGAGCAAGCCATTGAACGTAGAACAAAATGGAGCAACTCGTCGATCAAACAAGCAGACAAACGGTGGCTCACCAGTCGGATGAGAGAGACGGCGGACGACAGACGGCGGACAAGAGAGATTGTGGACGAGAGAAGGGGGCAGACGGAAGAGGTGACGATGCAACTTTAAGAGATTTAGGGTTAGGCTGGTTAGCTGCGGCCTGAAAAGCAGAGAGAGACAAAGATTAGAGAAGGCGTCAAAAAAATCAGGTTTATATATATATATATATATATATATATATATATATATATTTATATATATTTATATATATTTATATATATTTATATATATATATATCCGGTTCATCGGTTCGGTTCTCGGTTCCAACCATCAAACCGGAAACCAAACCGAAAAATCCGGTTTTTAATATTTTAAACCAAAACCTTTTTTTTTTTTGAAAAAAACCAATTGGACCGGTTCAGTTCGCTGGTTCGATTCGGTTTAATGGATTGTTACCCACCCCTATCTTGGAGTATCTGTAAATTATCCGAACCCGGATACGAGTTACCTCCACTAAATAGAGTATATGTGCTTCCTAGTCCATACATGTGGGTTTCAATATGAATTCATACATTGTAACATATGTCCTTTTGTTTGTCTTTATATTATTAATTATAATTTTTTTTATAAATAACTCTGAATATGTTATAAGGTTTTAACGAGAATCAATGGAAAGTTTACGGTGAGCAAAATATAATCCTATTTCTTCTTTATATTTTCTCTCTTTTTATTTTCGTAATAGGTTTATAATTTATTGTATTAAAATGAATTTTGGAGATATCATAAGATACTATAGGCATCGTTTGATACCAGGAAAATAAGAAGCGTGTGTAGGATATTTTGTAAACTTAAACAAGACAAGAGTCAATTTCTCAACTTGCAAACTGCAACGTGGTCAGGGGCGGACCCATAAAATATTTACAGATCGGGTTAAACTATATACATAAATATCTCAGTACACACGAGTAGTATATAGTCAATTAATTAGTTATCATTTATTAGATTTATCTATTTTTTAGTCAATATATTCTAATACTTAGTGACTCAAAAACTCCCACATTGAATTGTTTAGTCAATATATTTAAATGTTTAATCAATGACTCACAGACCCTCACATTGATTTGTTTGTCAATATATATCTTGTTTTTAAGTAGATTCTACATATTATGAAAATTTACTATCAATGACCGGTTATAAAAGTAAGGAAATATTATATATAAAACAAACATAAAATAATACTTTTATCGATTGTGATTGATTGTTTATAATTTTTATTATTGGCTTTTGATTTTAAGTTAGGATAAATAAATAAAATAAATTATACTAACAATAGGGGATGTTAATGCGATTATAAACAAAATTTACATATAAATACAATTAGATAAAATATTAGAGGTGTTTATACAATTAATAATAGTATATATATATATATATATATATATATATATATATATTTTTTTTTTGAAAGAGGGCAACCCCTCATGCTTCCGTCTCTGAACGTTGTCTTGGTATTTGTGATATTTTAGTTAAAAATGTCAGGCAATTTGGGCATACAACAAGTTTTATGATAAGAGCAGACCAAATATGCCCGGTTTGTATTGTTGTGCTATAAAGAGAATTACTTTTGGATCTGTTGGGGTGGAATTGTTTTTGAATATACTGTGGAAGAATCAATAGAATATTTGGTAAACTGATTTGTAAAAATCTTATGAAAATAAAAAACAATTTCAATGTGTTTAATAAATTATAAATAAAAAGTGTTGTGACGGTGTAAAATTACTAAAGTACACAATTGTAATGAAACTTGCTCATTGTAACTAGGGGCGGCCCTGAGGTGGGTCAATGGTGGGCACCCGCCCTGGGCCCATCATGTCTAGGGGTCTCAAACATATGACGTGAGTTATTGTTATGGATTAAATAATTAAAAAAAACTCAAACAATACAAAAAAAAAGTTAGAACCCGACGCAATTCGTTTTATTATAGTACAATTGTACAAACCCCATTTTTTAAGTTTTATACTTTTATATCAACTATTACCTATATATACATATATATATTCCCGGTTTCTTCTCCAACAACCAAAGACAAAAAAAAAAGGCAGCTGGAGATATAAAAATCATGGATTTTTTTATTTCAATTTTTATTTTGGGAAGAAGTGAAGATGATTTTGTTTGCATGGGACCCCTTTTTTAGATTTTGTCTGGGGTCTTGGAATAGTCAAGACCTGCACTGATTGTAACTTGTCCACTATAATTCGTTGATGAACTTCAACATAATTTTTTTTATATGGATTTTAATAATTGAAAATAAAGGTTAATATTTGGAATTAAAATTATTATTATTATTATTATTTCTCATTTTCTTTAAAATATAATAATAATATAATAAAATTATCATTATTATTTCTCAATATTTATATGACCAAATATTTAATTTTAATTCAGTTGCTTATACAAATAATAGTTGGAAATGATACATTGTTTTTTATAATTTAAAATATATAAATTTCATATTTTTACAATTTCTTTTATATGAATTAATTTTACAAGAGGTTGTCTCTTGAGTCCTTAATTTTATGGTGTTTCTCTCCTCTCACATGGATTAGGATTTTAGGATGCAGAAATAAGAAAATAGTAAAAGTAATTATCCAAATTCTAAGATATAATTGACGTCCTATTTTTTTAATTTTTTAATTTTTTTAACTTTCTTACGAGTAAGATTTGTTACAAAAGTAACTATAGATTGATTAACATTAAAACAACATTAAATAAATGAAATTGAGACAATTTAGTGGTAACCTTCTTACACACATCAATAATAGTGAGGTGATATGAGTCTTTAACCCGGTTTCGGTTCGGTTCGGTTCGATTTCTGGTTCTAAACCGATCAAAACCGGAACCTCCCTCAAGGCCAGTTCCAGTCCGGTTCTAACGGTTCCATCGGTTCAGTTATTTATTTATTTATTTTAAACCCACTCATGCTCACCTATCTCATGTCATCCACTTATTTACCCATACCCATTACTACCCAACTCAGATCACAAAAAATCACCTCCATCCATATCGATTCATCTCTCTCTATCTCTTTCTCTCTCACACACAAAAGCAGTTGGAAAATCAATACCAAACTGGGCATTAGATTCGGTTTTGATCTCCATCTCCTAACTCCTATTACCACCAATCTTGTTAAAGACTTGTAATTGTAAATAAACTACGCTTATAATTATTTTGTTATTCACTCAACATTTATTAATTATTTTTTAAAATTTGTTATTGGTTTTTAGTTTTACAAGTTTCATTTATTTTTTATAAAATAAAATATGAAAGAAAAAAGCAGCACATAAAATTTTAAAAAATAAAAAAAGTTAAAATTTCAATTTTTTTTTAAAATCAATATAAACAAAGGTAACCTTTGTAATAATAGTAGTTAAGTGGAAAAAAAATATCGAGTGAATAGTAAAATAGGTTTAAATAGGGGTTGATTAAGAATGTAATATATTAAAATTAAAGAAATGATATTATAGGAATTAAGTGGATTGAAATTAAAAATTTAATTAATTTTTTTAAGGAAAAAACAAAACTTTAATGGAATGTGTTTACCAAATGTGTCTCTAATAGAAGCTCTTCTCATGAGCAGGAAGGCTATTTTGTTTTAAAGGCCCACTCAAGTATGCTATGAAATTCCTAAATTTGTTAAGGCCCAACTATTTTTAAACTGTTAAGGCCCAACTATACTTGGGCTTATCCTTAAAATGATATAAATGAGTTTATTTTTGGGATATTATTGTTAAGTACATATATATATATATATATATATATATATATATATATATATATATATATATATATATATATATTACTCATTTATTCATTTTTCATTGTATTGGTCAATATGTTATTAAAAACCATTTAATTTGATCATTCTGTTAGTAAACCGTCATTCAACTTTAACGGTTTCAAGGGTATTTTTATCTTTAAACAAAGGCATGTCAAATGTCAAAACAAAAATCAATGGAAAAAAAATATTTATGTAAATTGTAATATTAAATAAATTAATATTATAAATACAAATTAAAAAATTCTAAATAAAACAAAAATTAAAAAAGAAAGACAAATCTCCACCATCCACCTCTGAGATGAATGGTGGAGATCAAAATTTTTAAACTATATATTTTTTGAATTGTTTTAAAATTAATTTTTATTGCTTAAATTTATTATTTTTAATATAAAAATAAAAATTTAATAATAAAAAACCATTCAGTAAAAAAAACAACAAAATAAATAAATAAATAATCATCATCAACGACCTTTCACCTTTCATCATCATCATCAATCTTCAATAAAATAAATTTGATATTCTCTTCATTCTAATTCTTTTTTCTTTCATTTTCTAAGGTCTCAAACACATTTCTCAACAAAAAAATCTTTTTGAGAACCAAATCTTCCTTAACAAACAAATCTTCCTGAGAACCAAATTGAAATCTTCCTTAGATTTCATAAATTCCGACTCACCAAATCTTCCTGAGAATCATCATCAAACATCTCCACAAACCAAATACATAATCAAAAGCACCTTAACAAACAAATCCAACCCAAACCAATAACAGACCATCTTCTTCAATTAAATTTAAAAAACCACGAAATTATCCCACAAACAAAAAATGTAACATACCAAAGCAAACACCAAAAATAATCTGCCACATTTATCCATCCAAAAAAACCACACATAGATACTCTGTTGTGCTCTATTTTTCTGAAGTTGGGCCATCATTTGGACAAGGTTTGGCTAAAGAGAAAATTATAAATTAATAATAATGCATAATTAATTCTATAAAAGTATGTAAGACTAACACTTAACTGAGAATCGAAACAATCAAATTAATAATTTTAAAGTGCGAGGCAATGAAGAACAAGTTAGTGAGTGAGTGTTAAGGAGTTGTGAGTCTGGGGTTGTGTAGAAGCTAGATGAGATGGTATTTCTGACACCGTCGATGGGTAGCCTCCCCTAGACTTTGTCATTTCTTGACCGGATCTCTTCAAACTTTCTGTCACCGTCGATGGGTAGCCTCCTCTAGACTCTGTCATTTCTTGACCAGATCTATTCAAAAGTATTTCATTTTTTTAATTATTTTGTTTGAAGAGATCAAGAACTTCAATTTTTTTTTATTTGTTTTATTTTTGAAGAGATTTCTAGATCTCTTTAAAAGTTCGATCTTCAAAAGTTTTTTAATTATTTATTTTAAAATAAAATCCTAATTTTGCAGTTTTTTAATTTTTCATTTCATTTTCATTTGAAAATAATTCAGAATAAATATAAAAATATTAAATTTTTTTTTTCATTTTTTTTTCATTTTCATTTTTTTAAAAGATATAAGATTATTTCTTAAGTTATATTTTTTTTTTTGTTGTGATTTGATCATCACCATCTGTTGACGTCGATTTCTGGATTGTATCAGAAAAGCCAACAAGGATTGGATTTCAGCTATTAATTCAAAGAGAAAGAGATTCAGAGAGAGTAACAAAGACACAAGTTTTACGTGGTAAAACTCCGATGACCGGAGAAACGTCCACGGGTGGTTGAAGGATCAACCAAACCAAAATCCACTATGAAAATATGATGTTTACAAGCTCTCGATCTCTTTTTTTTTTCTCTCTGTACTTTTCTGTTGCTTGTTGGGTATGCTATATTGCCTATATATTTTCTGGACGAGATTATGGGTCTATTTATATGTTTATAGAACCCTAATCTGCCTTGTACAAGTAATACAGGATCTTTGTATTAAATTGTGATTCAGTTACTTGCTTGAGGTTGATTTGTCTTCTTTCCTGTTTCGGAGTCATTTATGGAAATCGAGTGAGATTATAGTAGTGCAGTTTTATTTGGACTTGTTTCCTTATAAGAATAGTCTTTGTAGCGAAATCAAGTTGTTTCCTGATTGAGGATTCTTCTAGCTCAGTATTCTGTTCTCTTTGGGATTCTTCCTGATGGATATCTTCGCATATTTAATTACTTAATCCGTGTGAATTAAGCACCTAGTTTCTTGTTCGGGTCGTATTTATCCCGAGTAAGAATAAAACTTGTTGGTCCCGAGTAGTGCTGTTTAAGCCTGAGTAGAAGATGCTTTTTTATTAATCCCGAGTACTTTTAATCGAGTCGGAGTAATTTAGTTGATTCCGAGTAGGTCTTACCATGCTACTTGTTTACTCGGGCTTTCTTCTCTTTAATGATGCCTCGTAGGATATTTCCTGAGTGCCTATTTGGGCGTTTACCTGGCAATTTTCTCTTTCCTGTAAATGATGCGTATGCTTGGTAAAATTCACATACGATAATACCTCCTTAAAATATTTTTACCGAGTAAATTTCTTTTCGGGCAAGAGTATTTTAATCATCTTAATTTTCACTCGTCAGAATAACCGTCTTGTCATAATGGCGTGTCTTGATGGTGACCCTGTAATTTCGATTCGCTTCATCACGCGAGATCTTAAATGATGGCGACGTTTTGAAGTTCTGACGGTCGAGGGCTACTTCCTGTTTTGACACTTGTCCCTTGTCTCTACATTTTTCAATATCATTTATGAGAAATGATTTTTGCGACTCCCCAAACGCCGCCTACGTCATCGAGTTTCATCATAAGTTTTTTCCCGCCTTGAAATCCTAGGGTTTCGTGCCGTCTCCTTTTTAAATTCTTCGCTGAGAGACATCGTTTGTTTATTCTCAACAATTTTTAGCAAAAATTTCTTTAAATCCAGATTTCTTCATCTAGAAGTTCACGATTCTTCGTTTGAAGATCTTGTATAAATCTCAATTCAATGTTAGTTTTAATGGGGCCATCTTCCCGTCATCGTCTCTTTAAAATCGCTTTTGATGCATTAGAACGTGGGGATTTTCAGTTAGTTTCTTGCATTAAACGATTACTAGGGGATATCCCAATAGATGAACCTCCATTTTTAGAGGTTAATGTTTATGGGCTTTACCCTGACGTCACTTTCAGCCATGTATTGAGTTCTCCATCTAGTTTTGATTCTGATATTTCTGATCACAGGGTATCTTTTCGAAGGATGGGTAAACATCAGAGCAGAAGTGAGGTACGCAAGCACGACTCGAGCATCGTTCAGATCAAGAAACAGACTGTTAACGAGGGTGATGTTGATAAGGTGTACAGGGCGTCTCGTCTTTCGCTTTCTGATACTCGCCCGAGTGGCTTTGATACTGAGCCGAATACAGCTCTCGATTCGACTTGCCAGACTCGGTCACTTTGGTTCCTGCAGGGGATAGAGCCGTATGGAATCCTTCTGAGGGCATGGTCGCGATTTATGGATCGATGCTATGATATGGCATCACACTTCCCTTTCAGCCTTTTATTGCCTAGTTTTTGGCTGAAGCAGGGATAACCCTAGCTCAATTGGCCCCGAATAGTTATAAAGTCTTGATGTGCATGTGGCATATGTTCAGTAGAATGAACCTTTCACCGCCTTCACCAAATGAAATTAGGGATTTCTTTACGCTGAGGCAGGTTAGCAAGACGGGGACATATTTTCTTGCATCTACTCCCTCGGACGGTTGGGTCCCCAAAGAAGCAAAGGTGAATCGGGAGGTTGATGCTTTTGATGACCCAAAAAAGAAGGGTTTTGTATGGGGATTCCCTACATCCAATAAGTTCTAGAAGAACAGTTAGTTTTTTACTAGAGGGGCTCTCGGGCTCAACATTACTGTTGGATCAGAGGATTCCCGAAAGGTGTTGAGTGTTCCCCGTTTCTTCTGTTCCCCCAAAGTGTGGAACAAGAAAATAATTGATTATAGTGATTCTGAGCTGAAGAGGCTGACTCAGGAAGCTGTTGGTACTCTGGAGAAGAGGAGCAAGAGCTACCTTTTTAAAAAGGAGGATTTGATAAAGCTCGGCTTCTTCAGACAGATTTCGGGCCATCGTAGGCTATGTAAGTAACCCGACACCCTTTTTATTGTATTTTTCTGCTTTTCATTTTCTGACATGAATTTTTTTTTTTTTAAGTGTTCGATACGGACATCGTCAGCGATCTTCAGGCTCGCCAGGTGACGTTGATTCTGCAGGCGAGTAGAAAAGACGCTTCCCTTCAGGGCGATGAGGGTATTGCTCCACCCGAGCCTGATGAAACTGATATTGCTGAGGAATAAATTCCAGAGTGCATTGATTAGGGTGCTCAGCCTCCTACTCAGGATTCTGCTAGTCCAAGTGGCCAGAGTGAGCCAGCTGACACCCAACTGCCTGATAATAGGGAGAGGCAATGTGAAGGCCCGGGTGAAGAGCCTGTCGGATGGTTTGAAACCGGCGACGGTGGTAACATTTTTACGGATCAAGTGCTTGCAGGCGCCGACTTCTTCGAGACTTTTCAGAGCGATCTGTAGGAAGATCCTGCTGCTAACCTTAACTTCCACCGTTCTCGGGGTGAGAAGCGAAATGCAGTTAATTCACCGACCCGTCCTTTTAAAGTTCCTCAGGTAGTCTCATTCATCGACTCCAGCAATGAAGATGTTACGGATGAGATCGCCCCGAGTGTTGGCGCTGATGCATCAGTAGATGCGGTGGCTTCAAAACCGAATAAGGCTTCTTCTATCCTCGAGGTTGGGAGTACAGGGCCTGAACCTTCGGGGGTGCCTTTAAATCCTTTTTCTCGAGATATGCTACGAGAGATGTCCTCCGGTCAGGCTTTTATCGGGGAGGACCGCTGGAGTGGCTTTAGAGATGGTTCAATGTCCGAACGTCTCCAAAATGTTTTCAACGGTGCATCTTATGTAAGTTAAATCTGACTCCTTTATTATTTTGCTTCTGCTAGATTTCTAAGTATATTCCTTTGCAGATGGTGGCCGAATTTGCTGAGCTTATTCAGACGAAACAACATCAAGGCGATCGAATAAGGCATCTAGAGGCTCAGCTGAAGGCGAGTGAGGAGGGTCATGCTCGAGCTGAGAAAGCTTACCAGCAAGAGGTCGGTTCTGTGCAAATATTTACCGACCATTGTCTGGCAAAGCGGGTTGCATCTTTGGCAGAGGAGAAGGTTGCATCACTTCAAAATATTCTATCTTCTGCTAAAGAATCCATGCTCAAGGCCGAGCAGGCGAAGTCGGCGTATGACCAAAAAATCGAAGATCTGGAGCGCCAAGTGCTGACAGTTGAATCCCTATCCCGAGAGGCCAGGTTGGAACTTGAAATCTGAGGGGTGGATCGTTTTAAAAGATCCCATGCTTACGATGCCCTACTTCTTCAGGGATTTCAACGTGGGCTAGTTTCGGCAGACGAGTTCTTCAAAGTTAAGAATAGGGAGACTGAGAAGGCCCGAGCTAATTGGGAGCTGTCAATCAAACATCACGTGGACTGGTCCTTGGAATCTCTTCGGATTCAAATGAAGGAATGGAGAGCCTACTGCAGTAGTCAGGGCAAAGAGCCTCATCCAATGCATTTAGAGATTCCGTCCGAGCATTCTCTCTCGACCTTTTATGCTAGTCAAGAGTCGGTTGAGGGTGTAGTCCCAGACGTCGGGCCAGTCTCGGGTGAGGATTACAGCCAGTGGATGGATGATACTGTCGACGATATCACTTGGCCATCTAATGAGAGCCTGCTTCGTGAGTACGAGATAGTGCTAGATCCGAGTATGGGCAAAGGCTCGAAATCCTCGCAACCTTAATTTTGTAGAACTGTAAAAAATTCTGATTCTTTTTTTTTTACTTGTAAAGAACCATTCTTTGACCTGTAACCATTCTTTTAGGAGCAATAAAATTCAATTTTATTCTGAGTTGAATGGTCTTGATCCGTTTATAGCTAATTGTTGTCGAGTGCTGTATTAGACTGGCTGATGTTCGGGTAACTTAACCGAGTATCTTATTAAACCGGTTGTTACCGGAATGACTTCATTTGTCAAGTATCTTATTAAACTGGCTTCTTCGATGTTCGGGTAACTTAACCGAGTATCTTATTAAGCCGGTTGTTACCCAAATGACTTCAATTGCCAAGTATCTTATTAAATTGGCTTCTTCGATGTTCGGGTAATTTAACCGAATATCTTATTAAACCGGTTGTTATCCGAATGACTTTAATTGCCAGGTATCTTATTAAACTGGCTTCTTCGATGTTTGGGTAACTTAACCGAGTATCTTATTAAACCGGTTGTTACCCGAATGACTTTAATTGCCAGGTATCTTATTAAACTGGCTTCTTTGATGTTCGGGTAACTTAACCGAGTATCTTATTAAACCGGTTGTTACTCGAATGACTTTAATTGCCAGGTATCTTATTAAACTGGCTTATTCGATGTTCGGGTAACTTAACCGAGTATCTTATTAAACTGGTTGTTACCCGAATGACTTCAATTGCCAGGTATCTTATTAAACTGGCTTCTTCGATGTTCAGGTAACTTAACCGAGTATCTTATTAAACCGGTTGTTACCTGAATGACTTCAATTACCAAGTATCTTATTAAACTGGCTCTTTATTATTAACCGAGTCATCTTGAAACAGGCAAGTTTACACTTGTGTTTCATACCCGGTTGCTACTCTAACATTATATCAAGGCTCACCATGATCATATGTTCGAGTCCATACGCAATACCAAGGACGTCTCCCCAGTTTTTATGCACAAGGGTTTACCGAATCGTTAAGCTCTTTTTAAAAAATTGCTTCAACACCGCTACGCATTTCATCGGAATTTCTTCCGATAGCGTCCCGAGTATTTTTCCAGAGTCTGGTGCATTGGGTTTGCCTTTTTGCAAAGGTCATTTTGACCATGCTCGGCTAGCATGCTCCTACGAGCTTCTCAGCCCATTTAGGATTTGATGGTCCCGAGAATTCTATTTGCATGTTCTTATTATCATGCTCTTCTTCCATATGTTCTTATTATCATATGCTTTCTTTTGGAAATCCCGAGCTAGATGCTTTCCTTTCGGAAATTTCGAGTAGTTTTATTTATTACTGCAAATCAAAACATTTAAATTCCATAGCTAATATTTATCACAACTAATAGCCCTGACTAGGAAACAAAAAGGAAAAAACAGTTTTAAGGATAGAAAATCTTTAGATATTGAGCGTTGCATGGTCAAAGTAAAACCCCTCCGTTGGGTCGTGCAATCCAATATGCTCCATGGCCAGCTATTCCCTCAACCTTGTATGGGCACTCCCATTTATCTGCCAGGGAACCTATAACTTTATTTTTCGTGTTTAATGATACCCTCCTGAGCACTAAGTCTCCAAGCTGGAATTTCCTGATCCGAACACTAGAATTGTAGTGGCGAGCCACTCTTTGTTGATATGCTATATTTCTTATTTGGGACTTCTCTCTTTTTTCTTCTAGCTCATCCAAACTTTGTAGTAGCATATCAATATTCTGCTCTTCATCGTCAGCTTGACTGGGGGGGGGACGCATACAATGTCTCTACGGGGATGACAGCTTCTGTTCAGAACGCTAAGGTGAACTGAGTTTCTCCTGTTGAAGTCCTTGCTGTCGTCCGGTATGCCCATTATACTTCAGGAAGCTTTTCGACCCAGCTTCCTTTTTTGGCATCCAACTTTGCTTTGATGGTGTGCTTGATAATTTTATTTACTGCTTCTACCTGTCCGTTTGTTTGAGGATGAACGGGTGTCGCATAGTAGTTAGCAATCTGATACTTCTCGCACAACTGTTTAAACTTTTGGTTATCAAACTGGGTGCTATTGTCGGTGATTATAGTGTCCGAAACTCCAAACCTATAAAGTATGTTCTTCTTTACAAAATTTATGGTGTTGGCTTCTGTGATATGCACCAGCGCTTCAGCTTCTGCCCATTTTATGAAATAATCGACAGCTACTATGGCGTGCTTTGCTCCACCCCTTGTCCTAGCTGGCATTGGGCCGATCAGGTCCAGGCCCCACATGGCGAATGGCCATAGGGCAGTGAGGTTTATGAGCTTTTCTAGGGTCAGATATCGTTAGCTATCCTTTGACAGGTGTTGCAACTTTTCGACCACTGCTGTGCATCTGAGAACAGCGTTGGCCAGTAATAGCCTTGCCTGAGCACCTTATGCGCTAGACTTCTACCCCCAGTATGGTTTCCACATACTCCTCCGTGGATCTCTTAAAGTATTCGATGTGCATCTTCTTCTGGTACACATCTCTGGAGGGCTCGGGAAAACCCCTTTCTGTATAATTCTCCTCCAATCATGGTATACCTGGCCGATTGATACCTGATGCGCTTTGCTAGTACCTGATCTTTTGGGAGCACGCCTTTTTTCAGAAACCTTCTCAGCTGGACCATCCAACCGACTTGTGGTGTTCGGACTTCTGAAATTTCCAAATGCTTGGGTTCAGCTGTACTCGGTTTAAGGAGGTGTGCAACCGGAATGGTCTTTGGTATGATTATGGTTGTTGTTGACGCTAATTTAGACAATGCGTCAGCCTTTTCATTTTCTTCCCTGGGGATCTGAGCGATCTTGTATTCTTTAAATTTTTTGAGGAGCTGTTTTACGATGTCACGGTAGGCAATCATACCTTCATCTTTGGCCTGGTACTCGTCCATAACCTGGTTGACAACCACCTGTGACTCGCTGAATATCTCAACTTCATCTGCCCCGAGGGCTATGCAGACTCTGAGTCCAACTAATAATGCCTTGTATTCGGCTTGATTATTGGTTGCTTTGAAATCAAATCTCATGGCACATTCAACATCATCTCTTTCTGGGGTGTGAACTACGATCCCTGCCCTGCTGCCATGAGTGTTTGAAGAACCATCAATATACAGTTTCCATGGGAAACTTTTATCCAAGACTCTTTTTGCTTCCTGGTTTGGTTATGTGAACTCGGCTATGAAGTCTGCTACGACCTGTTCTTTCAGGGAGGTTCTGGGGACATAATGAATATCGAATTCACTTAGCTCGATTGGCCATTTGGTAAGTCTTCCTGATATTTCTGGCTTTTATAAGATTTGTCTTAATGGGCAATTGGTGAGAACCTGGATTGTATGGGTCTGAAAGTATGGTCTCAGCTTTTTTGATGTTGAAACTAATGCTAAGGCCATCTTCTCTGCCTGTGAGTACCTGGTCTAGCCGGTAAGATTGCCTTACTGGTATAATACATTGGTTTCTGCACTCCATCTTTTATTTTGACTAAGACTGAACTTGCTGCAAGCTCGGTTATTGACAGATACAGCTGAAGTATTTCCCCTTTTTAAGGTTTTGAGAGAACTGGAGCCTGTCCCAGATACTCTTTTATTTTTAAGAATGCATGTTCGCACTCTTTATTCCACTTGAGCCCTTTCCCTTTTTTGATTATCTTGAAAAAGGGTGCGCACCTGTCTGTAGCTCTCGAGATGAATCTTTCCAAGGAAGCTAAACACCCTGTTAAGCGCTGTACTTCTTTCAGCGTTTTGGGTGAGGTCATTTTTTGCAAGGCCTGGATCTTCTCGGGATTAACTTCGATTCCTCTTTGGTGTACTTAAAAACCCAAGAATCTTCCCAAAGGGACTCCGAATAAACATTTGTTCGGGTTTAATTTCATCTGGTATCTTCTTAGGACATCAAATGTCTCTCGGAGGTCTTGGGCATGCTCATATGTCGAGACACTTTTCGTCAACATGTCGTCAATGTACACTTCCATGTTCCTTCCTATTTGCCGAGTGAAGATTTTGTTGACCAACCTTTGATATGTAACACCTGCATTTTTTAAACCGAAGGGCATTATAATGTAGCAATATAAATCCTGATCCGTTGTGAAAGCTGTTTTTTCTTCATCAACTTTGTTCATCCGGATCTGATTGTATCCCGAGTAAGCATCCATAAGTGGCTATCACGACCCTTGTTTTATTCAGGAATGACCGACCCAGTAATGCATTATATGGCCAATTGTCCAACTCAACTACCACGAAGTCGAGCAGGACAGTCCTCTGGCATGGTGCTGTTCCAATATTCACGGGTATTTTACCGTCCCGAGTGACCTGACCTCTATCCCTCCAAACCCTCTTAATGAAGTATGGAAAGGTTGTAAATATTTTTGGTCTAGTCTTAGATGGTCGTATACGGCCACGCTTAGGATGTTTGCAGAACTCCTGTTATCTATTAGAATTCTCCGGACTTCTCTATGGCCAATCCAGGCACTTATAACCAGAGCGTCATTAGGCCGAACATCGACGCCATGGGAATTTTCCTCTGTAAAAACTATCGGGTCCTATCCTTCCTTCACCCTTTTCGGGTCTGGCTCAACCGAGTTTATGTCAAAGTTATTCCTTGCTTCTATTGCTTCTCTGATTTCCTGAGTTCACTCTCGGTTGCTTTTCCCAGTAGAGGGTCCTCCGAAAATTGTATGTATTACTTGATCGACTTCGGGACTGGCCTTTTGATTTCGTCCAGAATAATCAATTTTAACTTCCTTCTTAGCTTCCCAAGTACTTTTAATCGAGTCGGAGTAATTTTGTTGATCCCGAGTAGGTCTTGCCATGCTACTTGTTTACTCGGGCTTTCTTCTCTTTAATGATGCCTCGTAAGATATTTCCTGAGTGCCCATTTGGGCGTCCACCTGGTAATTTTCTCCTTCCTGTCAATGACGTGTATGCTTGGTAAAATTCACATACGACACCATCCATATTTGAGATGGATGGTGAAGATCCATCTACCATTTTCTTTTTTATTTATAAATGATTTGTAATTATCGATTTTTTTAAAGGGCAATATGATAGTTTTAGACAGTGAAACTTAAACTATGGACAAGTTAGTCATTTAACATTTTTGGTGACGGTTGACTGTCAGAATTATGGTAAATGGATCAAATTGAGTGGTTTTTGAAAATATAAGGACCAATCCAGTGAAAAATGAATAAATGAGTAAAAAAAGGTAATTCAAAAACATATAGGGACTCAAATGATAATATCCATTTATTTTTTATATAACCTGAAATGTGGTGTCATTATTTTTAGGTACTTGGATACTATCCCCACCTTGAGTGTCATTAGTTATTACCTTGTCCTTACCTTCGTAAGAGGGAATATAGGGGAATAGCACAAAATAGGTTTGGTTTTATAGGACTATCACCAAGTTATTAATTTTATGTTTTTTAGCACCAAAGTATATGATGAGACTTAAATACCCTCATTTACTTTTTACTTTTTAATTTTCTCTTCTCTCTCTTTGTCTCCTCTGTTGTTTATCAAAAAATTAATCGAGGTCGGACAGACCTCAAATGGAGGTCGAAAAAACCTCCATTGTAGGTCGAAATGACCTCGACCTCCATTGGTGGTCGACGAAGAAGAAGATAAAAAAACCAAATATGGAAATAAGTCTCGGTATTAATTCTAGGGTAGATCGATCACCTGAGATTTATTGCTAGCTATCCGAGACTTATTTTCAGATAATAGAAACTTATTTCCAATTTTCTGAGACTTATTGTTACCTGAGACTTATAACCAGCTACCCGAGACTTATTTTCAGCTATCCGAGACTTATTTTCATTTAACGGAGACTTATTTCCAATTACCCAGAGACTTATTGCTACCTGAGACTTATAACTAGCTACCAGAGACTTATTTCCAGCTACTCGAGACTTATTTTCAGAATTTGTTGTAACGGAGCTGGTTTCGACAATCTCTAATGGAGGTTGCGGGTATTCGAAACGACCTCTAATGGAGTCGACCGTTTTGATGACATCCATTGGAGGTTTGTTCGACCTCCATTGATCCATCAATGGAGGTCTTTGAAAAAAAACAAAGGAGAGAGGAATAAAGAAAGAGAGGGAAAGAAATTTAAAAAGTAAAGAGAGAGGGAAAGAAACAAAGTGCAATTTTGACAGAACACATTAATCAGTGTTATTTCTATAAAAAATATTAACATGGTGATTTTTCCACAAATGGCATCGAAAAGTGTCCTATATAAAAAAGAACCCCCTTCATAATCTATTGCTATTTGCAAATCATTGGTTTAGATTATTTTTATTATTTTCATGTTTTTACGCTAAATGACTATAGAAAGATAAAATTAATTAAGACTATTGATTTCGGTGTTGACACTTTGAGATGAAGAGGAGATCCAAATCCTATTTTTAGACCGGAGCTAATACCATAAAACAAAAACTCTTCATTTTTTTTTAAGATAGAGCTCATATTAAGTTGGCATATATAATTTTGTGGATGACAATTTCACTGGTGGATATACTTATTCTAATCAGGTTTGTGGGTTGGTGTTGATGTTGACGTTAAAATTCAAACCTAACACGGGGTTTGCGTTCTGGTGTGGATTTTAAAAAAAAATCCACCAGCTATAGCAAGTTATGTTGACCCACAAACAATTTATCGATTAGTGACACGTCCTAAAGAAGTGTTCTTACTCCCAAGTATAAGAGTATCAAAGTAGTAAATTAACCGGTAAGACCGGGTTGAACCACAGGGAGATTGTTCACTTGTCCTTGTAGAATTAATTATCTATATTAATTACTAAGCTTGTTATAAAATGTAAATCAATTAAAATTAAAACTGAGGCTAAAGGATCCACTGTTAGTAATTCGAATATGATCCAATAATTAATATTTAGTCCAGATTAATGGGAGGGTATTCCACTCCACTGACCACTCTCTGATAGATGTGGGTAAAAGTACCCACTGTGCTAGACAACATCAGTCTGTCTACAGTGAGTCAAAACTCCACAAAGATTAAAGGAGAAAAACCACTCACTGATGGATATGGGTAAAAGTACCCACTGTGCTAGACAATATCTGTCTGTCTACAGTGAGTCAAAAACTCTACAAAGATCAGAGGGGACAAAGCAAAAAAATAATAAACTTACCAAAATTGGATCATATTTTCCATACAAACAGTGTCACATTTGGCCTCAACTATATAAAATTAGCCAGACAAAATTTAAAAAGAAAATAGCTATTTTATTTCAAATGAGAATTCGATAACAAAAGAGAGAGAATTTCACAAATATAATATCAGATTTGGATTCAAAATATGTAAATTAAGGGGGAAAGATCCCTTATTTATCTAAAATACGGATGAAAATTGACCATCGGATGAATTTAGAATGGAGCGTCCAGATTTCACCACGTCATCAGTGAATAGTGAATAGTGAATAGTGAACAATGACAGTGAACAGTAAACGCATCCGTGAAAGTCAATGGTGAACAGTGCCCCCGCTTCTAGAATGTGATTCTCTGCAGCCGCGTGTACGGTGCGCTAGCAGTTCGGGCCAATAGAATTGTGCTACGTCATCGATCAATAATCTTCTAGAAAGTCAATTATGAACAGTGCACCGACTTCTAGAATGTGATTCTCTGCAGTCGCGTGTACGGTGCACTCACAATTTGGTCCAATAGGAATGTGCCACATCATCAGGAACCGTGAAAGTCAACTGTGAATAGTGAATAGTCAAAATTATAAAAATACCCTTTCGTGGTATTCCTAAGGTTTTTGACGTTCTAAACTTGAAAACAATGTTTGTTTTGCCATTTGACTTCTCCATAATTCTGAATTGATCGAATTATCTCTGAAATACAAAGAAAAATGCACTGATTACTACACAACATATTTATTTAAGCAAGCGAACGGAATTATGTCTAAATTGGGGAATTAATCATATTGGAAGTGTAAAATGATGATATTATCCACTCTGATCTTTATGGAGTTTTTGACTCACTGTAGACAGACAGATTTTGTCTAGCACAGTGAGTACTTTTACCCATATCTATCAGAGAGTAATTTATCCCCTCTGATCTATGTGTAGTTTTGATTCACTGTAGACAGACAGTTGTTGTCTAGCACAGTGGGTACTTTTATCCACATCTATCAGAGAGTGGTCAGTGGAGTGGAATACCCTCTCATTAATCTGGACTAAATATTAATAATTGGATTATAATCGAATTATCAACAGTGGATCCCTTAGCCCCAGTTTTAATTTTAATTAATTTACATTTTTATAACAAGCTTATTACTTAATCTAGATAATTAATTCTACAAGGACAAGTGAACAACTTCTCTGTGGTTCGACCCGGTCTTACCGATTAATTTATTACTTTGACACTCTTATACTTGACTAGTCCTTGTAGAATTAATTATCTAGATTAATTACTAAGCTTGTTATAAAATGTAAAATCAATTAAAATTAAAACTGGGGCTAAGGGATCTACTGTTGGTAATTCGATTATGATCCAATTTTAATATTTATTTCAAATTAATGGGATGGTATTCCACTCCACTGACCACTCTCTGATAGATGTGGGTAAAAATACCCACTGTGCTAGACAACATCTGTCTGTCTACAGTGAGCCAAAACTCTATAAAGATCATAGGGGAAAAACCACTCTCTGATAGATATGGGTAAAAGTACTCTCTGTGCTACACAATATCTGTTTGTCTACAGTGAGTCAAAAGCTCCACAAAGATCAGATGAGAGAATGCAAAAAAATAATAAACTTACCAAAATTGGATCATATTTTCCATACCAACAGTATCACCATTGTCCCCAGCTATATAAAATTAGTTAGACATAATTTAACTAGAAAATAACTATTTTATTTAAACTGAGAATTTGAGAACAAAAGAGAGAGAATTTCATAAATCTAATATCAGATTTGGATTCAGAATAAACAAATTAGGGGGGAGAGGTTCACTATGTATATAAAATACGGATGAAAATTGACCATCGGATGAATTTAGAATGGAGCGTCCAGATTTTGTCACGTCATCAGTGAATAGTGAACAGTAAACGCATACGTGGAAGTCAATAGTAAACAGTGCACCGGCTTCTAAAATATGATTCTCTGCAGCATGTGTACGGTGCACTCACAATTTAGGCCAATAGAAATGTGTCGTGTCATCGGTCAATAATCTTCTTGAAAGTCAACTATGAACAGTCCACCGACTTCTAGAATGTGATTCTCTACTGTCGCGTGTATAGTGTAATCATTGTTTGGGCAAATAGGATTGTGCAACTTCATTAGGAACAGTGAAAGTCAGCTGTGAACAGTGAATAGTCAAAATTACAAAAATGCCCTTCTTGGCCTTCCTAAGGTTTTTGACGTTCTAAACTTGAAAACGATGTTTGTTTTGCTATCTGACTTCTCCATAATTCTGAATTAATCGAATGACCTCTGAAATTCAAAGAAAAACATATTAATTACTACACAACACATTTATTTAAGCGAGTGAATGAAGTTATGTCTAAATTGGAGAATTAATCATATTGGATGTGTAAAATGATGATATTATCCCTTAGTAAACATACATATTTCAGTGTTAATCACACCCCCAACCAGCTTATTGCTAGTCCCTAGCAACTAAAGCGAAAATAGTAAAAACTTAAATCTAAAAAAAAATACTACCAAATAAACAAACTCTCCCAGACCTCTCCTCACTCTTTGTCAATCAGTCATCAATCGAGATGTCAGTCAAACTTTCTTGTGCTCAATAAAGATCAACACAATAACTATGAGATTTAATTGAAATCAAACAACATTTTCATTCCGAAATTTCATCAAGGCTTTTTCCTTATGCAACAATTTTATTCTTTTTTTTTGTTTTTTTTTAATATAACAAAACTGGAAACAAACATTCTATCTTTAATCCATGTAGCAAGCTTTAGGCCAATGACTCCCAAACCAGTTGGCTTTAGGGCATTAAGTGTTAAAACACTCCTACGGGCTTAATTACTCGGACTGCATATGTTTTTTTTTTAATAGTACAATTCCCTTAAGCTTTCTCTTTAACCAGTGTAACGAGCTTTGAGTCAATGACTCCCAAACTAGTTGGTCTTAGGACATTAGGTGTTAAATCACCCCTCAGACTTAATTGCTCGAGTTAAAGAGGCTACAAAACTGTACTTTATTCTTATCCAGACTCCACCGTTTTACACGAACACTCTATGCTTACTGAGGCATGATGCGAGACTACTAAGTAAGAGTTTTGGTCAAAACACACAAATTTATTATTATTATTATTACTATATATATTTTGAAACAAGACTACTGCCTTCGGTTGTTACCCTTGAATGATGTTTAAGAACTAAATATCGTAAAATCTCAACTTACTGCACATAATCATGTGTCAATGTGCGTGTGTGTCTAGAATAGTTCAAAAAATTTCTCAAGATGACTTAATGAACAAAAGGATTAGTCAATGATATCACAATGGAGAGTTTATAAATTTGAATAGTCAGAAGAGAGGAAAAAAAATACATAAGAACTACAAAGATGCGTCTCAGAAGTATCTAAAAGATCTCCTTACTCGGCCATCTTTACAAAAAAAAAAGGTCAGAAGTTAGTTTTTTTTTTTTTTGAAAAACAAAAGTTATTGAATCAACTATCCCCTCCCAACCAGAACGAGACATTGTTCCCAATGTCTTTAGAAGGAGTTAAGGTTTAGAAGGAGTTAAGGTTTAGAAGATATCACCTGAACAACTTGAAAAACAACAAATTCCTGTAAAACAACAAAAGAAATACAAAATAAAGGAAAATAAAATGCATAAAAATCATGGGACAATCACAAACTGAGATTCAGATCAATTATGTGTTTCTTGTTCTCTTCATCAATGTACCAATTAATTTTGGAGTTTGAAGGATCTGGGTCATAATTGAAAGCTTGTAACTGGTCAATCAGTTCATGAGGACTTGAAGTAGAGATAAAGATTTTTCGGATTGAAGGTGGAATGTAATAATTTTTCTGAGCATGGTCAAGAAATGAAAGCAAACCATCATAAAATTTATTAACATTTGTCGTATGTGAATTTTACCAAGCATACACGTCATTGACATGAAGGAGAAAATTGCCAGGTGGACGCCCAAATGGGCACTCAGGAAATATCCTACGAGGCATCATTAAAGAGAAGAAAGCCCGAGTAAACAAGTAGCATGGCAAGACCTACTCGGGATCAACTAAATTACTCCGACTCGATTAAAAGTACTCGGGATTAACCAAAAAGCATCTTCTACTCGGGCTTAAACAACACTACTCTGGACCAACAAGTTTTATTCTTACTCGGGATAAATGCGACCTGAACAAGAAACTCGGTGCTTAATTCACACGGATTAAGTAATTAAATATACGAAGATATCCATCAGGAAGAATCCCAAAGAGAAAAGAATACTAGAAGAATCTTCAATCAGGAAACAACTTGATTTCTCTACAAAGACTATTCTTATAAGGAAACAAGTCCAAATAAAACTGCATTACTAGAATCTCACTCGATTTCCATAAAAGACTCTGAAACAGGAAAGAAGACAAATCAACCTCAAGCAAGTAACCGAATCATAATTAAATACAAAGATCCTGTATTACTTGTACAAGGCAGATTAGGGTAAACATATAAATAGACCCATAATCTCGTCCAGAAAATATATAGGCAATATAGCATACACAACTAGCAACAGAAAAATACAGAGAGAAGAAAGAGAGATCGAGAGCTTGTAAACATCATATTTTCATTGTGGATTTTGGGTTGGTTGATCCTTCAACCACCCGTGGACGTTTCTCCGGTTATCAGAGTTTTACCACGTAAAACTTGTGTCTTCGTTACTCTCTCTGAATCTCTTTCTCTTTGAATTAATAGCCGAAATCCAATCCTTGTTGGCATTTCTGATACAATCCAGAAATCGATGTCAACAACATTCAACAAACCGATGGGTTTCACATGGATGTGTAGTTGACCCCAGGATGCCATTGTAAAGATTTCTTCTAAGGTTCCAAAACCACCTGGCAAAGCTATAAACGCATTAACATGATGTAACATAGAAGTCATTCTTTCAGGCATGCCTGAAACAACTAGCTTTTTACCGTTTGTCTTTTCGATGATGTCTGCTGCGACCATAGGTTTTGGGACAATACCCAGAACTTGACTACCTCCGTCTCGTGCAGAACAAATCAAATGGTTAATACCCAGAACAATACCCGAAACAAATCAATATATGTGGATAATCAAAACCATACGATAAGTCATCATATTCTGAGACGCATGTTGTCATAGTAATAAATTAAGAGCACGTCTTACCAGTCAAAAACCACATTCACGAAGTTCACTTTTCACTATTCACTATTCACTGTTCACTAACTTCTGACCATTTTTTTTTGTAAAGATGGCCGAGTAAGAAGAACTTTTAGATACTTCTGAGACGCTTCTTTGTAGTTTTGATGCATTTTTTTTCTCTCTTCTGACTATTCAAATTTATGAACTCTCCATTGTGATATCATTGACTTATCCTTTTATTCATTCAGTCATCTTGAGAATTTTTTCGAACTATTCTGGACACATACGTATATTGACACGTGATTACGTGCAATAAGTTGAGATTTTACGATATTTAGTTCTGAAACATCATTCAAGGGTAACAAACGAATGCATTAGTCTTGTTTAAATATATATAGTAGTAGTAATAATAATAATAATACTAATTTTATATGTTTTGACCAAAACTCTTACTTAGTAGGCGGGCCTCATGCCTCAGTAAGCATAGAGTGTTCGCATAAAACGGTGGAGTCTGGATAAGAATAAAATGTAGTTTTGTATCCTCTTTAACTCGAGCAATTAAGTCTGAGGGGTGCTTCAACACCTAATGCCCTAAGATCAACTAGTTTGGGAGTCATTGACCCAAAGCTCGTTACACATGTTAAAGAGAAAGCTTAAGGGAATTGTACTAAAAAAAACATCTGCAATCCGAGTGTTTTAACACTTAATGCCCTAAAGCCAACTGGTTTGGGAGTCATTGGCCTAAAGCTCGCTATATGGATTAAAGATGGAATGTTTGTTTCCAATTTTGTTATATTAAAAAAAAATAGAATAAAACTGCTGCCTAAGGAAAACGCCCTGATGAGATTTCAGAACGAAAATGTTGCTTGATTTCAATTAAATCTCATAGTTATTGTGTTGATCTTTATTAAGCACAAGAAATTTTGATTGATAACTCGATTGATGACTGGTTGTCAAAGGGTGAGAAAAGAGGTATGAGAGAGTTTGTCTATTTGGTAGTTTAGAAATTTGAATTTGAGTTTTTACTATTTTCGCTTTAGTTGCTAGGGACTAACAATAAGTTGGTTGTGGGTGTGATTAACACTGAAAAGTGTATGTTTATTAATGGATAATATCATCACTTTACACTTCCAATATGATTAATTCCCCAATCTAGACATAATTTCGTTCGCTCGCTTAAATAAATGTGTTGTATAGTAATCAATGTATTTTTCTTTGTATTTCAGAGGTAATTCGATCAATTCAGAATAATGGAGAAGTTAGATGGCAAAACAAACATCGTTTTCAAGTTTAGAACGTCAAAAACCTTAGGAAGGCCATGAAGGGTATTTTTGTAATTTTGACTATTCACTGTTCATAGTTGACTTTCATTGTTCCTGATGATGTGGCACATTCCTATTGTACCGAACTGCAAGTGCACCATACACGCGACTGCAGAGAATCACATCCTAGAAGTCGGTGCACTGTTCATAAATGACTTTCTAAAAGATTGTTGACCGATGACGCGACACATTTCTATTTGCCTAAATTGTGAGTGCACCGTACACGTATTGCAGAGAATCATATTCTAGAAGCCGGTGCACTGTTCACTATTGACATCCACGGATGCGTTTACTGTTCACTATTCACTAATGACGTGGCGAAATCTGGACGCTCCATTATAAATTTATACGATGGTCAATTTTCATCCGTATTTTGTATAAATAGGGGATCTCTCCTCCCTAATTTAGACTTTCTGAATCCAAATATGATATTAGATTTGTGAAATTCTCTCTCTTTTATTCTCAAATTCTCAGTTTAAATAAAATAGTTATTTTCTAATTAAATTATGTCTGGCTAATTTTATATAGCTGGGGCCAAAGGTGATACTGTTGGTATGAAAAATATGATCAGATTTTGGTAAGTTTATTATTTTTTTTGCTCTCTCCCCTCTGATATTTGTGAAGTTTTTGACTCACTGTACACAGACAAATATTGTCTAGCATAGTGGGTACTTTTACCCATATCCACCAGAGAGTGGTTTATCCCCTCTTATCTTTGTGGAGTTTTGACTCAGTGTAGACAGACAGATGTTGTCTAGCACAATGGATACTTTTACTCACATCTATCAGAGAGTAGTCAGTGGAGTGGAATACCCTCCCATTAATATGGACTAAATATTAATTATTGGATCATATTCGAATTACCAACAGTGGATCCCTTAACCCCAATTTTAATTTTAATTGAGTTACATTATAACAAGCTTAGTAATTAATCTATATAATTAATTTTACAAGGACTAGTGAACAACCTCCCTGTGGTTCGACCCTATCTTACTAGTTAATTTATTACTTTGACACTCTTATACTTAGGAGTAGAAACACTTCTTTAGAACAGTCAACTGTGAACAGTGAAAGTCAACTGTGAACAGTGAAAGTCAACTGTGAACAGTGAAAGTCAACTGTGAACAGTGAATAGTCAAAATTATAAAAATACCCTTCTTGGCCTTCTTAAGGTTTATGACGTTCTAAACTTGAAAACAATGTTTGTTTTGCCATCTGACTTCTCCATAATTCCGAATTGATCAAATTACCTCTGAAATACAAAAAAAAATACATTGATTACTACACAACACATTTATTTAAGCGAGCGAACGAAATTATGTCTAAATTGAGGAATTAATCATATTGGAAGTGTAAAATGATGTTATTATCCCTTTGTAAACATACGCTTTTCAGTGTTAATCAATTAGCATAGTAAAATATTATACACTAAAAAAGCTAAGAACTTAGGGATATATATATATATAGAGAGAGATAGAGAGAGAGATAGAGAGAGAGAGACTCATAAGGGATCCCTTATTTTAATTTCGGTAAGGACCACCATGAAATCATATTGATTTGATTTTTTTTTATGGATGATAAGTTTATTGAAATAAACCGAATAAAATTTTAAAAAAATTCAAGTTCTAGAACTATTTATCCCGAATTTTTTAAAATATGAATACATCGAAAAAATTGGTGAAATATAGGAAAAATAAAAAAAAAATAGTTATAGTGTTTGAAAATTTTTCAATATTTATTCATAGATAGATTTCAATAAACTTATCATTCAGAAAAAAAATAATTCATATCAATGTGATTTCATAGTGGTCCTTGACGAAATTAATATAAGAGATCCCATATGACAGACGATGAAATGGTGAAGAAAGTCACCTTTTTTTAGTTGAATTGCGATGATGTCACTCATTTAATAACTTATGCTTAAAAGACACTTATTATGGTGAATTGTCGAAAATGCCTTTAAAATTTGTCTTTGTGCTTGAATCAACTCTGTAAAAATGAAAAGTTGTGTTGTCTCTCCAAAATTGTTGTCTGAATATCGATCTGCAACTTCAATTTGTTTTGAAAAATATTATTGATGTCGTTTGAATATGCAGATAACATTCCTTTATGATCTTATATTTTCATGCATTTTGGAATGTGGCTGAGATTAATTTTCCTATTGCCGAGCTTCTTTTGTTTTTTCTAAGCTTTTTTGCCACTTTTCTGAGCTTTTTTGCCACTGTTCTGAGCTTTTATGACAACGATTTGAGCTTATTTTCAACGGTTCCGAGATAGTTGTTGCAATTGGAAAAAGGCTCGTACCTTTTTATAAAAAGCTCAGACCGACAAAAAAACCTCTCGAGAACTTAAAAAAAAAGCTCGACGATAGCCAAAAAAAGCTCGATCATGCAGTTGGGAAAAAAGCTTGATCAGTTGCCAAGAAAATCTCGAATACTTCTAAAAAATGCTCGATCAGTTGCAACAAAATCTCGAGTACTTCTTAAAAAAGCTCGAGGTTTTTTTAATTGTTATTATTTTAATTAGATGTTTTAAACTTCTCAGGAACTTGAAAAAAAGCTCGATCAGGCATATGGCAAAAAAGCTGAATAACTTACGAAGAAAATCTCGAGTACTTCTTAAAGAAGTTCGATCAGTTGCAACAAAATCTCGAGTAGTTCCTAAAAAAGCTTGAGATTTTTTTAATTAGATGTTTTAAACTTCTCGGGAACTTGAAAAAAAAGCTCAATGAAGGGCTAAAAAAGATCGATAACTTGACAAGAAAATCTCAAGTACTTCTGAAAGAAGCTCAATCAGTTGTAACAAAATCTCGAGTAGTTCTTAAAAAAGCTTTAGGTTTTTTTAATTGTAATTTTTTTAATTAGATGTTTTAAACTTCTCGGGAACTTAAAAAAAAAAGCTCGACAAATGGCTAAAAAAGCTCGATCATGCAGTTGGTAAAAAAGCTTGATAACTTGTCAAGAAAATCTCGAGTACTTCTAAAAGAAGCTAGATCAGTTGCAACAAAATCTCGAGTAGTTCTTAAAAAAACTCGAGGTTTTTTTAATTTTATATATTTTTTAATTGGATGTTTTAAACTTCTCGGGAACTTGAAAAAAGTTCGACAAAGAGGTAAAAAATCTCGATCATACAGTAGGTAAAAAAGCTCAATAAATTGCCAAGACAATCTCGAGTACTTCTGAAAGAAGCTAGATCAATTGAAACAAAATCTCGAGTAGTTCTTAAAAAAGCTCGAGGTTTTTTTAATTGTTATTTTAATTTTAATTAGATGTTCTTAACAGGAAAATGAATCGGGTGAGAATAGACATATCTTACAACGGTTGATGGGAGCAGTTACCCGACAAAAGTCAGAGGTATTTAAGTTCCGATAACCAAGGATTATATGTGTCAAAAAATATGAGTTATGATGAACTGGTGTCGATGGTGCAAATCATTGTGAAGTATGATGAGAACAAATACAGTGTTGATCTACAGTGTATACCCATCGTTCCTGGGACTACATGTCGTACATTTTTAAAAAACGACGATGATGTTCAGTTTATGCTAGCGGAAGATAAGGTGATCCCTCAAGTATGTGTTAGTTTAATTGAGAGGCTAGCGAGAGGTGTCAATGGTGATCCCTCTTTGGTCCCAAGCTAAATTTTACTATTAACAAGTGTGTAAGTAGATAGCTTGCTCAAGTTCTCAGCTCTTAGCAAAAACTTGTAGCTCGATGACTCCAGTGAGTAGTCTCTTTATATGATTTTGGGCTGTCTTGCACCTGTTAAAGTAAGAAATCATATGCATATGAAGGATTAGTAATTAGTAATAGTTTGGACATTAGAGCTTAGACGGGGGACCTTTCAATCCCATGTCCTTCTCAGGGGTTATAGCCCGATCGAGGCATCATGAAAACTTGATAGCTATCCTGGTCTCAAGGTGATAATTGTCAACATATTATGGCGATCCTCCTGGAAGGACTGGTCCAGACCAGGGTATCATGAGATGTGGATGGCAACTATGCTCTTACACTCATACCCTTCTTTGGGGAGGTCACCCGACAAAGGCAATAGGAAATCTTAGCTAGCTGTCTTGGTCTCGAGATCTGGATGGAAACTATGCTTTTATACTCAGACCCTTTTTAGCGTGAGGTGTTTCTTGACCGAGGCATCAGGAATGGTGAGGGGGCTTCCTCGACCAGTCTCTGGTCTTGAGGCGATCATTGTCGACATATTATGGCAATCCTCTTGGTAGGACTGATCCAGACCAGGTTACTAAGGAAGCTATCTAGCTTTCCCTGGCTCATGGCGAGTTCATTCGTGGAGAAAAACATAACGCAACTGGAGATGTAAGGAAAAATAACAGACTTTATTGATGGTTGAAATTGAGTACATTTTTTATTTTCTAACATATTGATATCTAAAGGAAGGTAACCCGCTGTAAGAGTTCCCTATCTAAGGATATAATCTCCTTTAATGATCTGCATTCCAAGTGTGATTAATGGGTCAACTGTCCATGTCTTCTAGCTTGTAATCCCCATTTCGAATCACTATCTTGATCAAGTATGGACCTTCTCAGTTGGGTCCTACAACCCGTCTGACCTCACCCTAGTATTCTGTGTAACTTTTCTGATAACTAGATCCCCTTTCTTAAATCTCATGGCCTTCACTCTTTTGTCAAAATATCTCACAATCTTGCTCTGGTAGACTGTTACCTTCTTTGCCGCATGTTCTTGCTTTTCTTCCAAAAGGTCCAGACTAGTTCCGAGCTTGACATCGTTTCTCTCTGGTTCATAGTGTTGTACCCTAAACGAGGTCAACTTATGCTCTATAGGGAGGAAAGCTTTAACCCCGAAAGTTAGAGAATAGGGAGTTTCCTCGGTTGATGTCCTCCTCGTGGTTCGATACGCCCAGAAGACCTCGGAAAGCTCTTCAACCCACCTTCTCTTCTTCTGTTGCAGTTTCTTTTTCAAAAGCTTCTTGATGGTTTTTTTAGTTGCTGTTAATAGCAAAATTTGGCTAGGGGACCAAAGAGAAATTTTCCACTCTCCTAGCTCTATTCAAAGCCCGAGTTCACCATTCATTTAACCCCGGGTGAGCCATAAAGCTACCCCGCAAAGGGGAAGCAGGGTCATCGGGCTTCAGAACTATCAGGAATGAAGCTCGATGCGATCAGGTCGAGCCCCTCACGCTAACATTGGAATTCGGGCAAAGCCTGTGTGGTTATCTAGGCTTCAATTGATCACCTATCCTGGAACCCCGGTTCCTGGGGTTTGGCTCCAAAACCATCCCGTAAAAGCAAGGAAAGGTCGTCGATCTCAGGAAGCATTTGAAGTGAAGTCTGACACAAAAAAATTAAGCTTTTTCGAAATCAAGGCTTCTCTAGGTCAAAATTAACTCGTAGCCTAACCAGAAGCCTACTAACCTCTCCAGAAGCCCACTATCTTTTCCAGACATAAAAAGGGGGCCGTTAAGGGGTTCCGATTCACGCTATAACTATGCTTCGATTCGCTAAGGAAAATATGAACCTATCTAGACAAGAAAGAGGAAGCTCGCCTAATTCGTGCTACCCTTAGTAAGGGCCCGTAAAGCCGTGCCAAGCTTTAAAGGACCAGGGAGGGTTAGGCCAAAGCTTCTGAGACCATAACTAAGGTAAGGGTCTACATCGCTCTACGGAAAAAATGAACACTTAACTCGACGACCTCTATGAAGAATCATGCCATGAATACACACAAGATCATATCCACACTCCAACAAACATTAAAACTCTGCTTACGTGTAAGGCAAGAGATTGAGTTCAAAAAGGAAACAAACTAATCTCCACCAAAGATATTCTCGAATCCGTTATAAACTCAAAGTCAATGACTTTTAAATAAAAGATCCCGTCCGATAAGGAGGGAATGGATTCAGAGAATTAGGGTGGGAGATCTACAAGTTTAAATCATTTGGGCCATGTATAAATATGCCCAAGCATGATTGACGAAATGGGAGGAAAAAGAGGATCGATAGTGAAGAGCGACATAGGAAGAAGAGGAACACAGAGAGAGTTTTGGAGTTTTCAGCCTAAATTCTGTAATCACAACACGGCCTTCACCATTATCTACTATTAAACAGGCACGAGATCACCGCCCAACTGTATCCCAAGGAGATTAAGAGTGCTTAAGAGTTTTTTTGTATGAAATTTATAGTTGATAATAGAGCAATCACATTCCTATCTTCATTGCATTCATATTCATACATCCAATTTTATTCGATCAGGTTAGGTACCTAAGGTACCAACCCCGGCCACCACCTACGTGGTAGTGGTCTCGAGGGTGTTAATCGAAACTACTCACTGATTAACACTGAAAAATGTATGTTTACTAAAGGATAATATCATCATTTTACACTTCCAATATGATTAATTCCTCAATTTAGACATAATTTCGTTCGTTCGCTTAAATAAATGTGTTGTGTAGTAATCAATGTATTTTTCTTTGTATTTCAGAGGTAATTCGATCAATTCAGAATCATGGAGATGTCAGATGGCAAAACAAATATCGTTTTCAAGTTTAGAACGTCAAAAAACCTTAAGAAGACCACGAATGGCATTTTTGTAATTTTGACTATTCACTGTTCACAGTTGACTTTTACTGTTCATAGTTGACTTTCACTGTTCACTCACTATGCGGTACTGTTCACTCATGGATGGGTTACTGTTCACTGTCACTGTTCACTGAAGGGCATTTTTATAATTTTGACTATTCACTGTTCATAGTTGACTTTCACTGTTCACCCACTGATGTGGTTACTGTTCACTCATGGATGGGTTACTGTTCACTGTCACTGTTTACTGATGACGTGGCAAAATTTGAACGCTCCATTCTAAATTCATCTGATGGTCAATTTTCATCCGTATTTTGTATAAATAGAGGATCTCTCCCCTCTAATTAGGATATCCTGAATCCAAATATGATGTTAGATTTGTGAAATTCTTTCTCTTTTGTTCTCAAATTCTTAGTGTAAATAAAATAGCTATTTTTTAAGTTAAATTATGTCTGGTTAATTTTACATAGCTGGGGCCAAAGGTGATACTGTTGGTATGGAAAATATGATCAAATTATGGTAAGTTTATTATTTTTATGCTTTCTCCCCTCTGATCTTTTTGGAGTTTTTGACTCACTGTAGATAGACAGATATTGTCTAGCATAATGGGTACTTTTACCCATATTTATCAAAGAGTGGTTTATCCCCTCTAATCTTTGTGGAGTTTTTGACTCACTGTAGATAGACAGATATTGTCTAGCACAGTGAGTACTTTAACCCACATCTATTGGAGAGTGGTCAGTGGAGTGGAATACCATCATAATTAATCTGGAATAAATATTTATAATTGGATCATATTCGAATTACCAACAGTGGATCTCTTAGCCCCAGTTTTAATTTTAATTGATTTACATTTTTTTAAGCTTAGTAATTAATCTAGATAGTTAATTCTACAAGGATAAGTGAACAACCTCCCTGTGGTTCGACCCGGTCTTACCGGTTAATTTATTACTTTGACACTCTTATACTTGAGAGTAGGAACACTTCTTTAGGACGTGTCAAGTTTTTGGCGCCGCTGCCGGGTAGGTAAGTCCATCTTTTCTTTGTAGTAGTAATTTATTTTTAATTTTATTTTTGTTTTGCTATTTTTTTTTATCTTCTTTATTTTTATTTTGTATTTAATTTTACATCACTTATCTCAATCATAAACTTCATCCACTTGAAAAAAAAAAAACACTTGTTATCTTTAATCACACTTTTGTATTTTAGTTCTTATACTTTTTATTTGCATTTTAGCTTAGATCTAGTTTGCATTTGCATATATGTCGTTTTATTTTTTATTTTTGCATGCCAGTCCCTGTAATTATCATATGTTCACTTTAGTCCCTATATTTTTTATTATTTACACTTTTACCCCATTACTTATACATATTTACATTTATACCCCTAGAATTTTGCATCTTGTTATTTTTATCACTTTTTCTTTTATTTTTTTCATTTTTGTGTTTTTCATCTCTATTAACCCTTATTCACTAACAACATAGCTGAAAACCCACTTAGACATCCATCAGGAAACCAATTTGAAAATATTTTAGAAACCCTTGACAACATATCTCAACACAGCAACCATCCGCCTTATGTTGACCATGACAACCACATTAACCCAAATCCACCTAGAACTCTTAGAGACTACATGAATCCCACACGTAATAGAGCACCTTCATGCATAGCTTTCCCACCAAATGCAACACACTTTAATTTTAAACTGGGAATCATTCAACTTTTATCTAATTTTCACGGTCTTGAATCTGAAAATCCATATTTACTTCTTAGAGAGTTTGAGGAAGTCTGTAACACTTGCACTGACCAAAATGTTAGCATGGATATAACCAAGCTTAAGTTTTTCCCTTTTTCCTTAAAAGATAAAGCTAAAACTTGGTTACAAAACCTTAGGTCAGGATCAATCCAAACTTGGAATGATATGCAACAACGGTTCTTAAAGAAATTTTTCCCACCTCATAAAACAAACTCTCTTAAGAGGCAAATCATTTCATTTGCCCAAAAACTTGGGGAAACACTTTACCAATGTTGGGATAGGTTCAAAGAGTTGTTAAATGTCTGTCCACATCACGGTTTTGAAACATGGAGGATAGTGTCACATTTCTATGAGGGACTCACACTTCAAAGTAGACAAGTCGTTGAAATAATGTGTAATGGGGAGTTCAGTGACAAAAATCCTGAAGAAGCACTTGAATACCTTGACCATGTCACCGAAAGTGCTCAAAATTGAGACACCATTGGTTCCTATGAGTCCATGAGCAAGCCACAACCATCTCCATCTAGTGGAGGCATTTACAATCTTAGGGAAGATCATGACCTTCAAGCTAGATTCGCATCCCTAGCTAGGAAAGTTGAAGCTTTAGAAACTAAAAAGAGTGAACATGTAAAATCTGTAAGAGAAATCACATGCCATGTATGTGATTCTGATGATCATATCACTCATAGTTGTCCAACTTTGCCAGCCATAAAAGATTGCCTTCATGAATAAGCCAATGTTTTGCACACTTTCAACAAGCCAAATTCTAACCCATACTCACAAACCTACAATTCTGGTTGGAAAAATCACCCAAATTTTAGTTGGAGGAACAACAATCAAGCCCAGTCTTCACAACCACCAGGTCCATCACATCCACAAACACACCAAAATTTCCAAAACCCTCAAGGTTATGCGCCTTATGTCCCACCATCTAAGAAAAACCTTGAAGACACTTTTCAATCATTCATTGAGAAGCAAGAATCCATTAACAGCCAAACTACATAAACTTTGATAGATGTTAAAGATACTTTGGCAAAGATTTCTTCTACACTCACTACACACGAAAAAGGTAAGTTTCCATCTCAACCACAACCAAATCAAAAGAGTCAGTCAAGTTCCTATGACAATAATCAACGCCCAGACCAAGTCAAATCAATCACCACTCTTCGTAGTGGTAAAGTCATCGAAAAACCTATTCTTGAATCTGGTAAAAATGATGATGAGTCATTTTCCAAGGGTAAGGAAGGGGTTGATGAAACCACTGTTAACGAAGAAATAATTGAATCCCCACCTACACTTCCATATCCTCTGGCTCTTAAAAATTCACCAAAATTGATGCATCCCCCAGAGATTTTTGAAATTTTCAAACAGGTAAAGATCAATATCCCTTTGTTGGACACAATCAAACAGGTACCTTCCTATGCCAAATTTTTGAAGGATCTGTGCACCGTGAAAAGGAAACATCAGGTAAGAAAGAAAGCATTTATGGCTGAACAGGTAAGTTCCATTCTTTGCAATAAAAATGTATTGAAATATAAAGATCCTGGCTGTCCTACTATTTCTTGCATAATCGGTAACTGTAAAATTGAGCATACTTTACTTGACCTAGGTGCTAGTGTAAATTTGCTCCCATACTCAGTTTATCAGCAACTTAAACTTGGTGAGTTAAAGTCGACTTCAACCACACTTTGTCTTGCTGATAGGTCAATTAAAATACCAAAAGGAATAGTGGAAGATGTGTTAGTACAAGTCGATAAATTTATCTACCATGTAGATTTTATTATCTTGGAAACACAACCTGTTGTTAATAAGCACCAATCAATCCCTGTTATATTGGGCCGACCATTTTTGGCTACTTCTAATGCCTTGATTAATTGCAGGAATTGAATAATGAGCATGTCTTTTGGAAATATGGAAATTAAGCTTAATGTTTTCAACATGTCTAAAGAACCATTTGATGATGAAAATAAAGATGAAGATGTAGACATTATGAAACCATTGTTGAAGATCATGTTCAAAAGGATTCCTTTAACTCATCTGAAATTTGTTTGATCAATTTACCTGAGTCAAGTATGCATTCACATATTGATGATTGTTTATAGGTTGTCGAAGAAGAAGGAGACATTTCAGATTTTGAAGAATTGGAACAAACAGATGACGTATCAGAAGAAAAAGCACCTTAAGTGGATTTGAAGCCCTTACCAGAAGGACTTAAATATTCTTACCTTAGAGACAACCAGACCTACCCAGTGGTAATCTCTTCTAACCTCATTGAAGAGCAAGAAGGTAAGTTGTTACATGTTTTAAAGAAAAATAAGAATGCAATTGGTTGGACTTTGAAAGATTTGAAAGGTATTAACCCATTGATTTGTTCACATCGAATAAATTTAGAGGAAGTCCTTAAATTACTTGACGTGGGAATTATCTACCCTATCTCTGATAGTAAGTGGGTGAGTCCTACACAAGTTGTGCCAAAAAAATATGGAATCACTGTTATTAAAAATAAAAAGGGTGAGTTAATTCCAACTCGTATTCTATCTAGTTGGCGCATGTGCATTGATTATAGAAAATTAAATGATGCCACTAGAAAAGATCATTTCCCCCTTCCATTCCTTGACTAAATTTTAGAAAGAGTAGCAGGACTTCCCTACTACTGCTTTCTTGATGGGTATTCAGGATACTATCAAATTCCCATTGCATTAGAAGACCAAGAAAAAACCACATTCACATGTCCCTTTGGAACCTTTGCATTTAGAAGAATGCCATTTGGTTTGTGTAATGCTCCAGCCACATTTCAACGATGCATGCTAAGCATTTTTAGTGACATGATTGAACATTGTTTAGAGGTCTTTATGGATGATTTAATTGTGTTTGGAAATTCTTTTGATGAATGTCTAAATAATTTGGAAAGAGTCTTGAAACGTTGCATAGAAAAATGACTTGTGCTTAACTGGGAAAAGTGTCATTATATGACCATATCTGGAATTTTTTTAGGTCATGTTGTGTCATCTAAAGGAATCGAGGTTGATAAGGCAAAAATTGAAATCATTTCAAAGTTACCATCACCACAAACAGTCAAAGATGTGCGGTCATTTTTAGGGCATGCAGGATTTTATAGGAGGTTTATTAAAGATTTCAGTGTCATATATAAACCACTTTGTAACCTCTTATTAAAAGATGCAAAGTTTGAATGGACACAAGAGTGTCAAGAGTCCTTAAAAAAATAATTGACCTTTTAACATCTGCTCTTATCATGCAATCCCCTGATTGGTCCTTTTGAATTGATGTGTGATGCTAGTGATTTTGCTGTTAGAGCTGTCTTAGGACATAGATGAGAAGGTAAGTCTTTTGTGATTTATTACGCAAGTAAAACTTTGAATAGTGCACAAATGAATTACACCACCACTAAGAAAGAATTACTTGTTGTGATATTTACATTGGATAAATTTCAGTCATACTTGATTGGCGCTTCAACCATTGTTTTTACTGATCACGCTGCTTTGAAGTATTTAATATCTAAACAGGATGTAAAGCCAAGATTGATTCGTTGGATTTTGTTGCTACAAGAATTCAAACTCACAATCAAGGACAAAAAGGGTTCTGAAAATGTTATTGCAGATCATTTATCACGACTCACCGCTGAGTCGTCATTTGATAAAGCACCCATCAATGATTGTTTTCCTTATGATCTTTTATTCTCTATCACAACATGCAAAATATAGTCTTGGGAATATGACTTTAAAAGACCCTGTTTGCCAATTTATAAGAAAATTGGATGGGAAGCATATCCCCGACCCATATAGGGCGTTGAAGCCGTTTCTGGACGTAAAACCATAGGAAGATGTGAGCCACAATCAAAACTACCGGTAAATATCCTTTTGTTTTTGTTATCTTTTTATTATCTTTATCTTTGCTTCAAGTCCTCATGAGCTGATTGACCAGTTACAAGCTTTCAATTATGAGCCAGATCCTTCAACCTCCAAAATTGATTGGTCAACTGATGAAGAGAACAAGAAACGCATAATTGATCTGAATCTCAGTTTGTGATTGTCCCATGGTTTTTATGCATTTTATTTTTCTATATTTTGTATTCCTTTTGTTGTTTTGTAGGATTTTGTTGTCTTTCAAGTTGTTCCGGTGATATCTTCTAAACCTTAACTCTTTCTAAAGATATTGGGGACAATGTCTCATTCTGGTTGGAGGAGGGGATAGTTGATTCAATAACTTTTGTTTTTCAAAAAAAAAAAAAAACTAACTTTTGACCATTTTTTTTTTTGTAAAGATGGCCGAGTAAGGAGATCTTTTAGATACTTCTAAGACGTATCTTTGTAGTTCTGATGCATTTTTTTTCTCTTTTCCTCTCTTCTGACTATTCAAATTTATAAACTCTCCATTGTGATATCATTGACTAATCCTTTTGTTCATTAAGTCATCTTGAGAAATTTTTCGAACTATTCTAGACACACACGCATATTGACACGTGATTATGTGCAGTAAGTTGAGATTTTACGATTTTGAGTTCTGAAACATCATTCAAGGGTAACAACCGAAGGCAGTGGTCTTGATTAAAAGTTTATATAGTAATAATAATAATAATAATTTTGTGTGTTGTGACCAAAACTCTTACTTAGTAGCCGGGCCTTATGCCTCAGTAAGCATAGAGTGTTCGCATAAAACGGTAGAGTCTGGATAATAATAAAATGCAGTTTCGTAGCCTCTTTAACTCGAGCAATTAAGTCCGAGGGGTGCTTTAACACCTAATGCCCTAAGACCAACTGGTTTGGGAGTCATTGGCCCAAAGCTCGTTACACGGGTTAAAGAGAAAGCTTAAGTGAATTGTACGAAAGAAAAAAAAACACATCTGCAATCTGAGTAATTAAGCCTGTAGGAGTGTTTTAACACTTAATGCCTTAAAGTCAACTGGTTTGGGAATCATTGGCCTAAAGCTCGCTACATGGATTAGAGATGGAATGTTTGTTTCCAATTTTGTTGTATTAAAAAAATAATAATAATAAATTGCTGCCTAAGGAAAAAGCCCTGGTGAGATTTTAGAATGAAAATGTTGATAGATTTCAATTGAATCTCATAATTATCGTGTTGGTCTTTATTGAGCACAAGAAAGTTTGACTGATAACTCAATTGATGACTGGTTGTCAAAGGGTGAGAAAAGAGCTATGAGAGAGTTTGTCTATTTGGTAGTTTAGATATTTGAATTTGATTCTTTACTATTTTCGCTTTAATTGCTAAGGACTAGCAATAAGCTAGTTGGGGGGTGTGATTAACACTGAAAAGTGTATGTTTACTAAGGGTTAATATCATCATTTTACACTTCCAATATGATTAATTTCTCAATTTAGACATAATTTCGTTCGTTCGCTTAAATAAATGTGTTGTGTAGTAATCAGTGTATTTTTCTTTGTAATTCAGAGGTAATTCGATCAATTCAGAATCATGGAGATGTGAGATGGCAAAAAAAATATCGTTTTCAAGTTTAGAACGTCAAAAAACCTTAAGAAGACCACGAAGGGCATTTTCATAATTTTGACTATTCACTGTTCATAGTTGACTTTTGTTGTCCATAGTTGACTTTCACTGTTCACTCACGATACGGTACTGTTCACTCATGGATGGGTTACTGTTCACTGTTCACTGAAGGGCATTTTCATAATTTTAACTATTCACTATTCACAGTTGACTTTCACTGTTCACCCACTGATGCGGTTACTGTTCACTCATGGATGGGTTACTGTTCACGGTCACTGTTCACTGATGACGTGGCAAAATTTGAATGTTCCATTCTAAATTCATCCGATGGTCAATTTTCATCCGTATTTTGTATAAATAGAGGGTCTCCCCCTCCTAATTTGGATGTCCTGAATCCAAATATGATGTTAGATTTGTGAAATTCTTTTTTTTTGTTCTCAAATTCTTAGTTTAAATGAAATAGCTATTTTCTAAGTTAAATTATGTCTAGCTAATTTTACATACCTGGGACCAAAGGTGATACTGTTGGTATGGAAAATATGCTCCAATTATGGTAAGTTTATTATTTTTATACTTTCTCCCCTCTGATCTTTTTGGAGTTTTTGACTCACTGTAGATAGACAGATATTGTCTAGCACAGTGAGTACTTTTACCCATATCTATTGGAGAGTGGTCAGTGGATTGGAATACCATCCCAATTAATCTGGACTAAATATTTATAATTGGATCATATTCGAATTACCAGCAGTGGATCTCTTAGCCCAAGTTTTAATTGTAATTGATCTACATTTTTTTAAGCTTAGTAATTAATCTAGATAGTTAATTCTACAAGGATAAGTGAACAACCTCCCTGTGGTTCGATCCGGTCTTACCGGTTAATTTATTACTTTGACACTCTTATACTTGAGAGTATGAACACTTCTTTAAGACGTGTCACTCACCTCGAGTAAATTCCCGGTTAACACTTTCTGGTGTCGTGACCATATTTTGACACTTACAAGTTTGTTGTTTTGCAGTAATCATGAGGCTTCGCTCCTCTTAAGGATACCCTAAAACCTCGGGACAAACATCTGCTCCCTTAACCCAGAAAAGGCAGAAAAGGGAAAGAAATCCAAGCACCATAAGGTAGCATCTCATCCATCGGGCACTGAGCGGGCTCCAACCCCTTTGGCGGTGAGTCAAGCTGTGATCAATCAGCATGCAGCAACCATTATGGAAAATGTCTGCCTCCATCTAGCTACAGAAGGAATTGATCCTCAGTTGGTAGACCTGGGAATCTGATGAGAGGCAAGCCTTCCTGTGGCCAGGCATCCAGCCTTCGATCGACTGAGACCCTCCTACCGATCCCTGATTACCGTAGGACATGGCCTGTAACTTCCATCCGGGATAGGCTAGGGCCTATGCCCCCAATGCCAGACAGGCTAACCAACAATCAATCTAAGTAGGTTAAGTCTGCAGCCGACATCCTACCAAGGTTAACTCTTAGCCCTCCTCGACCAACGATCTCAAACCTCAAGCTGAAGCTGGGGAGAGCCAGCAAACTTCGCGAATAGATCTCGTCCCTGAGGACGGCAAAGTGGAAGTACCAAGCTCATCGGGGGGATCTGACAATGATAGCTCTAAGGTCGTGTCTAAGAAGTACGGGAATAAGCGTTTGAGGAACCAGCTGATCAATATGTAGAAAGAGATCAAGCAGTTGAAAAAAGGGAAGGGTAAGGAGGTAAAAAATGACCACTGTGCGAGATGAACGCCCCCTTTACCAGAAGAATCCATGAGGCAAAGTTCCCACCAAAGTTTAAGATGCAATTAGACAAGTTCTCCGGTATAGAGGATCCTTTGAGCCACTTGGAGAGCTTCGTCCAACACATGGAAGTCCAGAACACAAACAGGGCCGCTATATGCCGGATGTTCCCAACTAGGCTAACCGACTACGCTAAGACCTGGTTCAGAAAGTTACCCGCGGGCACTGTGGACTCCCTCACAAAGCTGTCAACTGATTTCTGCTCATAATTCTAAAGAATCAAACCCCGGACGAAGGATCCCATCCACTTACAGTACGTGATCCAGGGGAGGGGGAAACCCTCTGGGCTTACATGGAGCGGTTCAACAAGGAAGTCATCAAGATGGGGGTCTTCACTGAGAAAGAGACCCTTGCCAATTCTAGACGGAACCTATGGGTGGGTTAACTATTCAGATTCTTTGCCAAACGACCATCGGAGACCTACCAAGAGACCTAAGATCGGGCTCTAGCGCAAGTTGAAGTCAACGAGCAGCTTAAGGTCAAAATGGAGCATGACGACATGAGAACGGCAAAACGACAAAAGAATGAAACTTTCAGACCTGAACCAGTTCAGAAAAATCAGAAAAAACATTCTAACAGTTCAACCTTCCATTTTCCCTTTTTTTAACCCAAGCAAGAATGGTACCTGGTAAGTTGAACCCCTCCGCGGACTTCGCCTTCTCCGAGGACGGTAGCCTCTTTAACGTGAGATGAGAGAGGGTATGATCACTACACCCCCTTAAATGCATCTCGTGAGATGATCTACCTCGCTATTCAGGATAAGGGGCTACTACAGAAGCACGCACCCATGAAAACCCCCGTCAATATGATGAATTGGTGTAAATACTGTGACTTTCATGAAGATGTAGGTCACAACACTTCAGAGTGCTATAACCTACGTAACCAGATCGAGGCTTTGATAAGGGGAGGATGCTTGATTGAGTTCTTGCAACAAGTTAGGGACAACATTCAGACTGAGACAGAAGTAAAAGCTGAGATCCACGAGCACGCCGAGAAGAGAAAAGTGGAACAGACGGATATGACGTAAGAAATTTAGGTGATACATGCCTTCAGCGGATGGTCTACATTGGCTGACACCTCCAATAATTCTAGGAAAAACCATGCTAGGAAGGTCCCTCGTGTAGATGAAGGGTGGGGTATCTTTAAGGTTGACCAGCGCCAAGTTGATCCCTCCCAGTCTGCACTGATTGTTTTTACCGAGACGAATGTCTACAACACTGTACAACACCATGATGATCCCATAATAGTCACAGTACAAGTTGCCAACTGTATGGTCCATCGCGCGTTTGTTGACACTGGCAGTAGAGTCGACATCCACTTCAAAAATACTTTAGAAAAATTTAATTTGAAACAATGGTGTTACAATAGCTGCACCACTCTGTTGTGTGGATTCACTGGGGACTCGATCATACTTGTAGGATCAAAGATCCTCCCAGTAATCGCCGGAACAGCCCCCTCCAGCAAAATATCATGACAGACTTCGTGGTGGTAGATACCTCATCGGCCTACAATACGATATTAGGAAGACCTTTCTTGTCATCCTTGAAAAGGGTATTGTCTATATACCATAACGTCCTAAAGTTTCTAGTAGGAGACAATGTGGGGGAAATACGTGGTGACCAGCAAGCAGGTAGGAAGTGCTGTACAGAGTTTTCCAGTCGGACAGCTCTAGCGAAACTGTTTGCACAGGTTACGATGATACAGGTTGGGGTAACCCCCAGGATGACCTTGAAGGATGTAGAGCTCGCAAACCACCCAAAGGATGATCTCGGGATTCCATACGAAGATTAGCAGAGCAGGGAATGGGCCAGCGAGCATCTAGTGGATGAGCTAGAAGAGATACCCATCCAGATGAACGACCCTCGAAAGTCATCAAGGTCAGAGCCACCCTCGAATCGAGAGTGAATGAGGGTCTAATCGGGATCCTCAAAGAATTCAATGACATCTTCTCTTGGAGTCATGATGAGATGCTTGGAATCCCGATATCATTGTTTGCTCACCGATTGGCAGTAGATCCAACCTTCAAGCCTGTCAAGCAAAAAAGGCATCACTCTAATACCGAAAGAAATGCTGTGATCTAGGAAGAAGTGGAAATGTTGATCAGAGAAGGCTACATCAGAGAGGCGTGCTACCCCGAATGGATAGCCAACGTGGTCATGAAGGCGAATGGAAAGTGGTGAATGTGTGTTGACTACACCGACCTCAACCGAGCGTGTCCAAAATACAGTTTCCCTATACCAACGATCGATCAGTTGGTTGAATCCATGTTTGGAAACAAGCTCCTAAGCTTCATGGATGCATTCTCGGGTTACAACCAAATCATGATGTACCCCGATAAAGACAAGACCAGCTTCATCACCGGGCAGGGTTTGTACTGCTACAAGGTGATGCTGCATGGGCTTAAGAATGCGGGAGCTACATATCAACGGTTGGTTAATCGAATGTTCAAGCCCGAGATGGGAAGATCAATTGAAGTGTACACCGATGACATGATTACCAAGTCACCAACCACAGAAGAACATCAGGACAACCTTCGTAGAATTTTCATGATCCTAAGGGAAAACCAGATGAGATTGAACCCTTCCAAATGTGGTTCGGGGTAATTGCAGGAATTTTTTTTGGCTTCATGGTTCATGAGAAAGAAATAGAGGCTAACCTAGAAAAGATCAAGGCCATTCTGGATCTGGAATCTCCCACGTCACTCAAACAGGTTCAAGTCTTGACCGGGCAGATACCAACGCTCAACAGGTTCATTTCTCGGTCCACCGATAAATGTTTCCCTTTTTTCAAAGCTATCAAGTAGGGGAAGAACATGAAATGGGACCAGGAGAGCGAGCAAGCTTTCCTAGATTTAAAGAAGTATCTGTCAAGCCTTTCTTTACTGGTTAAGCCAAATCTGGGAGATGAGCTACAAATTTACTTAGCTGTTTCAGAAACTGCAGTGAGTGCGGCCTTGGTCAAGAAATATAGAGATAGGGGGTCTAGCGACCTCTCTACTACGTAAGTCATGCCCTGACCAAGCCAGAAAAGAATTATACCCTTTTGGAGAAGCTCGCCTATGCCCTGGTGACCTCGGCAAGAAAGCTTTGCCCCTACTTTCAAGCTCACTCAATAGTAGTAGTGATAGACCAACCTCTCCGTCAATTCCTGCAAAGGCCATACGTGTCCTAAAGGCTAGTTTTATGGGCCCTGGAACTCACCCAGTATGATTTAAGGTATAAACCCATGATTACAATTAAAGCCCAGGCTTTAGCAGACTTTGTGGCAGAGCTCTCAGTGCCCCCAGACCAAGCGACCTTTGCATTGATGAATACAACTCTTGAGAAGATTCTAGAGTTCGACGGCTGGCCGGTTGGCTGTAAGTCATGAATCCTCTACACTGATGAAACATCCGGGTAATCCAGAAGAGGAGTGGGCGTAATTCTGATAGACCCAGAAGGGACTGAGTTTTACCACTGCTTCAGATTTGAATTTAAGGCCACTAACAATGAAGTAGAGTATGAAGCCCTTCTAGCAAAAATGAAGGTGGTCGTCGAGCTCGGGGTTGGTTACCTTCAGGTTAAAAGTGACTTATTACTTATAGTCAATCGAGTTTCTGGGGACTATTAAGCCAATAGGGATAACATGATCGCCTACTTGAAGCTAGTTCAGCTACTTAAGGTACCTCGACAACAGAATCATCGAGCCGATGTCCTAGCCAAGATAGCTGTGAATGGTGGCCGAGCCTTACCACATGGAGTCCCTCTCCAAGTAATCTCCCTACCAAGCACAGTAGCAGACAAAAAGTATTACACTCTAGATCGACAACCATGCTGGATGGACCCAATAGTGTCTTATCTTCTAGAAGGAAGGATTCTTGAGAAGCCCCACCAAACGAGAAGAATTAAGAGGCTCTTAGTCAGATATTACCTTCTAGATGGCTACCTTTACAGGAGAGGCAGATCCATTCCGTTGCTGCGATGTTTGCACCTTGATGATGCCAAATGAGCATTAAGGTAGGTTCATTCTGGGGAGTGCAGGAACCACATTGGTGTTGAAGCTCTGGCATATCAGGTACTCCGCATAGGGTAAAACTGGCCAACTATCTATCAGGATGCAAAGAGTTTTTTTTCAATCCTGTGAACCATGCTAGAAGACTTCCAACTTGAGCCACTTCCCACCGGAACGTCTGTCATCTCTCAGCTCGCCTTACCCCTTTGCTATGTGGGGAGTCGACCTGATCGGTCCACTTTCAACCGCTCCCGGACACGCCAAACATGCTATTGTGGCAATCGACTATTTCACAAGATGGGTCGAAGCCAAACCACTCTTCCAGATATCGGAGGAGAATATGATAAGGTTCATAAAAAATAATGTAGTTTACAGGTTCGAGACCCCTCTTATCATTATAGCTGACCTCAGAAAGGAGTTTGATAATGGTCGATTCAAGGACTTTTTCAAAGTCTTGGGAATCGACCTTAGATTCGCCTCAGTAGCCCACCCGTAGACTAACGGGCTGGTGGAATCCACCAAGAAAACTATCAAGAAGCTGTTGAAAAAGAAGTTACAGTAAAAGAAGGGCAGATGGGCTAAGGAGCTTCCCGAGGTCCTCTGGGCTTACCGTACTACAAGAAGAATAGCCACTGGAGAAACACCATATTTTTTAACCCTCGAGGTGGAAGCAGCTCTTCTCATCGAGCACAAACTAACCTTCTTCAAAGTTTAACATTTTGAGCTTGGAAGCAATGAGGATAAGCGAGGTAGTTGAGAAAGTAGCGATTTACCATAGCAAGATTGTTAGGTACTTTAACAGGAGAGTTAAAGCTTGAAACTTTAAGGAAGGGGACCTAGTTCTTCAGAAAGTAACCTTGAATACTAGGAAGAGGTCATACAGGGTCCTGGAGCCAAACTGGGAAGGTCCTTATCTGGTAAAGACATTGTTCTGTAACGGGGCATATAAGCTCCATGATATGGATGACCGATCCATCACACTTGGAATGCAGATCACCTGAAGAAGTATTACCCTTACACAGGGGACTCTTGAGCAGACTACCTCTATTTAAGTTTCAATAGAATTTCCAACAACAAAGTACTCCATTTTTTATCAATAAAGTCTATTTTCTCCATCTTCGATTGTACTCTACAATAATTTCTCCATATTCAACTAGGGTCTACACGGGTAAGTCTGACATAATAGTCTCAAGACCAAGGATTAGTCGGGGAAGCCCCCTCACTGTCCTTGATGCCTCGGCTGGGCACCACCCCTCGCCGAGAAGGGTCTGAGTATAAGAGCATAGTTACCATCCAGATCACAAGACTAGGAAATAGCTAGATAGCCCTCCTATGGCCTTGGTTGGGCTACCACCCTCAAAAAGGGATTAAGTATAAGAGCATAGTTGCCATCCAGATCACAAGACCATAAAATAACTAGATAGCCCTCATGATGCCTTGATCGGGGTACCATCCCCAAGAAGGACCTGAGTGTAAGACCATAGTTGCCATCCAGATCTCGAAGACTAGGAAATAACTAGATAGCACTCTTGATACCTTGGTCGGGATTCCACCCTTAATAAGGGTCTGAATGTAAGAGCATAGTTGTCATCCAGGCAACATGATTAGAAAATAGCTGGAAAACCCTCCTACTTAAACTCCAATGTTCCAACTGGCTATTAATCTTCCATGTGTATATGATTGCTTACTATAACAGGTACAAACTAGCCTATAATCACATAAGGGGACTATTCACCAGAGTCATCGAGCTACAAGTTTTTACTGAGAATGGAGAGCTTGAGCTAGCTCCCTACTTTCACACTTAAACAGAGTTTTATATCTCATTATCTCTATCAGGATTCAAGTTATTCAAGTTATCTCCGAGGTCGTGCCTAGGTCGAGATCAAGAATAAAGCAAGAGAATGTCAGTAAAATCAAAATTCATTGAAGTAAGCAAGAATGGAACCTAATGTCAGTTTTCATTAATGAAATGGGAGCCTATCCCTTGGAAAGGCTACAGTTATCAAGCCCAACCCCTGATTTTGAGCTATATAAGCTGAAAAAGTGAAGATAAAAAAGCTAAACATGGCATGAATAGAGTGGGGAGCCCACTCCCCTTTCCGGGCTGTAAAGGCAAGTTGTGAATAAATTGTATCAGACTCCTGCTTCCATTTGATTCCCTTCTGCTCCTTCCCCTGCCAGGTGGACCTCACCCCCTGCTTCTCATGTCTATCACTCAAGTAATTGCTCACCATGGCCGCCTTCGCCTGCTACCCTCTCCTCTGGGGGATTTTCCACTTCCTGCTGCTCAGCGGGGTCCTCATCTAAAACCTCATTGACCATCGCCATTACCTTAGAAGGAATAGACGTATCAAGAAGGGTAGCAATTGAATCCATCCCGCTCTTTCTGACATCCGACTCTCCTCTAGAAGATTCTTCAGAGGGACATTGGTTTCTTGTTAGCTTCATACAGGTTCCGTAGGCTGAACCCTCCTCGAAGACTCCCTAGGACCTGATGCTAGGAGGTTGCAGTAGGAGAAGAAAAGTATGACATAGCTCGTTGCTTCCCAGCTATAATCCCGCTAGAAAGATCTGTTCCATCACCTTCAAGGCGAGACATCAATATAACCTTGGCCACTACCTTCTCCCTATCCCATCCAGCTATGACGGAGAGGTCGAAAGGAGGAGGAAGAGCTTCTACGACCTGGTAGGAAGCATAGAAGTATCCATCGCTGAAGGAGGAATCCACATCGGCTTGAAGCTTGGCTACATGGGCTTATAGGCCTTGGTTTTCAATGTGCAGTGCCTTTGCTTCTTCCTTCCAAGAATCTTTTTACTCAGCCTGACGTTCAGACTGAAGGGTTTCTAAGTCAAGGGATCTCTTTGTCCTTTCATGGTGACACCGAAGCTCGGCTAACTCTGCCTCCATCCCCCTTTGGCTAGAGGCCATCTCTTGTACCAAGTCTTGAGCCCATGCTAACAATTCCATGGCCCGCTCAGCTTCAGCCCTGGTTGCCCGGTTGCCCGGTTGCCCGGTTGCGTAGAGAATCCACATGGTGGCTCATGGCCACGTGAAATTTGAAGGACCGCAGAAGAATTCAAATTAGGAAATGACGAACCAAACTATTGCATGAGAAGATAAAAAATGATGATTACCTCGGCCAAGAGGGCAGACCCCTTGGTGATCAGAATATCTATGGGCATTGAAGCTATCATAGAAAGACTACCCCCGATGTAGGAAGCAACGAATTTCCCTACGACCTCTTCTTGAAAGGAAGAACCGGTTTGATTTGGTGGACGAACAAGGGAAACCCCTTCAACACCAGCCTCGGGGTTCTTTAAAGCTCGGGAGGTTGAGAATGTAGATGGAAGAGCAGAAGCGTATGGCAAGCTTGGGGCTAGGGCGACAGGAGCAAAAGCAGGTGTAGGGGTAACTAGAGCAAGAGCTGGTGTTGCTGCATCATCGACTTGAGAAATAGAGGCACCTTTACCCCCGCACCTCGGCAGCCCAAGATATGAGGAGTGACAACTTGGACCTGTGCTGAGAAGAGGATGGAGCAACGGCAGATGAAACCTAAGCTGGAACGGTAGGCCCCCCTTTCTCTAAGGAAGCCAAGGGGATTTCCCGATTCGATTTGATAAAAGAGAGAGGAGTGCTAGCTTGGTGGGCTTCATGGGAAGCTGTAGCAACAACAAAAACTGTTAAAAATAAAGAAAGAAGGTAGAGCCGTCAGAACTGCATTATTCAACGACACAAAACATGATGGTTCAAAGTACTTACGATGAGTAGCATCAGATATTCACAAATAGCGATTTACCCGATGAGAATCGAAAGGGTCAGCAGTCAGGAACTTCAGGTTCAAATAGTTCCTGGCAAGGATGACCTTCAGCACCACCTCAGACTCGGCATGTAAGGAATCTTGGTCCCACAAGGGTTTATCATTGAAAGCAGTGGAAACTGTGAACTCATGCCCGCCTATGAAGGTCGAGCTTCCCCAATCCTTGCCCGCTAGGATTCATTCCTCCTTCTAAGAAGGGTCTTTTCTTGAAGCTCCATGGGTGATGAAATTGAGTTTTTTCTTTGCCTTGGCATAAAACTGACCTCGAAGAGGTCTAGACAAGCTTTCAATCTGAAAGAGTAATGTTAGCTCCTTAGCTCCTGGCTCGCAGGTGACCTTGCTTAACTCGCATTGTTCCCTCCACAACATGAGAAAGTCTATCAGATGCCTCCAGAAGCTAGATGTCAACTGGAAAGAAGTTAGCTGTAGGGCGTTGAGAGCCCACCGAAGAGTAGGGTGAAGGGGGAGCCTTACCCCATTTTCAAAAGCTGCAACGTGGATGAGGAGCACATCTTTGGGTGGATTGAAGACGTCGTAGTTTCTGTAGGGGACTGTAAGGGTGATGCTATCAGGAATGCCATATTTGGACCTCATGTGACTGATTGACTGCGGTTCAACGGTAGAGTCTGGAATGATCTTGAAGTCATAGGGAAAATGCATCTCCAGAGAAAGACCGACAACTGTGACTTGGTCATTTCCAGCAATATTGTCCCTATTTTCCTCACCGAAATCCTCATCAACCAAGCTTAGGGGATTATCTGTTCAATTAGAAAACCCAATCACGATAGCCATGTTCCTGTTCGATCGACGACGTTACGGGGTCGGAGGTGAGTCGTCCCCATCTAGGTCTCGTCGAGCCCGCTTTCCTTGGGCAAGACTGGAAACCTCTATGCCATCAACGAGGGAATCAATGGAGTCATGACTGATCTTCGACATGATTGAATAGGGTTTAGAGGCTGAGAAAAAAAGAAAGAATAGAGGTGTAGCTAAAGAAGTTTGCAAAAGAGAGGGTGTTTTGAAGATTTGAAGCATAAAAGTGAAACGTGACTAAAGTGACGAGAAAGCTGGGTTTAAATAGAGTTGGGATAGGCAGTGACGTCAACAAAATCTTCAGAGGGATTGGTTTGAATCACAGAGCAGCCGTAACGTAGACTGATTTTTTGAGAAATGTACTGATATTTTCCTGCCACGTCACTGGTATTATTAATGAGGAGATTTCTACCTATATTTGGTTACAGAAAAAGAGGAAAATTTTCCCAATTAAATCAAGGAATTTGACTCCAACGCTAACTCAATCACTGGTGTTCAAGTCAGAGGGGACTTCTGTTAATAGCAAAATTTGGCTAGGGGACCAAAGACAAATTTTCCACTCTCCTAGCTCAAATCAAAGCCAGAATTCACCTTTCATTGAACCCCGGGCGAGCTATAAAGCTACCCCGTAGAGGCGTGGATAGGGTCATAGGGCTTCAAAACTATCAGGAATAGAGGAAAGAGGCACTTTAGATTTTGAAGAATTTGAACAGAAAGATGACGAGCCAGAAGAAATGCACCAATCAATGATTCTTTTCCTAATGATCTTTTATTCTCTACCACAACTTTGCCTTGGTATGCTGACATTGTTAATTATCTTGCAACAGGAATGATGCCACTCGATTGGAATGCACAGGACAAAAAGAAATTTTTGACCGAGGTAAAACATTCTTACTGGGATGACCCGTACTTATTCAAGTATTGTCCTGATCAAATTGTTCGACGGTGTATTCCAGGCAATGATGTAAGTAGTGTCATTGAATTTTGTCATTCTGAAGCATGTGGTGGTCATTTTTTGTCAAAGAAAACGGCTGCAAAAATCTTGTAGTGTGGATTTTATTGGCCCACCTTGTTTAAAGACGCACATGCATTCTGTAAAACCTGTGAAAAATGTCAAAAGTTAGGATACATTTCCAAGCGAAACATGGTGCCTTTAAACCATATTCTTGTCATTGAAATATTTGATTGTTGAGGAATTGATTTTATGGGTCCATTTCCACTGTCATTTGGAATTTTTTACATTTTAGTTGCCTTTGATTATGTGTCAAAATGGGTTGAGGCAATTCTTTGTCGAAATAATGATCACAAAACAATGATTAAGTTTTTAGAGGAAAATCTTTTGAGTCGATTTGGAATCCCTCAAACCATTATCAGTGATGGAGGCAAACACTTTTGTAACAAACCTTTTGAGTCTTTAATGAAGAAATATGGAGTCACACACAAAATTGCTACACCATACCACCCTCAAACAAGTGGTCAAGTTGAGTTAGCAAATAGGGAGATAAAACATATCTTGTAAAAAACGGTTAACCCTGATCGAAAAGATTGGTCTCTTAGACTAAATGATGCACTTTGAGCTTACCGCATTGAATTCAAAACATCTTTGGTTATGTCTCCTTATCGTTTAGTTTATAAAAAACCTTGCCACTTACCTGTTGAACTTGAGAAAAAAGCATATTTGGCCATTAAATCTTTCAATTCTATCCTAAATGATGCTGGTGAATTGCGCAAGTTGCAAATAAATGAACTTGAAGAATTAAGAAATGATGCATATGAAAATACAAAAATTCTTAAAGAAAAATCTAAAACCTTTCATGACAGACGAATTTTAAGAAGATCATTTGAAGTGAGTCAAAGGGTTTTGCTTTATAATTCACGACTTCATTTATTTCCTGGCAAATTGAAATCAAAATGGAGTGGCCCGTTTGTTGTGAAACATGTGTATCCATATGGTGCCCTTGACATTGAGAATCCTAGGAATGGTAACATGTTTACAGTAAATGGACACCGTGTGAAACCATTCTTAGAAAATACAGATTTTCAAAAAGACTCTGCTGTCCTTTTTGACCCTTGTTACAAAGGTGAGTAAACAAACCTTTTGCTTTTGACTTTATTTGTATTTGCAATTATTATTTTTGTTTTTGTTTGCTTTTACGTTTTGAATTTTTACAGGATTAGATTCTAGGTTCAATTTTTGCTTGGTGTGTTTTGCTATATAACCCCGGTTAATCGGCGGATAACGGTACTCCGTAACAATTCCAGTCGGTTTAATTCAACTTCCCAAATAACTGATCCCCAAAACAAGGCATGGATAAAATTTTCACAAACCTGAGAAAATATTTTCCATCGTTGCCCCAAAATACTCTGAAAAAGATTTACAAAGCACGTTCCGAAAGATTACGCTTACTGATGATAAACAAAATTCCTGTTGAAATTTTCTGGTTGATCGAAGCTAAGGTAAGTCTAGTAGGTGAATCTAATGATTCATTTATATCTTACATGCCTGGTTTTGGAAGAAGTAACCTTGCAAAAAAAATGAAGAACTAAGAAGTTAGGGGTTACTTGTCACAAATGTGCACGTACAACTTACAAAACATGTTATCGTTATTTAGGAATGGTGTCTAATAATCGGGAAGATAAAATTTTATTCATTATGCATGGTTTGCATAGGGAGTCATTTGATAATACGCTAACGACTGTTGATGCACATTCTAGTGGATATGTACAAATGACAATTGACCGATTATGACCACAAATTCAAAAAGAATATGCACAATATAGTCTTGGGAATTTGACTTTAAAAGACCCTGTTTGCCAATTTATAAGAAAATTGGATGGGAAGCATATCCCCGACTCATAGAGAGCATTGAAACCATTTCTGAACGTAAAACCAGAGGAAGATGTGAGCCACAATCAAAACTACCAGTAAATATCCTTTTGTTTTTATTATCTTTTTATTATCTTTATCTCTGCTTCAAGTCCTCATGAGTTGATTGACTAGTTACAAGCTTTCAATTATGAGCCAGATCCTTCAACCTCTAAAATTGATTGGTCTATTGATGAAGAGAACAAGAAACACATAATTGATCTGAATCTCAGTTTGTGATTGTCCCATGGTTTTATGCATTTTATTTTCCTTTATTTTGTATTCCTTTTGTTGTTTTGTAGGATTTTGTTGTCTTTCAAGTTGTTCAGGTGATATCTTCTAAACCTTACCTTTTTCTAAAAACATTGGGGACAATGTCTCTTTCTGGTTGGGGGAAGGGATAGTTGATTCAATAACTTTTGTTTTGCAAAAATAAAAAAACTAACTTCTGACCATTTTTTTTTTGGTAAAGATGGCCGAGTAAGGAGATCTTTTAGATACTTTTGAGACGCATCTTTGTAGTCCTGATGCATTTTTCCTCTCTTCTGAATATTCAAATTTATAAACTCTCCAATGTGATATCATTGACTAATCCTTTTGTTCATTAAGTCATCTTGAGAAATTTTTTAAACTATTCTAAACACACACACACACATTGACATGTGATTATGTGCAGTAAGTTGAGATTTTGAGATATTTAGTTCTGAAAAATCATTCAAGGGTAACAACCAAAGGCAGTGGTCTTATTTAAAAATATATATAGTGATAACAATAATAATGATTTTGTGTGTTGTGACCAAAACTCTTACTTAGTAGCCGGGCCTCATGCCTCAGTAAGCATAGAGTGTTTGCGTAAAACGGTGGAGTTTGGATAAGAATAAAGTGCAGTTGCAATTAAGTCCGAAGGGTGGTTCAACACCTAATGCCCTAAGACCAACTGGTTTGGGAGTCATTGACCCAAAGCTCGATACACGGGTTAAAGAGAAAGCTTAAGGGAATTGTACTAAAAAAAACATCTGCAATCCGAGTAATTACGTCCGTAGAGTATTTTAACACTAAATGCCCTAAAGCCAATTGGTTTGGGAGTCATTGGCCTAAAGCTCGCTATATGGATTAAAGATGGAATGTTTGTTTTCAATTTTGTTATACTAAAAAAAAAAAAAGAATAAAACTGCTGCCTAAGGAAAAAGCACTGATGAGATTTCAGAATGAAAATGTTGTTTGATTTCAATTGAATCTCATAGTTATCATGTTGTTCTTTATTAAGCACAAGAAAGTTTGATTGATAACTCAATTGGTGACTGGTTGTCAAAGGGTGAGAAAAGAGGTATGGGAGAGCTTGTCTATTTGGTAGTTTAGAGATTTGAATTTGAGATTTTACTATTTTCGCTTTAATTGCTAGGGACTAGCAATAAGCTGGTTGGAAGGTGTGATTAATACTGAAAGTGTAAGTTTACTATGGGATAATATCATCATTTTACACTTCCAATATGATTAATTCCCCAATTTAGACATAATTTTGTTCGCTCGCTTAAATAAATGTGTTGTGTAGTCGTCAGTGTATTTTTCTATATATTTCAGAGGTAATTCGATCAATTCAGAATTATGGAGAAATCAGATGGCAAAACAAACATCGTTTTCAAGTTTAGAACGTCAAAAACCTTAAGAAGGCCATGAAGGGCATTTTTATAATTTTGACTACTCAATGTTCACAGTTGACTTTCACTGTTCCTGATGATATGACACATTCCTATTGGCCCAAACTGCGAGTGCACCCTACACGCGGCTGCAAAGAATCACATTCTAGAAGTCAGTGCCTTGTTCATAGTTGACTTTCTAGAAGATTATTGACCGATGATGTGGCACATGCGTTTACTGTTCACTGTTCACTGTTCACTATTCACTTTCACGGATGCGTTACTGTAAACTGTTCACTATTTACTATTCACTGATGATGTGGCAAAATCTGGAAGCTCCATTCTAAGTTCATCTGATGGTCAATTTTTATTCGTATTTTGTATAAATAGGGGGCCTCTCCCCCCTAATTTCTATATTTTAAATCCAAATATGATATTAGATTTGTAAAATTCTCTCTCTTTTGTTCTCAAATTTTCAGTTTAAATAAGATAACTATTTTCTAGTTAAATTATTTCTTGCTAATTTTTTATAGCTGGTGCCAAAGATGATACTGTGATCCAATTATAGTAAGTTTATTATTTTTTTTCTTTCTCCCCTCTGATATTTGTGGAGTTTTTGATTTACTGTAGTCAGACATATACTGTCTAGCGTAGCGAGTAATTTTACCCATATTTATCAAAGAGTGGTTTCTCCCCTCTGATCTTTGTGGAGTTTTTGACTCACTGTAGACAAACAGATATTGTCTAGCACAGTGAGTACTTTTACCCATATCTATCAGAGAGTGGTTTATCCCCTTTGATCTTTGTGGAATTTTGACTCATTGTAGACAGACAAATGTTGTCTAGCACAGTGGGTACTTTTACCCACATCTATTAGAGAGTGGTCAGTGGAGTGGAATACCCTCCCATTAATCTGGACTAAATATTAATAATTGGATCATAATCGAATTACCAACGATGGATCCCTTAGCCCCAATTTTAATTTTAATTGATTTACATTTTATAACAAGCTTAGTAATTAATCTAGATAATTAATTCTACAAGGACAAGTGAACAACCTCCCTGTGGTTCGACCTAATCTTACCGGTTAATTTATTACTATGACACTCTTATACTTGGGAGTAGGAACACTTTTTTAGGACGTGTCAGTACCAACCCCGGAAACCATCGACGTGGTAGTGGTCTCGAGGGTGTGAATCGAAATTACTCACTTAGAGTAAATTCCAGGTTAACAGTTGCGTTAACCAAACCGTTGGTTTATGGATGAGCTACCGACGCAAATCGAAGGTCGATACCTAATCTCTCAGAATAATCTCTCAGAATAATCTCTGAATAATAATCTCTGAACCTTGCATTATCAAACTGATTTCCCAAGTCAGTGATTATGACCAGCGGGGTACCGAACCTGGATACCACATTTGTCCTGATGAACTTGGTAGTGTTTTCTTCTAAAATTTGGAAAAGGGGTTTTGCCTCGACCCATCGAGTGAAGTAATCGATGGCGACAATAGCATGCTTCGCTTGGCCAGGTGCTGTAGGAAGTGGTCCGATCAGGTCGACCTCCCATATAGTAAACGGGTAAGGTGGACTAATTGAGGATAGTCTTTCAGGAGGTAAATGAATTAGGTTCGAGGTTCTTTGACACTGCTCAGAAGATTGGACGAACCTGTATCCTAGTGGATAGTCGGCCAATAGTACCCCATACTAAGCACCTGGTAGGCCAAAGTCTCACCGCCAATATGATTTCCATAGTCCCTAGTATGAACCTCTCTCAACGCCCATATGACATCATCATGATGTAAACATTGAAGCAAAGGAAGGGATTTGCCTCTTCTGTAGAGGTACCCATCCTTTAGGCAGTATCAGACCGAAGCTCTCTTAATTCTCTAGGGTTGGTTGGGTTCCTCTAGGAGCTTTCCTTCTTGAAGGTAAGCAACTATGGAATCCATCTAGCACGGCTGCGCTCTACGTGCCATATTTCTTTACTCACAGCTATACCTGGTTGGGAAATCACCTAAAGATGAACTCCACTTGGTAAGGTCTGGCCTCTATTCACAGCTATCTTAGCCAAGACATCTGATCGATGATTCTTTTTCGAGGTACTTGTTCGATTCTGAATCCCTTGAATTTATGTTGGAGCTGCTAAACTTGCTTCAAATAGGCAATCATGTGATCTTCCCTTGCTTGGTATATCTCGAAACCTTGATTGACTACCAGTAATTAGTCACTATTGACATGTAGATAACCGGCTCCAAGCTCGATGGCTACCCTCATCCCTGTTAGGAGTGCTTCATACTTTGCCTAATTGTTGGTAGCCTTGAACTCAAATCTGAAGCAGTGGCAGATTTCAGTCCTCCCCGGATCTGTCAAAACTATACCGACTCCTCCCCCAGCTTGCCGGAAGCCCCATCAGTGTAGAGGATCCATGTTCTGTAATTTTTTGGGAAACTGTTTGGCTTTGTGAGATTCTCAAGAGCTTGATCTGATACAACGGAAGTCCCCTGGCTTGGGGGTCCACTAAAGCTTTGGCTTTGATCACAGTTCTAGCATTGTACTTCAAATCAAACTAAGTAAGCTCCAAGGCCTACAAAATTAACCTTTCAGATACATCCGGTCTCTGCAGGAATTGGCGGAGAGGTTGATCCGTTACTACCGCAACTGATTGAGCTTGGAAGTAAGGTCGCAGCTTCCTAGTTGAGGTAATTAGGGCGAAAACGAGCTTTTTTAGTAGGGTATAGTTTTTCTCCGGCTTGGTCAGCGCATGGCTCATATAGTAGATGGGTCGTCGGACTCTATCTCCACGCTCCTTGACCAAAGCACCGCTCACTGCTGTTTCAGAGACAGCTAGGTAAATCAAAAGCTCCTAACCAGTAATTGGTTTAACCAGTAATGGTGGGCTAGCAAGATACTCCTTTAATGCTCGAAAAACCTGCTCACTTTCTTAATCCCATTTCATATTCTTCCCTTGTTTGATAATTCTGAAGAATGAGAGACACTTATCTATGAAACGAGAGATGAACCGGTTGAGGGTTGCAGTACTCCCTGTCAAGACCTGCACCTGCTTCAGTGAAGTTGGGAATCCAGGTCCAGGATGGCTCTAATTTTTTTGTGATTAGCCTCAATACCTCTCTCGTTGACCATAAAACCCAATAACTTTCCCGTAGTTACCCCGAATGCACATTTGGAGGGGTTGAGTCATATCTTGTTTTCCCTCAAGATCAGAAAGGTTCTATGAAGGTCTTTATGATGATCTTCTATGGTTTATGACTTGGTGATCATGTTGTCGATGTATACCTCCATCGACCTTCTAATTTCGGGATTTAACAGTGGATTGACTTGCCACTGATATGTAGCTCCTGTATTTTTAAGCCCGAACGACATCACCCTATAGTAGTATAGACCTTGCCCGATGATGAATCTGGTCTTGTGCTAGTCGGCGAGGTATATCATGATCTAGTTATACCCTGAAAATGCATCCATAAAGCTTATGAGCTTGTTCCCTACAGTGGATTCGACTAGTTGATCGATTTTTGGGAGAGGAAAATTGTCCGTCGGGCATGCCCGATTGAGGTCGGTGTATTCGATGCATATATACCATTTTCCATTCACCTTAGTGACCATTACCACATTGGTGAGCCATTCAGGATATCGGGCTTCCCTAATAAAACCAGCTTTGATCAACTTATCAGCCTCTTTCTGGACTGCGCTTTTCTCTCTGTATTGAAATGTCACCTTTTTTGCTTGAAAGGTTTGATTGTGGGATCGAACGCCAACATGTGGGATGCCAATGACAAGGGGATCCCTAGCATCTCATCATGGCTCCATGTAAAAATATCATTGAACTCTCAGAGCAACTTGATCAATCTCCCTTTTATCCCTGGTTCGAGTGAAGCCCCGACCTTTACCACTTTGTTCGTATCATCTTCTCTGACTAGAAACTCTTCCAGCTTTTCAACAGGTTGTCTGTTGGCCCATTCTCTTCCTCGTTCTCCTTCCTCCATCACTTGGGGATCACATTCTAGATGATCAGTGGGCTCTGAATCCTCATGGTTCATCCTTGATACTTCCTGACTTCGGATTGTTATCACTTGTGAGAATTGCCTTGTCAGTACTATAGGGTTAGAAGAGACCACATAACATTTTCTGGCAGCTATCTGGTCACCACGTACCTCACCTACTTGGTTCCAGACTTGAAACTTCAATGTGTTATGGTAAAACGACAAGACTCCTTTGATGGCGGATAGGAATGACATTCCTAGAATTGCATTATAGGCCATTGGAAGGTCGACTACAACGAAGTCTGTCATTATGTTCTGTTGGAGAAGTGCAGTTCCTACGATCATAGGAAGTATCTTTAATCCCACAAGCATGAGAGAATCACCTATGAAACCATTAAGAGGAGTCGTGCAGCTATTATAGCACCATTGCTTCAGGTTAAGTTTCTCTAAAGTATCTTTGAAGAGGACATCCACACTACTACCTGAATTGATAAGCATGCGATGGAACTCAGAGTTAGCGATCTATACTATGCCCAATAAAGGATCGTTGTAGGGCTGAACAATACTGTCGGTATCCACCTCAGAGAAGATAATCTGAGCCGACTGAGAAGTGCTAACAATGCTATGTTCTAGCTTGAAAATTCTTCGGCCTTCCTCCACGCTAGGAATCTTCCTTGTGTGGTTCTTTCGAGCATCGTTAGAGGATCCAAACAATGTGGGACCTCTACTGAAAATAAGGATGACTTGGATTTGCTGCATCAAATCCTTATGTTTTCCTATTCTCTTCCTTCGTCTTCTCGGATCTTTGTTTGTACCCCCTTCCAGGTCTGGATGTTGTCTATAAGTCATGGTAGGAACTCTATCAAGCATCATCCCTTTCATTGGTGTTGGCTTCTTTAGTAACCCTTTATCGCGGATGGCAAGATAGATCATTTCCCATAAAGCATTCAGAGGGGTGTAATGGCTGAACCCCCTTTCATCTTGGTTTTGGAAGCTACCACCTATGGAGGAGAGAAAGCCCGGGAAGGAGTTCTCCTTGTTGGAAGCCGATCCCATTGAGGTCGAAATGGGGGAGGATGGTGTGTCGACCTGTTAAGAGGTTTGTTCTGAACCCTCTGAATCGGTGCCAGCTTGGGTGCCTCCTTCTTTTGATGCTTCGCCGCTCTCGTGTCGTCATGTTCTAACTTGACTTTCTGCTGTTCCTCGATCTCTATCTGCTTTAGAGCCCGATCGTATGCTTCCTGATAGGTTTCTGGCACGTGTTTGGTGAATGATCATAATAGCTTTCCTGCCCACAGGTTTTTATGGAAATTGGCCAGGGTCTCCTTCTCTGTGAAGACTCCTCTCTGGATAACCTCCATGTGGAACCGCTCCACATAAGCCCGAAGGGTTTCTCCTCTCTCCTAGATCATATACTACATATGGATGGGATCCTTGGGCTGGGGTTTGACACCCTGAAATTGTGATCAAAAGTCAGTTGACAGCTTCGTGAAGAAGTCCACACTTCCATCTGGCACATGGCAGCCCTGGTTGTATTCTGGACCTCCATCTATTAGATGAAGCTCTCTAAGTGGCTCAAAGGGTCCTCCGTGCCAGAGAATTTATCTGAGGGCATTTTAAACTTTGGTGGGAGCTCTACCTCCGGTATCCTTCTAGTAAATGGGGCGTTCATCTCACTCAGAGGGTCCTTTCTGACCTTCTTACCTTTTCCTTTCTTCAACTGCTGGATTTCCTTTTGTATCTTAGCCAGCTGGTCCTTCAGGCGCTTATTTTCGTGTCTCTTGGAATCGACCTTGGAACTCTCATTGTTAGATCCCCTCGATGAGCTGGATACTTCAACTCTATCATCTTCGAGGGTAGGCTCTGCTTGCACAGTTTATCGGCTACCACCAGCTTCGGCTCAAGGTTCCCTTCTGGAAATTGCTGGTAGAGGGGGGATGCGAGGTGCCCTCAGTCGAGCATTGGCAGCTGACTTGACCTAACTGGGTTGATAGTAGGTCAGCCTGTTTGGGACTAGGGGCATGAGCCCTAGCCTGTTCCGGATAGAAGTCATAGGTTCTGTCTTGTTGTGGGCAGGGACCGGTGGAGGGTGTCCTAGCCGATCGAAGGTAAGCTGCCTGGCAATGGGTCTGCTCCCCTCTTCTTGGGAACCAAGATCTGCCAGTTGAGGATCAATTTCTTCTGTAGCTAGACGGATGCGGACATTCTCCATGATAGCCCCTGCATGCTAGTTGATCATAGCTTGGTTCACTGTCAGAGGGGTTGGAGCCTGCTTCTCGTCTGGCTGATGTGAGGCTGGCTTGTGATGTTTGGATTTCTTTCTCTTTTCTGCCTTTTCTTGGTTGAGGGGGCAGATTGATGTCCCGATGTCTCGGGCGGTCCTTGAGAGGAGCGAAGCCTCACAGTCACTACAAAATAACAAACTTGTAAATGTAAAAATAATGGTGTGTGGTCCCCACAGACGGTGCCAGAGAGTGTTAACAAAAAATTCACTCGAGGTGAGGAATTCCAATTAACACACTCGAGACCACTATAATAGAGGTGGTGGCCGTGGTTTGGTACCTTTGGTACCTGAACTGTTTGAGTAAAGGTGGGTATTGAATGTTAACTCAATAAGAAAGGGAATAATAATATGGCTTCTTTTATTAATCACAAATATCGCATAGAAACCTCTCAAATATTCTCAATCTCACTGGGTATAGTAGGGTGGCCACCTCCTGCCTGTCGAGAAGTGGAAAATAACAACAGTCGTGTTCTGATCATAGAATTTAGGCCGGAGTAGAATCTCTCTTTTTGTATGCTTTCTTTTTCGCTCTTCCTATTTTTTCATCGTTCACGTTGGACGTATTTATACATGGTCCAAGTAGGTTAAACTTAGGAATCTCTCGCTATGATTCTCTAAATCAGTTCCCTCCTTATCGAGCTGGATCTTTTATTTAAAAGACATTGAGTTCGAATTAATATCGGATTCGAGAATATCTTTTGTGGAAATACGTTTGTTTCCTCTTTGGACTCAATCACTTGCCTTACATGTACACAATATTTTAATGTTCGTTGGAGTGTAAATATGATTTCATGTGTATTCATGGCGTGATTCTTCATGAAGGTCGTCGAGTACAGTGTTCGTTGTTTCATAGGGCGTGGTAGGTTCATGACACGGTCTTGGTACTAGGAGGTTGGTCGGACCTTTCCAGGTCTCTTAGAGCTGGGGATGGCTTCGTGGGCATCCCTTGGTGGTAGTGGGGCTCATGCGGGCTCCCTCTTTCTTGTCTAGATAGGTTCGAAACTTCCTTTATCGAAGTAGAGCAATGCTACAGCCTGAACCTGATGTCTTTTTACGTCCGAAGAGGACAGCGAGCTTCCGGGGAGGTTACGAGGTAGTTTTGATATCGGGCAACTAGGATAGCCATGTGTCGGGCTTTCCTATAATTCTTGCTTTTATGTAAGGAGCTCGATCTGATAGTGTTGGGTTCTACCCCTGATGCTTTTGAAGCTTGATGACCTTTCATCGCTTCTGCGAAGTGGCTCCATGGCTTGACCTTAGGACCCGAGGTTTAATGATGGGTAATCTCGAGCCTAGACCCAGGCTAGGAGAGTGAAAAATTTCTCTTTAGCTCCTAGCAAAATTTGGCTATTAACACAAAATCTCGTAAAATGTGAAAAAGTCACAATATACAAAAAAAACTCAAAATTCAATACAAAATCTCGAACGTGTACATAAAAAGCTCGGTTACAAGGAAAAAAAAGCTCGATATGAGCTAAACCTATAATTAAAAAGTTCAGGACTTCAATAAAAAGTCTTGTAAAAAATGGATAAAGTCAAAAATTATGAAAAAGCTCGAAAGTGTACAGAAAAAACTCGGTTAGAAGGAAAAAAATGTTCGATACGAGCTAAACCTACAATTAAAAAGCTTGGACATTCAATAAAAAGTTTCGTAAAAAATGGAAAAAGTCTCAATATACAAAAAAGCTCGAAATTCAATATAAAAAGTTCGAACGTGCATAGAAAAAACTCGGTATGAGGGGAAAAAGCTCAATACGAGCTTAACCTACAATTAAAAAGCTCGGGCATTCAATAAAAAGTCTCGTAAAAACTGAAAAAAGTCACAATATACAAAAAATCTCGAAATTCAATATAAAAATCTCAAACGTGTAAAGAAAAAGCTCAATTACAGGAAAAAAAAAACTCTATACAACAAAACCTACATATTTTAAGAAAAGCTTGGGCTCTTTTAAAAAAAGCTCGGGGGTCCTTTAAAAAAGGTTCGGATCTCTATCAAAAAGTTTAGAAAACCTAGATTACGCATCTTCCTAAAACTAAAGCTAAAATTTTAAAAACATGCTCGGGCTCCTTTTAAAAAAGCTCGGGCTTCCTTTTTAAAAAGCTTGGGTCTCCACAAAAAAGTCTCGGAAACCCAGATTACTCATCTTCCTTAAACTAATCCTAATTTTTTTAAAAAAAAAAAAAAAGGCTTGACTCCCTTTCTAAAAAGCTCGGGCTCCTTTAAAAAAGCTCGGATCTGAAACAAAAAGTCTCGAAAAATCACCAAAAACTTATCTTCCTAACCCACATTCATTCTCAGATCGACAAATCAAAACCTAATCTACCATTTCATTCAAGATTCAAACATGCACATCAACTTATCTAAAACAAAAACGATACCAAATGTAGAACAACCTACCTTAAACGATTGTAAATAATCTATTCAAGTCTCCAAATGTCAATGTTCACCGTCGAAATCCAAGCCGTTGACGCACTTCCGATCAGTCTTAATAACTTCATTTTTCTCTATCTACTTTTTCTCTCAAACAGTCACACATTCAAACGGGGTATGTTAATCTCCACATATAAATTGATGTCTTTTAAACATATATTATTAACGTGGTGCTATTTACACAACAGCCCCCCAAAAAAGACGTCATTAATTTTTTTAACCCTATTAGAGACTCACTATATATATGCTGTAATGTAATAATAAATACATGCTTGCCTTGAAATTACACATAGTAACATATTCGGTATCACAACAAAATTGATATTTAGTAAATAGCTTTCTATAACTATGTAAATCGTAATTAGTTAGAATGTTATTTTCTACTACCATTGTAACATGATAGTGGTAAGGACGATTAATCATAGGTCAAATTTATTTTACTATCATTTTTTTTTTTGAGATTTATGACTAAGATATAGTAAAAACAAAAAAATCGTTTTTTGGTGACTTTGTCCAATTCCGTCACGAATTTGTGAATATATTTTTTTTAAAAAAAATTGATTAAATTTTTGGTCTCTACCTCAAAATGCATATTTTTTTAGATTAGTATGCATCTAATTTTAGTGGGCAAATAATTCTTTTTATGATTATTATTTTCAGTCAACAAAAATGAAAATATTTTTTGATGTCATTCGTTTCCTCCAAAAAGTACATGTTTAGTCGCATATAGTCTTTTTTTGTGTGTATAAGAGCGAGAGATCAAATACAAGGAGTTAACAGCTATATGTTTAGTCGTATACGGTCTTTTTTGTGTGTTTAAGAGCGAGAGACCGTATATTAAAGCAAACTAGAAATGTAGCTAACAGATAGAAGATAATTTCACATATTTGGAGAATATTTTACTGTATATTTTTTATGATTTTAATTTAGTTTGTATAGTATACTTTTGATATATAAAAAAATAGAGTATTCTAGAATAAAATCTATTACAAGAAGAATGGAAAATAAGATAAGTGTAGGGATGATACGTTTTTAACCATTTTCTCTAATCTTTCTAGAAGGCTGCTGAGGTGTTGATATTCTAGAATATTCTAAAGGTTTTATTCTTGTGTTACTGGTTGTACACAACTGTTGCTTACTCTGATTATCATCCCCCTCAAGGTAAATGTGGATCACATGTAATTAGCATGGAACTAAGAGTACAAAAGCGATCAGTGGGTAATCCTTTGGTGAATATATTAGCCAACTAGAAAGATGCTGAATAGAGATTGATTTCATTGTGACCAAATCTCGAATAAAGTGATAATCAACCTCTATGTTCTTCGTTCGTTGATTGGTCTATTTCTGTATATGTTTTAAATCCCCAGTTTCTATTATTTGTGCTTTGTTCTTGTGTAAAATTAGGTATTTTATGTGTTTGTTGAGCATGTATAGGTCACATTCCATTCAAGAGGTGTTAGATGTTATTTTGGAGAAAAAGAACAAAAAGTCGATTTTCGGCCAGTGCAGAACAGTCATATTGCGGGGCCAATATCTCTCAGCTCCGATCGAATTGTGTATCCTACAACCTATGGATTGAAATCCCCGTAAGTCTAGTTACCGACGCACTTTACGGATTGCAATTCCGATATTCCTAGAAGAAGTTATACGCAATTTAGTAACCGAAGGTCAGTGCTGGATAGTCAACCGCAGCCTAGACCGCCGTCCAGGCACAAAACCTAGCCAGCGGTCTACGGAGCGGTACTTGGCAGAGGATCTCCGCGGTTTGGACCGCGGTGACCTCAGGAGCGACCCAGGCTACGGTTTGATGGATTTTTGGCTGAAAACCACTCCAAATTGGTCCAGAATTGCTCCAAAACTTCCCAAATCAAATTCTAATGATTTTAGAAGACCAAAACATGTTTGGAAAACTTCCAAAACTCAAATTTTGAGTCAAATATCAAAAAAGGAAATTCAATTTAGGAAAGAATTATCATTCCTTGTCTCATTCAACTTTTCCACTTGATGGATTTCCTAAACCTAAGAAGAATTGGGGGTTCACAAGGAAAAATCACTTATAAATACTCCATATTCTTTACAATTAAGGAGGGAGAGAAGCCAAGGGAGGTCCCAAGCCACCAAGCGGGCCGTCCCCTACCAGTCCACTACCAATCCAACAAAACACATCAACATTCATCCTTGCACATCGAAGATTGAAGACGAAGAAGAATTCATCAATGGGTTTTATTGTTTCTTTCTCTTCTCTTTCTATTTTTGCCATGTGTAACTAATTCCATACTAGGGAATCAATGTGAACCTCTATGAATATTCTTTGTTAGAATTGACTATATTTAATTAAATTAAGTTTTGATTCATTCAATTCACCCTATGTCTTAATTCTTATTTCTTGTTAATACATAATCATACGTTGGCATGAATTTAGGGATTTGATAATTTAATGATTAAGGTTGGGGTATTGATCTACACGTAATCTTAATTAATATTCAATTGAATGGATAAAATTGATCTTAGCATTGATCTATGCAAGTAGGTTTTGGTTCATTGTTCTTGCACTTAATGGGTTCTCGATTGTAGTTTGCGCCATTGATCTATGGGTAAATTGTAATTGAGAACACTTGATTCATCCCATGATCATACGGTAATAATCATACTTAAGATAAGAACGAACCCTTAACTTGATTAATATCTTTCACAGTCAATTCGAAATATTGAGTAAACATAGTAGGGGAGCATTGATGACCTAGTGCTTTCTCATCTCTTGATCACAACACCAATTCTTTGTTAAATTGCTTTTATAGGATAATTTAGTTTTAATTCAATCTTAAAATAATCTCTTCACAATAATCTTTTTGGTTACTTTTTATTTAGCTTTAATTAGAATTAGTTTTAACCAAATGAATCTCTAATCCTCGTAGGAACGATCCTTACTTGCCGCTGTACGATATCTTCACGATTCGTGCACTTACGAGTATTGTTTTTATAAACACGATTTACATCACATCATTCGTGCATGAAAATTGGATTAGCAGCCAGAGCAATTGCGCTAATGTTGTCGCAGTAGAATAATGGAGTGGGTAGAAACACATGTAATTCTTTGAGAAATGAACATATCCATAGAATTTCAGTTGTTGTAATGGCCAAAGCACGATATTCGGCTACTGTTGATGATCTAGCAACTGTGTTCTGTTTCTTGGCAGACCAGGCAATAAGACTATTACCGAGAAAGACACAATACCTTGTAGTCGAACGCCGATCATCCGGGCATTCTGCCCAATCAGCATCACAGAATGCAGTAAGCTGAGGTGGTCATTTCCTTAGCAGAATACCATAATATTGGGTGGCTTTCAGATATCGAAGGATCCGTTTTACGGCAGTAAGATGAGTTGTGGTGGGAGCATGTAGATATTGACAAACTTGGTTAACCGAGTGAGTATTGTCAGGACGTGTCCATGTCAAGTATTGGAGTGCACCAACTATCGAGTGATAAGAAATTGGATCTGACAGTTATTCACCAGAGGATGAGTCTAATTTTATAGTGGTGGCAGGGGATGGAAAAGGTTTGGCCTCAAGCATCTTTGTCTTGGTGAGCAAATCAGTGGTGTATTTTGATTGAAAAAGAAATATGCTAGAAGAATTACGATGGACCTCCAAACCCAAGAAGTAGTGTAATGATCCCAAGTCTTTAGTGGCAAACTGAGTGCTAAGCTGAGAAATAAGCTGCTTACAGTAAAAAGAATTACTCCTAGTGATGACAATGTCGTCAACGTAGACCAAATTAAAGGTGGTAAAGGTACTATCAATTTTGATAAAGAGAGATGTGTCTGCTACAGATGTATTGAAACCAAGAGAGAGAAATATATCTTGTAGCTCATCATACCAAGCACGAGACACATGTTTCAGACCATACAGTGAGCGATTCAGTCTACATAAAAAGTCAGGATGTTAAATCTGGGAGGCTGAATCATGAACACTTCTTCATGAAGATGTCCATGTAAGAAAGCATTTGAAACATCTAGTTGAGAGATACTTCAATTATTTTGAACTGCTAGTGTAAGAAGAATTCGAATGGTGATAGGTTTGGCAACAAGGTTAAACGTTTCTGTATAGTCGATGCCTTCAAGCTGATTGAATCCTTTGGCAACGAGACACGCCTTGTAGCATTCAATAGTTCCATATGCATGGTATTTGATTCTGAATACCCATTTACAACCCACTAGATTTTGACAATGATTTGGAGGGACTAGTGTCCATGTTTATGTTTTGTGTAAGGCATAAATTTCATCTTTCATGGCTTCGAGCCATTCTGGATGTTTGGTTGCATTTTTATATGTGGTGGGAATGTGTTTAGATGAAGATAAGGCAAGTAAGACTTGGGGGAAATGATAACGAATCAAGAAGGTTTTGGGTTTGTGTATACCAGATTTTAGGTTTGTGTATACCGGATTTTGATCTAGTTTGCATTGGATGGGTGGGAAACTTTTGTAGAGGTGGAGGTGGAGGTGGAGGTGAAGGTGGAGGTGGTGGTGGAGAGGAATCTTGTGTTAAAGGATAGGGAATGAAGGAGGCTGATCACTAGAAGGTGAAATTGATGGTGATGGTAATGGCTGATTAGCTTATGATGTTTGTCTAGGAGGGGTAAAGGTAAATAAGTGGGGTGGTAAATAGTAGGAGGAAGCTGGGTTGAATGTGGTGATGAACATGATATAGTACAGGGGAATTGATTTTCATCAAACACCATATGATGGGAAATGTAGACAAATTCTGAAATTGGGTCAAGACAGCAGTAACCTTTCTGATTTATGCCATATCCGATAAAGATACAACGTTTGCTTCTGAACTCAAGCTTGTGTTTGGAATAAGGTTTCAACCAAGGAAAACATGCACACCCATAAACCTTAAAAAATGTGTAATCTGGTTTGCAATGGAGTAGCTTCTAAAGAGGACTTATTTTCTACAAAGAAAAAAAGGGCAATAAATTTATTAAATATACAGATGAATTAACTACTTCAACCCAATATTCCATAGGCAGTGTTGACTGCGCAAATAGGGTTCTTGTTAGCTCAATTATATGTTGGTGCTTGCTTTCAGACATACCATTTTGCTCAGGAGTATGCGGGCATATGAATTGTTGGACTATACCATTGGTAGCCAGAAATTGACGAAAGAGTTTGCTTTTGTATTCACCACCATTATCACATCGGAGGGTTTTCATTTTAAGGTCAAATTGATTCTCAACTAGTGTTTTAAACTGTTGAAAACTAAAGTGAGCTTGAGATTTTGCTTTAAGAGGAAAACCATGAAAAGTCATCTATAAATATGATATAGAAATGATAGCCATATATAGAAGATGAAGGAGCAGGACCCCAAATATCTGTATGTATTAATTGCAGGGGGCTAGATGTAATACAATGTGATTTATTGAAAGACAACTTAGAACTATTTCCTAATTGACACTCATTGCAAATTGAAGGAGCAGAGGATTCATAGGGTAGAAGATAGTGTCTAGAGATGAGTAGTTGAACTATTTGAAGAAATGGGTGGCCGAGTCTTTTGTGCCAGATGGAGAATGACGCTTTGGTACTGAGAAAAGCAGCTGGAAGAACTTGTCTGAATATAGAGAGGTTTATAAGATGGAGATGGCCATCAATAGGGCCTCGATATAGTATCTTCCTCAAAGCTAGATCGTTTACAATACATTCAAAGGGAGTAAAGATGAGAGTTCAATAATTGTAACAAACAAAATGATGAACTGATAAAAGATTTTATATGATACGGGGAACATGTAAAATATTATTCAATTTAAATTTGGAATTGGAGGCAGAAGTAATGGAATGGCCAATATTAGCAATTTGCAAACCTTCACCACTGCCAACAAGAACTTGATCATTACCTTGATATGGTGTTTGTAGAGACAAGTTGTTGAGATCATGGGTGATATGATTGGTTGCACCTGTGTCAGCATACCAAAGAGAATTGGAAGGTGGCAGTGATGGAGAAAATAGAGTGGCTGCCATAGCATAGAACTGTGGAGGTGGAGAGCGACCCTGAAATATGAAGTTTGCAAGATTGCGACATTGGAGAGCAGAGTGATTAGGTTAATTGCATATTTGGCAACGACCTTTGATTTTCGAGCGATGTTGGTTCCGGTTTGGGTTTGGGTTTGGGTTTGAGTTGGAATATTGGAGACGAAGAAAAGAATTTGTCTGATGAGAGGTGGTTGATGGTGGGGTGGATAAGAGTGGAGGTTTGAGAGAGAAATGATTTTGGTTTGGGCCAGTATTGCTATGGGAATATTAATTGGGCTTGGGTGAGACAGAAGTATGAAAAGCCTGAAGAGATGAAGTGGAGTCTGGTGGGGCTAGGGTGTCACGCTGTTGTAGTTCAATTTATGAGAAGACCATGAAGAGCGTCAGGATTGATCGGTTCCGTGAGAACTCGAATCGAGGTTCCAAAGGAATCGTATTCCGATTGTAGGCCGTGAAGAGTGTGGGCGATAACATCAATATCATCAAGTGAGGCTCCGGCGGTGGCGAGACCATCGGCAAGTGATTTGATCTTTTCAAGGTATTGCATCATGGAGTTGGAACCTTTCTTCAAGGTTTGAAGCTGTCCTTTTAATTGAAGAATGTGAGAGCAAGTGATTGCAGCAAATCTTTTCTCCAAGGTGTCCCAAAGAGTCTTGGCAGTGGCACAAACAACGGTATAAGAAAGAATAAAGTTTGATAGAGCAGCATGAAGCCAAATCTTGCAGGTACAATCTCGAGTAACCTATGTTGCATAAGCTAGATTTGGTTGATCGATAAAAAGGGTTTTGGGAGGGCAAGGGTTAGAACCATCTAAGAGACTGTAGAGATCTGAGTTCTGTAGGATTGGGATGGATAAGGATTTCCATAGTAGGGTGGTTTTCACGGGTGAGTTTGATAGGTATGAGATTAGTAATGTGATGAGGTGAGATGATAGTGATAGAAATAGTAGATGTGGGAGAAGGTGTAGACGTAGTAAAGGATTCAGAGGAAGAGTCCATAGGATCTGTTCATCGTGAGATTGTAATAGCTCTGATACCATACAGCAAACCAGAAATGTAGCTAATAGATGAAGATAATTTCACATATTTGGAGAATATTTTGCTATATATTTTATATGATTTTAATGTAGCTTGTACAGTATACTTTATATAGAAAAACAATAGAGTATTCTAGAATAAAATCTATTACAAGAAGAATGGAAAATAAGACAAGTGTAGGGATGATATGCTTTTAGCCATTTTCTCTAATCTTTCTGGAAGGCTGCTGAGGTGTTGATATTCTAGAATATTCTTGAGGTTTTAATCTTGTGTTACTGGTTGTACACAGTTGTAACTTAATCTGATTATCATATATAAGGAGTTAACTATATGTTTAGTTGCACACAGAATCTTTTTTGCGTGTATAAGATAAAGGAAAAAATAAGATTAAAAAAAAAGGAAAATGAACAATTTATTAAAAAGAAAGAAAGAAAAAAGAAAATGATAAAAACAAAGACGAAAAAATGTAAAACAAAAGGAGATGGGAAAAAATGATTAAAAATATTAATTTATATGATTTAAAATATAATATTTATATTAAATTTAATTAAACAAACAAACATTAAAACAAATCAAATCAAATCAAATTTATCATGAAATTGACACTAGGGCAATTGTAAAAATAGTTCAGAGATATTATAATTGAGGAAGTGGATAATTGATAATGTTCATTCAAAATTGTAAATTTGTTATAATGGATTCAAGTCAAGTTGTTTAAATTCAAAATAGTAAGATCAATAAAGCCATCCTAATTTTGATAATTGAACATAAAAAGAGCTAAATGTTATGCACATAGGTCACGTTTGGTGTACGGGATTTGATTAGACTATTTCATAGGATTGAGTTGGATTAAGATGAGACTGAGAATAGATGAGATTTGATTGAATTAAATTAATACTATACCGTGTTTATAGAAATATGAGACTGGATTAAATTAATATCATGTTTTGTTTGGTGAAACATGGGATTTGATTAAATATAATAATTTATTTTTAAAACGAAAATAACAATAAAATAAACCTATTAAAATATAAATATAAAAAAAACTAATTAAAATTAAATTAAAAAACTATCAAAATTTCTCTTTTCCTAATTCGCTATCATCATCACCATTTCTATGTTTGACTTGTCACCACCAGAGCTCTATTTCTCCATTGCTCTATTTTCTTCGCCTCCCATCTCTATTTCTCTCCCTCCCAACTATTTCATCGCCGGCGAGGAGAGCCGGTCCCTTCCGTCGTGAGAAGATCGACTCCCTCTCTTCCCTTTTCTCTCCCTCTCTTTTCTATTCAGTCAGTTGTGTGTAAGTTTGGGTTTGTTTGGTCGCCGGTACAGTGTTATGGATTCGAGTGTTAGCTGTTGATTTTAAGGGTGGTTGTGGTTGTGGTTGTGTTTATGTTTGGGTTTTGTTTGGCTACCGGTGGTTGTGGTTGGATTTGAGGGTGGTTGTTGATTTTAGGAATGGTGGGAGTTGTGTTTGGGTTTTGTAAACAAAAATTCCATATTTTTTTTTGTTTAAACAAAAATTACATATTTTATGTTGTTGAAAAAAAATTATTGACTTTGTTTCGTTGAAATAAAAATTTCAAATTTGATTTTGTTTAAAGAAAAATTTCATATTTTATTTTGATAATTTTTTTTCCAGATTTTGTTCCATTGAAACAAAAATTTGAATTAAAAACAGAAACAATATAATCTCTTCTCTACCATCATCTCCACCCATTCAATCGATCTCTCTCTCTCTCACTCACTCTAATCTTTTAAACATTCAATCATCTTCCCCACCATCATCTGGGTTGGGTTCAATTCCAGATCTATGTTGGATCTTGGATCTGTAATATGAAGACACTTAATTTGTTTTTTTTTTTCGATTCTAGATGTAGGTGGTTTAATTTTTTTTTAGATTTCCAAAATATTATGTTTGTGGGTTCGTTTTTTTTTTTTTTTTTTGTTTCTAGAATATTATGGTTTTGGGTTTGTTTTTTTTTTTTTTTTGGGTTTGATTTACATTTTTTTTTATAATACATTAAAAAATCTGAAAAAAAAGAACTTAAAAAAAAATGGTCCTAAGACAACTAAACCCAACAATTTGGTAGGTTTATTTATCCTACAAAATGTAGGATTATTTCACTAAAATTAGATCCCACTAGATTATTTTATCCGATCCGATACTGCTTCCAAACACAGAATCTCAAACCATTCCTATACAACAAACAGGGCAATAATTCATTACATTACTTTTGTCCGAAATCTCTACTTGACTTTAATTTGATGCCTTTAGTCATGACTACTTATTGTTGAGTGTGCAACCAAAGTCCCACATTGGCTAGATATGGGGATGATCTTGGGTATATAAGTATGGAAATAATCTCCATTGGTATGAGGCCTTTTGGGTAGAGACCCAAGAGCAAATCCGTACGGGTTTGACCCAAAACGGACAATATCATACCAATGTGGAGAATGTGGGTTCCGTACTTCTAACAAGTGGTATCAAAGCCGTGCCCCAGACTTGGCCGAGACGTAGCAGAACCAAACCAGGAGATGGTGGGCCCCAGGTAGCTCGCGATGGGTCCGTGATGTTAGCTCTCGAGGTAGGAGATGCTCATGATCTTCACATAATACGTGTGCTCCGGCGCGGTGGAGAGGAGTAACCTCAATGGAGTGGTGCCCCTAACATTGACGGATGGATGATCGCTTGAGGGGAGGTCCTGACCGTGAAGATAATGATGTTCCTTTGTTCGAGGGGAGGATTGTTGGGTGTGCAACCAAAGTCCCACATTGGCTAGACTTGGGGATGATCTTGGATATATAAGTATGGAAATAATCTCCATTGGTATGAGGCCTTTTGGATAGAGACCCAGGAGCAAATCCGTGCGGACTTGACCCAAAGCGGACAATATCATACCAATGTGGAGAATGTGGGTTCCGTACTTCTAACACTTATAAGTACATATGTAGAATATTCTATTCCGTACGTATTAGCAAGGTTATAATTTTCTCTTAGAAGTCGTGCAAAGAAATAATAAATGAGGTGTTTTGTGTAAACGAGGTCTAATAAATTAAGGTTGGGATTGTAGTAGTTAAGGTAATTAAGGAATGATAAATGTTGTGTGTTATGTATGCAAAAACTCTAATTGTTAGACGAGCTGTAACAGATACAGAAGTTGCAGAAGCTATTGCTGGTTGCAGATGAGGCACCATTTGCATTCGTAATTGATGTAGAATAAATAGTTGAGTCCTACATGGCTTCGAAGGACCATCCTAAATATAAGATTAAATGACCTTAATTGAAGGGAATCGGCGAGATCTTCAGAAGTTAAAACCTTCGGTGTTGAGGCACGTCCTTTTTCGGCCAAATTCCATCATTTAGACCCCGAAATCGCAATTATTTCCTTTTTGGGAAATTTCCATTTTTGTCATAAGTTGACTTTGACAAACCAGAATCGTCTACCGTTAATTCCGGCTTGTTTATGATCGTTAGTATATTTTATTTCCGTAACTTTTGTGATTTCGCTATTTTTGACAGTTTCACTATTTAGGGCAGCTTTTGGTATGTAATCCCGTTTCTTGTCCAATAAGGATTCGGGTTAGGGTTCTTTCGCTTTAAATAGCCTTGTAAGCCGAAAGGCTCAAAACAGCTTATTATTCAATAAAATTTCAGAAGTTTTACTATATTCTGGTGGATTCCAGTTTTTCAAACAAATTTAGACGTTGGTCTAATTCTAGTTAAGTTTTCACTGTGTCAGTAATTTAAAATATAATATTTGTATTAAAGTTAGAGTTTGTTTGGTTGAACTTTTGAAAAACTTCTATTGGTAAAAGATATATTTGTAGTAGATATATTTGAAATAGAGTTTTTTTTTTACAAAAAATATATTTGGAAAAGTACCTCCCTATGAGCTTTTGTCTAGTAAAGGTTTAAACTCTACTAATCTCTACTTAATTTAAAATAGACAATTTTAAAAACCCAACCAAATAACTCTACAAAGCTCAAATAGACGACCTTTTGAATCAATAGAAAGCTTAACCAAACAAGCACTTAATTAAAGAAACAAACGTTAAAACAAATCAAATCAAATTTATCATGAAATTGACACTAGGACAATTGTAAAAAGAGTTAAGAGATATAATAATTGAGAAAGTGAATAATTGATAATGTTCATTCAAATTTGTAAATTTGTTATAATGGATGTAAGTCAAGTTGTTTAAATTCAAAATAGTAAGATCCATAAAGCCATTCTAATTTTGATATGATAATTGAACATCAAAAGAGCTAAATGTAATGTACATAGGGCACGTTTGACACACCGTATTGTATTGTATAGTATTGGACTAGCCTGTATTGGACTGGATTATATTATTGTTAGTACATGTTGAAATTATACCATATGAGAAAAATGTTAACATACCTTTTTTCTGTATCGAAAAATTGAATGAATCACAAGTCAGGAAATAGGAACCCTAACTCAAATAACAGTATAAGAGTTTATACCCTTTTATGTTTCTCTGTGTTCTCAATAGAATTATATGTAATTATATTTTACTGACAACAACTATACATCTGTAATAACTGTAAACATATACATACATGATAACAACAGTTATTTCCATATAACTACTACTACAGTTAACAAAAGAATATTGGATTGGACTTCATGGATCAAATCCATGAAATTGGGTTTGGACCCATCTTGGGTGTACCCAATATTAAAACCAACATCCCCACTCGCACAAATGGATCCGATACAACTTCATTAGAAAAAGCACAATTATGATATCATCATAAAATTATAAAAGAGTATTCATACAGATAAATATATCGTGTGACCCATGAACAATTGATATAAATATGAGGAGCTTTGGAATCTCAATTGAAAATCCATTATTTACAAGATATACAACATTGTTCATTTGTTGTGGCCTAGATTTAATTTCTTAAATTTTTATCAGTCCAAAAGAGTACTTAATCCATCAAGAAGCTATGCTTGACTTTATCACATTTTTCATGTATTTACAATTGTATCTCCAAATACAATTGGCTGGCCGGTAAATACATAATTAAGATAAAAATTTATTAAATCCTCCCATTCTATCTTTGTCTTTTGTTCTCCAAAACAGCTACTACCTTAGACATGTCCTATAGGCTGGATTCTCATAGCCATAGAAATAACACGCTAAGGCCCTGTTTGTTGCCTGGGACTAGGATTGGATTGGACTATGTTAGTCCTAAACCCATGTTTGGCAACCGCATGAGACTGAGATTTCAATAGTACCCAATAGTCTCATCAACATGGGACTAAATAAATCCACTTATACTAGTGGGTTTATTAGTCCCGGGACTAAAACCATCTCTTTTGTTTTTTCTTTTCTTTTCTTTTCGTAAACTTTTTTTTTAATTTATAATAATTTCAAATAAAAATTGTAATTTAATTTATTCTTAGATTCATTTATGTTTGTTCACTTTTTTAAAAATATTTTTTATTTAAAAATATTTTTTATAAATTATAAATTATAACTTTACTTTTAATAAAAAAGTAATAATATTATACACACATACATACACACACACACACATACACACACACACACACACACACACACACACACACACATATATATATATATATATTAATCCAATCAAAAATTGTACCAAACATATGACAAATACTAATTTGCTATTCAATTTCCATTTGATTATTAAGGACCGGGATTATATCAATCCTAATTTCTCTCAATAGGATTGAAGAATCCAAATTTGTTGGACCTACTATAGTCCCACATGTGTGTGTGTGTGTATATAATTAAATAAACAAATTACAAAATCGAAACATATTTAAATTTTATTTAAAAATAATATAAATCTATATTTTAAAAATATTTTTGGATATTATTACTTTAATAATATATAAATTAAAACATTTATTTTCTTTAAATACATATTTCAATAATTTATTATTCAATTTCAAATTATTGTCAAATTTAGTCTAATTTCATGTTTCACCAAACAAAACATGATCTTAATTCAGTTCAGTCTCGCATTTATCCAAACACATCATAGTATTACTGTAGTTCAGTCTACTCCAGTCCAATCAAATCCTATCTAATCCTAATCCTATCTAATTCTAGTTCTATCTCAATCCAATCCAATCCTATGAAATAGTCTAGTCCACTCCAGTCCAATCAAATCCTATCTAATCTTAATCCTATCTAATTCTAGTTCTATCTCAATCCAATCCAATCCTATGAAATAGTCTAGTCCAATCCAATCCAATCAAATCCCGTAAACCAAACGGGGCCTAAAGATGCTAACACTATTCTGTCATTTCAAGACAAAGTGAATAGTCATAAGGATAGAATTTAAAGTTTTTTGTAATATAACTTCAGTGGAACTTACACAACAAGGAAGCAGGGATTCATTCTCTCATTTTCCACATCGGCCACAAATAGCACACGTGGTATGAAACATGTGTTACAGTGATCTTCATTCTAAATATGAATGGATGTCTTTTCTTAAATCACTGTACAGATTTAAGTTCTGCCACACACCATGTGACTAACCTGAGTTCTTAAAAGATCACCACCTTTTAGCGCCATATTAAGATCTCACATCTGGCTTAATCAGGCATCAATGATAGTGGGGTCTATCAGGATCGGTTCTAAGATATTTATATGTATATTTGTTAAGAACCTCATCTTGACATAGTCAAGGTGACATTTTCAAATATATAAGCTTCTTTAAGAATATATTTCCCATATATCCTTTAATATATATATGTCTCATCTCAGTTTGTTTCTCTAAAGAACTGAGGCGACCGCACGTGTAAGAATGTTGGTCTTAACCTGATGACATAATTATATGTGAAATACAACATGATAGTACAATTTCAAACAGAAATCAATTTTATTTATAATTATAATAACATCGTTTAGTACAATGATTCAATCTATCATTACAATCTACGTAACCCTAATGACTTGGTATGTGACTCATAAATATCTCTAGTCACAGCTTTAGTGAGAGGATCAGTTACCAAATCATGGGTTGAAATGTATTGAATCATTACTTATTTCTTCAACACGATGTCTCTGACAAAATCATATTTTGTCTCTATGTGTTTGGATTACTGTGATACTTGGAGTCTTTAGTATCAGCAATTGCTGCTTGGCTATCATAGTAAATGGTTACTGGCTTCCCTTTGTCCTTAGAGACGTTTAAATCTTCTATAAATCTTTTGAGCTAGACAGCTTCCTATACCGCTGTCGAAAAAGCCACAAATTCGACCTCCATAGTTGACAGAGCAATACATGTCTGTTTCTTGCTACTCCAAGAGATAACACCATTAATGAGTAGGAAAATATATCATGATGTAGATTTTCGTTCATCCAGATCACCTCCCCAATCGGTATTTGTATATTCAATGGGACGTAAATCTCCACCTTGGTAACAAAGGGAGTAATCAGTAGTACCTTTAAGATAAGCCAATATTCTTTTCACGACAATCCAATGCTTCTTTCTAGGATTGGATTGATATCTACTTAAGAAACCTACCGCATAACAGATATCAGGTCTTGTACACATCATAGCATACATGAGACTGCCGATAGCACTGGAATAAGGAACATTCTTCATTTTTTCAATTGCTTGAGGAGTTTTAGGACACATGTCGAGACAAAGAGTTTGTCCATTTAATATAGGTGTATCCATATGATTACAATCAGCCATGTTAAAAAGTTCAAGAATTTTCCTTATATAAGGCTCTTGCGACAGAGCAAGAAGTTTCTTTGAACGATCTCTTGTAATTTTGACTCCTCTTCCATATCTTTCATCTCAAATTTTGAAAATAACCATTTCTTAATGGTTAACGCAAACTCTTTACAATTTCCAGCCAACAAAATATCGTCCAAATATAAAGATAGTATCATATACTTATCTTTTTTTCATTTTATATATACACAATGGTCATCTTCAACCATTTTGAACCCATAAGACATAACAGTCTAATGGAACCGCAGGTATCATTGTCTGGATGGTTGTTTCAAACCATATATTGAACTTTTGAGCTTACAAACTTTACGCTCATGGCATTTTGAAACAAAATTTACAGGTTGTTCCATATAAATTTCTTTATCCAGTTCTCCATTAAGAAATGTTGTTTTTACATCTATTCGATGCAATTCTAGGTCCATATGTGCAACAATTGCCAAAATAAAGCGTATTAAAGCAAACTTAACCATAGGGGAAAAAGTTTCTTCATAGTCAATACCCTCTTGTTGAGTATAACCTTTTGCGACTAAATGCGCTTTATGTCTCTCTACTGTGCCATTCGCCTTTCGTTTGATACGAAGAACCCATTTATTTCCAATGGCTTTTTTTCTAGGCGGTAAATCAACCAAGTCCCAAAGGTGGTTACTTTTCATTGAATCTATCTCCTCTTGCATAGCTTTTCTCCATAATTCTTTGTCAGGTGAGTTGAGAGCCTCATTAACATTTTTAGGCTCATCAGCATCATGTGAAGCAATCATAAATGCTTCCTCTTCAATCTCAAAATGACGACGAGGAACATTTCCACGATTGCTTCTACGAGTTGGTAAATCCAAAAATATTGTCTCAACAACTTTATTACTCCACTAGGATCAGAAGTTCCAGGTAGATCTGTATTTATTTTAAGTGGAGTATCACTCCCACTAGGGACAGAAGTCCTAGATAGATCCATATTAACTTCTAGTGGAGTATTTAGATTTGATATCTCGATTTGATTAACCAATTCGTATAATCGAATATCTCTCTCAACTTCACCTCTATTAGGATATTCACTCTCTAAAAAAATCACATCTCGTAATTCTATCTCAGTCACACTTCCATCAGAGTTTTCACCTATGAGTACATATCCTTTTGAATGCTCAGAATATCTAACAAAGATAAATTTATTTCCTTTTGCACCCAATTTTCCATATTTGTCAGATAGATCATGTACGTAACCCGTGCACCCCCAAGGTCACAGATAAGTTAAGTCAGGTTTTCTACTTGTCTATAACTCATAAAGTGTGGAAGTGATCAATTTTGTGGGGACTCGATTAAGTATATATGTGGCAGTTAGCAAAGCATCTTCCCAATAGTGTACTGGTAGATTTGCTTGAGCCATCATAGACCTAACCATTTCAAGTAATGTTTTATTTCTCCTTTCCGCTACACCATGTTGTTGCGGAGTCCTAGGAATAGTTAACTGTCTTTGAATACCTTTTTCATCACATAATTCCTTTAATTGATCTGAAAGGTATTCACGCCCTTGTCAGTACATAATGCTTTAACCCTTTTATCTAATTGATTCTTTACTAAGATGTCGTTTGTTTTTTCCACTTAAAATTTAATGGGTCTGAATTATAATTATTAAGTTGTTTTGTTGTTTTGTTGTTTTTTAAGTGACCAAACAACTTGAAAATCCTAAAAACCAACTTAAAATAAAAAGTAAAAAAATCCTGACTTTTAACTTAATTGCAAATCACTGAATTGCATTAAATGCAATCAAAAATCTTTTCTTCCGATACTATCCCCTCTATATAATATATTTCAAATTTCATCAAAATTACATATGGTATAGAAATCTTTATTTTAATATATTGTTTATTTTAACTAGTTTTAAAAATAAAAAAAAAACCCAAATAAAAAAGAACCATAATCACTGTTCATATTGATATTTAATATCTATACTTTATTATAATATTATGGTGATGTATTTATATATATATATATATAAGAGTGTTTTACGTGAATTTTCCTGATGTTCTTTTTTTTTTAAAATAAACTTTTCTTTTCCTAGAAAAATGAAGTTTGTTTGTAATCAAAGATGAAGATTATGATCATATGTGTTCATATATAATTATTATTTTTTGATTGTTTTTATTCCATATTATATGTATACTTGTTTAACATAGGTATAAATGTAAAATTACTTATATTCAGACAATTTTACTTTTAAAAAACAAATGTGTTGACAATACATTCAGATGTGAGAAAAAAAAATAAACATGTCATTCAGGTCCAAATTTCAGTCACTATTCAGTCATTAAAAAATTCAGGACTGTTCAATATTCAGATAAAAAAATAAACGACCCCTAAGTTCAAGTTTGATTAGAAACAATCCAATGCTTTAGACTTATGAGAAATCAAATAGACATAGCCAAAACGGGTAAAGTCATCTATGAATGTAATAAAGTAAGAGGCATCATGCCTTACTTTTACACTCATTGGACCACAAATGTCAAAGTGAATTAATTGTAATGGATTTTCAGCTCTAGTTCCCTTTCTAAATGGTTTTCTAGTTATTTTTCGAGCTAGATAATTCTCACAGATAGGTAACTCTATTTTATTAAATGAACCTAAGAGGCCCTCTCTAGTCAACATGTTCATCCTATCTTGGCCAATATGACCCAGTCTAGCATGTCAAACATTCACATCAACATTGACATCATTAGTAGAAACAATTAATGAAAAACAACCATCATCATAATAAAAACCGTCCAACTCGGTATTTAATACAATAAAACCAATCAACAAATATCCATTACCAATATGAACAGAATTATAAATAATATCCATACAACCACCACAAAAGTTAAGTTCATAACCTAAACTTAAAAGGACAATAACTGAAACTAAATTTCATTGAATCTCAGGAGCATATAAAACATTATGGAGATAAAGTATTTGACCACCATGCAACATTAATTTGCAAGTGCCTACACCTCAACTCTCGAGTTGTTCCCCACGTAAATCCATCTAGTCCCCTGACTGATCCCACTATATTCTACGAATGTTGCTTTGTCTCTAGTTACATGGTCTGTGGCTCCTGAGTCTACAGTCCATAAAGGACAAGATTCAGTAAGTAAAAAAGAACTAGAAACCAAACCATAGTTATCAGTTATTAAGTTGGGTCGTACCTTTTTCGGTTCAGTGCACTCATGAGCAAAATGACCCAGTTTTTCATAATTGAAACATTTCAACTTGGCTTTGTTCTTCTTAACACCAGCACTCTTGCCTCTTTTCTGATTTTCGATCTTATTCTTATTGAAATTCTGTTTAGAACCCTTCCACTTTTACTTTTGGAAGTTCCCTTTCTTTCCTTTCCCCATGAAGCTCTTAGCCTTGCGCTTGCTGGACTCAGCCATATAAATCTGACCAGAAGCCTTAGCTACCTCTAGGCGCTCTTCTTCCAGTTCAACATGACGTGATATATCATCAAAAGTCTTGATGTTATCATTGTAGGTAATGTTGATCTTCATGTTTTCCCAGCTATTAGGAAGAGACTAGATCACTGCTTGAATTTATTGCTCATCAGTTAAATTATGACATGCAGACTTCAATTCACGTATCATGATTAACATCTCTCTCAGGTGCTGCCTCATATCATGATTCTAACACTTCATGTAGGTGTCAAACTTAATTGTAAGTCTCCTAAGTTTGGTAGTTGAAGTATCACCAAACTTGTCCTTCAACGCAATCCAAACTTGTCCTTCAACGCAATCCACATGTCTTGCGCAGTGTCATACTCTTCATATACACATATGAGAGCATCAGTCATGCTGCTTAGCATCGTTATACGAGCTAGACTGTTTTTCCTTTTCCAGGTCTGATATGTTTCCATATCTCTCCTGTGTTGGGCAATGCTACCATCTGGTGGTTCTACCATAGTGTTCATAAGAGTTTCCAGAGCCTCTTGCTCTTCAAGGTTAGCTGAAATTTTCGGTGCCACATCTCATAATTGTTACCGTTTAGCTTCTCTCCCTTGTTCAACTCTGCAACAATTGACTTAAATGTAGAAGTCATTTCCTGAAATTTTATGTAACACATAGTCTAATTAATAGTTATTCTAACATGTTTTTCTAATGATTTCACACTTAGCACAAATGTTATGCAACAAACTTACACTTTAAAAATAAAAGGAATATTAGGATAGGAATCGAAACAAAAGTCAAAGCTCTTGATCATCATCCAAATCCACAACATTCACTAATTTATATTTATTAGTGTCTTTTACGCAAAGCAATTCTAACATTGTTTCATACAATTTAGAACACCCATATTGAATAAGCACAAGTATATACAACTTTGCACAATCATGTATACAAATATCTCATTTCATTAATAATAAAGAGTTTATACACATTAGGAGTATTTATAAAAATATACATCCTAAGAATTACATTCTCAATCAGTAATTCTAAAACTCTTTGGGATTTCATACAAGATTTGCTCAAAGTGTGCATAAATACTCTGCTCATCAGTCTTTGGTAGATTGTGATGTTCATCTACTTTCCAAATGCAACATTTATATACCACCAAGCCTTAGAATTATAACCTCTTTGAGTTCTCAAACTATAATCCATACTCAAAGCGGCATGCTTTCTAAGATTTATACGCACTCAAACGTCATCATAATCCAATATCATTTCTAAAGCTTCATTAAAAGTGGTAAGAGCATCTGCTTCTAGTAAGGTAAGTATTACTTGATTATATTGTCATAGTCCCTCTAGTAGAACCTTAAGGAGTGCGTGAATCATGTCTTTCGTTATAAGCTCTATTCCACCATCACTCCAAGGCCATTCAGAAACTATGAGATCCCCAAAATCCAACAACTGTTCATATATACTGGTTCTAAAATCAATTTTATGATCTTCTAGTTTGTTAATGAACTTAGCAAGGGACATTTTGAAATTCCTATATCTTTCAATATCCACTTCATCTATCTATATTCTTAGAGACTGTTGACTTTCATCATCCTCAAGCATGCTAGGTATATACTCATCAATAGTATTTTTCTCTGTGGACATTTCATCCGACAATTGTGGATTATCTTCTACCAATTATGGTGAATATTCCTCCACCGACAGTGGTAAGTACTCCTCTTGAGGATCAATGTCAGATGAGCTGTGGTTACACATTTCCTCAATCTATAGAGAAAAGAAAAATATATATCATTAATAATTTGTTAGTAAAATTTTGAGAACTTATAAAAATTCATCGGGCACATTCAATCCCCACTGGAACGAAAATTTAATCTATGAAATTAATCAAAAAAAAAAAAATTGTCGAAAAACTGCCATAGTCACCGAAAAACCAATTTTATTTGTTGGAAAACCGCTTAAAAGATGCCTGAAAACTCACCTAAATCTCTGTCGAAAATCGTCACCAGAAACCGCTGTTGAAAACCGTCACCGAAAACCGTCGTCGAAAACCGCTACCAAAAACTGTCATCGAAAACCGCCAGAAACCGTCACCGAAATCACTAAAGGAAACCGTTCTGGTGGTCGGGAATAGTTGACGGTTACCACGTCTGTGACATGTGTCACAATTTAACTAGACCACATGTCACAGTTGACTAACCAATGACAGGTGTCATTATCTGGGAATGACACAAAAACATCACTTTGCCTTTATACTAATTCACGTGTATATATGGAGAGTGTAGGCCAAGCCACACCTTCCCATCATCGTCCGGTCATTGGACCACCTCCATTCGCTTCCAAATTTTATTCTAATTCCATTAATGCTCTTAATTTTGAAAATTTGATCTAAGGTGAGTTGCACTCGCCGCCTCTAAGGAGCGTGTCACTATTCACCTTCTTCAACCTTAACAATCAATTTCTAAAAAATATTTTGTTCCCGATCCAGTTTTCAATCGTTTCGTTCTTACTCGTTACTACACCAAATTTTACGATCTCGGTATCTATAGAAAGCTTAGGATCTCTAGTTTCTAACAATACCATTTTGACAATAAATTACGACCATTTTTACCCTTTATAACTCTCTCATGATCTCGGTTTTAGGGCTCTATGCCTTAGTGTTCATATGCATAAATTCAAGTCTCATGACATACAACACAAGTAAAACAATTCACATAGAATCCTAAGCATATCATACGTATTTTTAATGAATTCAAAGCATAACAAAAATTTATAAACATACAATTTTGTTAAAATTGCAGTAAAACATATAATGTGAATTCATTAATAGCCAAGAAAAAATGGCATATTAACATAATTGAAATTCGTATGATAACCAAAAGTACTCATTAAATACGAATTATATGATTTCAAAAATAAAAATACACACATATGCATATACATTGTGTATATAATCAATTCGACAGAATGATCAATTTGTTTTACATGTTATTCTACGACTAACATTAAAACTTTGATCATGCATATCATAAACACATAGAAAACTTTTCCAAACCAGAAAACATTTAACTTAGCTCTAATACCAATGTTGAAATTATACAATATGAGAAGAATGTTAACATACCTTTTTCTGGATCGAAAAATTGAATGAATCACGAGTCAGGAAAGAGTCACCAAAATAGGAACCCTAATTCAAATCACTGTATAAGAATCTACACATTTTTCTGTTTCTCTGTGTTCTCAATAGAATTATATGCAATTCTATTTTACTGACAACAACTATACTTCTGTAATAACTACAAACATATATATATGATAACAACAATTATTTCCTTATAACTGCTACTACAATTAACAAAAGAATATTGGATTGGGCTTCATGGATCAAATCCATGAAATTGGGTTTGGATCCATCTTGGGTGTACCCAATATTAAAACCAACAATATAACTATATGTTTGGTGATGTATTCTATTAGAATGTATTACATAATACACTGTTTGGTAAGTTTTGTATTGTAATGTATTGAATTTAATAAATATTAATTATTATAAATTAATAAATTTTAAAATTTTAAAAATATTTTGAATATGTATTTATTAAATAATTATTTATATTTCATGATAAAATTATTGAAAATATAATTAATATTCTTATATTGAACAAAAAAATGTTGTAAAAATAAAAAGCATAACATAATAACAAAAATTCTATATTTACACCGGTTATAATTTTATTAGTTATTTTTTTATTGAATCGTTTTTGGTTTAAATTAGAGTTGTTATTTTCTTTTGTAAATAAATAAAAATTCTAGTTAAAAAAAAAAGTCTGGGATAGTTACGAAGATTTGAGAAGAACTTTCGAAGACTTCAAATTAAATGAGAAAATGGAAAGTTGAAATCTAAATGGAGAAAAGCCAAAGGTGAAAAACATTTAGATGGTGCAGAGATTTTTTTTTTTATAGAAAATGAAGTACATCTGATAAGCATTTTTTTTTATTTTTTTTTGGAAGTGGAGAAAGAAAAAAGTAAACATAGCTAATACAACGTAAACACGCCTCCTGACCTTCTTTTATATAAAGCGGTCTTGGTTGTATCAGAGACATTGTTGACATTAACTAATCCAATACCAAATGGTTTGCTAAACACAAGAGTTGCACTATCTAATGTGGTTTGACTTTCTAATACAATACAATACTGGGAAACAAACGCACTCATAATTCATTACTTATGTCCGAAATCTCTACTTGGACTTTAATTTGATTCCTTTAGTCAAGACTCACAATCATGAGTAGTCATGAGTACATATTATGGAATCTTCTATTCCGTACGTCCTAGCAAGGACGTTATAATTTTCTGTTGGAAGTCATGCAAAAAAATACTTCACATACTACCTCTTTTGTGTAAACGAGGCATAATAAATTAAGGTTGGGATTGTGGTAGTTAAGGTAATTAAGGAATAATAAATGTTGTCTGTGATCTGCATGCAAAAACTCTGGTTGCAGAAGTTGCAGAAGCTATTGCTGGTTGCAGATAAGGGACCATTTGCAGTCGTAATTGAGTTAATTTGATGCTTTGAAGCTGTTGCTGGTTGCAGATAAGGGACCCTTTGCAGTCGTAATTGAGATAATTTGATGCTTTGAATATTGTCAACTCATTACTTCTTTTAATTAATATGGAGTTTCCGAGGTTGAGTTGTTGTGTGGAGAATTCTAACTGGACGAACCAATATGAACACAATACGAGGAGGGTAGTGACCTTCGTGAATCTCTTATATTGAATTTGACAGGTTAGACTAAGTTACTATTCACATAAATGTTGTGGGTAAATAGGTCCAGTTTGATATTGCTTTCTCAGCTGTTTTTTTGGATCAAAAGTGATTTTGGACCTAAGATAAGGTGTTTGGTAAAATCACGGGGAAGTGTTTTTGGTAACTTTTAGCTTCTCCCAACTGAGTTTTTGAAAAACTATAAATACATGCTTTTGGATTTTGATTTTTGCTTTTGGATTTTGATTTCTGTTTTTAGAAAACGTGCTACAGTGATATTAAATGAAATTTTGTAAACTTTTCAACTTTATCCTTTTCTTTAACGAAATTTAACAAAAAAAAATTGGATTTATATTTGTGTACAAAAAAAAAATGTTGCCATAACTGTATATAAAAATTGGGATAATTAATTCAATAAAGTAGAATAAAAATGAAATAAAAAAATAAAGTAGAATAAAATAAATAAATAAATTGGGCTAATTAATTAAATAAAGTAGAATAAAAAATAGGGATAATTAATTCAATAAATTACCATAATTGTATAACACTTAACACTTAACACTAAACACAAGTAAATAAGAAAAATGTGAAGTATAACACATTAGTACAATTAAGATGTCTATGTCCTTTTAGTAATTTTACACACTCACAACACTTTTTATTTCAGTTTTGAAAATCAGTTTACCAAACACTCAACTGATTCTTCCTACAGTAATTCCAAAAACAATTCTCCCCACAGTAATTTTAAAAACACTTCTCCTCACAGCACAATAATACCAAACTGAGTCTTATTTTTGTTTTAATAATTTTTAAAAAAAATTAATTTTTAAATCTTTAACTTTTATACATCTTTAATTGAAATCTAAACACAGGAAATTAATCTGGTAATAGTGATGTTACCACTTGAATTTAAGCTTGTAATAAAAAAATAATTGAATGGAATTAAATGTGTATTAATTGCCAAAGACGCTATAAATAGCCGAAGCTACTTGTAACTAGTCTGCAGCCATATTATCAACTGCTCCACTCACTGCGCGACTTCTTCTTCTTCCTCGTCGCAGTACAAATGTATAGCACTTTAGTAATTGATCACGCACGCAACCATAGGAAATTCTGAGTAGTTGTCATCGAAAACATGAATATATAGGACTGCCAATATGGATCGATTTGGGTTCACACCATGTATTGGTTAGTACCGAGTCCCGACTTCAGACCTCCTTATTAATATATTTGGGCTGCATTTGGTCCATCCCACTAGGGGGGACTGGATTATTTAATTTCCGGTTTTTCTCTCAATCTCTTGACATATTAAATGCTGTTAACAACCCTTTTTAGCTAGGGTCCAAAAAAAAATTTGCCACCCTTCATCCTTCATGTAAGGGTTCGGGTCCGGGCCTATGTAGCAAGTTATCAAGATCCTCGAAGTCGAGCAACCATGCGATCCTGCAGGAGCAAGGCGAGGTCCACCGATACCTTCTGAACATCTTGAACTCATTCAGGCTCATCAATTAAAGCCCGATATGACCACATCAAGCTCTTAGTATCGGGACAGAAGCCCAAAGCTAGGTCGACAAGGTAAAAAGGTCATCCACCTCAAGGTACCGAGATTCCCGAGGTCGATATACCTGGCGATCCCTCAAGAAGTGAGCCGAGGTTATCCATCTCTCTTGAGCACCTTACTTGCACCCGGTAGAAAATGCTACCTAGCACCAGGTCGACGCGACGGGTTACCATCTACCTCGAGGTACTGGGATTCACATGATCAAGGTATCTTATGACCATCTCGGAAGCAGGCATGGAGTATCCACCTCCATAGAATGTCATACTCATACCCGGACTCATCGACATTGCCGCACTATCCTGTTGAGGTATATTTCTGATCTCTCAAGTATGAAGGAAGAAGCTCGTAAAAGCTCCTATGTGTTTGTGAAGCTCCAGTGCGGTCGAATCAAGCTCTATACAATAAATTTGGTACATTAAGGTACCTAACCCTCAGATTGGTACCTAGGAGTACCTCGCCATCGGGGCTATCAAACATTACATCAGGTAACCTCCATGAAGCACCTCGCCAAAGTGACAAATAGAACCAGAGTTCTCCTCCAAGAGAGAGAGTTGACTTTCATAATTACCATTAATGAGGTCAACCGTATTAATGGAGATAGTCGACCCTATTAATGAGATTAGTCAACCCTATTAACGAGATTAGTCAACCCTATTAACAAGGTCACCAATATTAATGGAGAAAGTCAACCCTATTAATGAGGTCAACTGTATTAATAGAGGTAGTCAACCCTATTAATGAATATGATCAACGCCATTAATGAAAAAATATTCAACTCTTTAATTGCCAACATTAGTGAAAGAGTCCAAAGAGGAAACAAATACATTTACCTCTAAGATATCCTCAACATCCGATTCTTTGGAGTTAACTACAATAGAAAATCCCACCTAATAAGGAAGGAGGATCAATCCATAATCTAGGGAGTGGGAAACAAGCAATTGGAACCTATAAATATGACAAAACTCTCTCCAAGAAGGATATGCAAAACGATATGCACAAATCGACTCTTTTGTAGCCATTTCATAAATTATGAACTAAATTCATCTTTTGCCATGATTTACTAATAAAGGCCACCACTTTATTCATAATGCTTATGTTTATGTACATGTATTTCATGCTTTACTTAACATTGAGTGTCTAGCTAGCATTTGATGTGTATTTAGTTGTTGTGTGATCTACCGAGAGGAGTACACAACGTGCTCGATGAAATGCATGATAGAGGTCTAGTAAGGTAGAAATACTCAAGGCTAGTCTCTAGGACTCACTTAGTGAACCACTAAGCTTAATGAACTTGTGTGTATTCCGGATGACCATCGAGAGATAGGTTATTGGTGCATATAAGTGTTGTTTCTATTACTCGAGAGAGAGTAGAGACTAATAGAGGGTGTCACGAGTCTAAATTCATATTTGTATAATTTATTCATAATGGTGTGTCTATGAATTGGTGAGGATTGGCTAGGTGGAATCAAGGTCTTAGCCTAAGTCTTTAATAGCAATACAATCACTTGCTTGTGTGTGACTTTGTCTTGTTTGCTTGTTGGTTAAGTTTCATTAGTTGCATTCTAGGAGTAGTTTATATTTAATTAGTGTTAGAAGTATAATTGAATCATCAAATATTTGTTTGTCTAAATAGTAGTTTAATCAATCAATTGTGGTAATCAATCCATCAATCATCGTGGAACGAATCTTATTTATCATTGTGCTACTCCTACGGCTTCGTACTATTGCAGGTGCTCATTTAGGAGTGATCATGCTGCTGCTATGACACAAACCTATTCATGATCAAGAAGCTCCAAAACAGTAACTCCCCACTTGAAGATCTCTTACACAGTTGAACCACTCCGATACATCGAGAGCTCCTATACAGTAGAGTTACACATCCCCTGCTTCTTTACAGAAGATTTTCTATGCTACTGGTAGACCTCCTATCCAGCCGATCCACTAGACTTGTACCTGTTCATACGGATCAACTCATGCTACCGGATCCGCCCTTCAGAAGCTCCTAAGTAGCGGTAGCAAATCGACTCATGAATCTAAGAAGCCAACTCAGCTGTGTAGCTTCTAGAGCAGCATGACCAGTGGAAGATTAGTGGCTACACACCTTATGTACCGGGTCGGTCAACGCCTAAAGTGAGCCACTAAAATTTCGGTTCATTTCAGGAGGGTCCAGAGCTTTCTCTCAGTTGTTGGGGACTTATAGAATGCTAAGTATGCTTCTGGACCTGGACCAACACTAGACCGATGGCTTCGCTCCATGTGTACCGGGTCATTCATCATCCTAGCAAGCCACCAAGGCTCGATCTGATCGAGGAGTTCTAGAAGCTTTCCATATTTTGGTAAGGCCTCTTACAGGTCTAAACAAGCTTCTAGAGTAGTAGCATCGCTACAAGACAGGTGGTTTCACTTCATATGTACCAGGTCATTCATCACCCTAGCAAGCCACCAAAACCTGATCTAATCGAGGAGAGCCTAGAGGCTTCCCACATTTTGGTAAGGCCTCCTACAAGCCTAAACAAGCCACTGGAGTAGCAACCCCGCTGCAAGGCCCAGTGGTTCCTAATTTCTTATATCGGACCAGTCAACGCCTGAGTGAGCCACTAAGATCATGTTTCATTCCAGTATGGTCCAGAGCTTCATTTCAACTGTTGAGGACTTCTGAGATTTCAAGCATGCTTATGGACCAGTACTTCCGGTGGCTTTGCTCCATATGTACTGGGCCAGTTATCGCCTTAGCAAACCATTGAAGCCCGATCTGATTGAGGAGTTCTAGAAGCTTCCTATATTTGGTATGGCCTCCTATATGGTAAAGCAAACCTCTGGATCAGCAACACCTTTGCAAGGACCCGTTGCTCCTCACTTCTTACGTTGGGGGTCGACCAACGCCCAAATGAGTCACTACGGTCCCAATTCATTCCAGCATTGTCTAGAGCCTTCTCTCGATTGCTGGGGACTCATTGGATCCTAAGCATGCCTCTGGATCAGTACCATAATGGTAGCTCCACTCCATTTGTACCGGGCGATTCATCACCCTGGTAAGCTACCTTGGTCTTGATCCACATTTAGGGTTAGTTTCATCGATAGTAGCAGCTCTTTCCTCCCTGGTCCTGCTGCTTGGGTAGAGAAAGAACCACCATCCTCTAGCACTACTACCTTAAGCCAGCTCGACCACCTTGGTCCTGTCTACCTAAATCAGCTCGGTCCACTATCTCTTCAGCTGGATTGATAGGGACATCTTCCATCACTATGGCTTCAATATGGACCTCCCATTCCTTGGTAAGGTCGATCTAGATCATTACCTTCTTGACAGATTCAAATGGACAGATAATAGGTTTTAAGCTTGACCTGTATCCCGAACTTCTGCAGCAGCCTGCATCTGCTAGATCAGTTTGAACCTCACCTTCCTTGGTAGGATCGATCTGGACCTCTAACTTTTTGATCGAGAGAGGTAGGCAGGTTTGAAGCTCATCCTACATCCTAAGCTTCTACATTAGATGGGTACTTTGGGGTAGTTCCTACCCCAACACGACTAGACATGAAAACAGAGATGGGCGCCAAGTCCGCCACATCACCTGCCAACATAGCGGCTCAAAAAGTACCGGTTTCAACAGGGGAAAACCGAGCTAACTTTGTAACTTTCTTCATGGTCACCTCCCAGTTTTATCCTTCATTGATGCTCAGGTCAGATAAGGGAAGAAAAGCTTAAGCCATCTGGTAAGAGGCATCATTTAGCAAAGGAAACGTCCACCTTGGCTTCGAAAGCATCTGCGTTGCTGTGCAAAGTTTGGAACGTTTCCTCTAGATTTATTCTTCTGCTTCAAAGCAATCCTTACGAGATACGACGTATGGACTTGAGTCTCTATACATCATATGCATGCTGGATCTGCTCTCCCTCCATATATTCCTAAGTCGCGTTTACCTCAGTTTTGGTCAGGATTTCATCCAGAATGACCGTACCCTTCGCTGGCTTAGTCAACTCCTCCTACACCTAGTTTGATCTCCTATGAAAGGGCATCATCCCTATCCGAAGCACCTAATTATGGATCATCTGGGGGCTCACCTGCCACTTACGCAATCGCCTCAGCTGTGGCCTTTATTTGAGCGGGACAAACAAGAATGTCCTCCACCTCGGCTATGCCAGCCTGGACCACCACCCTCATTAGGGCAGAATCAACCTGGTATCTTCCTCTTCAACTAAACCAGTCTGAAACTCCCACTCATTGGTAGTTTCAGTCTGGTCCAGTACATCCTTAGGGTCCAAGTGGAGAGGTAGGATTGTCTGCAGCTTCTTATTGAGATAGATCCTCTGCCGTAACATGGGACTTCAAACTAGGGTATGCTTCAACAGCCCAAGACTGGCCAACTACAATGGAAACATACACAACCATTTCAGCATCACTCTTAACCTCCTTCATTTTCCATCCATCAGTGATGCTTAAATCAAAGGGGGAAGGTAGAGCCAATTCTATCTGGTAGGTTGTGAAGAAGTAACCATCCTCCTTAACTTGTCCAAGCTCAGTATTGGCATTGCCAGCTTGCTCTTGAAGAATATCATATCGGTGGCTCTTCATCATTTATACAGGGCCATTTAACGCCTTAGTGAGCCACTGATATCGTGATCCAATGATATCGCGATCCATTCTGGGAGGGCCCAGAGTCTTCCTACCTCTGCTAAGGTCTCCTAGATACCCAAGCAAGTTACCGGGGGCAACAACACAATACACACTTATTATAATGAGCCATTCACAGCGCCTTAATGAGCTACAGATGTCCCTGTTCGTTCAGACGGAATCTCGAGCCTACTACAGTTACAGAGGATTCTTATTTACCCCGAGCAGGCCTCTAAAACAGTTCCATCACTTAGGGACTATGAGCTCACTATCCACTCTAGCACCCTTGTGGAAGGGGTGGTGACCCCGTCATGAGATGATTTCTCCTATTTACTTGTGGTTAAGTTTCATTAGTAGCATTCTATGAGTAGTTTATAGTTAATTAGTGTTAGTCGTATAATTGAATCATCAAATATTAGCTTGTCTAAATAGTAGTCTAATCAATCAATTGTGGCAATCAATTCATCAATCCTCGTGGAACGAATCTTATTTATCATTGTACTACTCTCACAAATCCGTATTATTACGGGTGCTCATTTAGGAGAGATCAGTACCTTAAGGTACCTCACCCTTAGATTGGTACCTATGAGTACCTCGCCATCAAGGCTATCAAACATTACATCAGGTAACCTCTATGAAGTACCTCGCTAAAGTGACATATAGAACCGGAGTTCTCCTCTAAGAGAGAGAGTTGGAGGTAGCCAACCCTATTAATGAGGTCAACTATATTAATGGAGGAAGTCAACCCTATTAATAAGGTCAACTATATTAATGGAGGTAATCAACCCTATTAATGGAGATGATCAACACCATTAATGAGAAAATATTCAACTCTTAAATGGCCACCATTAGTGAAAGAGTCCAAAGAGGAAACAAATACATTTACCTCCAAGATATCCTCCACATCCGATTCTTTGGGGTCAACTACAACAGAAAATTCCGCCTAACAAGGAAAGAGGATCAATCCATAATCTGGGGAGTGGGCAACAAGCAATTAGAACCTATAATTATGACAAAACTCTCTCTAAGAAGGATATGCAAAATGATATGGACAAATCGACTCTCGAAATACGAGATATTCGACACTTGATATACGATCTACTACACATCTCATCTCTGGTCCAGAAATGGACAAACCAGAGAAAAGCTTACATTAGTTCGCCTAGATTCACCTTCCATGATAATTTTTTGTGTTACCTTTACCTGGAGTATACCGGTATCGGTCTACATTCGACCACCATTGTAAGCTCTCCAGAGTGACTACGTTGTATTATTTCACCATTCTTGTAAGCTCCCTGGAACATTCTTTGATATATACATAAAGAAAGGTATTCCTCCTTCCTCTGGTTACTGCCTTGGGGTTTTTTAACATGTGATCATTCGTGATGCTTTTTCCCCCTTGGTCAGTCCACCTCCCTCTACAAAAGACTTGTGTTTTTCCTATTATCTACTGTACTATGCATGTATGTATGCAGGCTAGGTACCAACCCCATTGGTCCTAGCTCTCATATTCTTCTTATATGAGATCGGGAAACTACAACGAAGATCTAGGGAACCGGATCTAGCTTCTACCCCGATGGACCTAGCACCCTTGTTCTTTATATCTGCCTGCCAAGTCGCATGTCGTGATAGGGAGAAACCATCCTGATCCATTTGAAGGAAGTCAAAGAGCTCTCCTGCGATTTCTGTATGGAAGCGGGCATGGATCCGGCACAGAAGCCAAGCAAGCCCCCCTCCTTAATCGCCGTATAGGTCGGGGAACTACAAGAAGAAATCAGAGTCCAGAATCGGGCTCCAGATACTAGAACGGGCTCCGACCCCGACTGAGGACCAGGACCAGGGAACAAGGACCAGGATCAACCCCTTCACACCAGCAAGGGAACCCCGACGGGCGGGATGCCTCGTCTCCTACCTGTTACATCATCCTCATTTACCGCTTCATTCTCCACATTCATATGAGATCAACATAGTATGGGGTACCTACCCCCGCCGCCACCTCCGTGGTAGCGGTCTCGAGGGTGTTAATCGAGATTTTTCACATAGTGAGAATTTTCAGTTAACAAATGCATTTAGTAAATAGTCATGTGTAATGTGAGTATATATTTTCGAGATTGCCAGAAGAGATATTCGAACTTACAATCTCGTGTCGGACAACCAATTCTCACTTTTTGCATCGAATACTAATAGTTGGGTGACAGATCAATGTCGATGATGTTGACTCGAAAGTGTGGCAGAATTTATATTTTATTCTATTTAACCTTCTATTTGTTTAGTTTGTAATTAATTAAATAGAAACTCGTCAATAAAATGTATGGGTTAATTTCTATCGATTACGTATTATTCTTTTTTAACATTTTGAAAGGTTCTTGTTTCTCTTGAAGCAATCCTGGTTTTATTTTTTTTATCATGATGAAACGTGTCTAAGTCTATAACAAAACAATTGCAAATAGAGGACGAATCGACGAGATGTATTAAATTTGTTTGGGTTTACGTGTCTTTATAGGATTTTCATAACAGAAATGTTTAATTGTGAATTTAAATAGATAACGTTGGCTGCACATACAAATTAAGTCGTCTCATTGTCGTTTTAATTAAGGTTTATCTGATAGTATTATTTTTAAAATTAAGTTTAATACTATTTTCATATATGCAGTGATATATTATTAAACTTTGAAAAGTCCGGACAGCGTAATCCGCAGTATAAAACATGGTTTTAGCCCATGGTTTTCACTTTTCAACATAATCAGGATTGCTGATATGATCTTAAGATTTGTTTAATAGCTGAGCTAAAATATTTCATTGTTAACTGATAGAGCTTTTCTCCTATATCCATCAATATATATGATGATTTCTTATCTGTAATTAAATATAACCAAAGACAAACAAGTTAGTTGATTCAATCACGGCTGCATCTGTTTTGCCCCTTTTTTTTAACGTATAATAAATATATTAAGACCTTCAAATTTATTGAGACAAATATTCTCTTCTTCAACTTTACACGATCCAACTCCATGCATTCCAATACAAAATAATAACTAGACATTTGGCATTAACAAATAATTTTAAATAACTTCAGCTGTAACCAATTACCTATCAGACTACCAAATTTCCCAGTGATGCCGAAGAAAAAATAAAAATACTAATATGATATAGACACCAATAAAATTTATTAGTATATTTATATTTTATCACAAAAAAATTATTAAAAAATATTCAAATAAAAATTTACCGATAAAAACAAATTACTTTAATTAAAAATAAACCAAATACTATATATACTCATTAATTACTCCCATATCTTCAACAACATTTTTTAATTTAAAAAAAAAACTTATTATAAACCCTATTTTTTTATAAACCCCAATTAAACTCTATTTTTATTTCAAATATCAAACTTTCTCATCATCACATGATTATTATATTGTTTTTTCTTTCTTTCTTTTATGTATAGTTATGAACTCTATCAATACATAAAATATTTTTTTAACGATAGTTGTAGCTATAAACAAGTTTTTTTTTAAGATAGTCGTAAATAAAAATAATTTTATTTTTTAAGATAACTTTATAAATAAGAGAATTCCAGATTGAAAATCTTTTGACCTCATATACGGTTCCACATATTATCTTTTTTATAAGACTCCTACATTCGAGATATTTACAAAAGTAAATTAATCCATCAACAAAAAAAGATTTGATTCCAAAAATAATATGGTGTTTTACATATATATATAAATTGAGTGTGATAATAATTTAAAAGTGTTGATAAATAAGAGTAATGATACTGTGCCAAAATGATGTGGCATCAATATGATCCATTCATTTACATCAAGCAAATATAATACAATATAGATGAATTGATCATATTGATGCCATATTATTTGGACAAAGTAGCATTACTCTATAAATAATATGTATTAAAATGAATATATTTATTTCAATGAGGGCACTATTGGCATTAGAATAGATGCCTATAGCAATATTTATTTTAATTTTTTTTGAAAAGGGTGTACTAATATGTTGGGGATTTGAACCGATGATCATGAAATCGCCATACCTAATATACGCCTATAAATCACAACAATTAATGACGTCAAAAGCATAAAAACAGATGAGAGAAAATAAATCAATCATAACACAAGATAAACATAGAAAACTCAAATCGGGTAAACAACCACGGGCTGTCAGAACGACACAGAAAGTTTCATTATGTGATAAATTGTTACAACCATATATATTCCATGATTCTCTCTCACACTTCAACCCCAAACCATGCTCACAACACTTACATGATCCTCACCAAGAAACCCTCAATATCCCTTAGGTCTCCCTTGAATATCACTCACGGATCTCTAACTCGATCCACTGATATTCCCTTGGATCCCTCCCTGGATATTCCCATGGGTCTCTCACCCGGATCTCTCCACTATCTGATGTTACATGATGTTTCTTTCGCTCCACATAAAATAACCTAATTACAAGATCTATTTATAATAGTTACAGAGAGTTGAAAATATAAGGAAAACATATTCCTAAACGTACAAGAATTACTTGTTCCACATGAATACTAATTCATGTTAAGGATAAATTTTTTTCCTTCAAGTATAGGACTTTCCTATTCTTCATGAAGACAAACTCTTTTTTTATTTCCTTTTCCGATAAGCACAAGAACTTTCAAAAAGAGAACCTTTCCTTTTCCGTGCAACATTCCGATCTCAACAGAATACGACGTTTCCGCGGTCTGGGTTGTAGTGTGCTCCCCGCTTCCTACACTACGGAATACGTCTGGAAATGACCGTTCAGTAAACTTCCTACACTACGGAATACGTCTGGAAATGACCGTTCAGTAAACCTCGGTCTAAGCCTATTGCTTATGTCGCGGTATGCACCGCTCTTGATCTCCTGGAATTAACCGTTCCCTCTGCCGCGGTCCATGTGACTTGTCCGCACCGCGGTTTTTCTCGGAATCCGTTTCTTCAATTCTTCTTCGGTATTCAAACCTCCCTCAAACACCATCTTCAACTTCCAAACGTTTTCCTATGTCTCCAGAAAGTTTCACATCAGTTAAATCTTGTTTGGTTCAAATTGAGTTCACTTGAGAATACGAGTTAAAACCTAACATAATAAGTTTTATTGCTGTCAATATCCGTACAAAAATAAAATACGTTACAATAAATAAAGAGAATTCTGACTATCTTTTTAGATTTGACCAAAATTGATAAACAATGCTGCAGTTTTATAATCAGAGTTATTGGCATAAATGTCCCCTGAAGTATACGTAAATTCGTATGTTGCTCCATAATCTTTTTATAGGCATTAAACCCCCTTAAACTCTAATTTATTGGCAAAACCTGACTGTAGATGTCTTCTCAAACAAGCGTTAAGGGGAATAAACCCAAACATTTGTCAATAAATAAGAGTTCAAGGGTTTAATGTCTAAAAAAAGTTTAGACGGCAACATACAAATTCTCGCATAGTCAAGGGGCTATCTGTACCAATTATTTTTCAGTTGTTTTAAAATTTCTCTGTAAGATAGGTTTTTGACTGATGACACGGGTTGTAGTCTTACACAAGAAACGTGTTGAGTGGAAAACAAAACATCCGCTGTCAACACTTCAATCTCTCTCATTAAAATTTCCAATTTGTAAATATTTGAAAAACTTCATTGATTGTTGTTTGAAATAAGATGTAGAGGGAAATTGGAGAGAGAAACACCAATTCTTTTTTTTTTTAAATAATGAACTGTATAACAGTATAAGTGAAAAGCAGAAGAGGAACGGATGAAGAGAAAACCAAAAAATAGAGAGAACGTAAATATGGAAAAAAAATATATTTGGAAAAATATGCGGAAATAAGTCTCCTACTTGTTTAAGTTTTGGCCAAAGTTGTCACTACACCTTTGCTCTCGAGACTAAGTTTTTTTTTTTTTTTTTTCATTTGTTTCTAAATCTATTCTATTCTATTTATTATTATTATTATTATTTCAAGTTTTAAGTTCTACTTTCTCTTCACTTTTGGTTTCCCCTCTATAATTTTTAGTCTTCTCTCTTTCACTGTTAAGGAATATCTTCGTCACGAACACATTTTTGTTGCTATTAAAACTAAGTTAGGAACATGGCGCTATTCTCACAAAAAAAAAAACTTGAAAATGTGTTGTAAATTTTAGTAACTCTATTTCAATTTTGGTCAAATTTTAAGACAGTTTCGGATACTCTCCTCTCCTATTATGATATTACTGAAAGATATGCAAAAAGATGATTCAATCTAATGCAATAACTTGATAATTTACTGATCATGTTTCGGATTTTATTCTCTCTTGTGATCATGAGTAGACCTTTACTTGTCTTTTTTTGTATGTTGTATCCTATTTGCTGTCATATATGTCTTGTCTAGTATGAAATTTGTGGTACATAAAATCAACCTTGGATCATCACAAGCAATTAACAAAAATTAATAATACATTAAAATAAAAAGACTTTGAAAGCTTAATATGCTTATTCTGAGCAAGTCGTCTATAAATAGTAAACAAGAAGTGATCATGCTTCCTCATAAGCACTTACCAAGCAAAGATCAGTCAAAGAAAGAAAGAAAGAAAAAGCAAAAGCATATATGGAGGTCAAAGCACTTGCCAAGGTTCCAGTTGTAGATTTCAAAAAGGAAGCTCTGATCCCTGGCTCAAATTCTTGGCTCTCTGCCTGCAATGAAGTTCGCCATGCACTCGAAGAGTATGGCTGCTTCGTCGTTGTGTTTGATCAAATTCCTTCAGAAACTCGCGGGAAAATATTTGACTCTGCAAAAGAGATGTTTGATCTTCCGATTGAAATCAAAAAGTTAAGCACCAACAAAGTTCCTTACAGAGGTTATATTGGAGAAAACCCTGGCTTTCCACGCCATGAAGGTATGGGTATAGAAAATGTGTTGAGCTTGGAGCAACTCCAATTGTTCGCAAACCACTTGTGGCCGGCCGGAAATGATCCATTTTGGTAATCTTTGTACACCTAAATGCCCTTCTTTGAATTTTATTTTATTTATACGTTGTCAGCTTCTGAAAGTGTAGCTTCAAGAATTTAGGGGATAAATTTGCAAAACTATTAAAACTTTAATAAAAAATGTAAATAACACAAAAAGTGGGAAAATATGAATAAACTTTAAAATTAAGTGTGGGTTTCAGTTTCACACTTTCACCCACTAACAAATGCTTCGCCACCCAAAAACAAATTTACCTGACTATATACCAAAGCGGACAATATCTATATAGAGAGGAGGTTACATAGTTACATTCATAAATGTATTTTCTTGCAATTAATTTGTAAACATGTTCCAATTTATGTTAAAGATGGATGCATGTGTCACTTTTGATGACATAATTTTTGTTTTCTGTGTCATGAACAATATTAGTGCAACTGTCCATGCATACTCAAAGAAAGCTTCAGAGCTAAATGAAGTAATAGTGAGAATGGTATTTGATAGCTATGGTGTGGACAAGTACGAATCCCACAATGAATCGACCAATTATCTTCTTCGACTTCTAAAATATGGAGAGCCAACTGAAAATGAAACTGAAGTGGGTCTTCCTCCTCATGAAGACATGTCCTTCATAACCATACTATGCCAAAATCATGTCAATGGTCTGGAAATAAAAACCAAAGACGGAGACTGGATTGGCTTTGAGCTCACCCCACCTTCATCGTTCATTGTCATGGCAGGCGATGCATTAACGGTGAGATATTCGAGTCACACACAAACAATAATTTATCAATTAATTTTTGTGCTTTAGAGATTGGCTTTAAGGAAATTAAATGAATATTTTGTTAGAGTACTTAAATACCATTGTTGGGTTTTTTCTTATCAACTTAAACCATTGAGTTTGGTTGTCTCTAAAGTCTTGGGTTCATGTACCTCTGCATGTATTTATTTTTTGTATTTGTTCTACAATCTGCATATGTATGTGGATTTGGTCCAAGTGCCAAACACATCGGCCTGACACTTGAGGGGAGTGTTTTAGAATGTTTAAATACTATTATTGGTATATTTAATATCATTTAAGTTTTTGGGTCCGAAGATTAATAACCATATATTCATGGTCAGGTATGGAGCAACGACAGAGTACGTGCATGCACTCATAGGGTGGTGATGAGTGGAAAAGCTACAAGATACACAGTTGGGCTCTTCAGCTTCAGCAGCAAGATTCTTCATGTACCAGAGAAGCTGATCGATCAACAACACCCTCTGAAATACAAGCCGTTTGATCATATGGATTATGTTGATTATTTTTTCTCCAAACACGTCGGTCCAAGACCTGATTGTCGCTACAAAGCTTACTGCGGCATTTGATCATCATCATCTCCAAATTAAGGACTTTCGATTCTCTAGCTAAGTGCTTTGTGGAGCAGCTGCTAGTGGATTTTACCGTTGTTTGTTCGTCACATTATTTTTAATTATGGCTTGAGTTTTCTATTATTTAATGGGTAGGTTAAGTGTTAACCTGCGTCTAAAAATATATGATAACAGTTATTTTATCTCTACAAAGAAATTAAAAGTACTATACAAGACAATAAATACACTAATCCACATGTTTTTTCTTATTTTGTTTTATGAAAACACTATCCATAATTAATAAGTGTGTTGTAAAGTGTGTATTAATTAAATTCTGTCTTGTCTGTGTGTTTTCGGTTACCAATAATTATGAAGTTGGCTTTTGCTGCTCCATAAAGATTTATGTATATTAGTGTATGTTTCAGCCATCTAATTAAGTATATTTATTTGTGAGAATTAATTATCTCTTCACTTTTGTAGAATTGTGAGTATATATTGGTTTGAATTTTACATGTATTCGAGAGGGTTAAAACAAATTAACAGTAGTAAAGAGGGAAAATCAAATGTAACCATCCAAAATTTTAAAATTTCGTTTATAACCACGTATAAAAGTTTAATTGTTAATAACTATATATTTAAGAAATCATCTGAATACCCATCTTTAAATACCACAATAACCAAAAACAGAAGTAGAGAGAATTTTGGAACAACCGAGAAAGAGAGAAGAGATAGGAAGAGGTGGTGTCCCTGAAAGAGATGATAGATAAGAGTGTGTTGTCACAGTCGTCAGAGCAACATGAAGAGAAGAGGTCACCGCCCCAGCCAAGAGACGAACTCACCATTCGCTAGAGAAGCTCACTTTCCAAAAAAAAAAAAAGGTTTTCATAATAACAATAAGATTTCAAGTTTTTTCAAAACATTTCAAGATTTTTCTAACGATTTCACGTTTTCATTCAACAATTTGAGTTATTAAAAAAGATTTCAAGTTTTGTTAATATTTCGAGTTTTTAAATAAGATTTCGAGTTTTATCGACATTTCAAGTTTTAATAGAAGATTTCAAACTTTTGAACTAGTGAAACCTGAAATCTTCTGGAAAAAACTTAAACTCTTATTTAATTCGATTTTTCACAAAACACATGCAAAATTGATGTAATAACGTTATTACCATGTTCAAGTAACTGTTTACAACTCAATTAATGAATAAATGAAACATATTTGCACACCTTAAATCCATTTAGAGCAAATCGAAAAAGTTTTTCTTCAACACTTCTTCAAATCTTCAACGCGATTCCGAGATCAAACCATCCTCTAGTTAGTCGATTTGTAGGAACAAAATGGTACGGCCATTGGTGTTGCACCATTGTTGTTCGATTTGTAGGAACAACAATCGGAATTCATAGGGAAGAAGGAAGAAGACGGTAAAAAAAACAAAAAAAATCGAAAAATTAATGTTGGGGGTATTTTTATAATTTACCAATATAAATTGTTTTTTTTTTTAAATATTGTTAAGAACGATTAAACTTTCGTATATGGTAAAAAACGGATTTCTCATGTTAGATGTGAATATTTTTAGCAATTTTCTTTTAAAAAAGGTTTAATGTTGAGGAAATTGTTAGAATTTTTTTTTTAAATTCAAATAGGATTTAATTTTACATGCTAAAATATACAAAATATAATGTTACATTACATGTTGAAATATAAAAAATAAAATTTTGAAAGTAGAAATTTATAAAATGAAATTGGTAAAAGCATGAGAGGGGTGTTTTGGTCAGCTCATTGCTAAAACTGATAAAAAAAACACTAAAATTATTACAGATCGATAAATTTAGAATCCCCACTGATTTTAAGCTCAATACTAACAATATCATCTTAATTCATATTCATTTCAAATAAAATTAATTAATAATTAGCATAAAAAATGTATAATTGTACATTTTAAAGTTCCAAAACTCTAACAAATTATAAAATTTAAACATAAGCTTTAATTGAAATAAAATTTTAACAATTTATTGTAACAAAATACAACAGCACTCAAATTTGCTCATTGTTCATGTGCGATAAATTGTTCATGTGTGATTTATTGTAACCAATGAATTTTCGAATCTAGAATCCAATCCAATTAAATTGTCAATTTCAAATGAATGTAATGGAAATCCTATTAGAATGCTTTGGATACTGCACCCTTTATTTATTGACCATTGTCCAAAAGAAACTTTAATTAAATAAACTTCGATAGCCTCTCATTTTTCCAATCCTGTTTCTTTATATATGTGTGCAAAACTGTATCTTGATATCAAACGAAAACAGAGAATTCAGAAACTTGGAATATTGTATCTCTGAAGAAAACAATTTCTGGGTTAGATTGATTTGTAATGGACGGTGGAGATCAACTTCACAGAGCAAGTTCATCGAGATGGAGGAACAACTCCAAAGAAGCATTTTCAAGGTCCTCTTCAAGGGAAGAAGATGATGAAGAAGCTCTGAAATGGGCTGCACTCGAAAAACTGCCGACTTTTGATCGTTTGAGGAAAGGAATCCTGACTTCTTCGCGCGGCGGTGGTGGCAGTGAAATCGATGTGAGCAATTTGGGGTTCCAGGAAAGAAAAAAATTGATCGACAGGTTGGTGAATGTTGCGGAAGTTGATAATGACAAGTTCTTGTGGAAGCTCAAGAATCGCATTGATAGGTAAATATTTTTTTCTTTTATCATGCAAGTGTTTTTGCTCTTTTCTCTGGTCTTGCGTGATTTTTGTCGGTGAGTGTTGTTGTTTTGTTGTGCTCTTTTCTCTGGTCTTGTGAGCTGGTTTGGTGGCTCTGGTTTATTCTTTTGTTTGTATCTGTGTTTTAGTGTTTCTTGTTCTGGTGTGGCTTTTATCTTTGTTAATAAATTTTTACTGTTAAAAAAAAATAGATATGTCCGTACAACTTTGTATGTAGGTATTTATCTGCGTGCATGCAAATATGTTTTTTCTTTTTTGTTTGATATACCATTTATGGTATGTACCCAAATTGAGATATTATTACACTTAATAGGCATCGGTTGGTTGTATCATGCATGCATGTTTTGCTAGAGTTTCATTTCAACCCAAAAAAAAAAATTTGGCTTTTTTTTTTTTAATTATTTATTATATTTTAAAAAAGGTAAATGTGTTGTTTGGATGTGTTTTTGAAAACTTTAATGTTTTTATTTTTAAGTTTAAAGTTGTTTGACTATGGTTTTCAAAATTTTGTTTTTTAAGTTATAATTAAAAAGTCTACAAAAGAATTAATTGTTTTCCACCGTATTCAAAACAAACAATTAATTTCCATAGGAATAACTATTTTACTAATTTTTTAAAATAAATTATTTTACTGATTTTAAAAAAACAATGTTAAACATCTTTAAAAAAAATAAAATCAAAATAATATGAAGTTGAGTTAATGGTGAGTCCCCCACACCTATATCTAAGAGGGTTATGGGTTTGAGACATCTATATCCCAAAATATTATATTAATTAAAAAAAATATACTAAATACATTTACGATGTTTTTCTGTTTTAGAAAACCAGTTCTTGAAAATATTACAACATATATTTGTATTTCATAAACATCATTTTTAAAACATGTTTTTCACTTAACTGTTTTTATTTATTTAGAATTATTACTTTAATTCGGGGTTTTTTGAAAATGAGAACTTAAACCCTTAATCTCGTAGTACAGATATGAAGAGTTTACCACCGAACCAACCATATTTGATAAAAAAAAAATGTTTATTTAAAACTATACAGAAAACATCTTTTGTTTGTTTTCTCTATCGAATCTAATCAATATATATTTTGGAAATTGGCCTTTTTTTTATAAGTGATCAAAATTACCTTTTAAGAATAACATAAATGAGAATCATACTTAATTAATATAAAACAATATAATAGTAAAAATATCTTTACAGTGGCGTCCTTCAACCGGAGAGGAAGGATCTATAGATATATATATATATATTTTTAAAAAGTTTATTTTTTTTACTTTATATTTTAAATATTATTTAATTTTATTTATATTTTTGAATTATAATTTCATTAACTTTATATTATTAAGCAGTGATTTCGTTAATTTACTAAATTTTAGCTTATATTAAAAAGACATTAAATTATTTATGTTAAATAGATATTATTGACATCTGAGTTATTGATTTATATGTATAGTTTTTTTTTTTGAAGATCGAAATAAACTTTTAAAATTACGACGAAATTTAAATAATCGAAAATCATTGATTAAGTTCTTATAGTTGTGAATATAATATTTTCAGATGTTTATATATATGAAAACGAAAACGCTAGCTAGCAAAATGCATGAAACATCTTTGAATGCTATATGTAGGCAGTATGTATATTTTTCTGGGCAGCCAAACAGAGAAAGCTAAGTTCATAATTACATGTATATATATTGTAGTTTGTTGAGATTTTGTTTGTTGTTGGATTTTATTGAAGAGTGGGAATTGAGCTCCCTAAAATCGAAGTCCGATTCGAGCATCTAAATGTCGAAGCAGAAGCATATGTAGGGAGCAGAGCTTTGCCTACATTCCTCAACTTCCATATAAACATAATTGAGGTAATTAGTCGGCAAATTAATTGAGGTAAAATTATATTATATATGATCATGCTTGGATGTCGAATTTTAATTTACATTTCAACTCTATGTTTTGGCTTGAAGGGTTTCTTGAACTATCTCCATGTTATTCCAAGTAGAAAGGAGCAGTTGAAAATCCTTAATAATGTCAGTGGAATCATCAAACCGAGCCGGTGAGAACCCAATTTGTATATTAGCATTTCATTTTTGTTTTTAATTTTCTACATTATGTGCAATTAATTACTCTTGCTGTCATTTTTTGTTGTTGTTGCAGATTGACATTGCTTTTGGGTCCTCCAGGTTCTGGAAAGACAACACTACTGTTAGCTTTAGCTGGAAAGCTTGATTCTACTCTCAAGGTGATTTATTTGTAAGGAATTTGAATTTTATGATTAATTTTCACACTTTGATTCTATTTATAATTTGATTCTCTTGTAGGTTTCAGGTGGGGTGACATACAATGGCCATGACATGCATGAATTTGTGCCTCAGAGAACTGCTGCTTATATCAGCCAGCATGATGTTCATATAGGAGAATTGACAGTGAGAGAAACCTTGGCCTTCTCCGCTAGATGTCAGGGTGTCGGATCTCGTTATGGTTAGTTTGATGGCTCGTTTTCATTTTGTTCTGATGAATTATGTGTAATTTGAAGTATTAATTATGACTGTTTTTGTATATTCTGCAGAGATGTTAGCAGAGTTGTCAAGAAGAGAGAAAGCAGCCAATATTAAGCCTGATCTTGATATCGATGTCTTCATGAAGGTGAGAGGATATCAATTTCCCTAAGAATGATTTATAGCAATTATCCCAATCAAACGTTTCCTTTTCAAAACAAGACTTTTGTTGAGAAACAATTGGGTTTCAAGTTAAAAGGATATTTCCAATTTCGATGTTCTGTTTTCCTTCTAATTCAAGTCATCTGTTTATATTTTGTGTTTATTTAACGGTTAGAGTTTGATCGAAATCAATCTGCAGTCATGGTAATTTAGCTTCATAAATATTTATTTGTTGATTCTCATATCACAGGCAGCAGCAACAGAAGGCCAAGAAGCAAATGTGGTCACAGATTATATTCTAAAGGCAATTAAAATCCCTTTGAATTATAAATTATTATCAATAATTCAAATGATATTCTAGTTTATTCACATTTTTCTTTAAATATTTATAGATTTTAGGATTAGAAGTCTGTGCCGATACCATGGTAGGTGATGAAATGTTAAGAGGAATATCAGGAGGACAAAGAAAGCGAGTTACGACAGGTAATTTTCCAAACTTCATTAGTCTTGCTCTGGCAAATTAGAAACTTCAATTCTCCATTTCAAATTAAAGGAATGAAAATTTTCAAAATAATTGAATTGAAGGTGAAATGCTGGTTGGACCGGCAAAGGCACTGTTTATGGATGAGATATCAACTGGTTTGGACAGCTCAACAACATTCCAAATCGTAGATTCTCTCAGGCAATACGTTCACATCCTTAATGGAACCGCTCTCATCTCCCTCCTACAGCCAACACCAGAGACTTACAATCTGTTCGATGATATCATCCTTCTATCTGATGGCCAGATTGTGTACCAGGGTCCCCGTGAGCAAGTACTAGACTTTTTTGAAGACATGGGATTCAAGTGTCCTGAAAGAAAAGGAGTATCTGACTTCTTGCAAGAAGTAAGTGCCGATAAAGGAAGCTCAGATAATAGGAATTATGAAAGTTGTTTGAAAAGATAAGCCTCAAAATAAATTTTCATGTTCAATCTTCATGTTAATGAATTTTCAGGTGACATCAAGGAATGATCAGCAGCAATATTGGGCACGTCAAAATGAGCCATACAGGTTTGTCACAGTCAAGAAATTTGCAGAGGCATTCCAATCATTCCATGTGGGAATAAAACTCGGTGACGAGCTTGGAACTCCATTTGATAAGAAAGAAAGCCACCCAGCTGCTCTGACAACCAAAAATTACGGTGTTGGCAAGGAGGAGTTGTTGAAAGCTTGTATTTCCAGAGAATATTTGTTGATGAAAAGGAACTCATTTGTATACATCTTCAAGCTAATGCAAGTGGGTATTTAATTACTTCACTTTCAAAGATATTAAGATCTTTTATTTACGTGATGATGATTGATTTAATTTTTTCCCTGCAGCTTACAATAATGGCAATGGTTAGTATGTCACTCTTCTTCCGGACCAATATGCATCAAGAATCATTAAGCGATGGAAATATTTATACCGGTGCTTTGTTCTTTGCTGTTGTTACGATCATGTTTAATGGGTTTTCGGAGATATCTATGACTATTGCAAAGCTTTCTGTTTTCTACAAGCAAAGAGACCTAGGATTCTTTCCTTCATGGTCATATGCTCTTCCTACATGGATCCTTAAGATCCCAATTACATTCGTAGAAGTTGCTGTTTGGGAATTATTTACCTATTATGCCACTGGATATGATCCGAATAGTGGGAGGTAAGAATATTAAGAAAACGATAAATTTGCTAAAATTTGTTTAGATTTTTATTTACATCTCCATTTTGTTCCAACTGTTTACTGGGTAAAATACTTGATGTAGGTTTTTTAAGCAGTACATGCTGCTTGTATTTGTTAATCAGATGGCTTCTGGGTTATTTAGACTCATTGCAGCAACAGGCAGGAACATTATTGTTGCCAATACATTTGGTTCATTTGCACTGTTTTTGCTCTATTCAATGGGTGGATTTCTCCTTTCACGGGGTATGATTATCATAGAATTTAGATAAAAGTTTCACTCTTTTGCAATTTTTTTGGCTATAAAGTGTTCTTCTCATTGTTGGATAAACTAGAGGACATCAAGAAATGGTGGATATGGGTTTACTGGTGCTCACCTGTGATGTATGGCCAGAATGCAATAATGGTTAATGAGTTCCTCGGACATAGATGGGATAAGGTAATCACACGGCTTGGACTGACCTAGTCTGTCTTTTATCAATTTTCTGATGTCTGAATTTCTTTTATATCAAAGATTCTTCCGAACTCTACCAAAACACTAGGAGTTGCAGTTTTGAAGTCCCGTGGGTTCGTCACGGAGGCTTATTGGTATTGGCTGGGAGTAGGGGCAATGATCGGTTTCATACTACTGTTCAACGTTGGATTCACTCTGGCTCTCACTTTTCTCAACCGTGTGAATCTTTACCTTATTCATTTTATTTCTTTCTAGATATGAGAGACCGTGTTCTAATTTGATGTGGTGAATTTGCAGCATTTGATAAGGCTCAAATGGTTATACCAGTGAAATCTCAACATGATGATGATGATAACAGAAGTGAAGGTGTCATTCAGTTATCAACCCGTGGAAGTAGCTCTGGCCTCAGTACTCCCTTAGGTAATGTAGTTCATTTGTAATATTTGTCGGTGTATGAGAGAGAAAGAGCATGAGAAGAGAAATTTGGTATATGAAGTTTCTATAATACTTAATTTCTAATTGATATATTGAACCTTGATTATTGACTTGCAGGAAGCGAAGATGAAATTAGGAGGAGAAGCTCCTCTTCCAAAGCTTCATATATAAAAGAAGCAGCTAATGATAGCAAGAAAAGAGGAATGGTTCTTCCATTTGAACCATATTCAATCAACTTTAATGAAATTACGTACTCTGTCAACATGCCACAAGTAATATTAAGTTTTGGAAAATAATGAATATCTTTCCGTAATGCAAAATAATTTGGATTTGATCACTAATCTGATTTGCTTGAGTCACATTTTGCAGGAAATGAAAAACCAAGGTGTTTTAGATGACAAATTGGTGCTTTTGAATGGTGTAAGTGGTTCTTTCAGGCCAGGTGTTCTTACTGCTCTGATGGGTGTCAGCGGTGCTGGTAAAACCACTCTGATGGATGTGTTGGCTGGTAGGAAAACTGGTGGATATATTAGTGGGAACATCACGATTTCTGGATACCCAAAAAAACAAGAAACATTTGCTCGTATATCAGGATACTGTGAGCAAAATGACATTCATTCTCCTCATGTTACTGTCTATGAGTCCTTGCTCTACTCAAGCTGGCTTCGATTACCACTAGATGTCAATTATGAAACCCAAAAGGTTGGAACTCAATTCTTTTTCAAGTTCGGATGTCCTTTTGTTTGTGTTATTTACAGATGCAAACCGTTTATAGTTTGAGTCTGCTAGTAGCATCTTGAAGCCGTGAATACATTGTGGCGGTACTTATGTTAATCTATGATTTCATTAATGGTTCAGATGTTCATTGAGGAAGTCATGGAGATTGTGGAATTGAAGCCGTTGAGACAGGCACTAGTTGGTTTGCCTAGTGTAAATGGTCTGTCAACTGAACAACGTAAAAGGCTTACCATTGCAGTAGAGCTTGTGGCAAATCCCTCCATCATATTTATGGATGAGCCAACTTCAGGGTTGGATGCAAGAGCTGCTGCAATTGTTATGAGAACAGTTAGGAACACAGTGGACACAGGAAGAACAGTCGTATGCACCATCCATCAGCCGAGCATTGACATATTTGAGGCTTTTGATGAGGTAAGAAATGTTAAAACCTGAGGCCTCATTTTTTTTTTTAAATTTTATAAAAAAATGTCCCCCGCCAAAATAAATAAATAAATTGGTTCTGTATCTCTAGCTCCACCACCGGTTAAAACTACACAAACTAAGTTACTTTCTCTCTGGGTTCTTCTCTATTTGTGAGTATAACATATTAAATATTATTGCAGCTAGTGCTATTGAGGAGAGGAGGACAAGAGATATATGTTGGGCCACTAGGTCTCCATTCCAGCCAAGTCATACAATATTTTGAGGTTAGATACGATGAACAATCAATAATTACAGACAACAAAAAATTTGATGAGGGGAGACTTATACTTGTGTACCTTTTTTGATGTCAAGGCAATTGAAGGAGTCAATAAAATTAAAGATGGTTACAATCCAGCAACTTGGATGTTGGAGGTTACCACTGTTGCACAAGAATTAACTTTAGGCGTGGACTTTGCAGAGATTTACAAAAATTCAGACCTTTATAGGTACATTTAATGCCAAGCATTTTGGTGGTCGCTGAAAAAAGAGAAGATCTTGTGTGCATCTGATGCATGGTGCATCTCCTACTTCCCGCTGAGTGGGGATGTGCATCCCACTGCACCTAAGTTTTGCCGTGAAAAAATGGAAAATATAAATTGTTGACTGATATTGGTTTGGATTTGTTTGGGTTTCAGGAGAAACAAAGCACTTGCCAAAGATCTAAGCAAGCCTGCCCCTGGTTCAAAAGACCTCCATTTCGATACTCAGTATTCACGATCATTTCTCACCCTGTGTATTGCTTGCTTATGGAAACAACATTGGTCATACTGGCGTAATCCTCCACACACTGCTGTCATGTTTTTATTCACAATATTTTTAGCTTTGGGTTATGGGACGATATTCTGGGACCTTGGCTCAAAAATGTAATTTACTTCTCCAAAATAGAAGCATTACATAATCATTCATGTCATATAGCTTTTATCTGTATTTTAATCTGAATTTGCAACTTTGTACATCACAGGAAAAAGAGACAGGATCTGTTTAATGCAATGGGATCCATGTATGGTGCGGTTCTCTTCCTTGGTATCCAAAATGCTGGGTCTGTACAACCTGTAATTGCCATTGAAAGGACAGTCTTCTACAGAGAAAGAGCTGCTGGAATGTATTCAGCCCTGCCATACGCCATTGCTCAGGTAATTAGCATTTCTTGATAGAGCTTAATATTAATGTCCTCGCAAGCTTTTGGTTGAATGGTAACTTAATATAGTATTAAACCCATTTTACTGAGAGGTCCGGTAACTCTATATTCCACATCTGACATACTTGAAAGTTGGAAAAGTTATAAAATTATTAGTTTCCTCTTGGAATTTGTTGTCCTTAATTGCAGGTTTTGATTGGGATTCCTTATATATTTGCTCAAGCTGCGTCATACGGTGTTATTGTCTATGCAATGATCGGATTTGAATGGACTGCTGCTAAGTTCTTTTGGTATTTATTCTTCGTGTTCTTCACATTGTTGTCCTTCAACTACTATGGCATGATGGCAGTGGCTATGTCCCCAAACCACCACATTGCTCAAATTATTTCCGGTGCATTTTATGGAATATTCAACCTCTTTTCTGGGTTTGTTATCCCAAGAACTGTAAGTATTGACAACTCATATTTGATTGGTGTGAACTAAGATTTGTTTAGTATATACATATCTAACGACATATCCTAAATGTTCAAATGTGTCCAACAGAGGATGCCGATATGGTGGATATGGTACTACTGGGCATGTCCTTTATCTTGGACCTTGTATGGATTGGTTGCATCACAGTTTGGGGATATAAAGGACACACTTGATACTGGAGAGACAGTGGAGGAGTTTTTGAGAGATTATTTTGGTTTCAAGCGTGACTTTCTGGGAGTAGTTGCAGCTGTAAATGTTGGATTCTCAGTGTTGTTTGCAGTTATCTTTATTGTATTAACTATGATGTTTAATTTCCAAAAGCGATAAGAAACTCAATTTTGATTTTGAATGGGCTTAATTTCATCACTGTAATTAAGGAACAAAGATAGGAAGATCAGATGAGGGTGACAGGCAATGGGTCGAAGTCTCCGATTTGGCTTTTCCATATGGAGTTCTAATTCTGCTCTCAGTTTGTATTCATGGATATGTTTTTCTCCTGTTACAGAACCAATAAAATGTTTTTGTTTGAATGACCTTTTGTTTGGTAATTGTACTACAATATATTTGAGCCTGGAACAATTGAATGAGATGTTATCTGATTCATCTTCTGAATCAATATTACTATAATCATCAGAACTGTTGAATCGAAATAAATAAATACTTTGGATTCACACTTACTCAAACACACACGGATAAATTGAAGGAGTACGTAAGTGAATATGAAATTGTAATACTAAGATGGGTGTGTGTTCAATCTTGGGTTTATTCAATCTATATATTTTAAGCTTTCATTGAAATCTAGGTGTATTAAAAACGTCGTTGATTTTGCTTAACAGTATGTTTAGCTTGATGAAATATGAGAGTACGAAAAGAAATTTTTTTATGAATGGATTTCTTATTTTTTGTTTGGATTGTAAAATGAAAAGGAAATGCCCAAATTTGGTTTTTCATCAATATTGATCAAAGAAGGAGAGAAATGAATCAAAAGTTAATAAAAATTTTCAATGTCTCAAACTAACCCTATTAATATTGTATTTGTTTCCTTTCATTTCCTTTCTATTCATAACCAAAAAACATTAAAAACGTTTCACCAAAATATCGTGCTTCCATGACCTTAGATCGACAACATGTTGCTTAATTTTGATAAAACTGATGTCCATTTTGATATATTTGCAATGCATATTTCTTTGATAATTTGTTTTGTTTTGTTTTTCATTTTCTTTATTTAACATATTTAATAATTAAATTATGGGAGCTTTTTTAAATAGCCATAAAATTAAGTCATTATTCAAAAATATTCATGTTCAATAAGTTGATTGTTTTTATCAAAGAGAAAACTTTTCTGGACATTAATGCCCTCAGTTGAAAATGATGTGTCATATATTTTTATTTGTTTTACAAAATTGAAAAGAAAAAGATTAAATTAATAAATTGTTAAAATAAAAGTGTAAAACCATAAAAAAGAAAAGAGGGTTGTTTTTACACAAATTGAAAGGGGATTGTGAGAAAGAAGGTGGGGATCGAAGGTTGACGAAGGCGAAGGCGAAGACGAAGGTTGACGAAGACGAAACTTTGTTTTCTTTGAAGACGAAGCTTTCATAAAAAAATGACTAAGGTATGTTCTTGAATCCAAAATTAGATTTAAATCTGTTTGGGTTTTATGGTTTGATTCTTGAAGTTAGGTTTTCTAAAGATGATTTTCCTAGCATGATTTGAATTAGGTTTGTGTGTATTCCAATGAGTTTTAATTTGATTTGTTTTGAATCATTAATTTCTTCTATTGATTGGATTTTGTATTCCAATGGCTAGGTTTAGATGAGTTTGTGTGATTTGATTTTATTAAATTCATTCGTTTGGGTGATTTAGGGAAGACTAAGGGGTATTACAACGATGAAAGATGTGTGATTTTATATTATCAAATTCTTTTTTTTTTAGTGATTTGGGAAAGACTAAGGTGTAATCGATGAAGGATGTGGTATTGATTTGAGTATATTGTTTATAAATTTATAGTAATGTAACATATATTACATCGTGTAATATATTGGATATATGTTGAACAATTATCATGGTGTTAATGTACAAATTGTTTGAATGCAGATGGTTATTTCTAAAGAAGAAGATCTAGATCAGTATTAGGTATATTCAAGGGATACATGGTCGTATAATATAACGATAAACACTCACTGTAAACATAAGTTCATACGTCAGATTGAAAGTGTATTGGATGATTGCGGTGAGTTGGACGACTTCAGGAGCAACTATTTTGGTCATTATTTAGATATGCCAGAAGGGGGTTATTTCTAAGCCCAGTACATGCACAATTCGTTTTAAAGACAAATCACACCTCCTGTTGTTAGCACGAACGAAATGTGGTTCGCTTTGGGGAAGATTAAGCTTAGACTTGGTGCTAGAGAGTTTTGTTTGTGTACTGGTCTGAAGTTTGATGGATCGCGTTTGTTGGTGGATAGGCGAAGTCATTTTAGCGCAGAGGTGATGCTTTAAAGATTACCATAGTGTTTGTAAACTACATTATTTTCGGTGTAGATTAAAGTGAAAAGTTGCAATCAATGGAATCGAAACTTATGCTGAAATTATCATTTAGTGTTCGATATAAATAGGTTCACATAAAACTCTTACCTTTTGTGTCAACCCAAAAAAAAAATATTGAGATTGGGTTGAAATTTTATAATTACTATTCAAAAGTGTAGCTAACAGCTGGAATTCTTTATAGTTATTTTGCTTGTCTCTCAAAGGCTCATTGAGAGCCAAGAGCAAAACTAAAGTTAAAAGCAGTGGTTGTCAATAAGTTATCAATAATCGTGTAATGGTTGCTACATTTTATCGTGTAATGTTTCCTAATTTTCATCGTGTAATGTTTTTAAATTTTCACCGTATAATGTTTCCTAATTTTCACCATGTAATATTTTCTATAACTGGTAGTTGGTATACTGCCACAATGTATTTGGTACCTGGTACAGGAATTTACAGTAATAAATAATTTAACATAATAAAACAATAACAAAACAGTGATCATAAAACATAAATTTAAGTTCAAATACATGATTTGAAATCTAAAATAATTAAATTTAGCTACAAGTTCTGAAATCAACAAGTTGAAAAGGTTTAAACACCAACAACATCTTCATCATGCTACGAATCTCTTGTGTTAGCAAGTTCGTGGGGGCATGTTTGTTTGTTATGGACTTGACCGCCATAACCACCACGTTTGCGTTATTTACGTGTTTGAGTAGGCTGAGTCTTGGTTGTATTTGACATTGTGAATCTGAGGGAAGTTGGACAATTTCATCGATTATGACCAGCTTGTTTGCACCACGAACATGTTCTAGATTTCTTTCCACGATATTCTTCGGTTGATGGAATCTTAGTTTTCTTTGGTCGGCCAGCCTGCGATATGCATTGAGGAGCTTTCACAACTATTGACCTGATTTCTTGAGGAACACCTCACTCATTTTTATGCCCGACTGGTCTAATAACTTCAGAATATGCTTCAAACAAACTAGATTTCTTATGGTGATCCAAACGTGTAAGGACCTAGATTTTATGATTGATTTATTTCATGACAAACCATACCACATTGGGGATGATTGTGTAATGGGTAGCTTAGGTCCTCATTGGCAAGCTTCCAAGCATCTCCATGACTTCAAAAGCAAAAGGTATATTCACTTGACTTTGCCTTTTAAAGAGTTCAGGTGCACACACACACCTCATGCATGCTTTGTTGATCTTGCATTTGTGTTGATATTGTTTATATGTGCGCATCTCTTCACAATCACACTTGCACTTCATTTATAGATTTAAGTGTGGTATTGTGTTGTGTTCGCGCTTGCATGATGGTGTACTTGTTTTAACGCGTTGAGTGACCATATGAGAAGGTCTTATTCTTCTCTTGGTTTGGTTATATGGAGTAAGGTGTCTAGTTTTAAAAGAGTGTATTTCAATGATTTAAATGTTTTTCAAAACTAACATTTGTATGGTCTTGTGACCATATCTTTTTATAAAATGATTGAAAATGAGTTTTGAAAATTTCTGTACAAAATGGACACCCATACCTTTCCAACGGTATATTATTCGTAATATTTCATGACCGTTTGGATTGGTTTTGAAATCTCCAAATTATCCATAAAAACAGGGCTACTTTGTTGTTATCTGTTTATGACCTTTGGTCACTCAAATGACCGTAAATTTTATACATACATCCAAATCATGTCTTGTAAATTGAAGTAGAAATTAAACTTGCATACCTTTCCAATAGTATATTATACAAAAGGTTTGGATGTCGTTTGATCATGTTTTGGGTCGCTTAAAGCTCGAGTTGTTGTGCTGTCAGGCGTGTACCACGATCTAGACCTCTTTTGGGGAACATGCCTAGCCAATGACCTAGGCAGCGGTAATGTCCAGCCGTGCCATGTTGCCTAGATAGATGCCTAGACACTTGCCTGGCTAGCGCTATGCACAATGGTCATGACGGGATTGTTGGCAAAATTTTACGCAGAAGCGTTGCTAGATAGAACACAAACAAACAATAGCAAAATAAAGAATTAAGATGAAGAGAATAAATCAAATCGCACAACACAAGAAGGTTTTACGTGGAAACCCAAATCAGAAAAAAACCACGGCCGTCAGGATGACAAGAGAAATAATCCACTATGTGATAAATTATTACAACCACACTCTCAAGATTCTCTCTCTAAAATACCCCAAACCCAATTACACTCAATGCTCTCTTGAGATCTCTCTATATTTGCTAATTTTCTCTACACCACACATAGACTAGCTATTATAGTCTATTTATATGAATTACATGGAGTTTAACATAAAAGAAAATTCTACTCCTAAATGTACAAGAATTACTTGTTCCACATAAATATTATTTCCTATTTATGACAAGTTTTCTTGTTTAAAAGAAATCCTTTTCTTTTAAGTACAAGACTTTCCTAATTTGATTAACACAATAACTTCCAGAAGAAAACACCTTTCCTATTTCGTGCAACATTCCTATTTGGGCAAAATCCACCATTGATGCGGTTCGGGTCGTGGTTGGTCACCCACGCCCTATACCACATGCATCGCTGTCGTCCACCGCTCCGAGTACAGCGGTTGGTGCACTTGCCTCCGCCACGGTCCGTGCCTCGTAAACTCACAGATGCTCTACCGCTCCCTGTGATACGGTCTGTGCAAGTGACCGTACCGCTGTCCAGACCACGGTACCTACCAGATTCTGTTTTCTTCAGTTCTTCAATCTTTAAACCTCCCTCAAACTAGATCTCCTACTTCCAAATGTATCCCACGTCTCCAGGAAGTCTTTGCATTGGTTGAATCCCGTTTGGTAGCCATTGGAAATGCAAGCCATATCTAACAATCCTCCCTTATGGCGAGAATTTCCAAAACTTTTGTCCATAGCTACCACTCTCAATACCGAGAATCAACATACCCACCACGAAGTATAATCACTTAGGAACACCCATCCCAAGATTTCACCGGCACATGTCAAAATTTACCTTGCAGAAATTATGGTACAACTCCTCACGTTAGGCTTCTAGGGAGTTCGTTCAGCCATCGACATCCTTGTCCACCACACACCTTACATCACCGTCTAACCAATACCCGTGTGCAAATTATGGACCCACTATCAGCTATACATCTTTTTTTCACAGCAACTAGTGGTCATACCATGAGGATGTTTATGCCCCTTTAGAGGGTTTTGCTGTAGTCGAACTCAAGAGACAAGATTGCTGCATCCCCCTCTTTAGAGCCATTAGCCGCACTTGTCTTCTAATTTTTACAATCATTCCTTAGAGGTCCAGATTGTCCACATGCCCAACAAATGCCTTTCTTCTTGGAGCCTCCATTTTTCCTGTCAACCAACAAAGCAGAGTTATCAAAAGATTTACCTTCACTCTTTAGCCTTCGTTCCTCAGAGATTAGTTTGTTTGCTACATCTCCAAAACATATGGTTGAACTCCCATGTATCAAGACTGACTTCATGTGCGTATAATATGGTGGAAGAGACCAGATTAGTCTTAATCCTTTATCTTCTTCATCAATCTTCACTCCAATCGACTCTACCTCGGAAACTATCCCATTGAGCACTCCTAGATGATCATACATTTTTGTACCTTCAGACATCTGTAGCGTGTGAAACTGCTCCTTCAGGTAGAATCGGTTACAGACGATCTTTGATTGATACAATTCTTCAAGCTTCTCCCAAAGTTATTTCGCTGAATATGTCCCTTGAATATTTGCAAGAACATTCTTGGCTAGGCTCAACCGTATCACACTTGCAACCCTCTCGTCTAGATCTTCCCTTTCATCATCGCTCATTATCGGTTTTCCAGAACTAGCACCAACCGTTTCTTTTCTAGAATCTCCAGAGCCTTCAGGGTTCTCAAGAGTCGGCTTGCCCTTAAACGCCTTGTGTAAACCGTATTGGATTAGTAGATCTTTGACTTGAACCTGCCACAAGCCAAAGTTAATTTTTCCATCGAACTTCTCAACCTCGAATCTTATCAACTTTGCCATCTCCAGTTAAGATCACTATTAAGCAACCAAGGCTTTGATACCAATTGTTGGTGGAATTTTACGCGGAAGCGTTGCTAGATAGAACACAAACAAACTATAGCAAAATAAAGAATTAAGATAAAGAGAATAAATTCAATCACACAACACAAGAAGATTTTTAGTGGAAACCCAAATCGGGAAAAAACCACAGCCGTCAGGACGACAAGAGAAATAATCCACTATATGATAAATTGTTACAACCACACTCTCAGGATTCTCTCTCTAAAATACCCCAAACCCAATTACACCCAATGCTCTCTTGAGATCTCTCTATATTTGCTAGTTTGCTCCACACCATACATAGCCTAGCTATTATGGTATATTTATATAAATTACAGGGAATTTAACATAAATGGAAATCCTACTTCTAAATGTACAAGAATTACTTGTTCCACATAAATACTATTCACTATTTATGACAAGTCATATTGTTTAAAAGAAATCATTTTCTTTTAAGTACATGACTTTCCTAATTTGATTAACACAAGAACTTTCATAAGAAAACACATTTCCTATTTCGTGGAACATTCCTATTTGGGCAAAATCCACCATGGATGTGGTTCGGGTCGTGGTTGGCCACCCACGCCCTACACCACATGCATCGTTGTCCATCTCTTTGAGTACCGCAGTTAGTGCACTTGCCTCCACAGCGGTTCGTGCAACATAAACTCACAGACGTTCTACCACTCCCTGTGCCGCGGTCTGTGCACGTGTCCGTAACGCGGTATCGACCGCGGTATCTACCAGATTCTGTTTTCTTTAATTCTTTGGTCTTCAAACCTTCCTCAAACTCGATCTCCTACTTCCAAACGTATCCCACGTCTCCAGGAAGTCTTTGCATTGGTTGAATCCCGTTTGGTAGCCATTGGAAATTCAAGCCATATCTAACAGGGATTTTGTTTCCCATAACGACGCCGTTTTGTCTAGGGCTTTCACATATATGTTCTCTTCTTCTTTCTTGCCTCTTTAGAGCTCAAAGAATACATTTTTAGAGTGAGAGAACCTCCATTAGAGAGAGAAATCTTCAAGCTTTGTTTTTGACTTTTCAAACCCAAAACCCGTCTCTATCTTACATCATTCTTCATCATATGAGCATGGGTGTTCTTGGTTTCATGACTAGGTAAGTAAGAACTTCATTGAACATCTTTTATTGTTCTTCTTACTCTAGATTAGGTGTTTATTGCATGATTAAATGCCTAGAACCTAGTTTATTACATTTATTTATGAGTCTTGATAATATGATTGGGTTTGTTTGTTGATAGCTTGAATTTAGGACATATTTCCCCTTCTTTCTAAGTCTCTGTGCTTTGCATTTAGACATTATTAATTAGGACTCATTGATTGCATTTTGTGATTGCATTATAGTCCTTGTCATGCTTAATGACAACTTGTGTTGATATGGCTATTGTGATAGCTAGCATATAGGTCATATTTGCCTCTAGCTAATTAGGTCATATTGATTTCATTTTGATGATTGCATTTATTGACCATGCCATGCTTAATGACAACATGTGTTGAATCGGTTGTGTTTGATAACTAGATTGTAATATTGCATATCCATATCTAGTTAAGTCTTTATGAACATTCATTTAGACATTGATATCTATGAATTGCACTTAGTGACGTTCTTTAATTCCTTGATAAACATTTAGTGTTGCCTAGCATTATTTACATTTAGAATATTGTTACATATTCACATAGGTTGTTGACTCTTCATTGAGAATTAAGTCTTGTGGCTACCGGTGTGTAGTACACAAGCAATTTAAGTCTTGCAACCAAAGGAAGGGTGGGCCAGCAATTGGTCGGGTGCCACTGTAAAATTCCTAAGAGGGTAGAGTATGAGGCGTTCTTGCCAAGAGTATTGTATCAAGGGATATCACTAGGGGCAGAACCAAGAGTGGTGAGTGGCGGTGTCCATAGCCTGAGGTTGTCGAGAGTGAGAGCCCGAGAATCACTTAAGGGTTTAACCTTTGCTCATATAGTGGATTTCTACGATCGAGTGTGATGCACTTAACAGCTTGTGGTTTTTTACCCCGTTTGGAGGGTTTTCCACGTATACATCTTGTGTTGTTTATATTTCCGCATTTTTACACTTGATGTTTTATGTTTATTTTATTAGGTATATATTGAATATTGACTAATCAATAAAAATTGGTAATTGACTTGATTAAAACCTATTCACCCCCTTCTAGGTTAGGATAGACATACACACTTTTAAGGGAATTTCAAAGCGAAAATCGATGAATTGTTTTTTACAAGCACTTAAAGTAGCCAATGCATGTTTACATGGCAACAAATCAATTTGGAATTCTCGACAACTGCATATCCTCTCCATAAGGTTTACTAGGTCATCCTTGTCACCATCCTTAACCTAGAATTCATTTCAATCGATCATGCGTACCGTAAACATAGTAAGATCTTCTTTACGTTAATTTAACAAAGTTGTTGCCCATGTCATCAATTGTGAGCGCAAAATGTTTTCATGATTCCAATGATCGTGGAACCATTTTTACATTGTATCCCAAAAGGAACTCGATCAAAATAGTCACAGGCATCTGACGTGCATGTCGTAGACATGAGTTTAAGCATTCTATGATGTTTGATGTCAACATCATGTATCTTCGTACCAAAGAGTAAGCATAACAACCCTTAATTCAATGTTGCAAGTAGATGAATCAATCCTCAAAATATCTTCTATTGTATTCATTAGGCTATCGTATGTCAAATCACGAGTTTAAAATACCATTTCTGAATCACCACCCTCATAGTTTTCACCAAACCAGTGGCACTGAATGAAATATTCAATCGCAACTCTCTCATTACTCTGCACAAACAGCATGCCAAAACAGTATATTATTACACGATTTAATATATGTTTCATTGTACGGAGACATGTTAATATCATTACATGATTACATATACATATCTTTACACGATAAAATTTTCCATCATCCAATGATTCTGGGTTAACAAAAATAGGGTTTGTAAAATATTCAAAATCGATTTCACATTTTATTTTTATAACAAGAAAAAACAACATACGACCCTAGAAGAGATTCAAAACAAAAACAAAAACAAAAGCAACTTACCTTCGATTAAAAAATGACTAATTTCTAAACAATGTACATTTGCAATCGTTTTCTGTATTGTAGAGAGAGAATGTTGATGAGAGAGAATGTTGGATATAAAGATAGAGATCAATTTAGGATAGAGATAGAGAGCAATTTAGGATAGAGATAGAGTGTTCATAGAGAGAGATAGAGACAGATGCTGATAAAAGAAGCATATTATTAATGCGTGTTTAAGAGATATAATTTGAAAATGTTTTTTTATTAAATTCAAAAAATATTTTTTATTAAATTCAAAAAGAAAGGTATTTTCGTGAAATCACCTATAATAGTGGATAAAAACAATCAACTTATTGAAAGTGCATATTCTTGAATTCAGCTTTAATTTGAAGGCTATTTAATGAAATTCCCTTTAAAATATTAATTATTTATTTTATTCTTTCCCTAGGGTTTTCTATGACACCCTTTTTAGGGCTCAACGAACCTTTAGTGAAAGTAGTCAGGAGATCCATCTAGGATCTTGTTTTCACTCCTTAGGAGTGTGGTCTTACCTTTTTTTTGTTTGATAATGATGAACGTGGAGGAGGAGGCTAATCCCTGTGAGGCTCTAACACTGGAACAGAAGGAAAGCCCCTTAATGCAGTTGCACGAAAGGTTCATTAGCAATGGAGGAAAATGGCTAGTAGGGAAAATTTTGTCGAATAATTTGGTTAACAGGGAAGCATTTATGGTGGTGATGCCGTGGAGGTGGACAACGATAGATGGGTTTGATATTGAAATCATTGATGGAAACACCTTTTCCTTTACGTTTAAAAATGGAAAGGACCGGTGGAGGATCCTGCATTGAGGTTCTCGGAGTTTTGACAAAGTTCTTTTGGCTTTGGTGGAACCAATAGGTAGAGGAGATATCTAGGATATGAGTTTTAATAAGGTAGCCATCTTGGTTCAAATCCATATGGTGCCTCTCATCTGCATGACCTCAAAAATTGGGCGATTTTTAGGAAGTATGATTAGGGAAGTCAATGAGGGTAAGGAGTCAACAATGCTGCTCAGATACGAGAGATTGTCAGAATACCTTTTTCGCTATGGAAATATTGGTCATGTAGTCAGAGAGTGTTCTCTAAAGGCAGCATCAATAGAACTAGATGAATACAATCTCCTATATGGTCCATGGTTACAAGCATCGAGCCTGATGAAGAATGGGCATGAAGGTAATAGTACACGACGGAGTATTGAGGCACCATTGTGACTGTCTGATGGAAATCTCGGTACTGTAGAAAAACTTTACCCAGAGGACGATGGATATGGGTAACAGTATAGATCCTGGCTGTGATTTGAGGACCCCGAGTAGTTAGATTCGAGAGAAATCAGTGATAAAGTCCAATGCACGAAAGAATCTTAAAGACGTTTTTTAGAGAGAAGAGTTGGTTAAAATGAATGAGGATTTTGTGGGCCTTAATGAGAAGTTGACTCATGATACGGTCTCGATGATTGGTGCTGCAAAATTTTTAAAGTCGATCCCGCTTCCAATCGGATCTACTAAGATGGTGGAAGTAAACTCTTATGATAATATGGGACATGTGTCTGAGGATTTTGCCAATGGTGGGGTTGTAAAACGGTCTAGGCTGATTTGTTAGGCTCTAAAGAAATTACTACTGGGTTAGTTGCGTGCCCAAGGGAGACCATGAGTGTATCTAATATGGAAGTGGATGGTAGGTTAGGGAAGGGTGATTTGGTTGACACTGCAATTGGAGGTCCGTCAAGTATTTCTGGGTAGGGCTTGGTTGTTGGTAGCGGGCCTAGACCGAAAGTGGGGTAATGGAAAAGATAGGCAAGAGATGGGGTTCATATTAGCAGTGGGCCTTCGACAGAGAACCATGTGGGTAAGAGATCACTATGTAATGAGAATGCCACTGATAGCCAAGAAGCAAAATTTTCCAAATGTGGTGACGATCACCATTTAGTTTTTAAAGATTCAACGGCGGGGCGGGCTTATCTAGCCTGTCGATCGCCATGAAAAATATTATTTTGGAGCGTCCGGGGCATGGGGAGTCCCTGGGCATTCTAGATTCTTATGCGTTTGAAACAAACGTATACGTCTGGAGTTATTTTCCTTTTAGAAACCAAATCTGATCATTGTCATATGGAAAATATTATAGTGAACTTGGGGTTTTCTATTAAGCTTGTTATGGGGGTTTTCTATTAAGCTTGTTATGGACAATATTGGCCTTATCAGGGGCCCTGTGCCTCATGTGGTCGAGCTCGATCAATGTAAGTCTTCTATCATATTCTCAGTTCCGCATTGATGTTCAGATATTATCATACAAGAATGTTAGTTGGAGATGAACAGATTTTTATGGCAACACAAAAACATTTCAATGGCATCATGGGTGGACCTCTTTGCACAGACTTTATAGTTTGTCAGCACTACCTTGGGTATGCGTCAGGGCTTTCAATGAGATCCTTAGTTTTTAGGAGAAAATGGGCAGGACTCTTCGACCACAAATACAGATTGTTGATTTCAGGTTTGTACTTGGTGATTATAGGCTGCAAGATATGGTTTTTCGAAAGCCTCTCTTCACTTGGTGCAATAGGCACGACGGTGTTGAAATGGCCCAAGAAAAGATTGATAGATGTGTAGCAGTGCATGTAACTTCCATGGAGGTCACTTTTTGGAATTGCTTTCGTCGAGCATCTTGAGTTTTGAAGGTCGGATCATAGATCTATTCTACTTGATGTGAATCAGGGTCAGTCATTGGATTGTGCGGTGACTACGGGCAGTCGGTTTCACTTTGAGGAGTGTTAGGCTGTGCTGATACTATGATATAGTTGTTTAATGGCCTAGGGAACGAGTAATGTATGTCTGGTTTGATTTCAGGGTTGAGTCACTGTACAGAACAACTGACGTGCTGGAATACATGCAATCAGAGCGAACTTCGCAAAGGAATAAAGGTTAGACAGGAGAAGCTTAAACGAGCTTCCTCTGCCATCAAACTAGGTGTTTAGAGGGATGTTCGATGCGTAAAAGGTGAATAAGATCAACTACTTGGCATGGAGGAATTATATTAGAAGCAACGTTCCAGAGAGATGTGGTCAAAGAACGGTAACAAGAATTTCAGGTATTTTCACTCAAAGGCATATTCTCGTAAAGCAAGGATTTCCATCTCAGGGCCTTATAATTCTTCAAATATTTGGACAGAGAATAAACAAGAAGTTGTGGGCATTATTGAAAAATATTTTTCGACGATCTTATACTCGGTGTCTTTATCGAATCATGATTTGGAGCTCTTTCTTGATCGCGTTGAGCCTTTTCTGTCTATAGATAAAAGGGCACTATCGATGTGCCAGATTTTTGGTCGAGGAGGTGTGGAAAGTTGTCTTTGATATGTTCCCTATGATGGCATCGGGGTCAGACAGCCTTCCCATGTTATTCTATCAAAAGTTTTGGCCGACGATTGGTAAGAGAATTACAGATGCATGCTTGGGGTTTCTTAATGATGTTGTTGGTCTTAATGAAGTTAATAAAACACTTATCACCTATTTTCCAAAAGTGAGAAGAGTTAAAAGATTGAAGGACTTCGTCATATTAGTTTGTGCAATGTCTTGTATAAAGTGGTAGCTAAAGCATTGGCTAATCGACTACTAGGTGTCCTTGATGATGTGATTTCTGAAACCCGGAGTGCTTTTATCCCAGATCGTTTAATTACAGATTGTGTTAGTGGGATGGTATGGTTGAGGTCACTTATGGTGCACCTCTGAGAGAGATTTCGAACACAAATACAATGAAAGGAGAAGCTTTTTATATTTCTCTCTAGATTTCTTACACCACTCCACACTCTTATAACACAAATTTCATCCCTTTATATAGGGAAATGAGACGAGCTAAAAAACAAAAAATAATAACTCCATAATAGTTGGTTGATGATAGTTGGGAGATAATTAGAGGTTGAAGTTGGATGGTGGTTAGAGCCATATCAATGGCCGGTTTCTAGAAGGGTGGTAGGAAGTCAAAGTTTAATTTTCAACATCCCCCCTTAAACTTGACTCTCCATGCTTCGTCATACCAAGCATTGTCTTTAGTCTTGAAAGCACATCATGTTTGAATGGCTTAGTGAAAATGTCGGCAACTTGATCAAATGTCCTGCATGAGACCAGTTCCACTCCTCCATATTCTTCACATGCTCTTTGATGAAATGATATCACGTATCAATATGTTTGCTTCTTTCATGGAATACTGGATTCTTTGCTAGCATAATCGCTGACCGATTGTCGATGTAGACCTCTGTGGGATTATCTTATGGAAATCTCAAGTACTGCAACACATTCTTGATCCAGATACTATGACAAACAACTGAGCAGGATGCAACGTACTCAACTTCACATGATGACACTGTCACAATGGCTTGTTTTTTGGATGACCATGTGAACGTTATATCTCCTATAAAAAACTTAAAGCCTGTCGTGCTTTTACATTCATCCAGATCTCTTCCCCAATCACTGTCTGAATAGCCAATCAACTTGTAATCTTCACATTTGGTATAAAATATACCATCATCAATTGTACCTTTTATGTAGCGAAGTATCCTCTTTGCAGCATTTAGGTGAGACTGGTCAGGAGTCTCCATGTATCTGCTGACTAGTCCAACTCCATAAAGTATATCTGGCTGGTACACGTTAAGTATCTCAAGCTTCTAACCAAGCTCTTGAAATTGGTTGGATCAATATCTCCTCTTTCATTCTTTCTTAACTCCAATCCTGTTTCTACTGGAGTTGTGACAGGATTGCATTTTTCCATACCAAATTTCTTCAGAATTTCTTTTGCATAGATACTCTGGGAGATAAAGATACCTTTTTCGCTTTGCACAACTTCAATACCAAGAAAATGAGCCATTTAACCAATGTCAGTCATCTCAAATTTTTTCACATTCTCCATTTGAAATCTTCAAAAATGGCTGGATTGTTGGCGGTGAAGATCAAGTCATCAATATATAGGCATGCATATAACAAGCTTATGTCAATCTTCTTCCTCAAATATAGTGCATGCTCATACAGACATTTCTCGAATCCGTTCTCTTGGAAGTAATCATCAATCCTCATGTTCCATGCACGGGGTGCTTGCTTCAAACCATATAGAGCTTTCTTTAGCCTGCATACTTTATCTTCTTCGTCTTTCTTCACATATCCAGGTGGTTGTTCCACATAGATTTCTTCTTCAAGAAAGCCATTCAAGAATACTGACTTTACGTCAAGTTGGTAAATTTTCCAACTCTTCTGGGCTGCTAATGATATTAGCAATCTGATGGTCTCTAGTCTGGCAACCAAGGCAAAGACGTCTCTGTAATCAATTCCTTCTTTCTGTTTGTAGCCCTTTGCTACAAGTCTTGCTTTGTATCTCTAGACTTTTCTTTTCGCATTCCTTTTGGTCTTATAGACCCATTTCACTTCGATGGTTTTTTCAGCCTTTTGGGAGATTAGTCATCTCCCATGTCTCTTTCTTTTCAATGGATCAAATATCTTTATCCATTGAACTTCTCCATTTTCCTTCTTGGTTAGCCTCTTCAAAGCTAACTGGATCACTTGTCATTAGCAGACAATACAAAGTAATGTCTTCTTCTACCTGTTTAGTATTTTCATATAGATCTTCTAGACTACGTGTCCCTTAAGGCATCATATCTGAAAAATCACGTTCCATCGATGATGGAGAATCATACCTTTATGGTGAAGAGGAACCATGTTGAGGAGTCTGCTGATTTTTGGGTATTTGTGGCTCTGTAGCCACTTCTCTTATCTCTATTTCAGGTATCAACTCTGCACTTCTAGAAGCTTTGTTCTGATTCCAATTCCAGGATTCATTTTCTTTAAAAATGGCATCCCTGCTAAAGATCACTTTCTTCGTGATGGGGTTGTATAGTGATCGTGTCAAACTAGACTTGTTGACCCTCGCAATAACACAAAGTCGGAATGATAGTATAATGACAATGTAGGGATCGTTCCTAAAGGGATAAAGGTTATGATTACTGGAATTCAATAACACATGAGTTTCCAATAGTTGCAATAAAATAAATTAACTCAAACACAAACTAAATTATCTAACTCAACACTTATAGAAATGTATGGAAAACATGTTAGAACTCAAATCTGCTTCAACCCTCCCAATAACACACTTGACTCCTTTGACTCCTAATTCTTGCGTGTACATACTATAGATTCGTATTCCCTAAACAAATCTCTAACCTCTCTCAATGTATTTAGAGATAGTATCTATATATACCTGGAATCTTTCTCAAGCAATCCGGACAATATACAGATCCGTTAAGCAATTGAAATACAAATTGAACCCTATACGCTAGCCTAGTGGTTCTAGCACTTTCTAGTCAAGCATAATGAAAATTTATCTAAGTATTGTCAAATGCATCTCCTCTCGATACTTAGCATCCAACCATAGATCGATTACAAATTGATCAATTAAGCAAAAGCCTTAAGCATTGAAAACATCCATATAGCTTCACAAGCACAAAAATAGGGAAATCAAAGAGTCTATCACAAATGAATACAAGGTTAAGCATCATCTTATTCTAACATAAGAATAATTAGCTCATTCTATACAAAAGTAAACCATAGATGAGCCAACATCAATACAAATCATGAATCAATATAAAAAAAATAAGAGAAGAGAAGAGTTGAAGAGATCAAACTAAGTTGTAGATTCAATCTATTGTAGCTTGAGCTTCCCTAACTTCCTTGGATCAACCAAACCTTGCCCTAGCTGATCAAATCTTGAAGAACTCGGTCCAGAACTGAAGAGAGAACCTTCAAAACATGAAGAAGCAGAGCTGGTCTGATGTGTTGATGATTTTCATATCTCATTTCTCTCTCCTCTATCTCTTTACTTTATAGGCAATAAGAAGCCCCCCACCCTTACTTGTGTATAAGGGTCCCAAAGACATCCCCTCAGCCCTTAGGAACATCCCCTCAGCCCTTAGGAACATCCCCTCTCAATGCTTAATCAGAGATAAGAGAGGGGGTCCCATAATAAAGCACATACTCTGTTCAAGAAACAGAGTATTCAAGATCTGCCATAAAGTGTGGTTCGATGTACAGTTCATCTTGACACATCGTACTGCACATCAGTTTAATTTAAGAGGCTGATTTCATACGTGGTACGATGTGCGGTTCACATTTCCTTCTAGTGCGGTACACTTACCGCACTTGAAGCTTTTCAAAATTTTGCCTGCCATCTCGCGCGGTACGCAGTGCGGTTCATTTCGACGTAGCATACCGCACTGATTTCTGCTGCTCTCCTGCGCGGTACGAAATGCAGTACACTTCGACACAGTGTACCGCGCCTACTTCTAGTGTTTTCTGTTGTCCTGATGTGCGATTGAAGTGCAGTACGCACTTCCTTCTAGTGCGGTTCAAGTACCGCACTTCTCGATCCATACCAAGCTCAAATCTTATTTTTCGCTCCGAAAACTCTCGGTTCTTCACAATGATAACTCCTGGCTAGAGAGGACCTGTTTAAGCATTAAGAACTTCAAAAGATAGAGTTTGCAAAGAAAACGAGAGCAAAATTATACAAAATAACGAGTACGTAAAGCATGAAAAATGAGCTTATCAATACCCCCAAACCAGAATTTTTGCTCGTCCTCAAACAAAACCTATGACAAAAAATTGTACGAGAACTAAACTAAATCTATATTTACTTTATTTCTTGCTTAATCAACTGAAGAACGAGATACGGATTTGGACGAATCAAATAGTAGATTACTAGCGTGCTAAGACCACTGAGGAGTGCAGACCAAGGTGCTTCAACACGAAGGATTGCAATTCCAGGCTATATTATGACTCTAGATCCAGAAGTATCGAACACAAAAGTCATATGACTGCATTTCGTCTTGACTCTAAACCTTACCAGATTCAACTCTAGTTTTTCCACACAGATCCTAGGCTCACTCAACAAGCATATGCGCAACACTGTAAGAAATGTGCACATATGAAAATCTTTGAACGTTTGTATTTTAGGATAAGTAAAAAAAAAGTAAACAAGAATCAGACAATATCATGTTTCCGTGGTAACATTTCCAAAAATAGGTCCTTCCTAAGGATCATCTAGGACTTCTATTTTGTTTCACTGGGTATATGTCAAATTGGGTATGGCGAGGCTGGGTTGGTATAGATACAGGTGAGGCTAGTGATCGAGCTTGGGTATACGAAGCACAAAAATGAATAACCATATAGCTAGCCCACCTGACTAGGCGCTGATTAAACATAAGAGAATTAAGTGGCTCTATAGGTGTTAATTGCCACAACTTTTCATTCTTTGTCAACATTTTTTTTTAGGGTAGTCAAGAAATTTGACTACATTCAGAACTGCACATTTTACCAAGCTTCTTTATTTAAGCCTTCATTAGAACTACCAAGTCATGATCATAGCACGGGGTTGGTATTGTGTTTCGGATCTGTGATACAGTGTGTAACATGGCTGGGTAAATTCATACGGAAATTTTGCACGCACACGGTTATAGGATGTGTTTAGGCCATTGTCTTAGGTTTCACACATAAGCCTGTTCATCTCAAAAGGCATAGAACAAGCAGATCTGAAACAACGACAACAAACTCAATGAAGAATTAACAAAAATGTCTGATTCTTAATGATGCTTCCTAAATGCCTAACGGAAGAGTGTATGGGGAGGTAAATAACATTGTCGCTCAAGTGACGCATTTATGGACTCTGTAGACTTACAAGGTAGTCTCCACTAATGGCATAAACATTTCAAGCGTGCTACCCTCTTCACTGGGACATTATAGAGTCTGGCAAGATGTGTGCAAGTCATATGGTACGGATTTAGTAAGCACAAACTTAGTGGTACAAAGCATGCAACAACTACCTGAAAGAGGCACAACCAATCAACATCTCGTTCGAGTAGAGTTAGTGCTATGAAATTCTACTTAGCAAGAAAAACAAAAATTTTATACAATGTACAATGTTCTCTAAACTTCTATACCAATACCCCTAAACCAAATCTAACATTGTTCTGAATGAAATTTCGAAGTGAAACTAAATAAATCCAAAAAAATCTGAAATATGTTAAACAAAAGCCAAAACGAGTTGTCCACACATTTAGTAACATATGCTAAGTCTACTAGTTATAACTGGAAAACAATAATATCATGGAAAAACAAACATAACACAAAAATTTGTTAGAGATATTCTGGTGTTATATGTGTCCCTTTCTTCTGTTTTACCATGCAGCTGCCACCTTTTCTCGAACACTCTCAGCCTCTACTGCAGCCCTCTGGGCGACCTGGTCTAGTCATCTAAAATTGAGATGTTGACAGAAGACAGGCGAGGTCTCCTCCTCCTCTAAAATTTTTGGAAGCAAGCTTACCTCCGGATGTCAGCAATATCATCTCTCTGGTCTCTCATCTCATCCTCAAAGAGATCCATCCTAGAATGGATCAGATCTGTCCGCTCCCTTACTACCTATAGGTTATCCTCTAGGCCAGTCAGACTAAGCTGGATGTCCTCTACAGCACTCAGAATCTTGGCTAGCATGGACTAAGTCGTAGGGTCTTCGTAGTCCTGGTCCTCTTCCTCTGATTTCCTAAATTCAAAATCAGGTTCCTCTTCACCTGGAGTGCTAGATGGACCCCTAGCAATCCTCAACCTCTTCTTTCCCTTGGTCTTGATTGTAACGTCCTGCCATGATCTTTTATTAAGGTCCCCCATGAGGTTGATCTTTAATTCATCTATGGTAATTTCTGGGACTCCTTCCTTCTTCAGGAGAATAGTGATAAGACTAGGAAAGATGATTGACCTCGGCTTTGCCTATGGATACACGTTAATCAAAGTTGCCTCTAAAATTGCATTCATTATGACTTAGCCTATATCAATCTTTGTCTGATCATGAATGCAGCTGAGTAAATCTACTCTAGGCTCTGAAACTGTGGTCCTATGAGTGGTTGGCAAGAGGGAGAAAGGTTCCAAAACGCCAACTCCTAAGGCAACTCTGATTGTTTAAGCATGTTGCCATGCTCCCACACATAATCATTTGTCCCTTTGAGCTCCTTAGACAGACTTTGTTTAGTGTTATGCCTGCTCCTATATCCTTTGCTGAATTGTGGGTAGTCTGACGTGCCAAAGTGAGCGTTGATCTTGGTGGCATTGATCATGACTGGTATGTCTCTTACCAAAACCGGTCTACCTTCCTTCACTGCCTCTGGTATCATACTGGCGTAGAACTCTTTACCAATGAAACATTGGCGTCTGCCGGGACACTGACAAAGTTCTGTCATCCTCGTTGTGTCACAGTCGTGGGGATTATTGCATCCTTGAGTTCCACAAGGTGCATACCTCTCTAAAAAATAATGTTTACGATGTTGAGCTTTTCCATCTGTCTCCCATAATCATGGTTCTGCACACACTGTTGCATCGCTCTGGATGATGATCCGACTTTCCTCATTCAGGAGGAAGCGGACTTTGTATTCTTCTTGGGTGGCATCTTTAGTTGTGAGATTATGTTCCTACAAAAACAAACCAAGAAAACACAAAAACACAAAAAAAAAATCCGCAACCACTCTTAGTTCTATCACTTCAAACAACACAATCAACGTGACAATCCAAAGTATCTATCTCCTTATAAGCTTCCACAAAATTGAGGCCAAGCATAATCACAAAAATAGCCTAATCTATCGATTATTCTTCCATCATATGTGAAAAACTACTCACACAATCATTAAAAACAACTCAATTGCACCCACAATCACCCTAAATTCAGAATTTCTTCAAAAACCCACAAATCCACACATAAAAATTGCTCAAACAATCTATAAATACTATATTATGGTATTTCGTGTGTGATTGTGGTCTATAAAACCAATTGAAACTCAAGAAAAGCAAACTAACAAGAAAACCCCCAAAATTTTGAAACCCTAACCTATACAATCATACATAAAACTATGCCCTAGCTTGATTTGATTAAAAGATGCTATATCTAGGGCATGATTCCATGAAGAAAAGATAAAGAGAGAGAGAAGAAGAAGTTAGAAACATACCTGTCAAAATTGTGGAAGGCCTTAGCTTGAGAGAGTTTTGAAAAGTTTGGAGAGAGTGTGATAATGAGAGAATGTCTCGTTTCTCTCTTTAAATTCGAATTTTTTTTAACCAGACGCGGTACGAAGTGCGGTTCACTTTGACACTTTGTACCATACTTACCTTCATATCCCGTGGTAAAGCGCCTGCTTTATGCCCAGGTTACGGTACATGTTACGGTTCACTTTGACGTAGAGTACCGCAACTTGGGCATGAAAATTCTTCTGCCCTTACGAGCGGTACAAAGTACGGTACACACTTTCTTCTAGTGCAGTACACATACCGCACTTCTTATCAGCATTGGCCTGATGAAGTCATTTCATTTGCGCGATTCTTTTTCCAAAATTTTCTCCCTCATGTTACTCTCATATACTCTTTCAAAACTCACAAAATCACATCAAATGTGAAGGTGAAAATGGGTGGTTCAACATGCAATAAAACCAAAAACAATTATGCCATTGGAAAGGAAATTTAAATTAAACTAAAAATTGAATTTACTATTTACAAATATGGTACCTTTCCTTCGTTCTCAGGTGGGGTCTCGAAGGTGGACTACCTCCATGATTTGTTTCATCCCATGCTCTCGGTAGATTTTCAGCCTTTGTTCATTTACCTTGAAGTTTTCCCTTGCATCATTTTTTATCTCAACCGTTCCATATGGGAAAACGTGTTTCACAATATATGGCCCTGTCCATTTGCTCTTCAACTTTTCAAGGAAGAGACGAAGTCTTGAGTTGTATAGTAAGACTTGGTTATCCATCTGAATGTCTTTCTTCACCAATCGATTATCATGCCATTTCTTACTTTTCTCATTGTAAATTCGGGCATTCTCATAAGCATCTAGATGCATTTTATCTAGCTCATTCAACTGGATGAGTCTCTTTACACCAGCAGATCTCATATCGAAGTTTAATGCCTTTACCGCCTAAAAGGATTTGTGCTCTAACTTAACTGGAAGGTGACATGCTTTTTCGAACACCAACCTGAAAGGAGACATGCCAATTGGAGTCTTGAAAGCGGTTCTGCATGCCCATAAAACATCATCGAGCTGTTTTGCCCAATCTTTTCTCCGAACCCCTCCGGTTTTCTCCAGAATACTTTTGAGCTCACGGTTCATAATTTCAGCTTGCCCGTTTGCTTGTGGATGGTAAGGAGTGGTCACTCTATGCCTTACATCATATTTTCTTAGCAATGCTTCATATTGTTTATTGCAGAAATGTGAGCCTCCATCGCTTACTATTGCCCTTGGCGTGCCAAACCATGAGAAAATGTGCTTCTTCAGAAACTCAGTGACTGTTTTTGGATCACTTGCTAGAGTGACCACTGCTTCAACCCATTTGGACACATATTCCACTGCTACCAATATGTATTGATTCCCGTGTGAATTTGGGAAAGGGCCCAAGAAGTCTAGACCCCACACATCAAATAACTCTATCTCTAACAAGAAATTCAATGGCATTTCATCCTTTTTACTGATGTTTCCGGTTCTTTGGCACCAGTCGCATGCTTCTACAAAGCTTCTAGCATCATGAAAAAGGGTAGGCCACCAGAAACCCAACTGAAGAATCTTTCGTGCTGTTCGAATTCCACCAAAAATTCCCTCACACTCTCTGGAGTGATAATGGCCTAATACGTTATTCATCTTTTCTTCCGGTAAGCACCTTCTTATCATTCCATCCGACCAAGTTCGGAACAATAAGGGCTCATCCCATAAATACCACTTCACTTCATGCAAAAACCTCTTTCTCTGGTTGTAATTCATGTTAATTGGCATAATAGCACTAGCTAGATAGTTCACATAGTCGGTAAACCATGGAACCATAAGATCTTTTAGAGCAAAGAGCTGCTCTTCTGGAAATTGCTCATTGATTGGAATCACTATCTCTTCCTTCTCGTCTCTTTCAAACCTGGATAGATGGTCTGCTATAAGGTTCTTTGTTCCTTTCTTGTCCTTGATTTCAAAGTCGAACTCTTGTAGGAGCGAAACCCATCTTATAAAACGAGGCTTCACTTCTTTCTTGTTCAACAAATACTTGATGGATGCATGATCTGTGTACACGATGACCTTTGAACCTACCAAGTACGATATTAATATGTCGAATGCAAACACTATAGCCTAAAGCTCATTTTCTGTTGTTGCATAATTGACTTAGGCAACATTCAAGGTTTGGCTTGCATAGTAGATCACATGAAGCCTCTTTTCTTTATGTTGCCCCAAAACTGCTCCCACTGTAAAATCACTAGCATCACACATTAATTCGAACGGCAAACTCCAACCTGGGGCAGAAATGATTGAAGCCGATGTAAGTTCTTTCTTCAAAAGGCTAAAAGATGTATGACTCCTTACATCAAATACGAAAGGTGAATCTTTCGTCAATAAAGTACTCAAAGGCTTCAAAATTTATAAGAAGTCTTTGATGAAGCGCCTGTAAAACCCGGCGTGCCCCAGAAAACTCCTAATGCCTTTAACTGACACCGGAGGTGGTAACTTCTCTATCACTTCAATCCCTGCTATATCCACTTCTATTCCTTGGCTTGAAATTCGATGATCGAGGAATATCCTTTTTTTCACAATAAATAGGCACTTCTCTCAATTGAGAACAAGATTCGTTTCTTCATATCTCTCCAACACAAATGTCAATTTCTTTAAACAATTGTCAAAGGACGTCCCAAAAATTGAGAAGTCATCCATAAAGACTTCTATAAACTTCTCAACCATATCAGAGAATATTACCGTCATACACCTCTGAAACGTAGCCGGAGCATTACATAACACAAACGATATTCTTCTGTAACCAAATTTCCCATAAGGACATGTAAAGATGGTCTTTCCCTAGTCTTCGGGGTCTATAGGGATTTGGTTATATCCTGAATAACTATCAAGGAAACAGTAGTATTCGTGTCCCGCCAATCTTTCTAACATCTGATCAATAAAAGGCAGCGGGAAATGATCTTTCCTTGTAGCACTATTCAGCTTCCGGTAGTCTATACACTCTCTCCATCCTGAAATCTTTCAGGTGGGAATCAACTCGTTGTTAGCATTTTATACTACGATGATCCCACCCTTCTTTGGCACTACCTGAACAGGGCTCACCCACGGACTATTCAAAATTGGATATATAATTCCTATATCTAGTAGTTTTAAGATCTCTGCCTTTACTACCTTTTCCATGTTTGGGTTCAATCTCCTTTGATACTCCACTGATGGCTTGAATCGCTCTTCTATCAAGATCTTATGTATACACACGGATGGGATAATTCCCTTAATGTCAGAAATAGACCACCTTATAGCCTTCTTATGCTCTCTAAGAACTCTCAACATCTTTTCTTCTTCCACTTTGTTCAACAGAGATGATAAAATCACCGATAAACTTGTTGGTTCTTCTAAAAAGGCATACCTTAAGTGAGAATGTAATTTTTTTAGCTCAAGTAGTTGAGGCCTTTTTATGGAGGGAGGAATTCTTGGCTTGCTTTGGCCAAGGTCTTTGAATCTCCTTCTATTCTTGGTTCGCCATACCGGTATTACATCTAAACTCGCTGCACATTATGTTATTTCCTCATCCTTGTCTTCAGTTGTTGCGTTTTTACTTATGCAAGCTAGCCAAGGCGCATCTGTTTATTTCATTCTTAGAAGTTTATCCACACTTGTATCCATACTCTCCACTCTCAAACAATCATCTACTGGATCCGGCTTCTTCATAATTTTAACCATTTCAAATACGACCTTTTCCTCACCCACTCTTAAAGTCATCTTGTCATCCCTTAGATCTATCATAGCTTCTGCAGTCTTCAAGAATGGTCTTCCTAAGAGTAGAGGTACTTCTACATCTTTCTCCATGTCTAAAATCATAAAGTCAACCAGGAAGTATAACTTGTCTACCTTGACCAAAACATCTTCCATCACTCCTCTCGGATACTTGATTGATCGATCCGCTAGTTGCAAGGTGACATTGGTTGGCGTCACTTCTTCAATTCCTAACTTTTGAAAAACTAATAACGACATTAGATTAATGCTAGCTCCTGAGTCAATTAGAGCTTTACTGAATTTTGATGTACCATATGGTACAAGGGATGGTGAATTTCTCCAGATCCTTTAATTTGGGTCGAAGCTTGTTATGTAGTATTGCATTACATTCTTTCGTCAATGTCACCGTTTCGAACTCTTCTAGCTTCCTTTTGTTAGATAGAAGCTCATTCAAGAACTTGACATAAGTCGACATCCGTGCTAGAGCTTTGGCAAACGGGATGTTGATGTACAGTTTCTTGAACATTTTCAAGAACTTTGCAAAGCTTTGAGCATCCTTATACTTTCTCAGCCTTTACGGATATGGAATAGGTGGAACATATGTTTTGACTTGTGGAGGTGATGTTGGCTCACTTTCTTGATCCATTTCCAATATCACTTCCTTATTTCTCAACTCTTCATTCTTATCAACCTTTACTTCTTCTCTATCTTCAATCATAACTTCCTTTCTTACTTCAAAGTCCTTTGGCAACTCTACATTCTTTCCACTCCTTAGAGTGATTGCTTGACATTGATCTTTCGGATTGGTGATCGTATTACTGGGAAAGGTCCCTTGCTGTCTCACTTGGGCTCCCTTGGCTAACTGACCGACTTGCATCTCTAAATTTTTAATGGAGGCTTGGTTGTGCTGCAATATCTTGTTCATCTTAGCATCTAGCTTCTTAAGTGTGGCATCTTGTGTGTCCATGCAGTCGTATATCTTCACCAAGTACTTGGAAAGAAGATCTTCAATTGTTGGCTTCCTTTCCGCATCAAAGGCTCGATTCTGGTTCTGATAACTAGGATTTTGTCAATTGTAAACCTGAAGTTGATGTTGGTTGTCAAAACCTGGAGGTTGTCTCTGGATCAAATTCTGTTGTGGTTGTGGTTATGGTTGTTATTGTTGTTGTTGTTGGGTATCCTTCTACGCGAAATTTGGATGGTTCCTCAATCCTGGGTTATACATGTTTGAATAGGGATTGTTCTGAGGATTCTGAGTTGCTTGTCGGTTGCTGAAGTTTCTATTATATCCAACAACAAAAGCTACTTGATCTGACAAATCTGAAGCAAAGGGGTTCCCATCCTGACATTCGGAACTCATATGTGGTCTTGAACATAGTTCACACTAAGCAACTATAGCATGACTACTCCCCGCACTCATCCTATTCATTTGCTTAGTAAGTGTTTCAAACTGAGCCTTCACACTTGTCATTTCATCAACCTCGAGGACGTTATGACCCTTTTTCAGCACCTGTCATTCTTCCCCCGAATGACTATTATTACTGACCATTCCTTCTATGAAATCATAGGCCACATCTGTTGTCTTGGTCAGAAGCGACCCTCTTGAAGGTGCATCCATAAAATTCCTAGTTGGTTATGAGATTTCATTGTAAAAGGATTCCAAAATCTGCCATTTTGCCAATCCATCGTGTGGACACTTCCTAATCAGCTCCTTGAATCTCTCCCATGATTAATAGAGATTCTCCCTATCAAATTCCACAAAGGAGGTTATGTCGTTCCTAAGGCGGGCAACTTTTCCCAGAGGGAAATACTTGTTCAGAAACTGCTGAGCCAACTGCTCGAATAATTCAATGGAATCCGGTGGTAGTGATTGTAGCAATGCTTTTGCTCGGTCCTTCAGAGAGAATGGAAACAACTTTAGCTTGATGAAGTTTTCTATTACTCTATTGTAGCGGAAGGTCTCACATATCTCGTTGAAGTTCTGGAGATGCTAGTTCGGATCTTCATGTGGATGGCCATAGAACTGAATCGTGTTCGAGATCATTTGAATCAAAGCTGGCTTGATCTCAAAGTTATTAGCTGCAACTGTTGGTCTTCTAATGGAAGAAACATTCTGGTCTACCCTTGTACTGATAATTTCATGGAGACTCCTTTGGTCAACTCCCATGATATCTACTGGTCTTTGGACTAGTTCTGGTTGATCCGCAACTATGGGAAGATTTTGAACATCAACATGATTTGCCATTGTTCTATTTCTTCATCGATTTCGATGACTTCTCCTTTCTGTTACTTCAATATCTGGATCAAATTGCATATCTTACGGACTGTTACTCCTTGTACGTTGGTGCATACAAGAGCAACCTGCATGAAATGATACAATAAGAAATTTAAAAGTAAAACGTTCAAATTAGTTATTACCAAATATTTCAGATATCAAATACAACTAAATCCCCGGCAGCAACGTCAAAAATTAATCGTGTCAAACTAGACTTGTTGACTCTCGCAATAGCACGAGGTCGGAATGATAGTATAATGACAATGTAGGGATCGTTCCTACAGGGATAAAGGTTATGATTACTGGAATTCAAAGGCTTTCTAACTATTTGAACAATCTAAAACATGAGTTTCCAAGAGTTGCAATAAAATAAATTAACTCAAACACAAACTAAATTATCTAACTCAACACTTATAGAAATGTATGGAAAACATGTTAGAACTCGAATCCGCTTCAACCCTCTCAATAGCACACTTGACTCCTTTGACTCCTAATTCGTGCGTGTACATGCTATAGATTCATATTCCCTAAACAAATCTCTAACCTCTCTAGATGTATTTAGAGATAGTATCTTTATATACAAAAAATCTTTCTCAAGCAATCAAGACAATATATATAGATCCGTTAAGCAATTGGAATACAAATTGAACCCTATACGCTAGTCTAGTGGTTCTAGCACTTTCTAGTCAAGCATAGTGAACATTTATCTAAGCATTGTCAAATGCATCTCCTCTCAGTACTTAGCATCCAACCATAGATCGATTATAAAATGATCAATTAAGCAAAAGCCTTAAGCATTGAAAACATCCATAAGCACAAAAATAGGGAAATCAAAGAGTCTATCATAAATGAATCAAGGGTTAAGCATCATCTTGTTCTAACACAGAATAATTAGCTCATTCTATACAAAAATAAACCATAGATGAGCCAACATCAATACAAATCATGAATCAATATAAAGAAACAAGAGAAGAGAAGAGTTGAAGAGAAGAGAAGAGAAGAGAAGAGTTGAAGAGAAAAACTTAGTTGTAGATTCAATTTCTTGTAGCTTGAGCTTCCCAAGCTTCCTTGGATCAATGAAACCTTGCCCTAGCTGATCAAATCTTGAAGGCCTCGGGCCAAAATTGAAGAGAGAACCTCCAAAATTTGAAGAAGCAAAGCTGGTCTGGTGTGTTGATGATTTTCAGATCTTCTTTCTCTCTCCTCTATCTCTTTACTTTATAGGCAACAGGAAGTCCCCCCCCTCCCCACTTGTGTAGGAGGGTCCCAAAGACATCCTCTCAGCCTCTAGAAACATCCCCCCTCAATGATTAATCAGAGATAAGAAAGGGGGTCCCATAATAAAGCACCTACTCTGTTCGCGAAACAGAGTTTTCAAGATTTTCCATAAAGTGTGGTTCGATGTGCGGTTCACTTCGACACATCGTACCGCACATCAGTTTAATTTAAGAGGCTGATTTCATACGCGGTACGACGTGCAGTTCGTGTTTCCTTCTGGTGCGGTACGTGTACCGCACTTGAAGCTTTCCACAATTTTGTCTGCCATCCCACGCGGTACACAGTGCGGTTCACTTCGACGCAGCCTACCGCACTGATTTTTGCTACACTTATGTGCTGTACGAAGTGTGGTACACTTACTTCTAGTGTTTTCTGCTATCCTGGTGCACGGTATAAAGTGCGGAACGCACTTCTCGATCCATACCAAGCTCAAATCTTTTTTTTTTGCTCCGAAAACTCCCGGTTCCGCACAATGATAACTCTTGGCTAGAAAGGACCTGTTTAAGCATTAAGAACTTCAAAATATAGAGTTTGTAAAGAAAACGAGAGCAAAATTATACAAAATGACGGGTATGTAAAGCATGAAAAACGAGCTTATCATATAGCAGGTAACCCATAGTTCTATCACCGTATCCAACCAGGATACACTTTTCTTCTTTATCTTCAAGCTTCGTTCTTCTTGCTTTTGGGACCTTGATGTAGGCAATGGAGCTAAAAACTCTAGGGTGGCTCACACTTGGTTTGTGAGTGCTCTATGCTTCTTGCGGTGTCTTTGTATCAAGACTCTTTGTAGGACATCTGTTTTGTAGATATACCGTTCACAAGACTGCTTCAACCTAAAAACTCTTAGGCATGTTTTTTATCCTTTAACATTCTTCTGACCATGTTAAGGATTGTTCGATTCTTCACCTTCAGCTACACCGTTTAACTGAGCATTATAAACTGGTGTAAACTGATGTCTGATTCCTTATTGCTTAAGAAATTCCTGGAAAGCACCTGCAGTGTATTCTCCAACTTGATCTGATCTTAGTGTTTTGATGTAGTAGCCACTTTGCTTCTCCACAAGAGTTTTGAACTCTTTAAAGTAATCAAATACTTCAGACTTTCTTTTTAGGAAATAAACCCAAGTCTTTCTACTGCAATCGTCAATAAAGGTGAGGAAGTATTGATTCTGTCCATTTGATACTGGCGTCAATGGACCACACACATCTGTGTGAACAAGTTCAAGTGGCATGGTTGCTTTCCAATTTGCCTCCTTTCCGAAGCTATTTATGTGTTGTTTACTGAGAACACAACTTTCACACATCTCATTTGGGTGATAGATGTTTGGCAATCCTTTCACCATTTTCTTACTTCCCAATTGCTTTAAGCTTTCAAAATTGAGATGTACATACCTTAGATGTCACAACCAATCTTTGTCATCGATGATGGCTGCCAAACACCTTAGTGCATCATGATGAATTGCGAGAGGGAACTTCTTTGAAAATAAAAACTCGGTTAAAAGCTCAAGGCTAACCTAGAGGGGGAGGGGGGGGGGGGGTGAATAGGTTAGGCACCTTTTTCGACTCCTTTAGAAACAAACAAAGTTGGTTGTCCCTCTAGATTGCTTGTATCGCAATATATATATCAATTAAAGACACTCAATCAATATATAATACAAGTAAAGTGTGATTCAAACAATTAATCTTAACACATACACAGTCTATTTTATATAAAGGAAGTCAACTTACATATAGAGTTCTATCCATAGTATTCAAATAAAAAATATAAATATAAGAGAGATAGGGATAGAGAAAGTTGACACAAGATATAACGTGGCAAACCTCCAAAGAGAAAACATCCACGGGTTAGCAACCACCGGTAAACAAAATCCACTAGTAGATAAGATAAGTACAATCTCTCAACTATCCGAGTCCTCCTGACTCTAGTTAAGACTTCCTCGCTCACCCTTCCGGATCCTCACGACCCTAGGCAAGACTTCCTTGCTCAACTATTCGATTCCTCCCGACTCTAGTCAAGACTTCCTTGCTTGACAATCCGAGGTCTCCCACCTCTTGCTAAGACTTTCTTGCTCAACAACATAGGTCTCACACCTATTGTCAAGACTTCCTTCTCACAAAGCATCTAGGTGATTATGAATGCAAAACGCAAACAAGCACGCAACATAGAATGTTATGATCAACACATCCTATGGAAAATACTAGACATGAGCATGAATGCACAAACCAAATGTAGTCTAGCCAATCATACATGTTTAATCCATCTAGATCATGTAAGATATGTTCAACATTAATTAAAATCTAGATACATGCATAGATCTAAAACTTGAATGACAAGATATGTTCAATTAACACATAATCAAGTTTAAATCTCATATACCAAAAATATACTAAAATCATATGACAAAGTCATTTAGATTAAAGCTAAAGTTTTAGAGCATATTTCCTATTCATAGATTCAACAAAGCATATGAATAGCTTAAAAGAACACAAGCACATGTATCACTGTGAGATTTCGGCCAAAGAGAGCCTAATACATATGAAGAACTATTTTTTACAAAATCAATCAATCAAAGATCATCAAATAGTCCTAGAATCAAAGCTAGCACAATACAATACCAAACATGTAAAAACATAGGCAAAATCAAAACCTAACTCAACATGTGAGATTTCAATTGAAACTCAATCTAGCTTTAAATGAGTCCAAAAATCAAATCAAAACTATCATAAGACACATATATATGTTGAAGAAGAAAACCCAAGGCAATTAACCAAGTTTTAAAAGAAAACTTTGAGAGAAATCAATATCTTAGTTGATTTTGGTGCAGACAAAATTTTGTGAGATTAGACTCCAAACACAGCAATAAAAATAACTCAAACCTTCAGAGGAAAGATGGAGGATGAATAGAAAAACACTCTCAACTTTGAATCACTAAAATCGGAGTTCAAATGAAGAAGTTATGGTGTTTGGAAGGTGAGAAAATATGGAGATAAAATTCTACACTCAAGTTTTTGAATTTCTTCTTAGAATGAAATGTGTGAGGGAAGGGATATATAAAGAAAGAGGAAAAATGGGCATATGAAATGACCAAAAAGGACAAGAAGCAGCCAATCTTGCTTGCTTCCCGAGATGGCACGTGGGCATCTCGGGGCAGCAAGCCTTCTGCCCCAAGATGGCCATGCGCCATCTCGGGAAAGAAGAGCTATGCTGTCTTCTTTTTTCCCTTGACCTTCCTTCGTATTCTTCGACCTTTCTCCGACCTCCGAACTTGGAATTCGAATCCATTTTTAGATTACGAACCATATCTCTCTCACGAACATGGAAATATAAGATACTCAACCCAAAAAATAATAATTCAACTCGATATACGAAGACGAAGACAATGTATGCAACATGAGTTGAAAGTGTAGTATCTTTTGACTTAGAACTTGAAATCAATAGTATGAGTAACCGAAATGACCGGAACTCGATCAATAATGATTTAAGACTAAATTCAAGTTTAATATCCATGTTATACAAACATATATATATATATATATAAATATATATATATATATATATATATATATATATATATATATATATATATATACAAACACAATTCACTCTAGAATGCAAACTACATAGAGATAGTCTTCAATCATGCATTTTTCAAAACATGTTATTTTCATACCAATGCATGAGCATTCATCTTCAAGTGTGTGAATGTGTTATACATGGTGCACAACGATGCAGGGACACATATGAATAAATTATATGTGTGTACCTATAATGGTGCACAACGATGCAGGGATACAAATGTATGAATTGTGTGTGTGTGCCTAAGCCTTGTAAGAGAAAGATAAGGTCTTTGTATACCTTTGTAGAACCATATTGCATCCTTTCTCTTTGAAGACTTTGAACTTGCTTTGACTAGTTGTTCTTTCTTCTTTGAAGCTTGAATCATCATGAATCTAAACAACTAAATCATTACAAGTAAACACCATTTTGATGTGGAATTAATGCCAACACAATCTAAAACCTAACAATCCTGTTCTTCATCATCTGGACTTGGGTAACCAGCTTTCCTCAAGCATCTGTGATGGTGAGTTGCATATTTTGAAGGCTAATGTGGTAACCTTTCTCCAACAGTTGTCCGAGACTAAGGATGTTTGTCTTCATGTCTGGAACATAATTTGAGATGAAAGCATGATCTCCATTCTTCTGCTTGATCATGACATCTCATTTTCCTTATACAGTGATTTTAGAGAGGTCACCAAATAATATTTCTCCGTGAACTTTCTCATCAAGTTCAGTGAATAAGTCTTTTCTGCCAGTCATATGGTTGTTGGCTCCAGAATCAAGAAACAAAACATTTTGGTTTTGATATGTTGAGATTGGTGTCATCAACATCAATGATTCTCCTTCAACTTGCTCTTTCTCTGCAAAGTTAGAATTTTCGTTTACTTCATTTGGCGGGTTTCTGCACTAGTTGCTATAGTGGCCATATTTGTGGCAGTTATAGCATTGAACATTTCTTTTGTCAATGTTCAGACGGTTGTTGTACTTGCCTCTTCTACCTCGTTCCCTTCCTCGTGGGACATAGTTATGTTGTCCACGTTCTCCTATGTTTGTGTCTCTTCCTCCTCTGCCTTTACTCTTGGTTTCAGCATTTCCTGAACCTCTTCCACGAGATCATCTACCTCGTTCTCTTCCTTGTTGTGAGGTCCTCCCTTGCTCATATCTTTTTTCATTGAGGGAGAGCTTTGACTGAAGAGCTTGCTCTAATACTCTATCGTCACTTCTTCTTGTGACTTTCTGCTCATAGGCTTACAATGATCCCACAAGTTTTTCGATAAACATTGTCTCCAGATCGTTTGTCTCTTCCAGAGCCACAACTATGAAGTCAAACTTTAGACCTAATGATCGTAAAATTTTCTCTAAATTTTTTTCTAAAATTCTCATGTCTGTGAGAGTTTCTCCATTTCTTCTTAGCTGATTTGCAACGACCATAACTCGTATATAGAACTCAACAATAGATTCATTAGATTTCATTCGTAGGGATTCAAGCTCACCTCGTAGAGTTTAAAGATGGATCCTTTTCACTTTGTCAACACCTTTGTAGGTTTTGATAAGGGTGTCCCAAACTTCTTTCGACGACTTAGCAGTTGTTATGATCTCGAACGTTGCTTCGTCTAGCCCTTAATAGATTATGGATTTTGCTTTACAATCCCTCTTTCGATCGGCTTTAAGAGTTGATATTTGAGCTTCTGTCGTGTTTTCTTTAGCTTTTTTGGATTCAACTTCTGTATATCCATCTTCCACTGTATCTATAACATATTGAGAGCCTAGTAGAGCTCTCATTTGTATGCACCAATTGTCATAGTTGTCTTTGGTGAGTTTCGGGATGACAACATGTGCGTTACCGTTGGTCATTGAGACTTGAAGTACTTAGATTGCTAATTTAGAGTCTGAATTTATAAAAACGGAGTGCACGATTGCGTCCGGAATGGTCCCAAACCTTGGAAACAAGTTTGAGTTTGTCAAAAACCGAGTTCGGAAGCGTCCGAAATGAGCGGTCAAACTTTTTGAAAAAGTCAACAAAAGATAACGGAATATTCCCTTTAACTGACGGAATATTCCAGCCGTTATAATGGCGTTAGTGACGTTAGCACCGTGATTAGTAACGGATCTTGGGTCGGATTCTTAATCGGGTCAAGAGGTTGAGTATTGGGTCAGATCTAGTATCGGGTCAGATCTAGTATCGGGTTTACAGATCGGACTTCTGGTCGAATCATGTAAACGGGCGAGGAAGACGATCGGTGCGTGTTGGTGATGCAACGGGGAAGAGGCTGCGCGTGCGACTTTTCTGGGACTCCGATTTTGGTGTCGTTTTCACCGTCGAACTCCTAACGATGAGTAGAACACTCTAGTGTGATCAAAAATTGATTTTGATCACTTTGATTTCTGGGCGAATTTGACTTTGACCTCTGTTCTTCGAGTTTCTGGTTCTCTTGAGCTCTGATACACCTGTTGGTGGGATGGTATGGTTAAGGTCACTTGTGGTGCACCTCTAAGAGAGATTTCGAACACAAACACAATGAAAGAAGAAGCTTTTTATATATCTCTCTAGATTTCTTACACCACTCCACACTCTTACAACACAAACTCCATCCCTTTATATAGAGAAATGAGATGAGCTAAAAAACAAAAAATAATAACTCCATAATAGTTGGCTGATGATAGTTGGGAAATGGTTGGAGGTTAAAGTTGGATGGTAGTTAGAGCCATATCAATGGCCGGTTTTTAGAGGTGTGGCGGAAAGTCAAAGTTTAATTTTCAACAGATTTCACGATCATTAGATTTGAATGTATGCATGCTTTAAAGAGAATGAAACAAGGCTGCAAGGGTGCTTTGGCTCTCAAGCTTGATATGTCGAATGCCTATGATAGGGTTAAATGAGGCTTTTGTTGATATGATGAGTAAGTTGGGATTTTTGAACACTTGGATTGTTCATGTTATAAGGTGTGTTAATTCGGTGTCATTTCCTTTCTTCTCAATCTGAGTTTCGGGGTTTAGTGTGGCCTTCTCGTGGACTTCGACAAGGAGATCTACTATCTCCATACCTTTTCTCTTTTGCGCATAGGGTCTTTCTAGATCGATTTATAAAGCAGTGAATACTGGGACTTACTGGTTTCAAGTACAGTAGACAGGTCTAAGATCTCTGACCTTTTTTTCGCTGATGATAGTATGTTCTTCACAACATTGTCAGAGCAGGATTGCAAGACTATCAAAAGGATTTTGGAGGTTTACGATCAAGCTGCAGGATAAGTTGTCAATTTAGATAAGTCGGCAATGTGTGATGTGTGTTAGGAGGTGAGTGTCTCATCGCCAAGCAAGACTTCTAGCTCAGATTATTGATGTCCAACTGGTTGGGTGCCACAAACGTTATCTCGGTTTATCTAGTCTTGCTGGAAAGTACAATAAACAATTGTTCTCGTCCGTTAAAGACAGGGTTTGGAATAAATTAAGAGGTTGGCAGAATAAGCTATTCTCTATTGGCGGAAAGGTGGTACTGCTTAAAGCAGTTGTTCAAAGCATCCCGACCTATTCCATGTCTCTGTTCAGACTTCTGCCGGGACTTATGAATGATTTATGAATGATTTGCTTCGTCTCTGTGCACGCTTTTGGTGGGGATCGACTAGTGAGACCCGTAAGCTTTATTGGGGTGCCCGGAATAAATTGTGTCACAACAAAGATATTGGTGGCTTAGGTTTCAGAGGCCTTATGATTTTCAATAAAGCTCTGTTAGCTAAGCAGGGCGGGAGACTTATTCAACACTTGCATTCTTTGGCTGCTAGAGTCCTCAAGCAATGTTATTATCCGGATACTAGTATGTTGTTTGCTGTTGGCAGTTCTTCAAGTTCTTTTCTATGGAAGAGTGTTGTTTGGGGTCGCCAGATCATTGAGGCTGGGTACAAGTGGCGTATTGGGAATGATTTGTCTGTTCGTGTTTATTCTGAGATGGTTGCCAAGGCCTTCAATGTTCAGGGTGGTCTCACCGGAGTCTTTGGGTGGTTTTGCTACTCTGGATGATCAAAAGCTACGCTCTGGTTTATGAAATGAAGATCTGATTCGTCAGTCGTTTTTGCTAGAAGATGTGTCTCTGATACTCGGTATCCCTTGCTTCTCTAATAATTTGGATGAAGTGATTTCTTAGCATTTTGACTAGCATGGCTCTTACTCTGTTAAGAGTGGGTACCATCTGGGTATCTCTTTATCTTTGAATCCCAGTTCGTCGGGTTTATGTTCTTTGGAGTTCTTGTGGAAATATCTTTGGAGAATCAAGGTCCCTTCGAAGTTTAAATTGTTGACCTGGCGGGCTTGTCATAACTGGGTGCCAACCAATTTTAATCTAGCCAGGTGAGGCATTTCGATTAATAGCTTGTGTCCGATGTGTAGGCAATGGACGGAAACCACTCTTCATGCCTTATGGTGCTATCATAAGCTTCATAAGATCAGAGCATTGTGTGCCTTCATGAGATCGAGGACTTAATATTCAGATCGATATGGACACGTACTTCTGTGATTTTATGGTTGCTTGTAAAAATGCCCTTAGCTCTGATCAGATGGAACTTCTTGTCTCTGTTATTTGGAGGGTCTGGTCCAGAAGGAATGGCTTTATTCACAAGTCTACTTAGGTTTGCGGATGATATTGTTTCGTGGGCGGAGGCATTAATGGATGACTACCGAGGATAAATGTCAAGGGTGATTGTGGGGTTGGGAGTGACTCCCTGGTTACTAATTCTTAGAGACCGCCTGATATGGGAATGGTTAAGGTCAATACTGATGCAGCTTTGGATATTGCTTCTGGTATTGTAGGGGTTGGTATCATCATCAGAAATAATTTAGGTGATGTCTTAGCTTCTTCTTCCCAGCCGTTCATGGTTGGCTTGGCTTCTGACATGGCTGAAGCTCTGGCTATTTTTAGGGGATTTGTTTTCCCCTGAGAGTCGGGGCTCCTCCCTTGCATGGTGGAATCGGATGCTCAAGTTGTGGTCAGATTGAGCAATGCAACCAATATTCTTTTGAATGATATTGGGATCATCGATCATTAGCTATATCATTTATTTTTTGGATTGCCATACTGATTGTTCTGCTGTGTTTGCCCCCAGGTCGGCTAATAAGGCAGCCCATTGTCTTGCCAAATTTGGTCTCACCTTAGGTGGTTCTTTGTGTTGGATGGAGGAGGCCCTCAGTTGGGTTTCTCCAATTATTCTGGACGATTGCTCCTCTCTTTTATATTTCTTTTGGTTATATATATATATATATATATATTATTTGTGGTGTAAGGCTTACTATGTCTCCCTACTTTGTGCATTTTTATTTTTCAATTATTAAATTTTCTTCTTACCTATAAGTTTACTTAAGAATATTTGGTTACGTCCTTCTTGATATATCCATACAATATCTTCCAATTCTATTTTTTTTTTTTTATCTACAAGATTTTTTTTTTATACCTGATTTGTTAGATTTGAGAAATTATTTTTTTGTAAGGATGATTTAGGCAAATATTGTCAATGAATATCGGCCATATGATATTCAGTTGTAATTACTTTACATTGACGGTACGAGAATACCGAAGTCTTATATTTTGTCTATTTTATTTAGCCAGTTTTCATATGTGACATTTGAAAAGAAAAATCCATAAGCTTGAAGCAGACAGTCAAATCTCAAAACCCAGATGGAAACGTTGCTTGTCATCCAAGAACTTCTCACCAAGGTTGCTATATGCCTATAAAGTGTTTCGTTTAATTCAACTAATTAAGTAATTTTCAATTTCCAACAACGATATATATAAATTTTGTTTCGCCTTACTATTAAGGTAATCGGTGGTAATGCTCAACAATCTTTTTTTTTTTACTAAAATAAAATACTGCTCATTCACCACCATATAAAAAAAAAACAAACATTGTTCATAGGAAATACTTTAATCCAGATTAATTTTGTTCGCTTTAGACTAAAAAAAGAGTGTCTTATGGTACTTGTGACTCAACAAATATCCTAACGGATTTATTGCCTAAGAATACAATTAATACTAACAAAAACAAAATCAAACTATTTTGTATGGAATTGGGGGGTCAAATTAATTAGTTTACGTGCTTCACAAAAGCAGCGATCAAAGTGTGAAAATCTCGTGAGGCCAACTTGTGCTCCAAGCCTCCAGTCCAAATCTCGTTTGTTTCTTTGTTTTTAGCGGGTATACAAGTAGTTAGCAATGCAAGGCCCTACGGAGTAATTTTTATTTTTTATTTTTTTCTTCCGTTAAAAATGGTCAAAAATGACAACAAAAATTGTAGGGATAAATACACCATTTAGTATAAAGGATGCTATCATTTTTGTTTCTGTATTTTTTCTTTTATATATATAAAATGATATTTTTAATTGACTTTATTTTTAAAAATCCATAAATTTGATCCATGAGATCAGGTATTCAATAGTCAACTCTAATAAAAAGCGGTGAATAATTATTTTACTCCACCTTTTATTTATTTAAAAAAATATATAATATAATTCAAAAAATGAAAAAAAAAACTTTAAAAAAATTATTAATTTAACAAAATAAAATAAAATAAAATATTTATTCTCAAATATTTTTTCATTAATTAAATTGAAGATCTTGGATCTCCAAGTCCATCAAAAAATTTGGACAAAAAAAATAGGGAAGGAAGAGGAGTTCCAATCCGAATCTCCACCTCCACAGTGGATCCAGATATCTAGAAGAAAATCAAGAAACAATGAAGATCCTACATAAATATCAAAATAGGAACAAAAAAAACACTAATTTTTCTTCTTCTACAACTATTCCTCGTCTATTGACTCTCACCCACTTCGTCCATTACAACAAAAACTGGAATGCATGTGCTTATGGTTAGGGAGGAGGCAAGGATTTCAGGGAAAACTTGTTTTCCATTTTTATTGGCAATTTCAATTCCATTATGGACACGATTGGATTGTGGGGAATGTTTAAGCCTTTCGTTAAGGTGAGGGATGTTTTTCTATCCTCAAAGAAGACTTTCAGGAGAAGCTGTTATGCTTTCATCCGCTTTGAGACTTTGGAGGAAGCTCGCAAGGTAGCTTTAATGGTAGATGGGATGTACATTTACGGGTGGCCGATCAGCGCCAAAGTCGCAGAGTATGATTGGAACAACCGTCGTCCTCCATCTACTAAACCTTATGGAAGAGATAATTTCCAAGTTGGAAGGAGTAGGGCTGGTAGAGGGGAGGGGGATGAGGTTAGGAAATATTTTCCTAGTCTGACTTTTGCTTTTGAGAAGTGATCTTACACTGCAGTGGTCAAGAATGATAAGTTAAAGGGATTCGAAGACTTGTTTGTCTAGAAGGAAAGCTTTTTGTCTATGTCTTGGACATGTGCGAAGGAAGAAGAGGAATGGTTGTCTAGAAGTGCCGTGAGGATGCTTAGTGAATTTTCTAGTGTGGGACAAGTAAACCGTAAATTGGAGGCGAGAGGTTTCGTTTTCTCTTCAACTTTTTTAGGTGGGAAAAGCATTATTTGGACATTTGAAACTTCTTTTGAAAGGGATGGATTCATGAGAAATAATTTCTTTTGGAGAGATAGTTTTGTGTGTATGTCCACTTGGAAGGATTCGTCATAAGGTATATCCAGGCTCAAATGGTTTGATGTTTATGGAGTTCCTCTTAACAGCTAATGCAATGCTTTTTCAAGAAGATTGGTGATCAGATTAGCGAAATAGTGTGGGTTGAAGAAATCGTAGCCTAAAAAGGCAGAACTAATAAATGTAGGATTTTGGTTTTAGCTCCTCTAGGAAAAGAGATTTCCTGTGACGTTAAAGTGTTAACTGGTAGAAGTTTCTTTGATGCAAAGTTGGAGGAATCTCCGGCACCGGTAGCGATTACTTGGGTGAATAAGTTCTTGGAGTTGAGCCCTTGTTTGAATTTGAATATCTTTTCAGGTACAAAGACGTCAGAGTCTTTTCTGCCAAGGGATGAGAGAGTATGTACGCCCTTCAAAGGGTGCCAGTCTGATTGTGATAGTCTGATCAAGAAAGAGCTAGGCAGGTTAAAAGCCAAAGACAAAGAAGTGAAAAGTAAACCAGGAAAGCTGAATTCTTCCTTTAAAAGTTAAGGATCAGAGAGAGTACAAAAGTCAGCCAAAGAATCACTTTTAAGGTTTTCTAAGTTTGAATCGAACGAAAGAGGTAGAGGAAAAGTTACGCCTGGCAAAGGCAAAGGTCGTTGGATTAGAAAGTTGAGGCCAAAACCTATGTGGTTCCCTAGGTTCAAGGGCACTCTAAACCTAGAGAAATTCAGGAAAGGTAGAAAGTTGCTAAGCAGTGAAGGTGATTCGAGTTCCTCGAGCTATCAAACTGATAGAGGAAATTTCTTTGTTTTGTTAAAAGGTGAATGCTCTAAATCTTTGTTAGAGGGCTTTTCAGGTTCTAAGGTTGTTGGGCCACATGAACTTGGGTCTGCAGGTTGGGAGAAAAAAAATTATAAGATTGACAGACAAGCCCACAGTCACTACACATGCCTCATCCGATTCAGGACATCATAAAGTGGGCTCTCTAGATAATATCTCTATTTGTGTCGTTAATTTGGAAGAAGGTGAGGTTTTAAGCCCATGTTCTGAGAGGAACCAAAGTTTCAGAGAGAATGAGGCTTCATATTAGGGAATTGATGTTTTCATAGACTTAAGAGATCATGACAAGGGCTGTTCTAAGGAAGTTCCAGACAATTCAGAAAATGAAAGTTTATTGAGTGGAAACAGGGGGGATCAGGTTGTTTCTTAGAAGAAAAAAAAGAGTAGAGGTCTTGAATCCTTTGCGAAGGTTCACCCTATGAAGACCAGAAGATCTAATTTCATTTCTAGTTTTTCTCACAGTGAAAGCGATGCCACCAGTAGAAAGATGTTACGTAAGAAAGTTATTTGTAATCTAGAGGAGGAAATTGCTAAAGTAATTGAAAAAAGGGTTGCGTTAGGGATAGACTTGAAGACCAGAAGCTCTGTTAAGATTGGCAGTGTTGTTTTTAATCCTTTAACAGATCCGTCAACGACGTAGGACTTGGAGGAAGAGGTACCAATGGAAGTGGAAACAGAGGTAAAATTGGGCTTTGATTTTAATGGAAACGAGGAAGAGATAGCTGTAGTGGTGAGCTCGATGGAACGAGAGGACGAGGCTAGGCAGTCCAAGTAACTGGGTCTGTTCAGCTCTTCTATTTCTCTTTGGTTTTATTCCTTTTTATATTAGTTTTGTCTTAGAATGTAAGAGGTTTGGGGAAGAAGGTGAAGAGAAGAAAGGTGAGAAAGGTGGTTGAAAAGTCCTCATTTGTTGATTGGCTTATTTCGTGAACAACCACATTGATGGGGTTCATGTAAGGGTAGCTTAGGCTCTCAAGACCTCAAGAGGAGAAGCACCAAAGGTAAAATTCTTGTGCTTACTTACTTTGAAGAGATAGTTGCACACACTCACATATTCATGCAGAACTCTTAATCTTATATGTTGAGTGTTTTCTTATGTGTGCATTTTGGTTTTAATAACTCTTGTTGACCTACTTGCATCTTGTACTTAAAGTTTGTCATGCTAGGCATATTAGAATAGGATGCATTTTCTTCACTCTAGGACTTAGTGATTTTGTATGTTTGAGTGTTGAAAAGTAGGCTTTGCGCTGGTGGTGCGCTACTCGACCAGCGCAACTTTCACAGTGGACTGTCACTAGTGTTGCGCCACTGAGCTACGCTACTACACCCGCGCATAGTTGAGAAATGTGGGCGTGCGCTGGTGGTGCGCTACTCGTCCAGCACAACTTTCCCAGAGAATCTGCGCTTGTGTTGCGCCACTCGTCTAGCGCCTGTTTTAAAAATAGGCTGTGCGCTGGTGGTGTGCTACTCGACCAGCGCACACAGAGGAAGCTGGAACGTTTTTTCCAAAATGATCTCAATTTGATTGGATCTTATATATATATAACTCAATGCCTTAAGGTCGTGTATGAGTTCAGAATATCACATTTCTTCCTTAGAACACATTTCAAAGGAAAAACACTTCCAAAAACTCATTTTTAATCACTCAAAGCATTCCCATGAGCATTAAATCTTCATCTTGCATCATCTAAGTTCATCTAGAGTACATCTATGGATAGAGCTGCTTCATCACATCTTGTTTGGTAAGTTTTTCACTATCTTCTTACAAGTTAAGTGTTTTGCTTACTAAACCATCTCTTTAATTAATTGTATTCTCTTGGAATATTTCTATATACAAATTAGAGATTGTTGTGATGCCATGATTGAGTGTTATATTGTGATAGCTTCATAGGATTGATTGATCTATGTTTAGCTAAGCTATTTGAACATGTCATTTAGCTTTTGATATCTAGGATTGTATTAATTGTCATCTCATTATCCTTGATAAGCATATAGGGTTTCATAGCCTTGTTTGTTCATTGAATATCATCACATATTCACTTAGGACACTTTATCTCTTCATTGAGAAGTAAGACTTGTGTTGCTTCCGGGATTAGGTAGCTTAAAGCACAAGCATGATGAACCAGGTTCACTTATACCGGGATTAGGTAGTGGTAGAGGATTAAACCGGGATTAGGTTGTAATTCCTTTATCATTAGTGGATTCGAGGTTCTAGTGTGGCGCACTCATCAGCCCGTGGTTTTTCCCATTTGGAGGGTTTCCACGTATATCTCAAGTGTCTTTAATATTTCCTGTATTTTTACACTTGTGATTTCTTTGTAATTAGCTAGAGGCATTTTTGTTAACTTGACTTAACGAAAATTGGGTAAAATTTAATTAAAATCTATTCACCCCCCTCTTGATTAATATTACACACCATAATATTTGTTTCAATTGGTATCAGAGCAGGTTCCTAAACATACATAGGTGATCCTTGCTCATTTTGGTGTGTGTTGCATTTTGTGTGTTTGTGTTGACCATCATACACTTGCATTCATATCACTCATTCATAAACACAATGAGTGGAAACGGTGGCAATGAGGGAGCTTCCAGCACTAGACCTCCGCTCCTCACCGGGTTGAATTATGCCTTTTGGAAAGGCAAGATGGAGTCGTACATATGCCAAATTCATGACAAGGCATGGATGGCAGTTGAATATGGCTACACTCCACCCATGATGACTTCCGCAGATGGAGGAGATGATGTACTAAAACCAAAGGCTCAGTGGAATGCACAAGAGTTTGAGGCTTCAAAGTGGAATAAGAAGGCAATGCATGCCATCCTTTGTGCAATGGATGATAACCAATACAAGTTGGTTCAAAATACTAGGATAGCTAAGGAAGCATGGGACATCCTAGAAGTTGCACATGAGGGAACCGAGGTGGTTAAGGAATCGAAGCTTCAAGTTCTCCAAACGCAATTTGAATTGCTCAAGATGGATGAGAATGAATGCTTCAACGATTTTGAAGTAAGGTTGATGGACATTGTGAATCAAAGTCATCAACTTGGTGATCCTTATTCGGATAGGAAGATCAAGTAGAAGATTATGAGATCTCTTCCCGATAGATTTGAGTCTAAGGTGACGGCCTTGGAAGAGAATAGTGGGTATAAGGACATGAAGCCTAGTGAAGTGATTAGGAGGATTCTAGCTTATGAATCTAGGAAATGTCCTAACTCCACACCATCAAAGAAGCAAAAAGATATTGCTTTGAAAGCCTCCAAAGTTGAGAAGGAGGAAGGTGATGACTCGGATGAAGAGATGGCCTTGCTAATGAGGAAGTTCAAGAAATTCTACAAGTCCGAGAAGAAAGGCTTTGGATACAAGGGTCAAGACTTGAAGAAAAAGGCTCTATTCAAGAAGTTTGAGCCTAGGCAAGAGAAGACCAAGAAGAAAGGAGTCAAATGCTATGAATGTGGTGGAATAGGTCACTTTGCCCCAGAATGTGCAAATCACAAGAACAAGAAGAAGGGAAAAGTGATGGCTGCCACATGGAGTGAAAGTGATGACTCTAATGAAAGAGATGAGTCTTCGGATAATGAAGAACTCATGGCTAACTTCATAGCATTTACATCCTCTCTTAGGAGCAAAGATGCTAGCGTAGAAGAGAATGATAGTCAAGAGGGAGACTACTCAAGTGATGATGAATCTTCATCACAATCCACAAATGGAAGTGTGGATATGATGGATCTCAAAGACTACATGGCCAAGTTTGAGAGCTCTAGGTTAAAGAACAAGAATGAGATCAAGAGATTGAAAGAAGAAAACCTTGACCTCTCAACTCAAGTTGACCAACTAAATGAAGAGTTGGAGAGATCTAAGAGGAGTGAAGAAGGATTGAAGAAAGAGCTTGAAGATGCTAGAGAATTATTGGCCAAGATGAACTCTAGCACCAAAAGACTTGACCACATGCTAGAAGTTGGAAAGAGGCCAAGTGACAAGAAGAGACTTGGGTTTGAAGATGACAAGATGTTCTCCACTCCAAGAAAGACCACTTTTGTAAGAAGCATGAACTTCAATGGGTCCTCTTCTCATCAAATTCCTAGGAAGAAGCTTGATCTAGGAGAGTGTTCAAGTAGTACTCAATTGAAGGTGGCACCAAGAAGCCCACCTCAAGCTCATCCTACAAGGGCTCCTCAAGTTAACATCCCTCAACCAAAAGCTCACAAATGGAATGCACCTATCATGCAAGCTCAACCAAGGAAGCAATCAAGTCTTCCTCAATAATCAAGCAAGACAACCACAAAGGCATGGGAATGCTCCAATGCATCCTGAAGGATATGGTATAATTCCTAACTTTTTACCGACATGTAATTTTTGTGGTATTGATGGTCACATAAGACAAAATTGCTTTAGGTATATCAAATTGTGTAGGATTGAAAGCATGATAGAAAAGAAAAAGGCTAGAGCCATGATGCATGATCCTAAGAAACCTAGAGCCATGATGCATATTACTAAGAAAAGTGGAACACCTTTGCATGATCGTAGGACATCTAGAGCCCATGTACCATTGACCACTAGGAAGAAAAATACTGCACCTAGGTGGATTATAAAGGATGAACACATTTGCCATGTTACATAAATTGCCTTGAAAGCTCATTCTTGTGATTTTTGGTATTTGGATAGTGGGTGCTCTAGGCACATGACTGGGAATAAGAGTTTCTTTGAGACTCTTGTGATGGAGGAGGGTGAAAATGTCACCTTTGGTGATGGATCCAAAAAGAAGGTCAAAGGAAAGGGAACCATTTCTATTCCCGGATTACCCTCCTTGTCCAATGCTTTGTATGTTGATGGTCTAAAAGCCAATTTGATAAGCATTTCACATCTTAGTGATGATGGACTCTTCGTCTTGTTTAGGAAAAATGATTGTTCTATCCTTTTGCCTAATGGACAAACCTTGTTAAAAGGTATGAGATCTAGTGACAATTGCTATTGTCTTGAGGCTAAGAGTGTTTCTTGTAATGTGCCCAAGGATGAACAAATAGAGTTGTGGCATGAAAGACTTGGTCACATGAACTTTAGGGATTTAAGAAACTTAAATAAGTTCAATGTTGTGCGAGGCCTTCCCAAGCTTGGGAAAAAGGTTAATGGTGTTTGTGGACCTTGCCAACAAGGAAAGCAAACCAAGAGTATGCACAAAAAGGGCAAATATGTAACCACCAAGGAACCTCTAGAGCTTCTCCATATGGATCTTATCCTATGCAAACCGAGAGTTTAGGTGGAAAGAGATACATTTTTATGTGTGTAGATGACTTCTCTAGGTACACATGGACTTATTTCCTTAGAGAAAAATTTGAAACTTTTGACAAGTTTAAAATGCTTTGCTCTAAAATTCAAAATGAAATGAACTCCAAAATTAAAAGCATTAAGAGAATTATGAGTGACCATGGGAAGGAGTTTGAGAATGCCCATTTTGAGAACTTTTGCAATATCTAGGCATATCTCATGAATTTTCGGCTCCTAGGACACCTCAACAAAATGGAGTTGTTGAGAGGAAAAATAGGGTTCTTCAAGAAATGGCCCGTGTGATATTGCTTAGCAACAATGTCCCTAGGAATCTTTGGGCCGAAGCCGTCAATACGGCGTGCTACATAGGAAATAGAGTTTTTCTTAGGCCTCACACTGGACAAACCTCCTATGAGTTATGGAAAGGTAGAAAGCCAAATGTTGGCTACTTCCACACCTTTGGAAGCAAATGCTACATTTTGAATGACCGTGATCAACTTGGCAAATTTGATGATGCTAAGAGTGATGAGGGTATCTTTATTGGCTATGCCTTGAATAGTAGAGCCTATAGAGTTTTCAATCTAAGGACAATGACTGTAATGGAATCATCAAATGTTGTCATTGATGATACTAGGCTCAAATCTAATGACCATGAGGAGGAGGTAGATTTAGTTGATGACTCACTTTTGGAGAAGGTAGTTGATATCTCTAATGTTGAAAAGACTAATCTTGATGATGACATAGCACAACTTAGTGATAGGATTCCTTACTTGAACTCAAAAGAACCTGCTCCATGGGTTAGAAAACTTCATGACAAAGATGACATTATTGGTGAGGTTGGTGAGGTTAGTGAGGGTGTTAGGACTAGGCGACAAATGGCTAATCTAATTAGCTACACTTGTTACACCTCTCAAATAGAACCCAAGAAAATTGATGAAGCCTTAAAAGATGAATTTTGGGTTCTTGCTATGCAAGAAGAGCTTAACCAATTTGAAAGAAATGAGGTTTGAACTCTAGTTTCTAGGCCTAAGAACACCAATGTGATAGGCACCAAGTGGGTATATAGGAACAAATCCAATAAGGATGGCAACATTGTGCGAAACAAGGCTAGGCTTGTAGCATAAGGATACTCTCAAATTGAGGGTATTGACTTTGAGAAGACATTTGCTCCCGTTGCTAGGATTGAGTTCATTAGGCTTCTTTTATCCATTTCTTGTTTGCACAAGTTCAAATTATATCAAATGGATGTTAAGAGTGCCTTCCTCAATGGGTTCTTGTAAAAGGAAGTGTTTGTTGAACAACCCAAAGGGTTTGTAGATCCTCACCACCCTAGTCATGTCTATCATCTCAAGAAAGCTTTATATGGGTTGAAACAAGCACCTAGGGCTTGGTATAAGCGTCTCACCCAATATCTCATAGAAAATGGCTACACTAAGGGTAGTGTTGACAAGACTCTATTCATCAAGAAAAACAAATATGAGCTCTTTATAGCTCAAATCTATGTTGATGATATAGTCTTTGGCTCCACCAATGACACCAAAGTCCAACATTTTGTTAATGTGATGTCTCATGAGTTTGAAATGAGTCTAGTTGGTGAGTTGAGTTACTTTCTAGGTTTACAAATTAAGCAAATGGATGATGGGATTTTCATATCTCAAGCTAAGTATGCCAAAAACCTAGTGAAGATATTTGGCATTGAAAGTGCCAAACATTGTGATACACCTATGAGTACCACTTTGAAGCTAAGCAAGGATGTTAGTGGTAAAAGTGTGGACCAAACTTTATATCGTGGCATGATTGGTAGTTTGCTCTATTTGACCGCAAGTAGGCCCGATATCTCTTTTAGTGTGGGTGTGTGTGCTAGGTACCAAGCGGATCCTAAGGAGTCCCATCTCTTTTCTGTTAAGAGAATCATTCGATATGTTTATGGGACATCCAATTATGGGATTTGGTACTCTTTTGACACTAATGCTAGTCTTGTAGGCTTTAGTGATACAGATTGGGCAGGAAATTGTGATGATAGAAAAAGTACATCGGACAGTTGCTTTTTCCTTGGGAACAACCTTGTCTCTTGGTTTTGCAAAAACCAAGATTCAATTTCCTTGTCCACGGCTGAGGCCGAATACATTGCTGCTGGGAGTGGATGCACACAACTCCTTTGGATGAAGCAAATGCTAGTCGACTATGGATTCAATCAAGGTACTCTTACTCTCTTTTGTGATAACATGAGTGCAATTAATATTTCAAAGAATCCGGTTCAGCATTCTAGAACTAAGCATATTGACATCCGTCATCATTTCATTAGAGAACTAGTTGAGAGCAAATGCATTGTACTTGAGCATGTAGGTACAAATGATCAACTAGCGGATCTATTTACTAAACCCTTAGATGTTACTAGATTCAAGACTCTTAGTAGATCTATTGGGATTTGTTTAATGGAGTGATGTGTTGTGGTTTTTGACCCTATATGGAGAACTCAAGCAAAGAGAGCTATTGTATACTTGTTGCATGCCATTTTTCTTAAATATGTTTATGCTTCTTTATTGATTGCTTGAGTAGCTTGGTTGCACTTATAGTATATTGTATTTTCTTAAATAAGTGTGAATTTTGCTTTGATTACAATCCATGTCATATTTTTGTTCGAACATGCATTTTTGGACTAGGAGATATACATTGGAAGTACATGTTTGAATGACCTCTAATTATCTCCATGACATGATGATTCTTAAATGACATGCTAATGAAAAAATGATAAAACATGACTTGTTGATTGCAATTGTTAAATGCAAAATATCGTGTGAAAAGAAGCTAGTGAGACTAAAATGTTGAATCAATGTCTCTCTTTCTTTATTGGTTGAACATGGCTACTATCATACGGGTATCCTCCCAGAAAAATCAAGTAGGGTACAAAGTCGCTCATGCCATGTTTAGCTTATAAAGTTGGATATAGTGTCATTAAAACTTGAAATCTGTAAAACTCTATATCCTTGCTTCTCTCATGACAAATGGTGAAATTGGTTTGAATTATATTGGAAACCTTTGTCATTTGCTTTGCCAAATACCATTGCTTTTGGACTTGAATGCAACATGTCTTGTATGCACATCACTTTTGATTCACACATTTTCGATCAAATAAATCTCCTTGTTTCTCTCCTATTAATAGAGTTGCATAAATGTGGCTTATATAACTATGCAACAATCTTGTATGCTATTTTCTTTCTTTGCCTTGAGTGACCCAGTTGGGGACTTCTCCTTTGCCTATATCATGACAAAAAGGGGGAGTAATATTTGACCTAGCATTGTGATGTTGTGATGTTAGGGGAGTAGCATGTGTTCTAGCATGTGTTGGCTTTGAGGGGGAGCATAGTGTACTTGTTTGAGGGGGAGATTATATGTAGGGGGAGTAACCCATTGAGGGGGAGCATTGCATGGTGCATTACTCATATTCTTATATGCAAATGCTTTTGTTTAATGTTCACTTGATCATCTCACATGCACTTGGTTTGGAAAGTGTATTTGTGCTTGTTTTGTGTGTAGGGTTGATAGTTCTACAAGAGAATGAAGACTTGAAGTTCTTTTTTTTGTTTATGCTTATCTCTTTGTAATGTAGAATATCTTCCCGGTGTGCTTTATTTTATTTTGTAAGGATCAATGTGAGTGGTGGTTTTGTCACGAAATAGCCAAATGGGGAGATTGAAAAGTCCTCATTTGTTGATTGGCTTATTTCGTGAACAACCACATTGATGGGGTTCATGTAAGGGTAGCTTAGGCTCTCAAGACCTCAAGAGGAGAAGCACCAAAGGTAAAATTCTTGTGCTTACTTACTTTGAAGAGATAGTTGCACACACTCACATTTTCATGCATAACTCTTAATCTTATATGTTGAGTGTTTTCTTATGTGTGCATTTTGGTTTTAATAACTCTTGTTGGCCTATTTGCATCTTATACTTAAAGTTTATGTCATGCTAGGCATATTAGAATAGGATGCATTTTCTTCACTCTAGGACTTAGTGATTTTGTATGTTTGAGAGTTGAAAAGTAGGCTTTGTGTTGGTGGTGCGCTACTCGACCAGCGCACCTCACAAGCGTAACTTTCATAGTGGACTGTCGCTAGTGTTGAGCCACTGAGCTGCGCTGCTACACCCGCGCGTAGTTGAGAAATGTGGGACTGCGCTACTCGTCCAGCGCACCTCACCAGCACAACTTTCTCAGAGAATCTGCGCTTGTGTTGCGCTACTGGGATGCGCCACTGGTACAGAGCCTGTTTTAAAAATAGGTTGTGCGCTGGTGGTGAGCTACTCGACCAGCGCACGTCACCAGCGCACATAGAGGAAGCTGAAACATTTTTTCCAAAACGACCTCACTTTGATTGGATCTTATATATATATAACTCAATGCCTTAAGGTCGTGTATGAGTTCAGCATATCACATTTCTTCCTTAGAACACAATTCAAAGGAAAAACACTTCAAAGAACTCATTTTTAATCACTCAAAGCATTCCCATGAGCATTAAATCTTCATCTTGCATCATCTAAGTTCATCTAGAGTACATCTATGGATAGAGCTGCTTCATCACATCTTGTTTGGTAAGTTTTCACTATCTTCTTACAAGTTAAGTGTTTTGCTTACTAAACCATCTCTTTAATTAATTGTATTCTCTTGAAATATTTCTATATACAAATTAGAGATTGTTGTGCTGCCATGATTGAGTGTTGTATTGTGATAGCTTCATATGATTGATTGATCTATGTTTAGCTAAGCTATTTGAACATGTCATTTAGCTTTTGATATCTAGGATTGTATTAATTGTCATCTCATTATCCTAGATAAGCATATAGGGTTTCCTAGCCTTGTTTGTTCATTGAATATCATCACATATTCACTTAGGACACTTTATCTCTTCATTGAGAAGTAAGACTTGTGTTGCTTCCGAGATTAGGTAGCTTAAAGCACAAGCTTGATGAACTAGGTTCACTTATACCGGGATTAGGTAGTGGTAGAGGATTAAACCGGGATTAGGTTGTAATTCCTTTATCATTAGTGGATTCGAGGTTCTAGTGTGGCGCACTCATCAGCCCGTGGTTTTTCCCATTTGGAGAGTTTCCACGTATATCTCAAGTGTCTTTAATATTTTCGCATTTTTACACTTGTGATTTCTTTGTAATTAGCTAGGGGCATTTTCGTTAACTTGACTTAATGAAAATTAGGTAAAAGTTAATTAAAATCTATTCACCCTCCCTCTAGATTAATATTACACACCATAATATTTGTTTCAGTGGTGATTAAGCATAGGCCTGCAGTCATGTTTTTATAGGAAACTAAATTGAGCATGATTGACAGTAGAATTATTAGAGGTATTGGTGGATTCGTTCTTTCTAAAGGAGTTGGTGTTGATACGGAGGGTTCCGCTAGTGGCCTGTTATCTTTGTGAAATGCGGAATTTTTTTCAGTTTCGCATTGCATTTCAAATAAGTGGTGTATCGTGTTGATAGTGGTTTTGGAGAAGATAAGCAAATGAGCGGCTCTTTACAATGTGTATGCGTCTAGTTTTGAATCGGAAAGAAAATTTTTATGGGGTTTCATCCTTAATGTTCATCATTTTTTTTCGATGCCTTGGTATATGGGAGGTGATTTCAACTTAGTCATTCATGCGTCAGAAAGAAAAAAAAGGGTTTTCAATAAATGGTCTGTAAGAAGCTTCAATAACTTCATCCTACAAGCTAAGGTGGTCTATTTTCCTTTGAGAGGGATCTTCTTTACTTGGCCTAACAATAGAGAAGACGGTGTTTGGGCTCGTCTTGATAGTTTCCCGGTTTTGTCCCTTTTTTTTGTTGGTTTCCGACGTTGGTTCAAAAAGGTCTTCTTAGAGCAATTTCAGACCATAGTGCTATCACTTTGGAATTTGCTAAGGAGACTTGGGGTCCTATCCCCTTTCGTCTTCAAAATAAATGGCTTGAGGATAAGGATTTGATGTCTAAGGTGAAAAAGGGTTAGGTTGGCTGTAAAATTTCTGGGACCAGTAGTCACATATTGCAATCAAAACTGAAATTCTCAATGTCTATCATCAAGAGTTGGGCGACAGTTAAGTCTAAGGATTCCTTTTCTACTAAAGACCTGGAAGACCAAATTACAAGGATTGATGATATAACAGCTAATGATGGGTGGTCGGATTCCCTGAGGAAGAAGAGATTGAAAGTTTTGGCAGAGTTTTGGAAAGCCCTTCGTCTAGAGGAACAAGATTGGAGATAAAAATCTCGGGTCAAGTGGTTGCTGGAGAGTGACAGAAACTCTAAGTTTTTCCATTGTGTGGCTGGCGGGAGACGTCAGAAGAACTCTATAGAATAAATTTCTTTGGAGGGAGTGAAGATTTCGAGCCCAATAGAAATTAGGTATGGGGTGGCAGATTTTTTCTCTATGCTTTTTCAGAATGTTGGGTGGAGGCGTCCAACTATTACTGGTCTCCCTCTTAAAAAGCTCTCGTGTCTGGAAAATGCTTTCTTGGAGGATAAGTTTAGCAAGGGTGAGGTCTTGGAAGCTTTACGTAGCTGTGATGGTAATAAATCCCCCGGTTCGGATGGCTTTAACATTAACTTCATCAAGGATAATTGGGAGGTGATTGAGGGCGACTTTATGAAGTTTATGGATGAGTTCTACAGGGATGGTTCAATTGTCAATGAGCTAAACAGGACGTTTATTGCCCTCATTCCCAGGTGCGTCAAACCGAAATCTATGAAAGATTATTGGCCTATTAGCTTAGTAGGTTCCATGTATAAAATCTTAGCAAAAGTCCTAGCCAATAGAATGAGGAATGTCATCAGATCGGTGATAGGAGAAATGCAGATGGCCTTCGTTAGAAACCGTCAAATCCTGGATAGTTTCATTGTAGCTGAAGAAATTATTCACCACTGGAAAAAGAAAAAAGATGGGGGTTTAATGGTGAAACTAGACTTCGAAAAAGCTTTTGATAGCTTGGACTATGTTTTTTTGGACAACATGTTGAAAGATATGGGTTTTGGTTGGAAATGAAGACATTGGATTTCGAATTGTATCTCTTCACCTATGTTAACGGTCTTAGTTAATAGGATTCCGACAAGAGATTTTGGGGTGGAAAGAGGCCTTCGACAAGGTGATCCTTTATCCCCTTTCCTTTTTAACGTGGCAGTTGAGGGCTTGAGCGCTTTGTTACTGTGAATTTAGATTTAATGAAAGGGGTGGTGTTTTGAAAGGGTGCAGTCCAAATAACGCACTTCCAGTTTGCTGACAACACCATTCTTTTTTTACAATCTAAGGTGGTTCATGTTAGGAATGTTAGGAGAATTCTTAGATGCTTCGAGTTGGCTTTAGGCTTGCGTAATAATTTCCACAAATCCTGTATGGTGGAGGTGGGAAAAAATCCGACTCCACAAGTGGATTGGGTTGGGATTTTTAGATGCGTAACAAATTTGTTGCCTATTTCTTACCTCGGACTGCCGTTTGGAGGACGCTTCTGCTCAAAAAAAAATTGGGCAGAGTTGATTAGGCGTTTAGAAAGACGCCTTGCTCCATGGGAACAAATGTTCCTCAACAAAGGAGGTCGTTTGGTCCTAATAAAAACAGTTATGTCTAGTATTCTATTCTACTACATGGCTGTGTTTAAAATGCCTACGTGTGTCGCTCGTAAGATTGAAAGTCTTCAAAGAATATTTTTTTTGGGTGATAGGGGAAATAAAAAGAAGATTTATGCCATTAAGTGGGATTAGCTTTGTAAAAGTAAAAATGAAGGAGGGCTTGGTATTGGATCGGTCCATTTCAAGAACCAAGGCCTTTTGGATAAATGGGTGTTGAGGTTTGGTTCAGAAGAGTCTTCCTTATGGAGGAGAGTGATTTACGCCAAGTATAGGGTTCCTTCAGATGTCTTAATGTGGGATTGGAATTGTGGGGTGAATAGCTTTGGTTTCATTAAAAATGTTGCTAACCTTTTTCTTCAAGGTTCTAAATTGGCTTTTACTCTGAAAGAAGGGTTGTGTGTGGTTGTCGGGAGATGAGATAGAGCCAGACTTTGGTCTGATGTGTTAGTGGAAGGCTCAACCTTGAAAAAGGCCTTTCCTAGAATTTTTACTTTAACTGTGCATAAATCGGGCTGTATTAGAAATTTTGGGAAAAGAGTTGGGTTTGAGTGGAAATGGGAGGTAAATTTTAGGAGATCTTTGTCTGATTGGGAAAAGGAGCAATGGAATTATTTTAGAGAGTGCTTGGAGAACGTTAAAATTAGGGAATCGATTCAGGATTCGATTGGTTGGGCCTATGGTGCTAATGGCATGTTTACTGTTAAGTCTTTTTGGAATCAACTAGAAGGCGAGCATCCAGAAGAGGCTTTGGATCATTTTGGTATGTGGAAAGGCATATGCCCCCTCTAAGATAGAACTCTTTATTTGGCAGCTTTTACATTGGCGAGTTTTAGTTAGAGAGGTCCTTACCAAGTTCGGTCTGCAGGATGGCTCTAACTTGAACTGCCCTTTTTGTCAGGATTATTCAGAATCTATTGATCATATCTTCCTTCCGTGTAAATTGTCTTGGAGACTATTGCAGAGCTGTATGAACTGGTGGGGGGTGTCTTGCTGTCCCCCTCCGGTCGGTGATTGAGTGGTGGAGAGGGTGGCTCGGCCTTTGTCCTAAGAAGAAGTCTGAAAGAGCTTGGAGCTCCCCGTTTTTTACAGTAGAGTGGTCTATTTAGGAAGCAAGAAACCATTTGGTCTTCAATAATGGCGTTCTTGATCTCATTCAGATGAAGGATATAACGGTTTAGAGTGGGTTGGTGGTTTAAAAATTGTGTTAAAGGTTCGTCGGAATCTATAACGTACATCCTTTTGAATATCGCCTAGTTATGCACTGATGTTCCGAAGAATGTATTTTCTAGAACCGAGGGTTTGTTACCTACATCTTTAAATGCCCTCAAATTCAGTGTCGACAGCTCGGCCCGGGGCAATCCGGGAGCAACAGGTATTGGTGGAGTCATACGGGATCATCGAGGCTGAGGGTTGGTTACCTTCGTCTTTAAATGCTCTCAATTCAATGTCGACGGCTCGGCGCGGGGCAATCCGGGAGAAGCAGGTATTGGTGGAGTGTTACGGGATCATCGAGGGAAGGTGTTATGTATTTTCTCTGCCTCAGTGGGGTTTCAAGACGCGATAACAGCAGAAATTCTTGCCATTGCTAGAGCGTGTGATCTTTTTGCCTCCAGACCTGAGTTGGCTAATAAAAATCTCTTAGTTGCTAGTGATTCAAAGACGGCTGTCGAGTGGGTGAATTGCAGTGGCGTTGGAAGCGTGAAACATGCACAGAGTATCCTTGATATTCGTAGTTTTATAGGAAGATTTGGCCAAACCTTTGTTGTTTTTTGTTCTAGATCATCCAACTCTTTTCCTGACAGTTTGGCAAGAAAAGGTTCTGAGCTTGGTGGAGATATGTTGTCTTTAAGCAATGTATGAGTGTTTTTGTTTGTGTTGTGGTCTTGGTTTTGCTTCAAGTTTTGGGTTTTGTTCTGTTCTGTTGTTGTGTTACTATCTCTTCTTTCTTCTTTTGGGGCTCTGGTTTTCTATTTTTGGGTTTGTTGTTTTGTGGCTCCCTTTCGTTTCCCTTCCCCGTTGTTGGGTGTGGGGTTTGGCTTTTGCCTTTAATAAATTCTCCTTTTCAAAAAAAAAAAATATAGTTAAACTTTTGTAAATGGTTAAAAACATACGAAAGCCTAATGTTTTAAGGTGCTATTTTTTATTTTACCCCTTTTTTATTTTGGTTTCTTTTTTGTGTATGTGTCTATAGACTCTTGAATTTTACTAAACATTGTATAAGGGTTGAAATCTAAAACATAAATAGCATTTTCTTTTTCCCATATCTGGATATAGTTTCAGGTTATTTGTTTTTTTTAGAAAAAAAATTATTTGAAGAAACTTAACATTTATAATAATTGTTAATATTAACCGTTATGTATTTTCATTTTTTTTCTTAATGATATGTATTTTTTTTAAAGTATCTTAAAGATATTTATTTTCATTTGATATGATACAAACAATTAAATAAAATTAAAATTAAAAATCCCAAACTATTTTTATGTAAATATTGATAAGTTATCATTCATGATCAAGATATGATAAATAATATTATAGAATTATTTTTTATTTTATTTTTGCAAAATTAAATAAATGAATGTTCAACAATGGCATTGTAATTGATAATGCGATATTTATTAAAGTGTTTTTTTTTTTTTGCAAATCTTTCATCATAATTCATAAGTAATAGGTTGAACAAAAAAAAAACCTTCTATCATATAAATTAGGATAAAATTCGAAATATATTATTAAATATAATCTAGTGATTTGGAATCAAGAGTCTAGTTTTACCCACTAAATTATACCTACTTCAACATGATTATTGTATATAAATGGGCATTTTGTCGAACAAGGAAATCAAACAGTAATCAAGATGGACAGAATTTTTTTTTAAAAAATCATAGAATGAAAATCAGAGATTAGAGTGTTGACGTGTTTGTTAGTTGTCCTAAGAAAATTAGATAAAAGAAAACTTATTTCGTATAAAAAAACAATATTTAATAACGAAATAAAATAACAATTTAAGCCATAATATAAAATGCATTCTGCAAAAATCCATGCTGCCTCTACGCTTTTCCCTTTTTTCTAATATCAGGTCAAAGTAAATTTTTTTTTTTTAAATACACTTTGATTCTATTTAAATCATTTTTTCTATGATTTGTCAGTATAGTTCTTTGGAACAAAAAATGGCCGGGGTTGGGTAAAGAGGTATTCATATTCTTCATATTTTTACTTTGTTTTTAAAGTTGTTTACTCGCCTTAATCTAAAAATATATATATATATTACAATCCAGACCCATTAATTAAGTGTCAAACATAACTAAGAAAAAAAAAAACTAACGCTAATAGTGTTTGATCATAAGTTACACTGTATTGAGAATTTGATTAATATTCTTGCAATTTGCTTGGAAAACAAGGATGTATTGACTATGATGGAGTAATTTGAGAGAACCCTCCTTTATATTGTTAAAGAATCTTAAACTCTGATACCATACTTAATAATCTTATACAAAATAAAGAACTGAAGAGATCAAGAAGAAGCTAATAAGAAAACTAAGGTTTGTTATTATTGCATAATGCAAAATATAATGTTACATTGTGAAACCTAAGTTATAGTAAAAATAACTAAGAGAGCTTATATAGACAAAAACAATAAAAGACTAATCTAACTCCTAATAGGAGTGTAAATCCTAATTTAACTAGAAATAGAAAAAATATCATAACTAGGAAATATTACTAGAAATATAATCCTAACAAAACTAGGAAATATATCATAATTCTAACACCCCCTCTCAAACTCGCAATACGGTTGCAAGAAGCATCGAGAGTTTGCCAACCGAAAACTAAAAACGTAGAAACCCTCGACTTGTTAACGAATTTGCAAACTTGTGAATTCATGCAAATTGAGTATCCCCAAACCGTGCAAATTGTTCCAAAACCATGCATATCATGCAAACCGTGTGAAACCCCGCAAACCATTAAATTTTCTCCAAACCCTACGAAACTAAGCAAATCGTGTCAAACCCCGTGAATTGTGCCAGACCCTGTAAAATCTTGCAACTCGAACTCGTGCGTGCAAATCATTCCAAACTGTGAAACCATGCAAATCGTGCCAAACCCAATTTCACGTCCACTTAGTGCCCAAGTGATCTTGAACTATGATTCACACCCTTTCCTCACGCGTAGCATGCTCACTCGGCAACACCAGAAAAGAAGGAGAGAGGAAGCCAAATACCAACGGGAACAAAGGAGAGAGAAAGCCAAATACCAATGGAAAATAAAGGAGAGAGAAAGCCAATACCAACAGAAAATAAAGGAGAGAGAAAGCCGATACCAACAGAAAATAAAGGAGAGAGAAAGTCAATACCAACCAGAAACAAAGAAGAGATAGCCAAATACCAACTAGGAACAAAGGAGAGAGAAATCCAATACCAATTAAAATATCAAGCAGAAGAAAAACAATATGCAAACGAGACTCGTCAGAATAGTACGGACACTCACCGGGCAAACTATGCTCTAATGAACACATGAATAAAACCTTTTTTTATTTTATGAAACTAGACTCTTGCAGACACACGAATGAAACTCTTTTTTTTTTTTTTATGAAATCAGGCTCTGATACCATGTTAAAGAATCTTAAACTCTGATACCATACTAAATAATCTCATACAAAACAAAGAACAGAAGAGATCGAGAAGAAACTAACAAGAAAACTAGGGTTTGTTATTATTGCATAATACAAAATATAATGTTACATTGTGAATCCTAAGTTATAGCAAAAATAACTAATAAAAAGAGCTTATATAGGCAAAAACAATATAAGACTAATCTAACTCCTATTAGGAGTATAAATCCTAATTTAACTAGAAATAGGAAAAATACCATAACTAGGAAATATTACTATAAATATAATCCTAACAAAACTAGGAAATATATCATAATTCTAACATATATATATATATATATATTTATTTATTTATTTATTTATTGTCCAAAAGCGACTTTAATTAAAGAAAGATCAATACTCCTCTCTTTCTATATATGCATGTGTTTTTGCGTAACTGTCACACATGAAACACCAATATTTTGATAAATCAAATGTAATCAAATACAGTTCAAAAACTTTGATAATTGTTTTCTCTGTGATAAGTACTTCACCAAAACATAAAACAAATTCTGGGTTTTGGTGGGTTTGATTAATTGTAATGGATAGTGGAGGTCATCTTTACAAAGCAAGTAGCGGTAGTCTGCGTGTACCAATTAGTTCATCGAGGTGGAGCAACAACTCCATGGGTGCATTTTCGAGGTCTTCTTCGAGGGAAGAAGATGATAAAGAGGCTCTGAAATGGGCTGCACTCGAGAGACTTCCCACTTTTGATCCTTTGAGGAAAGGAATCATGACCACTTTGCGCGGTGGTGCTAATGAAATCGATGTGAGCAATTTGGAGTTACTGGAAAGAAGAAAATTGATTGAAAGGTTGGTGAACGTTGAACAAGTTAATAATGACGACAAGTACTTGTTCAAGCTCAAGAATCGCTTTGATGGGTAATTAGGTATATATTATTTTTCTTTTATCATGCAAATAGAATATGTACATGACAACTTTTTATGTGTACAAGTATTTATGTTTATGTTTGTATGTACAATATACATATGTATCTCAGTATCTATACATGTTATTTCGGGTCCAGGGGTGGAGGGAGGGATATATATCCATCCTCAAAAAAGTTTTAAAATATTTATGAAAACAGATTAAAAATTTATGAAATTATGATTGTATTTCAAAAGTTTTTCATTTTAGTCCCTGAGTTATTATATATATATATATATATATATATATGAAAACTGTTTCAGGAGTTCCCTTTCAACCAAAAAAAGTAAGTCCTTATTTATCTTTGGGTCTTAAATCTAAACGAGGGTCTTAAATCTAAATGAGTGTCATGAATGAGGACTAGGATCCTCTGCTTTGTGATCTTTTTCAGGATCTAAAGCACTTAAGAATAATACTATACTTTTAAAAGTAATAAAAATGAAATAAATAAAAGAAATAAATTATGGTTATTGATTGCACATATTAGCATATTTATATATATAGGTCAACTCAGTAGATTTATATATATATATATATGTCAACTCAACAAATGATCCAAATTCTTTGAATGATACCATTCAGATGTTTTGTTTGGATTTTTTTTTTAAATGAACAATTCCTGATTTTATTAAATTTATAGGCATCGAAAAATGGGAGACATATAGGAAAATACAAAAAATTGTTATAGTGCTTTAAAAATTCTCAAATTTTATTTATAGGTATATTTCAATGAACTTATCATCCATAAAAAAAAATTATATCAAAATTCATACAAATCGATGTGATTTCATAAAGTTGTGGATCGTAATTAAAGTAAGAGATCCCTCACTTGAAAGTTACTATATATAGATATAGTCATTTTCCCCTCAATGCGCACTGATATAAAATACATCAGTGCATTGCATGTGAGCCATAGATTATGGATAAGCACTGCCAAGTGCATACAGACTATATCAAAACAATTGAATCCAATGGTCCACATACAATGCACTGATAAATATTTATCAGTGCGTACTGAGGACTGTGGAGAAATTTTGTATATATCAGCTAAGAAACTGGAGGAATTGGATCTATCATTGTACCTCGTCTCTAATGATGTCGATTCCTGTTAACGGCTATCCTACGGAAGAATTTGGGATCAAAAGAGGCCTTCGTCAAGGGGATCCTTTATCCCCTTTTCTCTTCAATATTGTGATTAAGGCGTTAAACTGCATATTTAAGAAGGCTGCAACTATGAAGTTAATTGGTAGGGGCGGTTTTCTGGCAAAATGAGGTTCATGTTTCCCACTTACAGTTTTCGGATGATACGATCATCTTCATCCAGCCGAACAAGGAGTTTTTATTAAACTCTAAGGGGATTCTTCGGTGTTTTGAGCTAGCCTCAGGTTTGCGTATTAACTTCCACAAAACTTGCTTGGTGATAGTTGTTAAACGTTTAGGTAGGGAATAGGGGTGGGCTGAAGTTTTTAGGTGTAAACAAGCTTCTCTCCCTATGTTGTATCTTGGCCTTCCTTTTGGAGCCAATCCCAGCTCTAAATCCTTTTGGAACCCGGTTATTCAAAGGATAGAAAAATGACTATCACCTTGGAAAAGGATATTTATTTCCAAAGGAGATAGGCTAGTGATGATTAAATCAGTGCTTTCTAGTGTCCCAAACTATTTCCTTTCAGTGTTTAAAATTCCCAAAGGGGTGGCCAACAAAATTGAGAAGTTGCCAAGGAACTTTTTCTAGGGTGATGGGGTTGAGAAAATGAAGGTTCATTCAATCGATTGAGAGTAGTTATACAAGTTTAAAAAATCTAGAGGCCTTGGTATTGGTCATATTATCGACAAGAAATAAGGTATCTTGGCCAAATGGGTGTAGAGATTTGGTTATGAGGTTTCCTCCTTATGGAAGAAAGTAATTTGTGCTAGTTATGGTCTGGATGTGAAGAGCCTCCTTTGGAAGTGGCAAGGAGGTTCTAATGCCTCTTACTTTGTGAAGGTAATTGGGTCTCTCTTCAGTCATGGTTCAAAAACGAAGCAAATTTTTAAAGAAGGTCTACAGGTGGTGTTGTGCAGGGGGGATAGAATTCGGCTTTGGCAAGATATTAGGCAGGATGGGATACCGTTGAGTGAGCTCTTTCCAAGGATTTACGCTTTAGCTGACGACAATAAAGATAGTGTCCAAGACTTTGGCCATTGGTAGGAAGACTGTTGGAAATGGACGGTGAACCTTCGAAGATCATTGTTTGATGGGAAGTGTTACAATGGACAAGATTTTTGGCTATGCTAGACATCCTTATGATTCGGAGAAATATGAGTGATTCCTTGGCGTGGGTGTTTAATGCAAAAGGAGTGTACTCTGTAAAGTCATTCTATCTTAGTTTAGAGTACATAGAGGTGAGCACCTTTGATAGTTCTAACCTCTTATGGAAGTGTCTTTGCCCACCGAAAGTAGAGATCTTCAATTGGCAGATTAGGAGAGGTATAATTTTGGTTAGAGATGTCCTTTTTTGTTTTGACATGCTGCAACGACAAAACATGAGTTGTATCCTATGTGACAGTGGCAGTGAGACAATAGATCACCTCTTTGTTCAGTGTAAATGTCATGAAAAGTGTGGAGTTTGTGCATGTCTGGTGGGATGTAAGTAGTTGCTCAAACCAGTCTCTAAATCAGTGGATGGATAGCTGGTTGGGTTTGTGTCCTGCTCAGAAAAGCAAGAAAGCTTGGAGTATCTTATCTTTACGATAATTTGGACGATTTGGGAATCCAGGAACAATTTCATGTTCAAAGGTCAAGAAGCCATTATTGACAAGGCTGTGGATGAGGTGAAGTTTAGGGTGGCTTAGTGGTTTAGGTGTTAAGGAAGGGGTAATAAGGTTCACATCGATGTTAAATATCAAAGACAACTATGTAACTATAGCTCTCATTTCGAATCGGAATCTAGAAAGTTGGTTGCCTCCGGCGGGTGACAAACTGAAATTTAATATGGATGGTTCGACAAGAGGGAATCCTGGTCCGGCGGGTATAAGGGGTGTCCTTAGGGATTCGAAAGGGAAGATCATCTGTCTATTTTCAAGATTTCAGGGATTTTAAAGCTGAAGTTGAAAACTTTACCGATCTTTGTATTAAAACCTTGAGAACTAATCGTGGTGGTGAGTATATCTTAAACAATTCTGAAAAATATTTCAGAGAGCAAGGCATAAGGCATGAGTTGACAGTTCGCTTTACACCACAACAAAATGGTGTAAGTGAAATAAAAAATAGAACTCTTGTTGAAATGATGAGATGCATGCTTAAAAGAAACAAATTGCCAAATGAATTTTGGGCAGAGGCTGTTTCTTATACAGGTTATCTAATTACTCAATCTCCAACAAAGTGCCTGAACGATTGCACATCGCATGAGACTTGGTACGGAAGAAAGCCTGATATTCAACATCTGAAGGTGTTTGGCAGTATTATTTATTCACTCATTTCAGAGGCAAAAAGGAACAAATTTGATGACAAATCAAAAAAATGCATCTTTATTGGATACACCGAGAGAAGCAAGGCTTACAAGCTGTATAATCCAAAGACTAAAAAAATTGTGATCAGCCGAGACGTTCGAATTGATGAAAACTCAAGCTTTGAAGATAAGAATGACAAAGCCAATGAATTACCAATTTTTCCAAATGAAGAAAATGTTTTAGATGAAAAAAATGTTTTAGATGAAGAAAGTCCACTTATTTCACTTATATTTTCATCAAGTGAAGAATCTTCTCCAAGTCCTCCTTAGAGAAAAATGAGAAGTGTGCTAGAACTCCTTGAATCCGCTGAGCCAGTTGAACGTGATGATTCCATATTTTTTGTTTTCTTTGCAGGTGAAGACCCAATTTCCTTTGATGATGCAAATAAAAGAAGAAGTATGGAAAAAAGCCATGAAATAGGAGATAACAACCATTAAGTAAAATGGAACATGGGAGCTCACCGATCTTCCTCCACACAAAAAAACCCATTGGAGTTAAATGGGTGTACAAGACAAAGAAGAATGTGGATGACTCCATCAACAAGTATAAAGTAAGACTTGTAGACAAGGGATACAAGAAAAAGAAGGGAGAAGATTTCACAGAAATGTTTGCTTCTGTATCAAGGCTCGACACAGTTCGTTTGTTGATTTCTCTTGCAGCTCAAAACAGTTGGAAGGTTTTTCAAATGGACATGAAATTAGCCTTCTTAAATGTTGTACTCAAGGAAGAAGTCTCTATTAAACAACCTTTTGATTTTGTGAAGAAAGGAGAAGAAAATAAAGTATACAAGATGAAAAAGGTGTTATATGGGCTAAAACAATCACCAAGAGCTTGGTACAGCCGCTTCGAGATGAATGGTTTCCAAAAATGTCCATTTGAGCATACTCTCTACACCAAAACCAGTCCACATGGAAACTTCATGGTTGTAAGTCTTTATGTTGATGATCTTATTTTTACAGGAAATGATTTAGAACTATTGAAAGATTTTAAGCTTTCCAAGAAGAAAGAATTTAAAATGACTGATTTGGGTGAATTGCATCATTTTCTCGGTATTGAAGTTCTTTAATCCAAGAATGGAATTTTATCACTCAAGAGAGCTATGCAAAAGAGATTTTGAAAAAATTCAAAATGGAGAATGCAAATCTTGTTTCAACTCCTAGCATTATAGGTTTGAAATTAAGCAAAAATGGTGAAGGGAAGCAGGTTGACTCAACTATGTTTCGAAGTTTGGTTGGAAATTTGATGTATTTAACAGCTACAATGCCCGATATTATGTATACTGTAAGTTTGATAAGCAGATTCATGGGAATCCTTTTTCTAATCACTGGGAGGCAGCAAAATGAATCTTGAGATATGTGAAAGGAACTATTGATTATGGAACTTTTTATCAAGCAAATGTGCAAGTTAAACTTGTTGGCTATACTGATAGTGACTTAGCAGGAAGTGTTGATGATAGCAAAGAAGCAACCTATTGTTGCACTTTCGACCACAGAAGCCGAGTACATCATTGCTTCTTTTGCAGGATGTCATCTACTTTGGTTACATGGAATTTTGGAGAAGCTTAATCATGTCCACCCCGGTCCAACAACCTTGTTTTGTGACAACGGTTCAACTATATCAGTTTCAAAGGATCCAGTTCTTCATTGAAGAACAAAACATATTCGACTTTGATACCATTTCTTAAGAGAGCTTGTGAATGAAGGCATTGTTCATGTTGAATATTGTAGGACTAATGAACAAAAGGCTGATATCTTTACTAAACCACTCGGAGGACCAGTTTTCAAAAGAAATGCAATAAGTCTGGGAATGAAGAGCAAGTTTGGTTTACAGAAGGAATTGTTGGAAAACTAAACCAAATTGACTTGAAACGACAACAATAGAGTATTAATGTTGTTTATTAATGTTTTAAGTTCTTAAATCCTCATGTAAATGCTATATAAAGCCAAGTTGTTAGTTGAAAAAGATAACACAAGAAACTTTCTTCTACAATTGTTTCTTTGTTCATTACTTTCTCATAAAATATCTGATCCAAAGTTTACATTTACTTGTCTTTTTTGGTATGTTGTATCCTATTTGCTGTTATATATTTCTGTCTAATACGAAATTTGTGGTACATAAAATCAACCTTGAATCATCACAAGCAATTAACAAAAAGTAATAATACATTAAAATAAAAGGACTTTGAAAGCTTAATCCGCTTATTCTGATCAAGTCATCTATAAACAGCATGCCAGAAGTGATCATGCTTCCTCATAAGCACTTATCATGCAAGGAACAGTTAAAAAAAGAATGAAAGAAAAAGCAAAAGCATATATGGAGGTCAAGGCACTTGCCAAGGTTCCAGTTGTAGATTTCTCAAAGGAAGCTTTGATCCCTGGCTCAAATTCTTGGATCTCTACCTGCAATGAAGTTCACCATTCACTAGAAGAGTATGACTGCTTCGTGGTTGTGTACGACCAAATTCCTTTAGAAACTCGCGGGAAAATATTTGATTCTGCAAAAGAGTTGTGTGATCTTCCGATTGAAATAAAAAAGCTAAGCACCAACAAAGTTCCTTACTGAGATTATATTGGAAAAAACCCTGGCTTTCCACGCCATGAAGGTATGGGTATAGAAAATGTGTTGAGCTTCCAGCAACTCCAATTGTTCGCAAACCACTTGTGGCCAACTGGAAATGATCCATTTTGGTAAAACTTTTTACACCTTAATGCCCTTCTTTTATATATACTTGTGATCTTATGAAAGTTTAGTTGCATTTGGGTTGTTAATAGAAGTGAAGGTGAATGATACTGGTCGATCTTATGTAGAAGTAGTGAGTAATCATAAGGAATCTGGAACAAAATCAATGAAGGATGTTGGAGATAAAGTTCTGTCTATGTTTTTGGAGTGTCAACAACAGGATCAGGTCTGGTTAAGTAGATGTGCGGTGGGATTATTGAAGAAATTTGCATTGCTAGCAAAGGTGAATCAGCGCTTAAGTGACGAGGGCTATGTCTTTTCGACAATGTATTTAGGGGACAAAAACACTCTTTGGTTCTTTCAGTCAGAAGTTCAGCAGGATAATTTCTTTAAGTCTAAGAGATTGTGGGAGGATTCTTTTTCAGCCGTGGTTATATGGTCTGAGTTCTCTATACCTCAGTCAAGGTTAGTGTTGGTTAACTGTTAGGGCATAACATTATACTACTGGAATCAGGCTTTTTTTGATAAATTGGGATGGTTGATTGGAGATCCAGTTTTAATAGAGAAAGATACTCTGCTAAAAAATTGTCTTGATAAAGGAAGGATTATGGTGTTGGTTCCACAATCTAATGATGTTTCTTACAAGATCAAAGTCCATGGGAACCCCATGAGTTTTGTGGTCAAGGTGGAAGAAGATAGAAACTCGGTGGATATGCAGTGGCTTGAATGTAAGCTAGCGTTGAGAAAGTCTCAGGAGTCAGGACCTAGGTTGTAGGGCGAAGTTGTCAGAGAATGAATGTTGACGAATTTATGCCTCTAAGAAGTCAACTTTGAACGGTGCATAAAAGGTAGGAGAAATGGACACTCAAGTGGAGAGATGTTAGAGTATCACATCAGGAAGAGTTGTTAGAAAAGTTTTGAAAAGGCAGAGGAAGAAAAATGATAGAGATAGGGTTTTTATCGTGAAAGGGGTTTTTTAAAAGGGAAAACATATATGGGTGGGTAAGAAAACTAAGAAGCCTATAACTAAGATTATTCAAAATGGTATACTAAATTTGGAAAAGATGAGTGGTTATGAAAAGGGATGAGTCAATAGCTATAATGAGTCCTCTTCGTCGTTTGAGGAAGTGTTAGGCTCGAGACTGTTTCTGGATTCGTAAAGGATGATTGGAGAGTGTTCTAATGAGACAAAGTCGTTTCAGATGCCAGAAGAAATGAGAGAAGGCTTGGGGAACAGACCTAAAAGAGTGATTAAGGCCTTATCAAACAGATTAATGATCAATGGGCTGGACATGCCCAAAAGGGTTTCTTTTAAACATCCGTTGGTGGAGATATTTAGAGATAAGGTACAGTATGAAAAGATCCGGAAACAAATGGAGATAAAGCCCAAGGTGATAAAGAAAGTTTAGCTTTATGTATGGATTTAGGGAATGTGGTAGTTTATTCAAATGGTAAGAAGAAGCCCAATATGGATCTTGGGAGACGGTGCAGTGAGGAGCAGCATGTGTTATACCAGAACGAGATTAACAATGGAGCTCTTGTTTCAAGTTTTGATGAGGAACTGGTTCAAAACTCTTTAGAGGGTGAGAGGAGTATAGCACCAGTCTTGGTCGAATCCGTGGATATGAGTAATAGAATTATTTCGATCCCTTTTTATAAGGAGGCAAACGATAATGAGGAGGTTTTGATTCAGGATAGAAGACTCACGGACTGTTATAATGGTCGTATTGTGGAAGACTGTGATGAGGAAATGGTGTGTGCAACGGTAGCAGTGGAAGAGGCTTTAGGTAAGAAGCTGGGTGGCAGCCATGATGAGTTGGTTAGAGTGACAATGGAAGCTGAGAACCTATTTGGGGAGAGCTCGAAGAGGTCAGATAGGGAATCAAATTGTAGAAACCAGGGGACTGGTGAGAGTGTTTTATTATCAAAGCATTTTGTGATAATAAAAAAAACCCAAAGATGTAAGAGTAGAAGTTGAAACAGAAGTAGACAACATCATTAAAACTAGTACAACTATTGGTTTTGATTTCAATGTGGCTGGGAAGGAGGTTTTGGCAACAATGGTAAGAAGGGAAGAAGAGGATAATGCTAGGATAAATGATCTGAATGGACAGTAGTTTCCTAGTTGTTTCTGGTTGGGGTTTTTATTTTCTTATCTTAGCAATCTCTTAGAATATTTCGGGGATAAGCAAAAGGGAAAAATGTAAGGTGGTTCGTAAGTTGGTGAAAAATTTTAAGCCAACCGTGTTATTTATTCAAGAAACAAAATTGGGATCGTTTGACAGTGGGGTTATAAGGTCGTTGAGAGGGTCATTCTTAACTAGAGGGGTTGGGATTGATGCAGTAGGGGCTTCAGGTGGTTTAATAATTCTGTGGAACGAGGATTTTTTCAGTGTTAATTCCTGTAGTTCTTTCAACAGAACCATAATTTTAGAAGGGGTGTTGACAGGGATGAATAAGAGTGGTTTTTTGTAACATTTATATGGCCAATGTGGAGAACGAGGGGGAGGATTTATGGGACTATGTCATCAAGCAACAGAATTCATTTTTGGGCCCATGGTGTATAGGTGGCGACTTTAACACTGTTCTTGACCCGATAGAGAGGAAAGGTATTGGATGTGATATGAGGTCGATTAGAAAATTTAACTCCTTTGTCTACAAAGCTAAGGTAGTGGACATTCCGATGCATGGTATGAATTTTATATGGTCCATTAGTTGAGATTATGTACCTTGGGCTAGGTTGGACCGTTTCCTTATCTCACCAGAGATTTTATCTTTGTTTCCAAATTTGTTGCAAAAAGGCCTACCACGATCCCTTTCAGATCACAATGCAATTATGATAGGTGAAGATAAGGAAAAGTAGGGCCCAAGCCCTTTTCGTTTTGTTAACACGTGGCTACAGGAAAGGGGTTTGATGGATGAGGCGATGAAAGGCCGGAAAGATAGCTGTCGAGAAGGGTCTAAGGGCGTTTCTTTGGCGACCAAGGTTAATGAGGCTAAGTGTCGAGTTAAGAGGTGGATAAAAGATAATAAGAAAGAGGTTTCAGGGAGCGAAACTTTGGAGGCGGAGCTGGCTGAGGTTGATAAAAAAAAAGCTAGAGTTGAAGGATGGACTATTAAGCTTAGAAAAGAGCGCTTAACTCTTCTTTCAAGCTTATGCGGGGAATATTCGAAGGGATGAGCAATTATGGAGGCAAATGTCAAGGGTTAAGTGGTTGAAAGAAGGCGACAAGAATTCTAAGTGTTTCCATTGCATGGCTAATGGTAGGAAGAGCAGTAATCGTATCAATGATTTAGTAATGGACAATGTCAAAGTAACGGATCCAATCAAGGTCAGGGAATGGGTTCTAAGCTATTTCAAGACGCACTTTGAGAATGTCAAGTGGAGTAGTCCGAAGATAAGACATTTGAATTTCAAGCGGATTTCTGACTCCGAAACAGTGTTTTAGAAGGTTTGTTTAGTAAAGAGGATGTGTTGGCAACTATTAGCAGTTTTGTTAATTGGGAGGTGATAGAGGGTGATTTCATGAAATTCATTCAGGAGTTTCATAGGGATGGCAGTATAGTGAAAGATCTAAACCATTCGTTCATTGCTCTTATCCTGAAAAGAGTTCATCCAGAGACCATCTTGGACTTCTGTCCGATTAGTTTAGTTGGGTCCATGTATAAGATTGTTGCTAAAGTGCTTGCTAATCATTTGAAAAAAGTTATGAATTCGGTGATTGGTGAGAATCAAATGGCGTTTGTTCAAAGTCGACAAATTATGGATAGTTTTGTAGTAGCTGAGGAGATCATTCATTCTTAGAAGAATGAAATGGAGGGTCTTTGTTAGTAAAATTAAATTTTGAAAAGGTGTATAATTCGGTGGACCACTCTTTCTTGAACTCATTTTTGGAAGATATGGGTTTTGGCAGGAGATGGAGACATTGGGTTAAATGCTGTATTTCGACGCCATCTTTGTCAGTTTTGGTCAATGGTAGTCCAACGTCGGAATTCACAGTGGAAAAGGGGTTGAGGCAAGGTGATCCGTTTTTGCCTTTCCTTTTCAACTTAGTGGTCAAGAGTCTCAGTTGTGTTTTGACAAGAGCTTTTGAGATGAGTATGTTATCAGGTGTTTATTTGGGAAAAGACAAGGTGCATGTTTCTCATCTTCAATTCGCGGATGATACGATTTTATTTTAGAGCCTAAGAAAGAGATCATTGTTAATGTTAGAAGAGTTCTTCAGTGCTTCGAGATGGTGTCGGGCCTTAGGATAAATTTTCACAATTCAGGTGTGGTTAAAGTAGGAAAGAAACGGCAAAGGGAGAAAGATTGGGCGGCTATTTTCAGATGCAAGAAAGCCAGTTTGCCGATTACTTATCTAGGCATGCCTCTAGGGGCCAAATCCAAGTTAAAAGCTTTTTGGTATCCGGTTTTGCTGCGTATTGAGAAGCGTTTGGCTTATTGGAATAAGAAATTTTTGAGCAAAGGTGGGAGATTAGTGCTAATCAAGATGGTTTTTTCTATCATCCCGATTTTTTTTATGTCGGTCTTTAAAGTTCTTAGTGGTGTGGCTCTTGCTATCGAAAAACTTCAGAGAAGCTTATTTTTGGGAGATGGGTGGAGAAATGGAATCTACATGCGGTAGATTGGAGAACCTTGTGTAGTAGTAAAAGAAAAGAGGGGTTGGGATGGAAGGATAATTGATAAAAATAATGGTATGTTGGCTAAATGTATTTGGAGGTTTGGGAAAGAAAATGACTCATTATGGAAAAAGGTTATTTGCTCTAAATATGAAGCTGATTTTCGAGGCATTAGGAGAGGATGGAATGTTGGATCAAGTGGCTCACATTTTGCCAAGGTCGTTGCTAGTCTCTTTAAGGAGGACTTGTTGTTGTTAAGGATCCTTGAAGAGGGTTTAAAGATTGTGGTGGGTAACGGGGAGAGGGTTAGCTTTTAGACAGATGCATGGTTTGATTCTATATCTTTAAAAGATAGGTATCTAAGAATCTTTGCTTTGGCTGCTAGAAAGCATGGAGTTATAAAGGAGTTTGGTAGTTGGCGGAAGGATCGATGGATTTGGGAGATTCATTTGAGAAGAAGTCTTTTCTATTATTAGTTGGATGTTTGGTCTTTCTTTTTGGCGAGCATTGATAGGATCAAAATCAAAAGAGTTGTGGACGATGCCTTAGCATGGTCCTTTTGTTCGAAAGGTGTATTCTCAGTGATATCGTTTAGGAGGTGTGTGGAGTAGGCATGGTAGGATGGGGTGCCGGAGTGTGATTTTGGTTGGAATGGATTTATCCCCCTAAAGTATAGGTTTTCGTATGGCAGCTGTTGAGAGGCAGGCTCATGGTTAGAGGGGTGCTGGATCATTTTAGAGTACATATTTTGACCGGTATGGAGTGCCCTTTGTGTATTATGCATATAGAAACTATAGATCACTTATTCTTACATTGCCATAGGATTCGAGTCTGTGGTACTTATGCATGAGATGGTGGGATGTGTTGTTTTGCCCAAACGAGTGTGTTCAAGATTGGTTTCGTGGGTGGAAAGGGATGTGTCCGAATTCGAAGTAAAAAAGAGTTTGGGTTACGATTTTGAGCGCGGTTACTTGGACGATTTGGGAAGTGAGAAATCATGTGTTGTTCAAAGGATGGATAACTGACTTACAATATTCTGTGGACATGGTTAAGTTCAGGGTTGCGTGGTGGTTTAAACATCATGGAAAGGGTCTTCTGAACCAATTACGATCATTTTGGAGAATCTAAAGACGTGCTGCATTGATGCAAAGACGAGGAGAATATCAACGAAGACAATGTGGTGTCAACCCAAGGCCATGATTCTGAAGTTCAGCATGGACGAGTCTGTTCGAAGGTTGTCTGAAAGGGCTTGGATATGAGAGATTTTAGGGGTGAAATTATGTGCACTTTTTCAGTTGAAGTGGATTTTTTTGGATGTTAATACTGTGGAATTGATGGCAATTCATAAGGCTTGTACCCTATGTGTCTTGAAGCCTTTTTTTGTGAAGAAAGAAATCATCATTAGTAGTGATTCAAGCACTGCAGTCTCATGGGTTAATGACAAATATTTTGGTAATCTATGTTTGTGGGAGATAATAACTGATATTCGTTCGATGCTACGGTTGTTGGGCAACACCTCAGTGATTTTCTGCTCAAGAGATGTGAATGATATAGCCGATGAATTGGCAATAAAAGGGTCTTCAATGGTCGGGGAGATTGTGGAGTGGAGAGATTTTTAGTTTCTGTTGGCTTGCTCTGTTTTGTGGGTAAGGGTGGCTTTGTTTTGTAGAGCTGATGTTTTCTGGACCAAGAATTTGTTAATCATTTGTTGCATGGTAACATCTCTTTAAGTTGTTGAGGAGTTTGGCTTCAAAGAATCAGGAATTGAAATTCTTTTGTTGCAGTATCTGTTATTTGGTGGTTTCTGAGTTTTTTTTTTTTTTTCCAGATTTTGCTGAATGGTTGCAGCGCTTTAGTGAAAAAGCCTCTCTTTTTCTACGCATGTCAATCGATTAAAGAGAGGGGTTTATTTTTGTGGCCAAGTTTTTTTCAGTTGCTGTTGGTGCTTGATTTGGTTTTCTTTTTGGATTGTTTCTTGTTGTTCTAGTTTGGTTTCTTCTTTCTGTTTCGTGTGCTCTTTGTCGGGTCTTTTTGTCTTAGTTTCTTCATTTTGGCTGGAGTCAGGTTTTTGGTTAGCCCGTTTCTTGTTTTGTTGGATTTCCTCTTGTTCTATATATATTTGCTATTTAAAAAAAAAAATAGAAGTGAAGCCAGCTTCAGGAATTTAGGGAATTAATTTGAAAATCTATTAAATTTTTAATAGAAAATGTAAATAACACAAAAAAAATGGGAAAATATGAATAAACTTTAAAAATATGGATGAATTCATAAAGAGATAAAAACTTTTTTGGTTTATTGTTTTTTGCCATCAATTTATATTTTATTGATTTATCACTTTTGACCATTTTTGGACAAAATTACTTCTAAATTTAAGTTTACCTGGCATGTAGCTTGGTTACATAACATTTGATTCCAAATTACATACGAGTTGATTTTTCAAGTTACATGTCAGATAAGCTTTAAATTACATGATAATTGACTTTCAACTCGTATGTCAATGATTTTCAAGTAACACGCCAATTGATTTCTAAATTTTTGGATGGATAAAGTGAAGACAAAATATTGAACAATCTTATAAGTATAATTAAATATAAATTGATGGCTAAAAACAATATACCAATAACATTTTTGGACTATATTCATAGCGGACAATATCTTTATTGAGAGAGGAGGTTACATACTTACATTCATATATGTATTTTCTTGCAATTAATTTGTATACATGTTCCAATTTTTGTTAAGATGGATGCATGTGTAACTTTTGATGACTTAATTTATTTATTTTGTCATGAACAATATTAGTGAAACTGTACATGCATACTCGAAGAAAGCTTCAGAGCTAAATGAAGTAATAGTGAGAATGGTATTTGATAGCTATGGTGTGGACAAGTACGAATCCCACAATGAATCAACCAATTACCTTCTTCGACTTCTAAAATATGGAGAGCCAACTGAAAATGAGACTGAAGTGGGTCTTCCTCCACACGAAGAAATGTCCTTCATAACCATACTATGCCAGAATCATGTCGATGGTCTGGAGATCAAAACCAAAGATGGTGACTGGATTGGCTTTGAGCTCACCCCACCTTCATCATTCATCGTCATGGCAGGCGATGCATTAACAGTGAGATATTCGAGCCACACACGAACAATAATCTATCAATTGATTTTTGTGTTTTAAAGGTCGGTTTTAAGGAAATTAAGTGAATATTTTGTGAGATTACTTAAATACTATTGTTGGATCATTTCTTATCAACTTAAACTATTGATTTTGGTTGTCCCATGAGTCTTGGGTTCAAGTCCCTCCACATGTATTTATTTTTGCGTATTTGTTCTACAATCTGCTTATGTATTTGGGTTTGGTCCACATGCCAAGCCCATCGGTTTAGCACGTGAGGGGGTGTTATAGAATGCTTAAATACTGTTGTTGATACGAATTTGGATCCTGATCTAATCTTTTTTCTGACCTTTTTAAAACATGTGATTGGTTGTTTGTAAAGTGGTTGTGGAAACCAATCACATCTTGTCCACACATCCATTGCAATGCTTATGTGTCATGAGATTAGATGAAATCAGAAAAAAGATAAGATCAGTAGAGAATCCAAATTCTGTTGGTAGATATGCTATCAATTTAAGTTTTTGAGTCTCATGATTAATATCTATATTTCATGGTCAGGTATGGAGCAACGACAGAGTACGTGCATGCACTCATAGGGTGGTGATGAGTGAAAAAGCTACAAGATACACAGCTGTGCTCTTCAGCTTCAGCAGCAAGATTCTTCATGTACCAGAGAAGCTGATCGATCAACAACACCCTCTGAAATACAAGCTGTTTGATCATATGGATTATGTTGATTATTTTTTCTCGAAACACATCGGTCCAAGACCTGGCTGTCGCTACAAATCTTACAAGCTGTTTGATCATCATCTCCAAATTAAGGACTTTTGATTCTCTAGCTATGTGGTTTGTGGAGAAGCTGCTAGCTGATTTTACTGCTGTTTGTTCATCACATTATTCTTTAATTATGGCTTTGTTGTGAATATATGGATTTCAACCACTTGTCAAATTGATAAGCCAAATCACACGTTGAGATGATCAAATACTTTACTCAATGACAAAGGCTTGTAAGAGGGCGGTGAACCTTGCCTATACATATGGCCTTGCATTGTAAATGGATCAGTAGCTTTTGATACACAAATATATATCTAGTCTTATTCTTCCTCTAATCTCTCTCGTTTCTCTCTCACTCACATTATCTCATTATTCATTTCATCTGTCCTTCAATTATTTACAAGGGTTCAAAAATTAAATAGCATTTTTGGAGATGACATTTCAATATTGTCACTGCATTAATAAATTATATTTAAAAGACACCTATTATGGTGAATGAACAAAAATGCTCCTAATAGTTGTTCCATCAAATTTCTCTCATTCATTTTTTTACAGTAAGACTTGTGAATTAGAGAGAGAAAGTTCCGTTGAAACTCAAGCGTTACGCAGACGCATTCGGGGGTCGAGCTCCCCGCTGAGCTCGCGGTGGTCGAAAAGCTCACTCGACTTAACTAAACCAAATTTAAAAAAAAAAAAAATATTCTCGATTCTTTGAAAAATATACCCGATTCTTTCAAATATACTCGATTTAACTAAACCTAATTTTCTAAAAAAAATCTCTATCCTTTGAAAAATGTTCTCAATCCTTTGAAAAATATTATCGATCATTTAAAAAATATTCTCGATCCTTTGAACAAAAAATCTCGATCCTTTGAAAAAAAATCTCGATCATTTGAAAAATATTCTCGATCCTTTGAAAAAAAAATCTCGATCCTTTGAAAAAAAAATCTAGATTCTTTAAAAAATATTCTCGATCCGTTGAAAAAAAATCTTGATCCTTTGAAAAAAAATCTCGATCCTTTAAAAAATAATCTCAATCCTTTGAAAAAATTATCGATCCTTTGAAAAAATTATCGATCCTTTGAAAAAATTCTTGATCCTTTGAAAAATTCTCGATCCTTTGACAAATGTTTGATTATTTCAATTCTTTCAAAAATATGTTCGATAAGCTCAATCATATTAAAAAAATAGACTCGATTTGGCTACAAATATGTTCGATTTAACTAAACATTAATTTTAAAACTAAAATGCTCGTTCCTTTAAAAAATAAAATGTTCATACAAAGGCTGGACAACAAATCTCGATCCTTGAATGGATACATTGTTAAACCACACAGAAATATATGAAAATATATAAACGAAGATCACAAATATATGTTTTCTTCTTGTACAGAATATGGAGAGAGACAAGTTTTTTGGAGAGAGAGAGGAGTTATCATTTTCAGAGTGTAGATGGAAACACAATGAGAATAAAAAATAGATTATTTAAGGGTAATTTGGGTAATTCACCATAATAAGTGCCTTTTAAACTTAAGATATTAAAGCGGTGATATCATTACAACACATAAAAAAAAAGTAACATATCTCACCATTTCAACTTATTTACAATACGTTATCAGCAAGATTGTATGTAAGTAAAAGGGATCCCTTGATAGGTGATTTACTTGTATATTAATATTCTAGATCTATTTATAGTTCTGTATATAAGATGACTTATGCCGTCAACGGATCCTATTATATTTCTAGATTTATTGATTTTCCTTTCTTTAAATATTCACATTTACTTTTGTGCAACATATCAGGTGAGCTCAACCCCTGCATTTATTTATTTATGCTTTAAATATTCACATTACTTTTATGCAACATATCAGGTGAGCTCAGACTCTGCATTTATTTATTTATGTTGTTTCAATATTCGCATTTAATTATACGCAATATATATGATTGGCTATAGCTATGTTGATAGAGACTGGTTGCGGCTATATCGACAAAGACTAGCTGCCACTGTGTCGATAAAGACTGACTACGGCTGTGTCGACAGAACCCATTGTAGTTCTGGATTTAATTATTATACTCTTAAAATATTCGTATTTATTTATTATACGCAATATATAAGATTGGATACGACTGTGTCAATAAAGACTGGTTACGGTTGTGCCGACAGAACCTATTATAGTTCTGGATTTAATTATTATACTATTTAAATATTCATATTATTTAATTATACATGATATATGAGATCGATTAGGTCGACTAAATAGAACTTAAAGTTTCTGGATTTATGATGTTTAAGTTGGCACGGTTTTGTAAACCGATGAGAACCTAGAGATCTAGATCCAATGTTATGTCCATGAATGCCATACTTTATTATTTGGAACTTACGGTTTCAAATCCATTCAGAATCTTAAGTTTTCTGAATTTCATATATGAATTTGCAGTTCGTGTTCAAACCAGAAGTTTGAAAAATCAATATAATCCATGATTTTGTTTTATGTCATATATATATATACATATATATATATATATATATATATATATATGAAGTGATATGTTTACATATCATTCATTTGAGAAAAAGATCTATACATCTAGCAGGATGCTGTGAGTGTTGGATATAGCTCGTATAGTTACCAAACGGGATTCAACCAATGCAGAGACTTCCTGGAGACAAGGAATTAAGAGATCGTGTTTGAGGGAGGCTTGAAGATCAAAGAAGAATTGAAGAAAAGAATTCCAAAAGGAACCACGACGTGGACCCTGGTACAAACAATGCACATGGACCGTGACATAGGGAGCGGCACATTCCAGTGACATCACGCGTTGTTGACCGCGGCGGAGGCATAGGCACCAACCACGGTATTCTAAGTGGTGGACTTCAGTGTATTTACACGGTGTAGGACACGGGTGGCCAACTGCAACCCAGACCTAGGTAATGGTGGATTTTGCCCAAATCAGGAATGTTGCGTGAAAATATGAAAGAGTCTTATTCTAGAAGTTCTTGTGCTTATCGAAAAAGGAAAAAGAGTTTGTCGTCATAAGAATAGGAAAGTCCAGTACTTGAAGGAAAATGATTTCTCCTTAACAAAAAGACTTGTCATAAATAGGAAATAGTATTTATGTGGAACAACTAATTCTTGTATATATAGGAGTAGGATTTCCTTTGTCTTAAACTCCCTATAATTCATATAAATAGATCATAATAGCTAGGATATTGTGTGTGGAGCAAAATAGCAAAATATTAGAGAGATCTCTAAGGAGCATTGAGTGTTATTGGGTTTGGGGTATTTTTAGAGAGAGAATTTTGAGTGAAGTTGTAACAATTTTTCTCCTAGTGGATTGATCTCTTGGTCTCCAGACGGTCGTGGTTTTTTTCCTGATTTAGTGTTTTCACATAAAATCGTTGTGTTGTGGTTTGCATTTATTTTATCTTCCTTGACATTCCTTTTTTGCTATTATTTATTTGTGTTCTATTTGGCAACGTTTCCGCGTAGTGACGTTTGTTTGCTAACAATGAGTATCATAAAAAAGATTTAAGATCCTAACATATAATGAAACTGGAATAATATTTTATTTATTTCATTCACATCCAACAGAATGTTATAAGTATCATAAAAATGATTTAAGATCCTAACATATAATGAAATTGGAAATAATATTTTATTTATTTCATACACATCCAATAGGATGATGTGAGTATCATAAAAATGATTTAAGATCCTAACGTATAATGAAATTGGAAATAATATTTTATCCATTTTATACACATCCAATAGGATGTTGTGAGTATCATAAAAATGATTTAAGTTCCTAACGTATAATGAATTGGAAATAATATTTTTTCCATTTCATATACATCCAATAGGATGTTGTGTGTATCATAAAAAGAATTTAAGATCCTAAAGTATAATGAAATTGGAAATAATATTTTATCAATTTCATATACATCTAACATGATGTTGCAGTATTATTAGATGTTTATTAATAAGTTACCTGACATTAAAGGTAACAAAGTTTTGAAAGTTGTCATCTCATAAACCCACAGGTGATTGTTCCTAAAATAAAGAACGATTAGAGTAAAGGGCAACAAATAAATCATTAGATGCATATCATAAGCTTATAAACCTTTTTGAAAGGTATTGATATCGGGATCCCAATGTAAACAAAATTCGAGTTATGACTAAATCCATTGAAATGGAATGAATCTCAACAGAGATACAAGTATATTGAAATTGAGAAAAATTTTATACAATGGGTCTTTATACGGAAACCTAATAAGAAAATCGAGATCGTTAGATATGACGCAAGACTTGTAGTACAAGGTTTCTTACAGAAACTTGGTATTCACTAGTGATGAATACGATTAAGTTCCAATTTTTTGATAAATCTGGCTACCTTTGAAAGGTTTGAAATGTGTTTTCAGGTGTAGCAATCATTTATCGATATGATTCACTCAATATAAATATTTATAATCTCTAAAGGATTTAAAATGCTATAAACATCTAAATCGAGAACTTGTAATCTGTATTTGATGAACATACAAAAATCCTTATATGGATTAAAAACAATATAGACGGATGTGGTATAACTGTCTCAGTGAATAACTGATAAGATAAAGATATAATAATCATATTATATACTCATGTTTTTTCATAGACATATTTTTTTACCTTTATTGACACATCAATTTAATAACGCTTCATAAAACAAGTCTGTACTTATACCCCCTCCAATCATTTATGATGTTATTACATTTCATGAAATAAACATCAGTGTGCTTCATTTCAGCAATTTAAAAGATTGCTTCAAATGAACTTGTATCAGGGGAAGCATCCCATTACAGAATGCATATCAACTAAATTATATTAGTTATTCTGGGGCATGTGTGTATTGTACCATTTTTCCTTTCGATTAGGTTTTTATCCCATTGGGTTGTCCTAACAAGATTTTTAATGAGACTTTTCTATAAAATCATTTATCCATAAAGATCTTGCTAAAATATTACATTATCCAGTGGATCATCATATATATGTTGTCTTCATCAAGATGGTTATTGTAAATATTACTTTGATCTTGCTAATCATCGTATATTTGTTACCTTGATCTAGAAGATCATCATAAATATTACTTTGATTCGACAGATTAATGAATATCGTTGCTCTCGTTTTTATCTCACTGGGTTTTCCGTAACAAAGTATGAATGTGATCACAGTTTTGAATAAAACACTAACTTGGACATATTTGTATTGTACTCTTTTTCCCTTCGATCAGGTTTTGTCCTATTGAGTTTTCCTGACAAGGTTTTTAATGAGACAACCAGGGGGAGCAAAGTTCTGAATGGACATGTGTGCACTGTACTCTTTTCCCCTTCGATCAAGTTTTGTCCCACTGGATTTTTCTAACAAGGTTTTTTTTTTAAAAAGACAATTCTATTAATAAAGCTCCGGTCAGGAAACCGAAAACAAATAAAAAGCATAGAGGAACAACAAAAGGCACCAGCCAACACAGAGCAAACAGCTAAACAACACAGGAAAAGAAAACAGAGCAGGGCACCAAAAACCATAACGAAGCACCCCCAAGAGAACATCCAACACCTCAAGATCCGGAAGATCATCATATATATTGTTACCAAGGTTTTTGTCCTACTGGGTTTTTTCTAGAAAATTAAAATACAAGTGGTAGAAATCCAATAGGGAGTGTTGTGAATATGTGGATTTCAACTACTTACCCATTTGATAAGCCAATTCACACGTTTAGAAGATCAAATACTTTACTTAATGACTAGAGCTTCTAAGAGGGTGGTGAACTTTCCCTCTATATGTGGCTTTGCATTGTAAATGGAAGTAGTTTTTGATACACAAATATATATACATTGTTGTATTCTTTCTCTAATCTCTTTCGTCTCTCTCTCACATTATCTCATTATTCATTTCATCTGTCCTTCAATTATTTACAACAGACTTGAGTTTTTCTAATAATTAATTAGTGTGTTGTAATGTGTGTATTAATTAATGTTGTCTTGTTTTTGTGCTTGCAATTACCAAATCACTCTCAACCAGTTTCCCTTCTCTTTTTGACAATTGTCCTATATTGACTTTTCATAAATAAATTTTAGAGCCATTATTAATGAATTATTTTTACATGTTATTTAAAATTTAAACCATCTACATATTACCAAATTGCACTTTTTTTTACACCAAATTGTCGTTTCCAAATATGTGAGCAAGAATCTTTAAAGGTAAAATGGATTGAATAATATTTATTAAATTTATTTTATTTTATTTTAAAAAAAAAATTAGTAAATATATTATTAACAATATTAAAGTTATTAAAATACAATAAACATTGACATCTTTCATTTTTTAGTATATTTGAGTTTTGATATTGTTAATGAAATTTTAATTTTTTAAACTATATTTTTTAAATCGTGTAAAAATAATTACTTTGTAAAATATGATGGACTTATGATAATATAGACAAAAACAATAATTTTTCAAGTATATATTGTGTTTGTTATGATATTTTAGAAAATAAAAATGAGGTATATAAAATAATAGTATTAATAATATTTAAGAAATGGACTATGACAACTTGGTGTAAAAGGGGGAAATTTGGGAAGATATGATTGTTTGAATTGTTTATAACATGTAAAAACAATTCATCAATGATGACTCTAAAATTTATTTCAAAAAAAGTATATAATGGACAAGTGTCAAAAAGAGAAGAGAGTGGTTTGAGAGAGTGAGTTGAGAGAGTGATTCTAGCACTCCTCACCAAGTAATTATGAAGTTGGCTTTAGCTACTTCATAAAGTTTATGTGTATCGGTGTATGTTTCAGCCATTTAATTAGGGATGACAAAATAATCCACAGGTACGGGGCCCAGTGGGGACCAACACTTATGGGATAGGGTCCGTGGGGATGGGGTTCAATTTGGTGATGATATGACGGGGATAAAGATAGATAGTAAAACCCGTAATATGTATAGTTCCGTCCCGTTTTAAATATAAATTTTATTTTATTATTATATAGTTTTTATCTTTTAGTGTTATGTTTAAAAATTATTAAATTTGTTTGTTTAGAAGTGAGAAATATGTTTATTTTTAATGTTTATGAGATGATTTTCAATAATTTTCAATAATTTTTTGGAATTACTTTATATATGATATCATATCCATTAGGTTATATATTTATTATTTTAATAAATAATTTTGGTAAATGTGTTAAATGGGGTAAATGGGTGGGGATGGGTAAATCATACCCCACCCCTCCCCGCCCCGCTCCATATATATTGGGGTTTTATGTGGGTATAGGGTTTCAAAAACTAAATAGGACAGGGTGCGGGGAGGGTCACCCTGTCCCGAATCCATCTCATTGTCATCTCTACATTTAATTGAAAATTTTATTTATTTATTATTTGTGAGTATTAATTATCTCTTCATTCTTATCGACATGTGAGTATTTGTTTGAATTTTTCCTGTATTTGAGAGAGGGTTAAAAGAAATGAGTAATACTATTTTATTCAAATTTGGTATCCAAATCTAGTTTCCAAATGATATGGAAACATCGCAATCCATTTATTTAAATCATACAAATCTAATACAATTTAAATGAATGGATTACAATGATGCCACATCATTTTGACACCAAATTTGAACAAAGTAACATTATTGAAAACAAATTAATAATCTTAAAGTTTAATATAGAGGAAATTGCTTATTTGAAAATAGAAAAAAAAAATTAGAAATTCAAATCGGATTTAAGTACATTAACCGAATCAGAATATGCTTAAAATTGAAATTAAATTCTTGATATGGTAACACAGGATATCATGATATAGAGACACCACAGCAATTTTAATTTTTATTTAAATTTCCCGTAATTTTACACGTTGAAACAATTGGAATTTTACATGTTGAAATTTACAAAATATAATTTTACATTACATGCTGAAATATTAAAAAAAAATACCTGTTGAAATTTTACAAAAAGGAAATTAGTAAAAGCATAAGAGGGATATTTTTGCCAGCTCATGACTAAAATTGATAAAAAAAAATAAAGTTATTGGAGATGGATAAATTTAGAATCCCCGCTAATCTTAAGGTCAAAAGTAGCAATTTCATCATATTTCATAGGATATTTCAAATAAAATTAATTGATATTTAATCTAAAGGTAATACATGTATGCCAAATATCACTACAAGAAAATTAAGCTATATGGACGAAATTTATTGAAACGAATTTTATTCATCCCAATAGAACTTCTATTAGGACGCAATAACATATTCATCCCTAAAAGTTTAAAATCTAAAGAAATTTTTAGGAACGAAAAAATTCGTCCCAACAGAACGTCTATTGGGACGAAACAAATTTTTCATCCCTAAAGAGGACAAACCCGACGAGACTTATAGGGACAAAAAATATTTGTCCCGATAGAATGTGTATTGTGATGAAATAAATCATTCGTCCCAATAGAATGTCTATTGGGACGAAAATTATCCGTCCCTAAAAAGTTTAACAATTATTTTGGAAAGAAAAGGGAAAATTAAAATTAAAAGTTATTTTATTAAGATAAAAATAATATTTATTGCTGATAATGATTTATCGAGATTATATTTTTCATTTTGTCTTTATTTTTAAATATTTTTCTAAGAGACAAAGATCATAATTAAATTTGCTTCAATTTTTTATATTAATTACTATAGATTAATTCAAAAAAATTAAGAAAATTATATATTTATTTTTATAAATATAATAAACAAAAAACTAAAATTCAAAACTACTTTTTAGAAAAGTTGTTATACATTTGTCCTTCCCTTTGTAATAGGAATTTAAATATTACATTTGTCGATTAAATTGAAAAATGTAAAGAAAGTCTCTCTAAGCCGTATATGATTAACAATAGACCATTTCATCTGACAATATGTGATTTGAAAAAAAAAATAGTTAATTAAATACTACAATAAACGTTTTTTAACAAGAAAAGAAATTATTGGAATTAATCTACAATAAAAATGTAATAACATGCAGAGGTTATATATAAATTGTATGTTTTAATTAATATATTCGAAGTAGTAGCAAGGTGGATAAGCTTTACTTTAGTTTCAGTTTAGCGGTTCGATGCTGGTGGATGAAACATTAAATAAGGTTCGATTGTGATGGAAGGTTGTGATGATAGTGAGATGTGGGTGAGTCGGTAGTGGGATGGTAGGGTTCCAAACAATGTGGGCAAATTTACTCATATATCGCAAATATTGGTAGAAATCTCTATTAAAGTGGGAGTTTCATTCCTGATTCATTCTTGTAACCATTAAACTAATAGTGTAATAAATTATTATCTAAGAAATACTTTTAATAGCCATTTGTATATCATACAAACTAATTATAAAGATTACTGGAATCAATTTTAATTATCCAGTAACAATTTTTTAAAATTTGTTCAATACAATTTTAATTTTAATAAAAACAAATAATAACATTTTGCATTATATATAAATAGTTTTGCATTATTTATAAAAGTTGAAGTTGTGTAGTGTAACGGTTTGAACTCTACACAATTGAATGTAAAAATATGAAAATTAATTATCCCAATAGAAATTAAAATTTTATAATATGTCTATCATTTTTTTTCTTGAAATATAATTACTGTCGAGACCTGATGAAATTAATTAGACTCTACAAAGAGCGGCTAGCATTTGGTGAGACTCGAACCCCTGACCACTAGGTGTGGAAGGGATGTGCACAACCATCATTGAAATAAAAATTTTGAATAGTGAAATAAAATTTAAATTTATCAAACAATTGCATTTTAATCTGGACAGGGCATGCTAGTGTGTGGTAACGTGTATGGTTATAATGTGTGTGTGATGATGTGTCACGAGATCAAGGTGTTAATTTTTTTTATCTCTTCCTCTAGAGGGACGAAATAATTTCGTCTCAACAAATATAAATTTCGTCACTATAGATGTACTGCAGGGACGAAATTTATATTTCGTCCCAAATGATGAATTTTTTAATATATTTTTGTTTCGTCCCAATAGGTACTCTTTAGGGACGAATTTTGATTTTCGTCCCAAAGAGGCTATTGCGACCCACCTGAGGCGACAAAATTTGGAACGAATAAATTCATCCCAATAGATCTATAGGGACGATTTTTGAGCTATGGGATGAAAAAAAATCATCCCAACAACCCTTTTTTTGTAGTGTATATATATATATATATATATATATATATATGTATACATATGTATATATATGTATACATATGTATATATATATATATTTATATATATGGCCTATTCTTGAGTACCACTTGTCACGGGGTGAGAATTTCATCTAGGCACACCCGTGCGGCACTTAGGCAACTTCTGTGGGAACATTGCTAAGTAAGCCTTGTAAGAGGGACACTCGGGCAAGTTCTTGGACGAACGTTGCCGAGTGTGAAGATGCGGAAGCGATTTAGAGTGAGGAGAGTCGGGAGAGGGTCGAAATGGGGAGCGCAGAGGCAGAGGATCGGTGGACTTGCGAAGGAAGACCACGATGCTCTGGATCGCTAGAATGCTCACAAGTCATTCTAATCTCAACTATTGATTGCTTTTAGACAAACATCCAATGGTCATGACTTATTCTCTTAATGAATGCATAGGAATCCTAAAATGACCTACTAAGCAAGTCACTTTTCACTCACTAAATTACTTGGCTGTTTGTTATCGACTTCTCTCAATGGTTACCGTTTGTTCTTCTTTTCTTGGTATAAGATGTTCTTCTTTTCTCTTCCAGCCATAAACATCTAATCTCTTACTGTTTTTCTTCTCTTCTTCTTCTATATTTCTCTTCTAGCCTTAAATTTTCACTCATCTCTATAATTACCGTTGTTCTTCATGTCTTGGTATAGGTTGTTGATCTTTTTTTTGCTTTCAACCATAAACATCTAATCTCTTACCGTTTTTCTTCTCTTCTTCCTCTATATTTCTCTTCCAGCCTTAAAGTTGTTCAGTTCTTCATATATCCAGAATCCATAAAAATCTTTGTTGCTTCACTTCTTCAGTTCTTCCATAAAGTTCTTCGTTGCTTCATCAGGTGTGTCTTCAAATTTTGTTTTTAATTAGGGTCTACATTATTGGTGATTAGTCGCATCAAATGGTGTTTTAATGTCTATTGTATTCGCCATTCTATAGTTTTTAGGTCGTGTAAATGGAAAATAACATCACATTACTTTGATACCTATTGTTGTGATTACTATACTTTAATGGAAAATACATGGAAAAAATGATCATTAGATACAAATATATTCGAAACTATTATAATTATCGAGTCGGACATATAATCATATGATCAATCTTACTTTACTGTGATTACTGTTATTATAAGCTAATTGTTGCGTACGTATTGTAATTTTTGGTTTACATATTGTGATAATCATATGTTAGTCATTTTTTTATTTGTTTTTATCTGTGTAGTAATGGAACCACATGAAGGTGAAAGTTTGGTTGATACCAATGATGAATTGAATAAATTTGAAGTTTCCCCAGGTATGGACTATTCTGTTGTTGATTATGTGCCTTATTCGTCTTTGGTTGGAACATTAAAAGAAATTTGTGGTTTGAGTTACAAAGATGTCATTGAAAAAAAAATGATTTGGTTGAAGACGCAGGTACATTTTATCATGGTTATTCTAGGGCAGTTGGATTGTTCAACAAAATCCATGACAATGAAGGTATAATAACCAGTAGAGTATGAGTCTGTGAGAAGGAAGGTTTTCCAGATAAGAAGTACATATGAAATACAAATTCGAAACACATGCCATGGCTGCAGACAGTAGTGGGTTACAAAACTCGTTTCTCCGTTGGCTTAGACCGTGATACTAATAAGTACATTCTAAGGGCATTCGAGAAAAATCATTGCCACAAACTAGGAACGTTTCTTGAGGTTGTTTGAGTACGATCTCACGGAAACATTGATGCTAAAGACTTATCCCAAATTGATGCCATAGGAAATTGTCGCATAAGACCTTGTTTGACATATGAATACATGGTTAACCAGAAAAGAGGTTACTCTAAAATTAGATTCACACTGAAAGACATGTACAACTGATTGATGAGAAGAGACAGGATAAGCTTTTGAAAGCGGTTCACATGTTGCACTTATGTACTTGCAGTCAATGGCGAATTCTAAAACCAATTTGTATTGCAGGTTTAGCACATATGAGAAAGATAGGCTAGCTAATATATTTTGGAGGGACTCACATTCCCTATTCGAATACAAGTGCTTCAGAGATGTTTTTGTTTTTTATAGCACTTACAAGACAAATGCTTATGCCAAGCCTTTGGTCCTATTTGTCGGTGTAAACAACCAGCGTGAGACTTGTGTATTTAGAGTTGCACTGTTGTCGGATGAGACTATGTAGTCGTACATATGGGTCCTTAATACTCTGATGGATTCCATAGGCCATAAAAATCCCAATTTTATAATGACCGATGGAGACAAAGCAATGCAACAAGCCATTCACGAGATATTTCCCAACTCACGGCATAGGATATATGGATGGCACGTATCCAAGAATGCATCCACTCACCTTCACAAAAAGGAGAACAAATCACCATTTCGATACTTTTTGTATAAGTAAATATCAGAGGACGAATTCGAGGAACTTTGGAAAGAGATGTTGGAGCAGCATGGTCTAGAAGAAAACGATTGGATAAGTAAGATGTATGAGAAGAAGCCTAGGTGGGCGAAAGCATATTTTAAGGGCCATTTTTTTGTAGGCATGCGCACAACTTAACGATGCGAGGGTATGAACAATTATCTGAAGGACTATGTTTGCAGCCGTGACAAATTGTTTGAATTTATCCCTCAAATTGATAGGGCCTTTATGCAAATAAGAAACAATTTCTTTGGTGACAAATACGTAACTAAGTGTAAGAGTCCAGTCATTTTAAGCCACATGAAGCCATTGGAGGAGCATGCATCTTCTGTATACACTTGCCAAATTTGTCTTAACATTGCTGAACAGATTATGAATGAATCAAAATATACGCACATTGCACTAGAGGAGGACAGCTGTCACATATACCATCTATCTAGATATCAATTTCCTGATAAGAAAATGAAAGTTGTTTACCATTTGGACAGGGTTGGCTTTCAGGAAGTCGATAAGAGATGGTGTTTGGGATTTAGAAAAACATAATCAACATTTAATTTCGTGTGATTGCAATTTGTTCGAAGGTAAAGGAATTCTTTGTTGTCATATGTTTTATGTTATGAAAGTAGAGCACCTTAGAAAGATTCATGAGTCCATGATATTTAAGAGGTGGATGAAGTCAGTCGCACATGATATTCTTATGAAGCTTCAACCAGATGATGAGTTTTCGAAAGGAATCGATATTTCCTGGTTTGCTTCATTGAGTGCAGAGTGCAACTATCTCTGTCACAATGAGAGCCAAACTGAAGAAGGATTCAATTTGCTAAAAAAGGAACTCCTTGTTTTCCAAAATACTTTGCAAGGGTTGAACGACGAAATTAGAAATAAGGCCACAAAAATCAGAATGATTCTGGTCCACAGAGCCATAATATAAAAGATCCAAAAGTTGTAAAAACAAAAGAGAGGCCGAGTAGGCCAACTGCACCTAGCACATCGGTAGGAAAACCTCAGAAACATAGAAGACCAAATCAGTACCGTATTTACCACATTCCCAGGCATGACTCGCGCAACTGTAAACTAAAGGACTCTGACAAGTAGTCACTTTCATTAATGACTACTTGAATTTAGTCATTGTGTTGTTTTATATACTTATAAAGGGCATTTTTTTTTGGAATTGTTGAACCGCCTAAAAAAATATTATTTCAATTTATTGGTGGAGTTTGAATTGGGCCACCAACTTCATTAGTGTAGATGCAATTGAGTATATTCATTGTGTTGTTTTTTGTACTTATAATAGGTTGTTTTGGAATTTTTTGGACTGTCTAAAATATTACTTCCATTGACCTGTGGAGTTTGAATTGGGCAACATCACTACAACACATTGATACAAGCAAAATTGACTTAGTCCACTGCAAGCCACAAGTAGTTTGTGAAAAGCTTAGTCCACTACAAGCAAAAGGCCAAGCTAAGTTGGACCAACATAAAACTGACAAAAACTAAATTGACTTGTTCCTTGTATACAATATTATCAGACATTGAAAAATGATTTGTATTACTCAAAATAAGGAAATTTCAAATTTTCTCAAAATAAAAAGATAGAAATAACGAGGGATAACTATAGGATCCCTAATTTTTATATAAAATTTGGCAGACTTAATATCAATCCAATAGTGTCAACTTTTTTAGAAATAAAATGCGGTTATAGATAATAGTTTGTGATTGTTTATAGAAATTTATAATGATATAATATGTATAGAAACTGAACATTTTGCAGTAAGGTTTGTCATGCTTTTAATTTCAATTTGATCAAGTATATTGTCGTTGAGGCATGAAGCCATTGACTGTGTTTCCATCAAACATAAACGCTAATATTAAATTGAAATGGTCACAAATTAATAAGCAAGCATGTTTTGTAATGTGGAATAAAGCATTACTGTAACCGAACAACAAACTTAATCAAATTATATAGTTTATACCATTTGCAATGAAAACTCATTAACCTGCAAAGAGTTGTGATATGGTCACAAATTAATAAGTTAGCATATTTTCTTGTTAACAGAACAACAAACATTACAGTTATTCTAGCCGATATTAAGAAGTTCAAAAATCGATGACTAATCACGTCGAGAATATCAACCGTCAAATATTGATGCTTGTGATTGGGTTGTTCAATGCACGTTGTTGGGATGACAATAAGTACTTCTTCGATTGCTATAAAAATAAATATTAAATTAATGAATAGATTGGTAGTTGCTATTAATAATATATAAAGAGTGTTAAATTATAAGTTATCTCTGAAAATATAGAAAAATGACTTACAACGGTTCCATCAGCCATGAGATTGATGATTTGTTATTGAAAAGGAAATGAATTGTTGAGGATGCACTAGCTAAAGAGCGCATATGTTGCATGAGGCTGGAAGTGGATTGGAGGGATGAGAACAAGAAGGTTGTAGATGTCGATATCAGCATCATGAAGCTGAAGATAGAGGTGGAAGCTAAAATCAATGAAGTCAATAGGTTAATGGAGGAATGTGATATTCTACTACTACTTATTGAACGACGTTTTGGTTTAGTAGTGTAATCTTGGATTTTTTTCTATAATCTTTGTTTTATTGTTATTTATTTTAATGTTGTTTTTTATCTTATCTTTTGTTTAGAACAGTTGAGTGTTTGAAAATATCTTTTGCATGTTTTGTATTTTGTATTAACGTATGTTATGATATGTTTGAAATTAGCACAGTTAAGTCTCTCAGGTCGTTGGTGTTGTTTTTGTTGTGTTTGCTCTGGTTTTTGGCAGCTGGTGGTCTCCTGCGAGTTCGCAGTAGATGTATCATAAATAAAATACGACTACTTAATTACATAAAAACAATCATACAAATCTTCAATTGGGGACACATGCATGACCCTTAATATTGGGCATTGCTACTATAACTTGAATACTTACAAGTGTGGTCAATAATCTTTTCATATCCTAGTTTTTGGTTTGTTTGTGTTTGTTTTGGTCTCTTGCCTGGGTTGTGCCTTTGTGTTGTTCGCTTTTTTGCTATGCCTATGTGACTTTGTGTTGTTTGTTTTGCTAGGTTCTGTTTTGCCTCTTGAAATAAATTTACAGTTAAAAAAAAAGCTCGTAGTGCATGGACACTTCTTAGTTAAGTCTTCAAATCCATTAAACCAAAGATCTATAACACTTGTAATTCTTCAAACCAATAACCCATAAATTGAGATGGGTCTAAAAACGTAAAGAGTTTATTGGGATAGGACCTTTTGTTATGTTATGACGTTTTGTTATGTTGCTAAAATCGTTGGTGCAATGCATGCACAATAATTCATAAATTGAGTTGGGTCCAAAAAGTTTGCTTGTTGAATATGGTAAAAATATATATAAAAAAAAATATGCACATCTCCACTGTAACTATTTAAAGTCAAATTTGCATTCATTTTCTATCCAACCTCCATATCTAAAAAAATAAAACGTTAATGCATAATGTATGGTCAGCTTGCTTATAATATCCACGGTAAGTTATGTAAGAGAGACACCCTTTGATTGAAAATTTAAAAGCTAGCATTTTACCTAGCAACCATACATTCACGATCGCGATCATCCGCTGGGACGTCGAGATATCCAACCAAATTGAAAATCTTATAATTTACAGCCATATTTTCTTTTATCCCTTTTGCCTTGTGATTACGTCTCAAGCCTTTTGGCTAGCCTGCAAGAAAAGCTGAGGTTTATGGTGGGACCGCAAAGAAGCTTGCTTGTTCTGGTAATGAAGTTGCTTTTAGATTTGGGAGTAGTCAGTTTATGTGATGCTTTGTAAGATCCAGAGCAAGTTTGAACCTATGATACTCAAAGTTGTACTGCACCATATTCAAAAAGTTAGAGTTGAACATTTACAAGACAGAACCAGAAAAAAAATAAAACGGTAGACAATTCACATACATTAGTCTCATTGAACCAGCTCTCTTAACCCATCATACAATTGGCTATCAAAAATAGACCATAATCAAAATCATTAGGTTGTATTGAACATTGAGTGAAGGCATTGACTGTAAAGGATTTGAAGTTCATCTTTGAATTGCAACAATCCTAAAAGTACCGATCTGGAAATGCAAGCTGCATATCACATCATTTTTATTTAAAAATAAATAAATTCTTGCTTAAATGAATAGGTATTTAAGGGTACTAACAACTTTTTTTGTCAACTTCAATCTTTGTATGATTTCTTCATCCACGGGTAAGTTTATCCCATCCTTTAGCTATTTTGCCTGAACATTTTTCACTAATAAGAACTAGTGTTGATTGTTTTCGTTCATGGGAATAAAAATCTTGTCACAAAAATGCTCATATCTCTCATAAAATCTAAGATTGCTAACGCTTTTCACCGACATCAATTCATTCAACCAAGTAGTGTCTTCCGTTGTTGTATAAACCTGCTCATGAATGGGCTGTAAGAACCTTAACATATATATGTTGCAATGCAATTCAATGGGGCAATAAAGTCCACATGTATGTTCAAACAAATAATTTAAAAAATGAAGTAAGGTTTAATAGGATAACCGGAAAATATGTCGATAGATACCACACATTTTTTGAGGTGTCACGGGATAGATTGTACAAGTCGATGTTAATGAGTTGCACAGTTGATAAATTATAAACAGTTGATTACATTGGATTTCTAGGGATAAATATGTAAGAAAAAATTAATGTAGTGTGACTCACTGTATCATTGAACCATTTTTCGATCAAAAGATGTTCCCGAACATCTTTCTAACATAGGCACAAATACTTATTCTCAATGATCAGTTCATTGAATGAAAACACTTGATTGAAATCAACCAATATTTTATACGATTATTGACAACATATGATGACTACACATTACTGTAAAAGGGAATAAATATAAAACACTGACTCAGTAATTTATTAAAGACAAACATGAAGAACAATCAAAAACAGTGAAGTGAAATCGGTTGACCTCTTTGTTAGGTGACCGAACAAAACGTTCAACAAATGAAAGTCATCATCCTAAAATGATTAGAGAGGGTTGTTTGAAGGAAATAATAATCGCCTCCTCGTTCTTCTAGAATCTGGTTTCAAATGGATTTCAACCTTAGATTTACTGACTGAAACTTTTTTCGTTTCAGTAGTGCATTGCAGCTGTGTCTTTTGTCTAGTTAAGTATGGGCTATGTGAAAAAGACTCTGTACTCGAGCTGACGACAACCGTCTCCTAAATGGGTTAGGCAAAGAATCAAAGATTTCATTATTGATATATTCCAAAAAGACGTTACCAAATCGAAAGAGTACATTATACAATTGTGTGTGTGTATGTGTGTGAGAGGGGGAGGAAGGTTGGTGAAATAAAAGACAAGGAGAATTAAATTGAAAACAACAAATCATACTCTCTCATGGGAAGCAATATGGTCAGCTTCATTGGATTGTTTTGTAATCAATTTCAACATGTCAACCTTAAACCTCTCTAACATGGGTGGGACTGTTTTTTCCACCAAATCTTGTATTTCTATAAGTTTTTGGACGGATGAAAGATGTTCGACTGACGGTTCAATAGAAGCAACTTTTACTTTAAGATTTTCTACTTCGTGTTCAACACCCTGGTGCTTTACAGCTTAGTATGACTCGTCCACCTTTACTGTGGAGTTGTAAAAAAAGTTATCTTTGTCTACCAACTTATGAAGTGCTAGAACCTTGTTTTCGCTCAAAGCAACCAAAAGTACTTGGACCCGGTTTACATACACTTGTTTTTGTGAAATACATCCCCAAAAAAAAAACTGAAGAAACAGAAAGCAACTTTGAAAATTTCTTGAAACTCCATCCTTGAACTTTCTAACACCATCCATTAGATACAAAAAAACAATACGTTGCCCACTTCGTATGCCTTATTAGTCTAGGATCTTTTAGTTGTGTGAGCAATGCTTCATCAATTTTTGATGATTCCAAATGGCATAACAATGTGGAAATCGTAAACAAAATGAAGGAAATCTAGAAAACATCATCCGCACATTTCATATTCATTAGTTTCTTCATCAAGCATGACAGAGTAATCGCGTTCTTACTTTTTTTAAGCAGAAGATTCTTTATCCTAATACATGTTACGTCAAACTCACTCATGTCACACTCGACATCCTCAGTGTCGTTAGGCAACCCTATCACTTTTTCAAAGTTGAACTTCCTCACCGGAATCGACTTTCCAAGTAGCACAATTTCCTTTGTCTCCGGTGTAATGAATTTAGCAACATCTTGCATAAAGGGTGGTGGAATCCAAGGCAGTTAATGTTCAACAGCACCCAAAATCCCATATCTTCAATGCATTCTCTCTGTTTTGTAGTTAAACCTTTTACAATTTTACAAACCTTTTCCGGGTTGCACATAGTATGCAGTTCAATTTCGGTATCTTCAATGGAGGACATTGTTATATGGGTTCAAAAGTGTGAAGCTTTTTTTATTTTGAGTGGGGATAAAGAGATGAATAGATGGAGAGATGAACAGTTGAACAAATGAGAAAATTAAATATATGAAGAGATGAAGAGACGAATTATATGATTAATTAGCAGTCATGCATGGGTGGACGACTATTTATTTTATTAAGATTAGTCAATTAGGTGAGAAACTTAGGTGAGAAACCTACTGATATCTCTATTGTTATTCTATGCATTTTTTGGAGGCTATTAATCATAACATACACATTACTCTATGCAAAATCTGTTGACAAATATAAGATATAATGAACAATATTTAGTGGTGATTTGATTTCTAATTTCGAATATTTTTGAAAACTGTGGATCTTGACAGTATTTATGTATCATAAAGACGAATGTGGTGTGTACGTATGACCGTAAATATATATGTAATTACTATAACCAGAACGTGATCACTTTTTTATTATAACTGATAAGCGAACCGTTCAGCGTAAAAATTTTAAAAAATAAAATGAAACTAATGTATGTTTGATCGAATATACAGTATTGTGACCACATTGATTTGTAACCGTATTGTGATCGCATATAAATAATAGTGATCGATTATAAATAATTGTGTTCACTTCGATTTGTAACCTTACTGTTTATTTTAAACAGACCAAATCATAACATAACTTTTGAATTGTGAACAGTAAAGAGTGTGTACATATGAAAATAATAAGATAATGTGATCACTCTATTCATTAAGCGTATTAAAGTTTATTAGCCAATCCAAATATTGTTTACCGGTTTGATAGAATAAGCATAAGATTCTTAAATATATTAGGCATGGATGCGAGGTCCATAATAAATTCATCATGCATGCATGAGAGGTTCAACCAATAAGACTGCGTTTTAATTTTGATATTCTAAACAACATTCATTGTTTTTTTAAATTTGAAATCTAATGAATGTGTTTCAACTTTGTTTAAAAAAAGAGATTTATTGCTTTGAGAAACAGAAAAATGTATCATTAATTTGAATTAGAGAGATCAAATGGTGACCGGCTGTATGGGTTTAAAGGTGGACAACAGGTTAAATTGTCATGTGCCAAACATGTGCTATGATTTTTTTTTTTTAAATGTATGTTGACATGTTGCATTGAAGGCCAGCCTTACACACACACACACACACACACACACACACATATATATATATATATATATATACACGGAAATTATCACATAAATGCACACTGATGGAATTATATAAGGACATTGAATGTGAGCTACTCATTTTACATACTTTGACTTTACATATATCGATGTAGGAAAATTTAATAGTAATTTTAGATTTTCGTATTTATTGGGTTTGGGCATATGTTAGACTTTATATTGGGCTTTATATTGGGGGAGATGGTTATATATATCACTCCATAGCTATTGTAAAAGTTAGTTGACTGATGTAGGAAGATTTATATTAGGCTTTATATTGGGGGTTTGTGAGATTGTTATATATATCATTCTATAGCTATTGTATAAGTTAATTGAATATTTTTATATCAGAGTATGTTTTCTGGGTTTATTACAAGAGCCATGGATTGGCTTGAATCAGTCAACTTCTGTTGCATCAAGTGGTATTAGAGGCACAATTGTGTTCCAATGGTGGTCACCGGCAACAGAAGAAGTTGAACACCCGTTTATGAAGATCAAGGATGCTATCGGACAAGCAGTGGTAATCGCGAAAGGCGCTTTGGGAGGGGTTGTGTCCGGACCTCGGTGACAGTTGATGGTGGCCAGAGCTTTCCCCTAACACCGTTGTTTAGCGGCCCAAGCGATGGAGAATGCAGATCTCGAAGGTGGAGTGCCCACTAACAGTCCCGTTCACCACCATCTCTTCATAGGTATCACCCTCACCCACCTCCATCTTCATCTACTTCACCGTACAACTACCATCATCTCTGCTGAAAGTTCCCTAAAAAACATGTGTGTCTAAACCTAGAGGGGGGGTGAATAGGTTTTAATCAAGTCAATTACCAATTTTTCTTTATTAGTCAATATTCAAAATTCACCCAATAAAATAAATATACAACATCAAGTGTATGGTGCAGAAATATAAATAACACAAGATGTATACGTGGAAACTCTCAAAATGGGAAAAACCACATTCTGTTAAGTGCGCCACACTCGGTCACAGAAATCCACTATATGAATAAAAGGTTACACCCTCAAGTGATTCTCTGACTCTCACTCTCGACAACCTCAGGTTATGGACACCGCCACTCACCACTCTTGGTTCAGTCCCTAGTGATATCCCCTGATACACTACTCTTGGCTTGAACGCCTCCTACTCTACCCCTTTTGGGCCTTTTATAGTGGCACCCTACCAATTGCTTGTCAACCCACCCTTGGTTGCAAGACTTCCTTTGCTTGTGCAACTTCACACCAAAGCCACAAGACTTGACTCAAAGAAGAGTTCAACAACCTATGTGAATATGATGAAATATTCAAACATGCAAATAATGCTAGGGAAAACACCAAATGCTTATCTAGGAATTTAAGAATGTCACTAAGTACAATTCCTAGATATCAATGTCTAAATGAAGACTTAACTAGATATAGATATGCAACATTATATCCTAGTTATCAAACAAGGTCATTTCAACATATGTTGTCATTAAGCATGGCATGGCCATTAATGCAATCATCAAAATGCAATTAATATGACCTAATCAATAATGTCTAAATGCAATGCATAGAGACTTAGCAAGAAGGGCAAATATGTCTTAAATTCAAGCTATCAACAAACAAACCAAATCATGTTATCAAGACTCTTAAATATATGCAATAACTAGTGTCTAGGTATTTAATCGTGCAATAAACACCTAATCTAGAGTAAGAAGAACAATAAAAGATATTCAATGAAGTTCTTACTTACCTAGTCATGAAACCAAGAACACCCATGCTCATATGATGAAGAATGATGCAAGATCGAGATGGGTTTTGTGTTTGGAGAGTTAATCAAGATTTAATGAAGCTTTCTCTCTCAAGAAACTCTCTCTCTCACACTCTAGGTTCGTTTTTTAGAGTCATTCTAGTGAAGAAGATGAGTTAAGGATGTATTTATAATGCCCAAGTGAAATGACATCGTTTTGGATGAAGAAAACAAAGTTTTGTCACGACCGATGTGCATGCCGCTGCCTAGGCAAGTGTCCAGACCGCGGTCTTGTGCAGCATGGCACAGATGGACATTACCGCTGCCTAGGTTGCTGGATAGGCATGGCACCGAAAGCGGTCTAGACCACGGTACACGCCAGACAGCACAACAGTTCTAGCTTCGAGCCACCCAAAACATGACCAAACGACATCCAAACCGTTCGTATAATATACCGTTGGAAAGGTATGGAAGTCTAATTTCTACTACAATTTACAAAACATGATTTGGATGTCTGTAAAAATAGTTATGGTCATTTTAGTGACCAAAGGTCAGAAACAGACAACAACAGAGATACCTTATTTTTGTGGTCACTTTGGAGATTTCAAAACCAATTCAAACGGTCATGAAATATTACAAATAATATACCGTTGGAAGGTATGGGTGTCTAGTTTGTACAGAAATTTTCAAAACTCATTTTGAATCATTGTATAAAAAGATATGATCACAAGACCATATAAATGTCAGTTTTGAAAAACATTTAAATCATTCAAATACACTCTTTTGAAACTAGACACCTTACTCCATATAACCAAACCAAGAGAAGATTGAGACCTCCTCATATGGTCACTCAACGCGCTAAAACAAGCACACCATCGTGCAAGCGCGAACACAACACAATACCACACTTAAATCTATAAATGAAGTACACGTGTGATTGTGAAGAGATACACACATATAAACATTATCAACATAAATGCAAGATCAACAAAGCATGCATGAGGTGTGTGCGTGCACCTAAACTCTTCAAGAGGCAAAGTAAAGTGAATATAAATTTTGCTCTTGAAGTCATGGAGATGCTTGGAAGCTTGCCAATGAGATCCTAAGCTACCCATTACACAATCATCCCCAATGTGATGTAGTTTGTCATGAAATAAGTCAATCATAAAATTGAGGTCCTTACATCTACAACCAACATCACAACCATAACCAGATCCTTCACCCAACACCATAGATCCACCATTATCAAAAACCTCATCACCATGACCAACACTCAAATCCAATCTCCGATTCACCCTATAATTACACCACCAACCACCAACCACATACCCATCAGCCCATTGAATTTATTTATCTACGTCTATCAAATACCTAAAAATATCTCAAACCCATCAACCAATTCGCACTTACATTCACACAATCCATATCAATCCCATGAAAGCCAAATCGATTCATCTAAAACTCACCATACACAGTCCCGATTCACGTCTCAAAATCGCCAAACGTATTCTCGATTCACATCCCATTACCACCATACATAGTCCCGATTCGCCAGCATCCGTGAAAACCAAATTGGAACCACCAAGACCCATCCGACCCATTCTCGTTTCAGCCATACAACCCACTCACCAACTCATTTTCCAATTCATGAATCTCCATTCTACAGAAACACCTTTACCCAAATCGATGAAATCCTCTCACCCAATCAATTCTCTACTTGTGAAACCCGATTTCATGACACCTGCAAGAAACTTCAGATTTCACATAGATGAGATTTGTTGAATTTGGATCTCCAATCAAGCAATGAAGATTGTAAGCGTCCAAAGAAGATTGCAAATCTGTTGCACTCCACACTCAAGTGCAACATCTCTCCTTCGACGTATGATGAAGCTTCTTACGCTGATTTTCAATCACAAGGTAATCCAATTTCAATGTCCGAATTCTCAGATAATACCAATTTTAGTCATATTCCACAAATGGGTCCCATCAAAATATGGCAAGGCCCAATTCTAATTCCAAGACCAAGCCTACTTTGCCTAAAGGTAGACCCACAACCCTCATTGATATGGAGGTTTTATTGAAAACTAACCCTTTTAGGAGCCTCAAGTTAATAATTAATTTTTAAAAAAAACTTGTAAAACTAACTTTTTTTTGTGTGTAAATACTATTATACTCTTACTTACTCTTTTTATTCATTTCACTTATCCTACCCATTCTATACCTTATATCCCTTCCTCTTATTTCCACCTCTCTTCACCACAACACCTCATCTTCATTTCTCTCCCATTATTCTCACCGAAATTTTTGTTTCTCTTCCTTAGTTTTGTATTTTATTTATTATTTACATTCTCCACCATTGAGGAACTCCAAAATATTCATCCACCACAAGGGTTCTTTATATTCAAGCTTTGAGGTGAGTTTTGTTTTGAATTTTTTGACATAAATCTCGGATTTGTGTAATTTTTTTTTTGTGTTTGTGTAATTTTTATTGTGGAAATAGTTTATATTTATATAATAAAGCATGGGTCTTATGTGTATTTGATGTATTTGTGATCAATTTATAGTTTAAACATAAATCTAAAGTTTTTTTTAAAAAAAAAAACTCTTATTCAATTTCCTTTATGCATTAAGGTTGCTAATTTTTGTTAAAATAGCTTTCATCAAGATAATAGAGCATGAGTCTTGGTTGAATTTGATGTTGGTGTGATCAATTTTAATTTTATTCATAAATTTAAAGATTTTTTATTGCTTGAATAATTTTTTTAGTTTAATTTGTGCACTATGGTTGCTTATTTTTATCAAAATGGTTGATATTAATGTAATAGAGCATGGGTGTTGTGTGAATTTGATGTTGGTGTGGTTAATTTTCCATTATTAGATTGAATCCTTACAATTGGTAGCATTTTTTGAAAAAAAATGTCCAGCCTAGTTTTTCCAACGCAGTTGGGAATTTTCAACGTAGTTAGGAATTCCTAACACAGTTAGACAATTCCTAACTGCGTTGGGAATTCTCAATTGCTTTAGGAATTCTCAACCGTGTTAGGAATTCTCAACTGTGTTAGGAATTCCCAACTGCGTTAGGTATTCCTGACTGTGTTTGGAATTCCCAACTCAGTTTGGATTTTCTAACTGCGTTGGGAATTCCTAACTGTGTTGGAAATTTCCAACACAGTTAGGAATTCTAGTGGTATCAAGATTTTAACTTAGTTTGTATTTAGAATGTTTTATAAATTCACGATACCATGAGTATAGAATATTTGTTTAGGAATTTAATCATGAATTTCTTATTCATTTGAAAGGTTTCATGGATAAAGTTCGATTCGTTGTTTTATACAATGGGGAATGGAGTGAAAGTGGTGGGAAGTTCAAGTATCAATCTGGAAAGTCAAGACTAATTTCAGTTTCAAGGGAAACCTCGTATGAATCGTTAGAAGACATCATATCTGGTTTTGTTAATGTCAATCCTAACGAGTTCTCCATCAAAATGAAGTATTTGTTTAACTCGCTGGAGGTTTTAGCACCGTTTGAAGTTGTGAATGATGATGATGTGCAAATGTTCTTGTGTGAAAATTCCGTTGTGAAAACGCGAACCTCATTATGTGTCACAACGGAATGAAAAACAGGAATAATGCCAAACACACAAGGTCATGACAATGAACGTGTAGACGAAGACATTCCAATGTTTTAGAAGCAGATAATCCGAATGGAGTTGGTGTTGATAATATACATGAAAGAGTATTCGAAAGAGTATTCAGTCCAAATGAATTTGAGAATGCTGATGTATTTTCAATTGGGGCAGACAATGAAGATGAAATTGAAGGTAGTCAGCCATCAAAAATGAAGTCTGAGGGTGTTGGGACAAAATCATCAAAAATACATGGAAGTTACACATCGTTGGAGAGTGTAGTCAACAATGTTAATGAAGCTAGAGTTGGTGATTTTTTTCTTAGTAAGGAAGAGTTGCATATGAAGATTAGTTTGTTGTCAATTGCTAATCATTTTCAGTTCAAAGTGAACAAGTCCACCCAAGCTTTGTTGGTTTTGACATGCAGGGTCAAAGATTGCAAATGGCGTGTTCGTGCAACAAAGCTTAACTGTTGTGACTCATTTCGTGTTCAGAAATACCAACCCGAGCACACATGCTCTCTTGACGCCCTCCACTTTGATCATCGACAAGCAAGTAGAAAACTTATTGGATATTGTATAAAATCAAAGTTTGAGGGACCTTCACAGTCGTACAGACCGAATGAAATAATTGAAGATCTAAAAAAGTAGTGTGGAATGACTTGTAGTTATAACAAAGCATAGAGGGCTAGAGAGGTTGCATTGGGTTTAGCTAGGGGTTCACCGAGGACTTATTTAGCATTCTTCCTTTATATTGTCACATGCTTGAAAGGAAAAATCCAGAGACAATCACATTCATTGAAACTGACTCAATCAATCGGTTCAAGTATTTTTTTTCATGGCATTAAGACCTTCCATTGAAGGTTTTAAATCGTGTATTCATCCGGTGGTAGCTGTTGATGGAACTTTCTTGAAATGCAAGCATCAGGGTACGTTATTTATTTCAACCAGTTTGGATGAAAATAACCAAGTCTACCCATTGGTCTTTGGAATTGGTGATTCAGAAAATGACCAATCATGGCGTTGGTTTTTAACAAAGTTACACGAGTCGGTTGGTGAAATGAATGATCTTGTATTTATCTCCGACCACAACTCAAGCATTGTAAAGGCAATAGAATGTGTGTTCCCTAATTCATTGCATGGTATATGTATGTATCACCTTGGTCAAAACATGAAGGCAAAATTTAGAGGTGTTGAAGTCCATGATATATTTTACAAGTGTTCAAAAGCTTATCGGGTTGTTGAGTTTAATCAGATTATGGGTCAAATAAGGGGAATAGATGTAAGGGTTGCACACTATTTGATTGAGGCCGATTCAAAGAAGTGGGCTAGAAGTCATTTTGACGGACGAAGATATTGCATAATGACAACAAACATTGTAGAGTGTTTAAATGGCATTTTGAAGGATGCACGAGAGTTGCCGGTTACAAAATTAGTTGAGCATATACGTGGTTTACTAGAAAAGTGGTTTTGGTAAAGGCATGAAGCTACTGCTAAAATGAGTACTCCATTGACGAAGTGGGCAGAAAAAAAGCTACGGCGTAGGATTAATAAATCACGTTGTTACCGTGTGCATCCTATCAATCTATACGAACACCATATGGTTGACGGATACTTAAATGGGTTGGTTAACCTTAGTGATAATACTTGTACTTGTCAAAAATTTCAGTTGGACCAACTTCCTTGTAGACATGCACTTGCTGCATGTAACCTTCGCCGTATCTCTTGTTATGACTATTACTCCCCTTATTACTACAAGGTTACATTGGCTACAGCGTATGCTGGTTCCATTTACCCAGTTGGCCCTATGCAAGAGTGGGATGTTACCGATGATGTACAAAGTGTTATTATTCTACCACCAAAAGGACGTAAACCTAGCGGACGTCCGCCGAAGAAACGTAGACCATCTGAAGGTGAAGAAATTGTCCACCGGAAGTGTGGTAGATACGGAGGATTGGGACATAATAGGCAAAAATGTAAGGCACCAATTCCATTGACCGATTAAAGTGTTAACCTAAGAGGTGTAAAAAATATGTTGTCTACATTTACATGAAGTTGATTGTGTAATGTTGTAATAAAGTTGTGTAATAAATATGTTGATTTAACAGTTTTTAAAATTTTTGTAATGTTGACAGTATTGGTTGCTATAATTAGTGTAGTATAATGTTTAGATTTCTATTTTGCAATTTTCAATTACTATCAATTTTCAATTACTATTAATGAAACAAATTATGAACAAACCTTTAAATTGAATTCATAAATCCTAGACAATTGGACACAGCAAAAATATCCTGGTATTAATTGAATCCAAAAAAAAGAAAAATTTACAAAAGTGGACAAATGAACACAGGAAAAAAAATAGGACACAATACTACACAAATCCTGGACATTTTCATTCATAACAATTAAAAATCTGGACAATTAGTTTCATAACAGTTTCCATCCTCACAAAACAGCAAAAAAATTCACCATGTACCATTCATAATAGTTACAACCTGGACAATTTCATCTACACATATTCTGGTTCACAACATTCAAAATCTACACAATTCCATCCTAAGCTCACCAAATCTGCACAATTTCATTCTAAGTCAACTAACAATTACAACATTCAAACACAAATATGTTAACTAACAATTCCAATCAAAATCTGCACAATTCCATTCTAAGTCAACTAACAATTACATTCTGCACATGTACTGACATTAACAGGGCAATATGTTAAAATCATCAAATTACACAGCTAAATCCTAATGGTAGGTCACACAGCTACTCGAGATCGCCAAAGATTTAAACACAAATATGTCCTGAAATACTTGACTTTATCTGGTTGGACCAAATCGATAGATTCATCATGTACCAAATGCTCCAAAAACTTGATGACAAATAGTCCGCAATCACATGCTTCCTGTTGTGGCACAAGCTGACAACGCTCCACACACCAAGGTGTCATATCTCCACCGTGGTCAATGTCCGTCTTCTATCGAAGAACTCAACCTTTTGAAGCAGCAGAGGGAGCATAGTAGATAATGGTTTCATGAATTTGTTGAATTTCCTATTGCCAATGAGGTTTGTGTCAGAGTCGTACACCATGATCTTCCGAGCAATCATGTTGATTTCAGATAGGATCCAATGTCTGCTCTCATAATTTAGAGGGATATACACCTGTAACATCAACACAATGCATAAGTAGCATACTCAAATAATTTGTAAACCCTAAAAGCATTTAATTAACACACTGAACTTAAGGTTTACTAAAAACAATCAACCAACAATAAATTTACTTTATCAACTCCTATCCAAGGATTAGCTAACCGTGGTGCTGCACCAGTAGCATACTCAAATAATTTGTCATTTTCAAACCACAATCCTTCTTGCTTAGTAAACCGTTGAAATCTTGCATCCAAGTGTTGCTATTTTGGAAACAATGCAGAAAACATTGAAAATAGTTAATTTTACAGCAAATTTAGTATTATGTACAGCCATTATATCTGTTAATTCAGGGAAGGTGAAAGTACACAACCATTTTTACCTGGAAAAGTACATCCGTGGTGGTACACATCTCCATTTTAGCAGTGGGAGATTTAAATTTTACTTTACGAATCCAGTACAAAGCGGAATCTATATGCTTATACAAACAAAAAAAGGTTCTAACTTGGGCCACATGAAACAAATTAAGTACATATGTTATGTAATGTAATGTAATACATACCTCGTCATTCAACCATTTGTCAGACGTATATATGGTCTTGAACCAATCCCGACTAGCCGTACACAATGGTAGGTGTACCTCGTTTTTGCTGAAATAGTTATTCAAACCATCACAATCTGACAAACTATAGCTTTGTATTTCGTAGTTATAATAATACTCAAACAATACATACCTCTGATCTTCATAATCCTCTTCTTGTAGCCATGCCTCGAATTTTTTCAACTCGGTCTGCAACAACTTTGGAAGTGGCTTGAACTTGGGTAATTTTTTGGGTTTGATTCCCTGTGTGTCTGTATAAGGAGACTTCAATGCAGCAGCCTTTTTCAAGTGTCTCTTCGGAACAATTGGTGGAGGTTTTTCATACACAATGATACTCATCCCTGTGTTGCAATTGTCTTCTACCTGTCAAAAATAAAATGTCACAACTATTCATACAAAATAAATTAGAAAAAATAGAAAAGAATAGAGAACAATACAGTGTATTCACCTTCTCAACAGGTACGCTAGCTTCATCATCAGTTCTATCATCGAGGTGCGCTTGTGCTTCAAAGTGTTCTTATGCTTCGAAGTCAACCTGGACACCTTTCTCTTCACCATTACTACCAACCAACTCCAACTCTTCTTTCTCATCCATTTGTTCATATTTTTCATCCATTTGTGCACCATCCATTTCCATAGCATCATTTGATTTTTCATCTTTTACGGGTGTCTGTCCTCTGACTCCTAATAAATTGATTATCAAATCCAGTTTCTTGTCCATACCGTCCATGCGCTTCACAAGATCATCTAATTTAAACTTGTTCTCATGTCTGGCTTCACAATCCTATCATTCATTTTATAATTACATTAAATATATATAATGCAATAACCAGCAAATTTAATAACTTAATAACATAACTGTTAGCTCACCGGAAAAACACGTTTTGCCTTATACACATTATTTTCTTGACGGTCTTGTTCATCCCCAAAACGTGCATCATTTTTAGCCACATTAACGCCTACAATGTCCTCTTCGGCTTCACCGTCAGCATCTGGTGGTTTTAACTCGTATTCAGCAGCGAATAATGATTTCATATACTCCTCTCCCCTCTCTCGAGGAGTGGGTTTCAGCTTCTTCAAAACTTACGTCTACAAAACATGAAAAGTAGTATAGGTTAGTATGATAACATAATTACTTTTCAAATTTAATACATTTTCTTACATTCTTGCGATCCAACAACTTGATAACATGTGTTGCATCCGGCGTTCCAGGTGTAATCCAATTAACGATCCTAGGAAGCAAAGCACCAGACTTATTGGCAATCTGAACTCCAATAGTGGGAATTGCCTCACACGCCCAAATCTACTTATATGAAAAAAAAATGTCAATAATAGTATATAACAATTACAAATTACATAATTGAAAAGTTTAAAATTAGATGCAATAACCTAAAATGCATAAGGAAACCCATGTAACACATATTGTCTGATACCATCATTTTCCTTCTTTGCCTGACGCTTCCTTTTCTTGCCAGATACAGTTTTTTTCGAGGTTATATGATAATCTTCAGACATTTTCCTCAAATCCCTTTTAAGACTATTCAAAGTTGTTTCATAACACTTTCGGCCCCACGGGTACTTGTTGAATGTATCTAAATCTTCCAAAAGTTCAACATGATGGGCTCCGATAAAGACTTTCTGATCTTTCCCAAACAAAACAGTCTCCAAAAAGTAAAGTAATGCTAGCTTCACCATGTCTTCGTCACTATCTGAAGAAGCAGATTTGAAAATGGCTTCTAAAGTTTTGTTATTGAACCGCACTTCACAATTCAACATGGACGATTGGAAACTTCCACAACCATCCCTTTTTTCCTTAACCTCCAACGGTGGGTCATGCCTACACTCTAAACCCGTGATGAGACAAAATTCTTCTATGGAAAACCGAAATGTCTTCCCACCTATTGCAAACCACATTTCTGACTTATTATGTGACTGTATTTGTCTAAGGAGCAGATGATGAACTAGTTGGCCAGAAAATTTCAGCTCATGCATCTGTAAAAGTTTCCCGAAGCATGTCGTGCTAAATAGAGCCAACTGTGCCTCCGTTAACGTTTCCTTGATGCACTTTATAGCCACTGTTGACGAAGTGCTGTTAATCTTCACCGGAAAATATTCTAGAACCTTGACTAACAAATCAACCTCTTCTCCCATTCTATTTTCCAAAAATGTAACAAAACAACATTAAAAAAAATACAAATCATCTTACTAAGCACATTTCAGATCAAAAGGCACAACATTATTTCATATTCGATTCAATGATCATAGTCAAAAATTAAAATTGCCAACTGTGTTGGGATTTCCCCTAACGCATGTGGAAATTCCCAACAGGGTTAGGAATTCCCAACAACGTTAGGATTTCCTAACGCAGTTGGGATTTCCTAACACAGTTGGGAATTCCCAACAACTGCGTTAGGAAATCCTAACGTTGTTGGGAATTTCTAACCCTGTTGAGAATTCCCAACACCGTTACGAATTCCCAACAGGGTTAGGAATTCACAACAGCGTTAGGAAATCCTAACACAGTTGGGAATTCCCAACGCTGTTAGGATTTCTCAACACATCCTTCATATCGTTGGCAAACCTATTCAACATCTCACACAATCCATACTCAACAGAGACCTACAAATGTAAGAAACAATGTTTCTTCAAGAATAAAAAGCCAAAGTTTAATTATTCAAGCAATCAAAGCCAAAACTCAATTCTTCAACTAATGTACATAACCAACTCATTAACAAACTTGGGGGTTTATCACCAGACAAGGAAGCATATTATCAAAATTAAATTAGAGAAAATGATAATGCAAAATATAGCTGGCTAGGTTTATCTAAAGCAATTTTACACAGATATTTTAGATACCAAAATCATACATTGATATACTTTATTTATCAATAACCGAATTAACACATAAGATTGCAAGGGTTTAAGAAAATATAAAATTGCAATAACAAATGGTCAAAATCAACTAATCAAGTAACCAACAACAACACAATCCATCAATCAACAAGTTTAATTCGAACTTGCAATTATACCCAAATACCCAAATACCCAATAACCCAGTCAGCAAAAAAAAAACGATAATCACATATTCAAAAATTCACAATCACAAAACATCAAAATTTCACTAAACCATTGAAGTAAGGAGAAATATGAATATATGATCTCTCTCTTTCAGTCCATTCTTAGTTTATTCAAATTTCCATATTTAACATTTTCTATATCAAAATAAATTAAACATTACCTAACTGATTTTTGAAAAAGAAAACTATGTAATTGAAAAAGAAAAGGAAAATAAAATCTAACCTTTCGATTGTTTATTATGAATAGTCTGGGTTGACCCGGTTGGGAATTGCCGTATGTTGAATTGGGAGACAGTCAGTGGGCAGAGATGGTGTGTTTTCACACTGTCACTATGTCACACTTTCTAGGTTGTATACTCAAGACAGATCTAAAAATAATGAAAAACAAAATCAAAACAAAGATTCTAGATTTTTCAAAATAAAATAAAAAATTCGGATTCAACAACCACATTCACAAATAAAAATGATAAAATTAAACAACCATTACCTTCAATCGTCGATTAAAACCTTCGTCGTCGTCGTCTTTAAGCTTCTGGCACGGTCGTCGTCGTAGTCTTCAAGCTTCCATAACCGCCGTTGTTCCGGAGCAGTCAGCGTCTTCTTTAGCCTATCGGAGACGTCGTCGTCTTCAACATCATCGTCGTCGTCTTCAACATCATCGTCGTCGTCGTCGTGAAGCTTTAGGAGACAACGTCATCATCAAGCTTCCGGAGACGGCGTCTTCAACCTTCAAATCGTGTCGATAATGTCGCCAGAAAACCAGAGAGGAGACGGATTTAGAGAGGGGGACTTTGGTCGAGGTCGATTTCTAGGGATTTCAAACAGGAGAGGGATTCTAAGAGAGGGACTTTGGTCGATTACAATAGAAATGGGATTTTGGTCGATTGAAAAGGATTATAGGGATTTAGAGTGTTTTAATTGGAATGTATTTTGTAAATAAAAAAGGGTAAAAAAGTCATAAAAGAGTTAGTTTTGCAAGTTTTTCAAAAAGAGGTTACTTATTAACTTCATCCTCCCAAATAGGTTAGTTTTCAATAAAACCCTTGATATTATGCAATTTGTGTCCAATTGGTTTGATTTTGAGAAAAATGAAAATAGTTCTTGTGATGCATTGAGATACATAGTTGTTAATTGTGATAATAATGTTCAAGAGAAGTTTGTAGATTGTTTTGATGTTGTTAAAAATGTGGAGGAGAATGTTAAAAACGAAGAGAATGACAAAATGGAGTTTTCAATTTCTGAGAATTGTATCCGACAAATGACAGAAACATTTGATCTTGGAGTAGTCAAGGAAGTTCACATTGAACCTACAAATCAAGCTGTCGTAGGAATTAATACAATTAAAGTGCAACTTGAAGAACCAACAATCGAGGACATTGTTTTCGTAGATTTTGTATTGATGTCCCATGTTCTCATTGGCCAATTTATTGATACATTAGGCATGGAATCGAGAATGTCAAGACCAAAGGGGAAAGGATACGCCAGTGGCAAATAGCTTGGACATTTTTGGTGTTTCGTTTGATGATCGTTTTGGTGCCACTTTGGATTTGGGCTGCACTTCGAAGGGACTTTTCTGTTGGGGTCTACCACTCTTGCAAGCCAAGTAAGGAACTTCTCACCATTGACTTTCTCCTAGTTCATTTTTTTATGTGCTTCAACCGAACTCGAGGTCGAGTTCTTTTCGAAGAATGGGTGAACTGATATAGGAAGATTTAATAGTAATTTTAGATTTTCTTATTTGTTGGGTTTGGGCTTATGTTAGATTTTATATTGGGCTTTATATTGGGGGTTTATGAGATGGTTATATATATCACTCCATAGCTATTGTAAAAGTTAGTTGAATATTTTTGTATCAAAGTATGTTTTCTGGGTTTATTACAAGAGCCATGGATTTTGCTTGAATCAGTCAGCTTCAGTTGCGTCATGTATGCACTTGTCATAGCTTTTTTATAAATTAGTGGTTCACATTCAATGTCCTTGTATAAATTCCATCAGTGCGTACTAATAGGATAATGACCGTGTATATATATATATGGGTCAGGCTAAATCAACTTAAAATTTTGATTTTAATATCTCAATCACTCATGTGCTCTTAATCTACGAGTTGTAAATGTATTTAAATCTCAACCATTGGAGTAAGAGCACATGAATGGTTGACATATTAAAATCAAAATTTTAACTCACAAATTTAAGTTGATTTAGCTTGACCCTATAAATTCGTCAGTGCGTTGGATGCGGACCATTAGATTTACATACTTTGACTCCAAGTGTATGCACTTGTCAAAACTTTTTCATAATCAATGATCCACATGCAACGTACTAATATATTTTATATCAATGCGTACTGACAAGAAAACCACTATATATATATATATATATATATAATGGTAATACATAATTGTACACTTTAAAAGTTTAAAAACTCTAGTACATTATAAAATTTAAAGATAAATTTTAATGCAAACATAAATAAAATCAGTCCAAAGTTTGAAATAAAACTATAAAAGTATAACAATCTAGAAATTCAAGATACTGTCAACAAATTAAAAAGAAAATCTAGAAATTCAAGATTTCATCTGCATTCTGAACCAATAAATTTCTAAATTTAGGATTCAATCCAATTAAATCATGTGTCAAAATTCAGTTGATTGCAATGGAAATCCTATTAGATTGCTCTGGATACTGCACATCCCTCTAATTTAATTATTCTTCTTTATTTATTAACCATTGTCCAAAAGCAACCTTAATTAAAGAAACGTCAATAGCCTCTCATTTTCCACTCCTGTTTCTTTATATATGTGTGCAAAACTGTCACTCACCAATATCTTGATATCAAACGTAAATAGAGAATTCAGAAACTTGGAATATTGTTATCTCTGAAGAAAACAATTTCTGGTTTTGATTGATTTGTAATGGACGGTGGAGATCGACTTCACATAGCAAGTTTATCGAGATGGAGGAACAACTCCAAAGAGGCATTTTCGAGGTCTTCTTCATGGGAAGAAGATGACGAAGAAGCTCTGAAATGGGCTGCACTCGAAAAACTGCCAACTTTTGATCGTTTGAGGAAAGGAATCCTGCCTTCTTCGTGCGGCGGTGGTGGCAGTGAAATCGATGTGAGCAATTTGGGGTTCCAGGAAAGAAAAAATTTGATTGACAGGTTGGTGAATGTTGCAGAAGTTGATAATGATAAGTTCTTGTTGAAGCTCAAGAATCGCATTGATAGGTAAATATTTCTCTTTTATCATGCAAATAATATACATGTACGTACAAATTTTTATGTGTACTGTATACATGTCTGTTTAAGTTTGTATGTAGGTATTTATCTGTGTGCATGCAATTATGTTTTTTTTTATACTATTTACAATCGTAGATTCAAATTGAGATATTATCGGACCGGTTGTGGTTGGTTGCATGCATGTGTTTCTAGAGTTTCATTTCAACCAAAAAAAATGTGTTGTTTTGATGTTTTTTTGAAATATATTTTATGTTTTTTTTTTAAAGTTTAAAGTTGTTTTACTACAGTTTTCAAAATTTTGTTTTTTTTTAAGTTATAGTTAAGAAGTTGACAAGAATAATTTATTGTTTTCCACTATTTTAAAATAAACAATTAATTTCTCACTAAACAACTATTTTATTAATTTTTTTTAAAATAAATTATTTTACTAATTTAAAAAAAAAATACCAAACATCTTTTTTTAAAATAAACTAAAAATAATTTGAGGTTGACTTGATGACGAACCCTCACACCTATACCTATGAAAATTGTGAATTCAAATCATCTCTGTTCCGAAATAGTGTAATAATTAAAAATAAAAAAATACCAAATGCATTTACAATGTTTTCGGTTTTAGAAAACTAGTTTTTAAAAATATTACCAAATATATTTGTATTTCATATGTTTATCACTTGAAAAGTGTTTATTTTAAAACTATACCTTATTTGTTATCTTTGCTAAATCTGAAGGGGTATTATATGAATCCATTACGAAAATGATACGGTATCTCTGTGATATCTGAATTGCCTAAACTTTACTTAAATCTAATCAAGATATATTTCAGAACCGTACTTTCAAAATTGCCTTTTAAGAATAACATAAATGACAAGCATATTTAATTAAAATAAAACAATATAATAATAAATATATCTTTACAGTGGCCCCTTGAACTGGAGTCTGGAGATCTAATGATATCATTTAAAAAAAAAAAAGTTTATTTATTTTACTTTATATTTTTATATATTATTTAATTTTATTTATATTTTTTAATTAGAATTTTATTATCTTTATATTGTTAAACAACGATTTCATTAATTGAATAAATTTTAGTTTAAATTAATAAATTATTTATTTTAAATACAAATATATAATAAAACAGACGAGTGTTAAAGACTTAAATGGTGTGTAATGTGTTTGTTATGTTTCCACGTTTGTGGTCTATATGCGTCTGGATTTCCCCAATCCCCAGTCCCCAATCCCGTGGCAAGACTAAAAGGCTTGGGACAAAATATTGTACCAACAATTGTTGTTTTTCTTTATATATGATTAAATTACTTATTTTAAAATTAATTTATTTATTCTAACATTTCAAAAAAAAAAAAAATTAATATCAATTTTTTTTTAAAAGAATATGAGGTTGGTCCGGTAGTATACCTCTCACACCTATACTGTGAGACTGTGAATTCGAGTTTCTTCCCTCATAAACCTTGTATTATTATAATATTTGACACACATATATATATATATATATATTAAAAAATAAATGTTATTTTACTTCAAATTAATTAATTTTAAAAAATATATATTTATTTTATTCAAAAATAATAATTTCAGTAATTTTTTAGCCAATTTTAATTTAATTTAATTTTTATTTTCTTTGAATTGAATTAAGATGATTTGATTTATTTAAAAACTAATTTAATATAATTTTATACTGATTTCTTACCAAAGATAATTATTTTCAATTATTTTTTATCAAATATCTCTTATTATAATAACAAACACATTATTATTTTAGTACAATATATACGGCACCGAACACAATATAGTACTAATTTAGTCCATCTAATTAAATATTCAACTTCCATAACAATAGTCTTATCCTATTAAATCCGGTGCTGCACACCAAATGCACCCAAAGAGTATATATAATATTTTCTGATTTTATATCAAATAATAAAAAAAAAACTAAACAGAGAAAATAAAAAAGAAAACGCTAGCTAGCAAAATGCATGAAACATCTTTGAATGCTATATGTATGCAGTATGTATATTTTTCTGGATTGCCAAACAGAGAAAGCTAAGTTTATGTTTACATGTATATATATTGTAGTTTGTTGTGATTGTGTTTGTTGTTGGATTTTACTAAAGAGTGGGAATTGAGCTCCCTAAAATCGAAGTCAGATTCGAGCATCTAAATGTCGAAGCAGAAGCATATGTAGGGAGCAGAGCTTTGCCTACATTCCTCAACTTCCATATAAACATAATTGAGGTAATTAATATGCCAATTAATTGAGGTAAAATTATATTATATATGATCATGCTTGGATGTCGAATTTTAATTTACGTTTCAACTCTATGTTTTGGCTTGAAGGGTTTCTTGAACTATCTCCATATTATTCCAAGTAGAAAGGAGCAGTTGAAAATCCTTAATAATGTCAGTGGAATCATAAAGCCGAGCCGGTGAGAACCCAATTTGTATATTATCATTTTATATTTGTTTTTAATTTTCTACATTGTGTGTAATTAATTTTTCATGCTGTCATTTTTTGTTGTTGTTGCAGATTGACATTGCTTTTGGGTCCTCCAGGTTCTGGAAAGACAACACTATTGTTAGCTTTAGCTGGAAAGCTTGATTCTACTCTCAAGGTGATTTATTTATAAGGAATTTGAATTTTAGGATTAATTTTCACACTTTGATTCTGTTTATAATTTGATTCTCTTGTAGGTTACGGGTGGGGTGACATTCAATGGCCATTACATGCATGAATTTGTGCCCCAGAGAACCGCTGCTTATATCAGTCAGCATGATGTTCATATAGGAGAATTGACAGTGAGAGAAACCTTGGCCTTCTCCGCTAGATGTCAGGGTGTCGGATCCCGTTATGGTTAGTTTGATGGCTCGTTTTCATTTTGTTCTGATGAATTATGTGTAATTTGAAGTATTAATTATGATTGTTTTTGTATATTCTGCAGAGATGTTAGCAGAGTTGTCAAGAAGAGAGAAAGCAGCCAATATTAAGCCAGATATTGATATGGATGTCTTCATGAAGGTGAGAGAACCACAATTTCTCTATGATTTATAGCTTTTATTCAATTTTATCCCAATCAAACGTTTCCTTTTTGAAAAAAGACTTGCTGAGAAACAATGGGTTTCAAGTTAAAAGGATATTTCCAAATTTAATGTTCTGTTTTCCTTCTAATTCAAGTCATCTGCTTGTATTTTGTGTTTATTTAGCGGTTAGAGTTTGATTGAAATCAATCTGCAGTCACTGTAATTTAGCTTCATATATATATTTATTTGTTGATTCTCATGTCACAGGCAGCCGCAACAGAAGGCCAAGAAACCAATGTGGTCACAGATTATATTCTTAAGGCAATTAAAATCCCTTTGAATTATAAATTATTATCAGTAATTCCGATGATATTCTAGATTATTCACTTATTTCTTTAAATATTTACAGATTTTAGGATTAGAAGTCTGTGCAGATACCATGGTAGGTGATGAAATGTTAAGAGGAATATCAGGAGGACAAAGAAAGCGAGTTACGACAGGTTATTTTCCAAACCTCTTTAGTCTTCCTCAGGCAAATTAAAACTTCAATCCTCCATTTTAAATTAAAGGAATGAAAATTTTCAATATTATTGACTTGAAGGTGAAATGCTGGTTGGACCGGCAAAGGCGCTGTTTATGGATGAGATATCAACTGGTTTGGATAGCTCAACAACATTCCAAATCGTAAATTCTCTCGGGCAATACGTTCACATCCTTAATGGAACCGCTCTCATCTCCCTCCTACAGCCAACACCAGAGACTTACAATCTGTTTGATGATATTATACTTCTATCTGATGGTCAGATTGTGTACCAGGGTCCCCGTGAGCAAGTACTAGACTTTTTTGAATACATGGGATTCAAGTGTCCTGAAAGAAAAGGAGTATCTGACTTCTTGCAAGAAGTAAGTGCTGATAAAGAAAGCTCAGATAATAGGAATTATGAAAGTTGTTCGAAAAGATAAGCCTCAAAATAAGTTTTCATGTTCAATCTTCATGGTAATGAATTTTCAGGTGACGTCAAGGAAAGATCAGCAGCAATATTGGGCACGTCCAAATGAGCCATACAGGTTTGTCACAGTCAAGCAATTTGCGGAGGTATTCCAATCATTCCATGTGGGAAGAAAACTCGGTGACGAGCTTGGAACTCCATTTAATAAGAAAGAATGCCACCCAGCTGCTTTGACAACCAAAAATTACGGTGTTGGCAAGAAGGAGTTGTTGAAAGCTTGTATTTCCAGAGAATATTTGTTAATGAAAAGGAACTCATTTGTATACATCTTCAAGCTAATGCAAGTGGGTATTTAATTACTTCACTTTCAAAATATTAAATTCTTTTATTCATGTGATTATGATTGATTTAATTTTTTTCCCTGCAGCTTACAATAATGGCATTGGTTAGTATGTCACTCTTCTTCCGAACCAATATGCATCAAGATTCATTAAGCGATGGAAATATTTATTCTGGTGCCTTGTTCTTCACTGTTATTAGTATCATGTTTAATGGGTTTTCGGAGTTATCTATGACTATAGCAAAGCTTTCTGTTTTCTACAAGCAAAGAGACCTTAGATTCTTTCCGTCATGGTCATATGCTCTTCCTACATGGATCCTCAAGATCCCAATCACTTTCGTAGAAGTTGCAGTTTGGGTATTATTTACCTATTATGCCACTGGATATGATCCGAATGCTGGGAGGTAAAAAGATTAAGGAATTATAAATTTGCTAAAAACTGTTTAGATTTCTATTTACATCTCAATTTTGTTCCAACTGTTTAACGGATAAAATACTTGATGTAGGTTTCTTAAGCAGTACTTGCTGCTTGTATTTGTTAATCAGATGGCCTCCGGGTTATTTCGACTCATTGCAGCAACAGGCAGGAACATTATTATTGCCAATACATTTGGTTCATTTGTACTGTTGTTGCTCTTTTCATTGGGTGGATTTGTCCTTTCACGGGGTATGATTATCGCAGAATTTGGATAAAAGTCTCTCTCTTTCTCAATTTTTTGGCAATAAAGTTTTCTTCTCGCTGTTTGATAAACCAGAGGACATCAAGAAATGGTGGATATGGGTTTACTGGTGCTCACCTTTGATGTATGGCCAGAATGCAATAATGGTTAATGAGTTCCTCGGACATAGCTGGGATAAGGTAATCAAATGGCTTGGACTGGCCTAGTCTGAATTTGCATTTGTCTTTTATCAATTTACTATTGTCTGAATTATTTCTTTTATATCAAAGATTCTCCCGAACTCTACCGAAACACTAGGAGTTGCTGTTTTGAAGTCTCGTGGTTTCTTCCCAGAGGCATATTGGTATTGGCTGGGAGTTGGGGCAATGATTGGTTTCATACTACTGTTCAACTTTGGATTCACTCTTGCTCTCACTTTTCTTAACCGTGTGTATCTTTACCTTTCATTTTATTTCTTTCTAGATATGAGAGACCGTGTTCTAATTTGCTGTGGTGAATTTGCAGCATTTGATAAGACTCAAATGCTTATACTGGAGAAACCTCAACGCGATGATGATGATAACAGAAGTGGAGGTTCCATTCAGTTATCAACCCGTGAAAGTAGCTCTGGCCACAGATCTCCCTCAGGTGATGTAGTTCGTTTGTAATATTTGTATGTGTGAGAGAAAAAGAGCACGAGATGGAGAGAAATTTGGAATATGAAGTTTCTATAATACTTAATTTCTGATTGATATATTGAACCATGACTATTGACATGCAGGAAGCGAAGATGAAATTAGGAGAAGAAGCTCCTCTTCCAAATCTTCATATATAAAAGAAGCAGCTATTGATAGCAAGAAGAGAGGAATGGTTCTTCCATTTGAACCATATTCAATCAACTTTGATAAAATTACATACTCTGTCAACATGCCACAGGTAACATTAAGTTTTGGAAAATAATGAATATCTTTCCATAATGCAATATAATTTGGATTTGATCACTAATCTGCAAGAGTCACATTTTGCAGGAAATGAAAAACCAAGGTGTTTTTGATGAAAAATTGGTGCTTTTGAAAGGTGTAAGTGGTTCTTTCAGGCCAGGTGTTCTTACAGCTCTGATGGGTGTCAGTGGTGCTGGTAAAACCACTCTGATGGATGTGCTGGCTGGTAGGAAAACTGGTGGATATATTAGTGGGAACATCACGATTTCTGGTTACCCAAAAAAACAAGAAACATTTGCTCGTATATCAGGATACTGTGAGCAAAATGACATTCATTCTCCTCATGTTACTGTCTATGAGTCCTTGCTTTACTCAGCCTGGCTTCGATTACCACCGGATGTCAATTCTGAAACCCAAAAGGTTAGAACTCCATTCCGTTTCAAGTTCACATGTCCTTTTGTTTGTGTTATTTACAGATGCAAACAGTTTAAAGTAGATTGAGTCGGCTAGTAGCATCTTGAAGCTGTTAATACATTGTGGCGGTACTTATGTTAATCTATGATTTCATTAATGGTTCAGATGTTCATTGAGGAAGTCATGGAGATTGTGGAATTGAAGCCGTTGAGACAGGCCCTAGTTGGTTTGCCTGGCGTAAATGGTCTGTCAACCGAACAACGCAAAAGGCTTACAATTGCAGTCGAGCTTGTGGCAAATCCCTCCATCATATTTATGGATGAGCCAACTTCAGGGTTAGATGCAAGAGCTGCTGCAATTGTTATGAGAACAGTTAGGAACACGGTGGACACCGGAAGAACAGTCGTATGCACCATCCATCAGCCAAGCATCGACATATTTGAAGCTTTTGATGAGGTAAGAAATGTTAAAACCAGAGGCCAAAAAAAAAAAAAAAAATTATAAAAAAATGATTATGGAATTATAAAGTATTTTTACATTTTACCACCACCCCACCCCCCCACAGAAAATAAGTTACTTTTCCTCTGGTTCTTCTCTATTTGTGAGTATAACATATTAAATATCACTGCAGCTAGTGCTATTGAGGAGAGGCGGACAAGAGATATATGTTGGGCCACTAGGTCGCCATTCCAGCCATGTCATACAATATTTTGAGGTTAGATGCGATGAACAATCAATAATTACAGACAACGAAAAATTTGATGAGGGGAGACTTATACTTGTGTACCCTTTTTGATGTCAAGGCAATTGAAGGAGTCAATAAAATTAAAGATGGTTACAATCCAGCAACTTGGATGTTGGAGGTTACCACTGTAGCACAAGAATTAACTTTAGGCGTGGACTTTGCAAAGATTTACAAAAATTCGGACCTTTACAGGTACATTTAATGCCAAGGTGCATCTCCCAATTCCCACTGAGTGGGGATGTACCATGCATTCTATTGCACCTAAGTTTTTGTCGTGAAAAAATGGGAAATCTAAATTGTTGACTGATATTGGTTTAAATTTGTTTGTGTTTTAGGAGAAACAAAGCACTTGTCAAAGATCTAAGCAAGCCTGCCCCTGGTTCAAAGGACCTCCATTTTGATACTCAGTATTCACGATCATTTCTCATCCAATGTATTGCTTGTTTATGGAAACAACATTGGTCATACTGGCGTAATCCTCCACACACTGCTGTCAGATTTTTATTCACAACATTTATAGCTTTTGGTTATGGGACGATGTTCTGGGACCTTGGCTCAAAAATGTAATTTACTTCTTCAAAATAGAAGCATCATAATCATTCAAGTCATATAGCTTTTGTCTGTGTTTTAATCTGAATTTGCAATCTTAATAGAAAAAGGCAAAAAGATCTGTTTAATGCAATGGGATCCATGTATGCTGCGGTTTGCTTCATTGGTGTACAAAATGCTGAATCTGTGCAGCCTGTAGTGTCTGTTGAAAGGACGGTCTTCTACAGAGAAAGAGCTGCTGGAATGTATTCCGCCCTACCATACGCCATTGCTCAGGTAATTTGCTAGTATGCGTTTGGGTTGAATGCTAACGTAATATGGTATTAAACCCAACGTACTGAGAGGTCCGGTAACTCTACATTCCACATCTGACATACTTGAAAGTTGGAAAGTTATAAAGTTATTAGTTTCCTCTTGGAATTTGTTGTCCTTAATTGCAGGTTTTGATTGAGATACCTTATATATTTGCTCAAGCTGCGTCATATGGTGTTATTGTCTATGCAATGATCGGATTCGAATGGACTGCTGCTAAATTCTTTTGGTATCTATTCTTCATGTTCTTCACATTATTGTCCTTCAACTACTATGGCATGATGGCAGTGGCTATGACCCCAAACCGCCACATTGCTCAAATTCTTTCTGGTGCATTTCATGGAATATTTAACCTCTTTTCCGGGTTTGTTATCCCAAGAACTGTAAGTATTGACTGCTCATAATTCATTGATGTGTACTATATTTGTTTAGCATATACATATCTAACGACATATCCTTTTGTTTCATGTTCAAACTTGTCTAATAACAGAGGATGCCAATATGGTGGAGATGGTACTCATGGGCATGTCCTATATCTTGGACCTTGAATGGATTGGTTGCATCACAGTTTGGGGATATAAAGGACACACTTGATACAGGAGAGATAGTGGAGGAGTTTTTGAGAGATTATTTTGGTTTCAAGCATGACTTTCTGGGAGTAGTTGCAGCTGTTAATGTTGGATTCTCAGTGTTGTTTGCAGTTGTCTTTATTGTATCAATTATGATGTTTAATTTCCAAAAGCGATAAGAAACTCAATTATGATTTTGTATATGCTTAATGTCATCACTGTAATGAAGGAACAAAGATAGGAAGATCAGATGAGGGTGACAGGATGGATCGGAGTCCCCAATTTGGCTTTTCCATATGGAGTTCTAATTCTGCTCTCAATTTGTATTCATGGATATGTTTTTCTCCAGTTTCAGAACCAATAAAAAAAATTATTTGAATGATCCTTTTTTGGTAATTGTACTACAATATATTTGAGCCTGGAACAATTGAATGAGATGTTATCGGATGAATCATTATTACTACAATAACCAAGACTGTTTGATCGAAATAAATAAATACTTTAGATTCACCAACTCAAACACACTCACGGATAGACCGATGGAGTAAGTGAATATGAAAATGTAATACTTCAATTTTGGGTGTATTCAATCTAGATTTTTTAAGTTTTCATTAAAATCTTGGTGTATTAAAAAAAATGAAAAGTCATTGATTTTGCTTCAAACTATGTTTGGTTTGATGGAATATGAGAGAAAGAAAAGAAAAATATATTGGTGGATTTCTTATCTCTTGTTTGGATTGTTAAAATGAAAGGATAATGAGGAAAGTGATATATCTATAAAATCTCTTCCAATTTTATTTTATTCTTTTTATATACAAGACTTTTTTTTTTCTTATTTGTTAAATTCGAGAAATTATTTTTTTCTGATACTGATTTAGTGCAAATAATCTCAATGATTATCGGCCATATGATATTCATTTACAAGTACTTTACATTGATGGTATGAGAATACTGTAAGTCTTATAGTTTGTCTATTTTTTTTAATATCAATTTTCATATTGATTTATTAATTTTTTGTTGTGACATCTGAAAAGAAAAATCCATAAGCTAGATGCAGACAGTCAAAACTTAAAACCCAGATGGAAAAGTGACGCAGTGAAAATGTAAAGGAATTAGATCGACGTCTAAGTTCTATTGAATCTGGAATCCACCAGAAAGAAAATAAGAAACAAGTCTGCAATTTTATTGAATGATAAGTTGAATGAGCCTTTCGGTTTATAAGGCTATTTAAAATGAAAACCCTAACTCGAATCCTTGTTGGACAAGAAATGAGATTACATTTCAAAAGCTGTCTAAAATAGCGAAAACTGCCTAAAATAGTGAAATCACAAAAGTTGGGGAAATAAAAGTTACTAATGACCCTAAACAAGCCGGAATTAATGGTAGGCGATTCTGGCTTATCAAATTCAACTTACGACTAAAAAGGAAATTTTCCATATAGGAAAGAACTGCGATTTCGGGGCCTAAATGATGGAATTTGGCCGAAAAAGGTCATGCCTCAACACCAAAGTTTTGACTTCAAAAGATCTTATCGATTCTCTTCAATTAAAGTCATTAATTCTTGAATTTAGGATGGTCCCACAAATCCATGTAGGATTCAGTCACTTGTTCTACATCAAAAAGTTGCTTGTAGCCCAAGCATTTCTCACCAAGATTGCTATATAGTATTTTATTCAACTAATTTTCAATTTCTAACTACAATATATATAAAATTCATTTTGCCTTCTTATTAAGATAATGCTTAACAATCTTTAAAAAAAAAACAATAATAACAAAATAAAATACTACTCATTCACCGCTAAGGAAAAAAAAAATACAGTTCAAACACTTGGATAATTGTTTTCTCTGATAAGTACTTCACCAAAACATAAAACAATTTCTGGGTTTTGGTGGGTTTGATTAATTGTAATGGATAGTGGAGATCATCTTTACAGAGTAAGTAGCGGTAGTCTGCGTGTACCAATTAGTTCATTGAGGTGGAGCAACGACTCCATGGACTCATTTGAGGTCTTCTTCGAGGGAAGAAGATGATAAAGAGGCTCTGAAATGGGCTGCACTCGAGAGACTTCCCACTTTTGATCGTTTGAGGAAAGGAATCATGACCACATCGCGCGGTGGTACTAATGAAATCGATGTGAGCAATTTGGAGTTCCAGGAAAGAAGAAAATTGATTGAAAGGTTGGTGAATGTTGCACTAGTTGATAATGACGACAAGTTCTTGTTCAAGCTCAAGAATCGCTTTGATAGGTAATTAGGTATATACTTTTTCTTTTAGCATGCAAATAGAATATGTACCATGCAAATAGAATATGTACATAACAACTTTTTATGTGTACAAGTATTTATGTTCTTCCATAAAAATATTTGTTGACGGTGATTTTTGGATCATATAAGATTGATCACACGTCTAACAAGTGATTACTAACTGTTGAAGATGTTATGACGAAAATAGAAAAAAGATGAGTATGCACACACAAATTTACGTGGTAAAGCTCCAAGGTGGGAAAACATTCACGGTTGCCGGTGATGACAAGGAGAATAAACTATGATAAAACTGTTACACAGTCTGTTCCTTTCTTTTCTCGCATATCTCTCTCTTTTTCTTGTGTATTTTTGTCTCTCTATCTATATCTTTTTTATTATATATATTTCTCTTTTACAATGAGATTATGAGTCTTTTATATGTGAATAGTACTCTAATCCTTGTTGTACAAGGAAAGGTGGTGGTATTTAATCAGGACTAGTCATTTGTTGAAGTCATCTTTGTCTTCTTTCCTGTTTCGGAGATCTTGTGCAATGAATTAGAATCTTCGTAAGATTCTAGTTGAATAGTCAATTTATGACTTGTTTCTTGATTGATGTGCCATCTTCTAGCATAACAGAGTTATTGCTTGGTCTGGACTCTTTGATATGCATGAGAAAATTGTAATATTTCTTTATCGGAATGTGGTTATATATTTTTTTATTTGAGTAAGATCATTCTTCAAACCCGACCAGACCTTTTATTTCCCGATCGGATGGTCTTTATCCAACCAAGTTGTCTTTACTCGATCGATCAGTTTTTCCAACCATCTTGGATAATCTTGACTAGGCATTGAAATCATCTATTAATTGATTTGGGTTGGTCTTTCCTGTTTGGTGTTTATCCTTTTGGAAACTCTGAGTTTCTTCCCAATAAGAATTCTCTGATACATAAAAGGAAATAGGAATATTCCCTTGTTGGAATATGATTCTTTGATTTAGTATTTTAGTGAATCCTCGCATGATACGGTGTGTCCTGATAGGGTCATGTTTCCTCTTTCGGCCTAGTATATCTTACTGAGTAGAGATCTTTGCTCATTAAGATTTATTTTACTGGATGACTTTACTTGGTGCATACGCTTCTAATTTCCATATCAATTTTTTTGATGACATGTCAATGGCCAATGTCCCCATTATTGACCGGTTGACTTTGGTGACACGACATATCTAATCATCGTGTTTTAAGGTGATCATGTTGACTTGTCATGCTATCAAAAAAATTTATATAACATAATACCCCCTCAAATCCGCAAGATGAGCTCTTGACAACTCAACGAAGAGGTTTTGAATAATTTTTCCTTTGATTTTTTAACGCTTATGATCTTATCATTTTAACCTGATCAAGTATTTTATTAAACTGATATTTTTTTATTGAACTGATTACGTATATTTTTAAACTACTCAATCTTGGACTTCTTGATTTTTTGCTCCCTTGTAGCTGGATCGGTCAGTGTCCCGACTCTTTACTCTAGATAATTCCCAACCGTCTTGGTTTTTTAAGTTGATTCAGTCGGTGTCCCGATTCCTTGTTCAGGATAATTCCCAGCCGTCTTGAGTCTTTAGCCAAGCTGGACCGGTTGGTGTCTTGGCTTTTGGCCGAAGATAATTCCGATCATCTTGGTCCTTTAAATTGATTCGGTTGGTATCCCGATTACTTGTTCGAGATAATTCCCGACCGTCTTGAGTCTTCAGCCTAGAGGTGTTCTAGGAACCTTACCCCATTTTTCTCTGTTTTTCCCATGTAAACAAATCACTAATGATGTCTTCTGGTTTTTTCTGTTTACAAGAGTTTGACCGAATCGTTAGTGCAATACTAACACAGTGAACACAACTCACCAAGTTTTTCCCGATGGCGTACCTAAGTGTTTTTTCCTTCGTAAAACCAACATCTTGGGGTGGCTGGATTGCTGACAGTGCCTTATATGCACCCAATCAGTTTGGTAGGTGTACTAGTTCTCTAACACCCGACTTCTCAGCCTTTCGGGGCACTTTCACCCACCATGGCAGATGTCAACGCTAAGAATTTATCTTTGATAACAAAGATGGTTATAAAAAACTTGAACACCATTCTTGGCTCTTTTTTTTAATTGCTCTACAAATTAACAATATCAAAACATCAAAAATAATTAGAAAAGCTAAAAATAAAAAACAAACTAAAAATATCTTAAACAAAAACTGAAAGCATTTGAGCTATCTTTCTCAAGAGCAAGTTTTTTTTTTTGAAGACTGAGTTTCATCCTCCTTAAGCTTGTGTAGGGTCCTCAAAAGATAGTGTTGACCATCTCTTCGACACCGCCTTAGCTCTAGCATCGCTTCTTTTCCTGATTTCCCATTGGCTGACTGTCCCAGTGGGGATCCTTTTGCTGATCGTTTGTTGTTTTTAGAATTCAATCTTTGAGGTGACATGTCTCGACGTTGTCAATTAGTTGGTAGCACTTTGATGTGTCGTGACCACTTTCCTTGTGGAACCAATAATAATTTGTTGTGTCTCTTCAGGGTAGGTTGACTATCTACAAGGATGTTTGACTAGCTTCTGGTCTTCTATGATCACCAGGATTTCCTCTTATCTCTTGGTGAGGGGAGTACAGTTGTTGTACTGACCATGGAACTTTTTATCGTTCCGACTGTTTCTACAATTATCAACTCGATAGCCATCTTGGTTCCCGTCTCTCTCCTGGTGATCACTCTTTTGGTTCTTGATATAGCCATCACTTGTTTTGGCATTTTCCCCGGGGTAACCCCCGTGCACATAACTAGCCCCATGAGCCAGCTCCTCTTATTTAGTCACTGTGTAATTTCTTGCCACATCTATCAGGTCGGTATATGTATTTGGGCATTCCCTCTTCAAATCGAAGGAAATCGACCCTTCTGTAGGTTGTTAATTGACGAGACACGTCGTTGTAGTGTCGTCAAATATGAACATTTAAGTTTGGCCTCACAAGAGCACAAGTCACATAGACTAGCACAACGGCAAGCAAGGGATCGATCCACAGTAAGGTGGGATTCACCGATCGTCTCTAGTTCTAGCTATTATTACAATACTCTGAGCGGACTCGTGTGTTGCGTGTGCGGAAAAGTGAATAATAATATAACTAAATACTTTTATAAATAATATATACAATGATATATGGAATGGAGATATGCATGAAATGTGGTTACACTAGGGAAATGACTTAACCGTGATAATCCTCCTAATTACGTTCTAGACTCACCTAACCCTCAAATGTACAAGTATATCATAGGCTTGTATCCCTTTAATTAATACCTAATCTCTCTCGATGTCTTAGAGATAGTATCCATATATACCCGAAATCTCTCTCGAGCAATCCGAACAATATATATGAACCCATTAAGCACATGGAATACAAATCGAACCCTATACGCTAGCCTAGTGGTTCTAGCACTTTCTAGTCGAGCATAGTGAATGTTTATCTAAGCATTGTCAAACGCATCTCCTCTCGGTACATAGAATCTAACATGGATCAATTACAAAGTGATCAATTAAGCAAAGGCTTTAAGCACTCAAAACATCCATATAACAACACAAGCACAAGAAAAATGTCAGTGGTCTTTACTTCTAGGTCAAATATTCGGTTTAGTTAACTCCCTAGGATGGCTAAACATGGGAAACAAATTTACCTAACAACTACATACACCAAAGTGATTGTTATATCATTAAGAACATTCAATTTAGGTTAAAGGTTCATCTTCTTTATTAGGGAATTTTTCCACAATCAATTCATTACTCAATCATGTCACATGGATGGATACTCGTATCTTAATACAAAGACCTATTAAAAACAAGAATATGAATCAAGGTTAATTTAGCAACTAAAAGTCTGAAATGAAATCTTTTCTACTCTTTAGGGCTAAAATCCCTATTGCTCAAATTACTCAATACATGGAATTTCAAGTCATCCATCAATCAATCAACAATCATGGGTATCTAATTTCTAGTATAAATTACAACTACTCCTAAACCTAATCATGGACACATATTGATTTCTAACAATTCATACATATACATATCATATTAAGAGCATAAAAACACATATATCAAAGTGCAAAACAAAACCCAAATGAATTTAAGAACAATCAATACATTTATTACACAAGTGTAGTTTAAAATATCCCCAAATTGGTGAAATGCATCAAAGAAAATAATAAATACAAAGAAAATAAGAAGTACAAAGAAATGAGTGAAAAGAAATAAACCCTTAAAGACAAACCCTCAAAAGATGCGCAAGTCATTCCTAGCTCGGTTTTGACTCCTATTCTACTCTAAGATGGATGGAGGAGATGCAAAATAATGGAGGAGGTGTATGGTGAACTCCCATGGAGAAAAAACCTCTATGGGAGCAAGAGATGAAATAAAATGGAAAAGAGAAGAGAAGAGGCGTGAGAAGGGGAAAAAAGGGGAAAAGATCTCTCAAGAATTAGGAGAAAATGGGGTATTTATAGTGTGGGAGGTTAGGGCAAGACTTTTAGGTGAAAAGAAATGAATACCCCTCTGAAAATGGCTGAAAAACGTATTTCTACCCAGAAGTACGGTTCGATATGCTATACGCATCAACATAGCGTACCGCACATCACTTTTTAGAGCTTTCTGCCCAAAAATGCGGTACAAAACGCAGTACGCAACTGGTCTCGTGCGGTTGTGTACAATACTTCTCTGCGTACCCTTACGAAAATAGTCATAACTTTCTCCAGAAACCTCAGAATCGTGATCTGTGAACTGCGTTGGAAAGAAGACTTTTGAGGCTTTTCGAAAAGTTATTATGGGAAATGTAGTTTGATTGGAGAAGAGAGATATGACATTCCAAAGTTGGAGTGTCTGTTTAAACTATTCCAAATTCTACCCTTTAACCTCCAAAACTCTTCAATTAAGCTCTAATACCTTCCGTAGGGAACATGTACCTACACAAGGCTCACAAGCACATCAAATACCAAAATATACTTGAAAACAAGAACAAAATCTAGAAAATGGGAACCTCAAACGGTATATAAATCGCTCCGATCATTAATGAAGGCGGTCACCACAACATCATCATTGGGATTATGAATCCTTAACACTGCATGAGAGAACTTTTTCAATTAATCTTTTAATGATTCATTCTATACCTGTTTGAGGGTGGTGGGGTGAGCTATTGATTTTCTTCTTTGTATATTTCCTAAGAATTATCGTGAAAAGCCTGGGTCAATTCTTGAAAATTCTTGTTTGTTCCCTGAGGACGCCTTCCAAACCACCTGGACCCTAAGTCCCGAGCGTTTGTGGGAATGTCAAGCACAACAATGGGTCGTTATAAGCGTGCTGTGCCATTACACTTCGGAAACGTCTCACATATTCTCTTGGATCCGTATTTTCCTTAAATTTCTCAACCTGAGGCATTTTGAATCTTTCAGAAATTGTGTTAGGAGAATGGTTTTCACGAAGGGGCTTTCAGAATCATTGCCCAGCAAATCTTTAAGCCTCTGGTGATGTTCTATTACTTCTACCTTCTAGGTAAATTTTTGTGCTAGGATATCTCGCTTCTCTTCTGACTCGTTACCCATTCCCGATCGTTGATGGTCGATAGGCCCTTGTTGGAATCTTAGCAGAGACTTGTCCCTTCAATGTGTTCTGTGGGGTGGTTGAATGCTATCAACTGACGAGCTAGATGATCCCGTTTATAAACATGTTTATGAATTTATTCTGGCTCAAGATCTGCTCGATGCCTACCCCGTCCAATACTTCTTCCATCTCCCATTTAGGTACATTCCCCATTTCCGCAGTGACCTTCTCTTTCTCTACTAGCTTTTTGGGGTGCGTCTAGGGTCACGTCCACTATCTCAGAATGCACATTGGGGTCTTGGGTCACCATATGTGTAGACAATTGATATGGCGAAGTCAGATTAGTCGTTACTGTTATATTGATTCCCTATCTAGCGGTGTCTTCAATGACTCTCCATAGGGACTCTTGGACCTGCTGGAATGTGTATGGGGAAACTTCTAAGGGAGCATTTATGGAGGCTATCGTGGCATGACCAGTTGAGGTTGGAGTTGCGGAGGGAAAACTTCCTCTACCAATGTTGGCGTTTATTAGGCCAGAATTGTTAACACCATAGATGGTGCCAGCATCATTCAGGGATTGACTTTCATCTTTATTATTCGCCATGTCATCGCTTCACAAGTCCTTCGAGGTTAACTTAGCAAATGTTAGTTCACCACTAGAGATGCACATTTTTCCCCGGGGTTCTAATTCCCCGCGTCCCCATCCCCATTTGGGGATTTTTTTTATAGAAAAAATAGGGAAATGGGGGGGGGGGGGATGGGGATGAATTTCACCCCCAATTTGAAATGGGGATGGGGATGGGAAACCCCTCCCCATCCCCATTTTCCCATTTTCCCCATAATTATATTGAAATGGGGATCAGGATGAGATCCCCTATCCCCATTTCCTTATTTCCCCCAAACATATATAAATATAATTATAATATATATTTGTATTTGTAATATATTAATGGGTTTTATTTTGTATTTATAATGGAATGTTTGTTGTTTTTAGATTAATTTATAATTTTTAGTTAAATGGCGAAATGGAAAAATGGAAAAACGGAGAAATACAAAAAAAAACAGGGAAAATGGGGAAATGGGGAAATGGGGATGGGGATGGATATACCTCCCCCCAAAATCCCCCATCCCCATTTCCCCCAAATGAGGAAATGGGGGGGGGGGGGGGGGGGATGGGGGAAGGGTATAGGAAGTGGGGATGGGGATGGGGATGGGGATGGGAGGACCTATATCCATCCCTATTCCCCAAATGTGCATCCCTATTCACCACCCTTCCTTCTTGCGCCAATTATTGACGGTGATTTTTGGATCATGTAAGATTGATCAAGCGTCTAAAAAGTTATTGCTAATTGTTGTAGATGCTATGAAGAAAATAGAAAAAACCTGAGAATGCAAACACAAATTTACATGGTAAAACCCCAATGTAGGGAAACATTCACGGTTGCCAGTGACGACGAGGAGAATTCACTATGATAAAACTGTTACACACTCTTTTCCTTTCTTTTCTCTTGTATCTCTTATTGTATATTTTTATCTCTTTGTCTATATCTTTTTTATTATATATCTCTTTTACAATGAGATTATTGGTCTATTTATATGTGCATAGAATTCTAATCCTTGTTGTACAAGTAAGAAAAGGTGATGGTGTTTAATTGAGACTAGTTACTTGTTGATGTCGTTTTTGTCTTCTTTCCTATTTCGGAGATCTTGTGCGATTCTAGTTGAATAGTCCATTTATGACTTGTTTCCTGATTGATGTGCAATCTTCAAGCATAACAGAGTTATTGCTTAATCTAAACTCTTTGATATGTAGGAAGAAATTGTAATATTTCCTTATCGAAATGTGGTTCCATATTCTTTATTTGAGTAAGATCATTCTTCAAACCCGACCAGACTTTTTATTTCCCGATCGGATGGTCTTTTTCCAACCAAGTTGTCTTTACTCGATCGATCAGTTTGTTCTATCATCTTAGGTAATCTTGTCTAGGCATTGAGAACATCTATTAATTACCTTGGGTTGATCTTTCCTATTTGGTGTTTATCCTTTTGGAAGCTCTAAGTTTCTTCCCAATAAGAATTCTCTGATACAGAAAAGGAAATAGGAATATTTTCTTGTTGGAATATGTTTCTTTGATTTAGTATTTGAGTGAATCCTCGCTTGATACGGTGTGTCCTGATAGGGTCATGTTTCCTCTTTCGACTGAGTAGATCTCGCTGAGTAGAGATCTTTACTCATTAAGATTTATTTTACTGGATGACTTTATTTGGCGTATACACTTCTAATTTCCTTATCAATTTTCTTGATGACGTATCATTGGCAAATGTCCCCACTGTTGACTGATTGACTTTTGTGACGTGGCATATCTAATCATCGTGCTTTCAGGTGATCATGCTGACTTGTCATGCTATCAAAAAATCCCCATAACAAAATTTATATCAAAATTCATATAAATCGATGTGATTTCATAAAGATGCGGATCATTATTAAATTAAGGGAACCCTTACTTGAAAATTACTATATATAGTCTTTTTCTCCTCTGTGTGTACTGATATAAAATATACCAGTACATTGCATTTGAGCAATAGATTATGGACTGACAAGTGCATACAGACTAGGTCAAAGCAATTGAATGTAATAGTCCACATGCAATACATATTTATCAGTACGGAATGAGGATACAATTTTCATATATTGACCCTTTTCTCCTCGGTGTACATTGATATAAAATACATCAGTGTATTGTATGTGGGCTATAGTTTATGGATAAGCATCAACAAGTGCAATCAGACTGGATCAAAGTAATTGAATCTAATGGTTCACAAGCAATGTATCGATATATTTATCAGTGCTAATTAAATTATTTATCACTGATACTTAAGGGAAAATTTCCGTATATATATATATATATATATATATATTATGGATAAGTACCGACAAGTGCAAGCAGACTGGGTCAAAGTAATTGAATCTAATTGTCCAAAAGCAATGCACTAATACATTTATCAGTGTGAATTGAATTATTTATCATTGCTCACTTAAGAGAAAATTTCCATATATACATGTATTGAAAAGACCCAGCAAAACAAAATGCTGAGATATCAAAACTGCATGAAACATATTTGCATGCTTTATTTATTTTTATGTATGGATTTGATTATTTTCTCGGTAATTTTTCTGGGCAGCCAAACAAATAAAGTTGTGTTCATGTTTATTATACTTTATTATTATTGTGTTTGTTGTTGGATTTTACTCAAGAGTGGGAATTGAGCTACCTATAATAGAAGTCTGATTCGAGCATTTAAATGTCGAAGCATAAGCATATGTAGGAAGCACAACTTTGCCTACATTCTTCAACTTCTCTATTAATATCATTGAGGTAAATAACCTACAAATTTACTTGTAAATATATATATATGATCATGCTTAGAGGTCAAGTTTTAATTTACATTTCAATTCTTATCTTTTGGTTTGCAGGGTTTCTTGAATTATCTCCATATATTATTTCAAGTAAAAAGGAGTAGTTGACAATCCTTAATGATGTCAGTGGAATCATAAAGTCGAGCCAGTGAGAAATCAATTTCTATTATGTGCAATTCATTTTTGTTTTTGTTTTTACAGCAATAGGCAAAAACTTTATTGTTACCAATACATTTGGTTCATTTGTATTGCTCTTACTCTTTGCATTGGGTCACTATGAGAATTCATTTTTGTTTATTTTTTAATTTAATATTTTGTTAAATTATTTTTATTTTATATTTTTAACATATTATCCTTCGAGGATAACAGTCAACACATAAGGCTTTAACGAAAAAACTAATGGTTGGGGGAAAAATTGAAAAGAATGAATAGAACACCTAAAAGTGAAAAATTAAGTAAGAAAGAAACTTTTATCAACATTTCATGATAATCATACCTCGCCGAAACGACAAATCCACCCAATGCAAAGAGTAAGAGCAGTACAAACGAACCAAATGTATTGGTAACAATAACGTTATTGCCTGTTGCTACAAAAACAAAAACAAAAATGAATTGCACATAATAGAAATTGATTTCTCACCGACTCGACTATATGATTTCACTGACATCATTAAAGATTGTCAAGTGCTCATTTCTACTTGAAATAATATATGGAGATAATTCAAGAACTCCAAACCAAAAGATAAGAATTGAAATTTAAATTAAAACTTGACCTCTAAGCATGATCGTATATTGTTGACGGTGATTTTTGGATAGATCACATGTCGAACAGAATATACATGAGATCACACAATTGTAAATTATGAACGACTAAGGAATTAAAAAGAACACAAAGAGTTTACATGGTAAAACCCCAAGAACGGGGAAACATCCACGATTGTCGGAAACCAACGAGGAAAGAACTTTACTATGAATAATCGATTACACACTCAATCTCCCGTTCTCTCTATATTTTTTTTATTTCATTCTTTTTGACCCTTTCATGGGTATTATTAAGGTTTATTTATACATGCATAGACCCTAATTTGTGCTGTATAAGTAAATGGAATCGACGTGTTTGAGTCTTTTTATCCTTCTTTCATGTTTTACGTTCTTTACATATTTAACCTCTTGCCTAATTTGAACTCTAGCATCAACAAGGAAATTTGCTTCCTTGTCAAAGTGTGCTTCGAGATACCTTATTGGAGTAAGACTCATTCTGTACGTATTTGATAATATCCATGTGTTGAACTGGTGACCATTTTCTAAGACCCGACCAAGCCTTATTCTCCCAGACCAGTGACCCAATCCCGACCTGAGGTTTTGACCCGACCATCCTAATAATCCTGACCGGGTATTATGAAACCATCTTTTGTTAGTGTAAATGGGTTCGGACCTAGATAGGTTCAGGAAGGTTGACTCTTGGTGATACGGTATCTTTCACTCCCTTATTTTTTGGATAGTTATGCTAACTCACCATTCTTCAGATTTTACTAATAACAACACCCCCTTAAACACACAAGGTCAGATAAAATGATTGTCACAAGTAGAATGCGTTCGGCTACGTGTTTTTAATTTACTCTATCATTCTTGTCTTGTAGTCCATAAATGCCTTTTTAATACGCTACAGTTACCAACCACACAAATTTTGGTTGATGGAATCATTGCGCATCTTTTTTGAAATTCAGAAGGAGTGTAGTTTTCGGCTCTGACGCATTTACCCCCACTTTCGGCTGATGACGCATGTCTTACCTGGTGATGTCATCTGTTTGTATATATAGCTCTGTAACATTTTAATTCTCTTTTATCGACTCAATTTTTCTCTTTTATCAGATAATAATCCTTTTTTTTTCTTCGAACCCCTGCTCTTCTCAGATCTTTCATCCTTTCGGATGTCTTTCAAGGTATGGATCTCATTCTTCATCATCAATATTTTGAGCTCCTTCTTCGTGTCATCGAGGCTAGCGAGAATGAGAATATCGCTAGACTTGAGTCCATTCTTTGGGGTCATCTTTCTTCTTCTTATCAACCCACTGCATTAAATATCGATAACTCTATAGCTTGCCCAGGGTTTGTCCCCTTCTCTTCTGATCTCTCTAACTCCGATTCGGTTGATGTTTATATAGATATGTCGAAACAAGGCAGCTTCAGGTGGTCCACCAGAGCCTCTCCCAAAGAGTCTGCACGTGTGGCGATTGACTTGAAGATACCCTCACAAGTTCTCAAAATGAGGGACGTACCATGGGAGCGACAAGCTTTGATGTTGAGATTCAATGCCGACCATCCATGTTCATTTGACTCGGAGATAAATGTTGTGACTGAGGTCGAGCTAACAAAGTTTAAGGATCGATTTGATTTAACCAGTGTGTAAAAATTATACTGTAGCAGTGATCGGGATGTGTGGAACCCTCCCCCCGGTGCAGTTGTTATATACAGGGCCATGTTATCTTCAGTGGTCACTCTCCCCTTTAACCTTTTATCTCTTGATTCCTAGTATATATTGGCGTTGCCCCCACCGAACTGACTCCCAATTCTTACCTGGTGTTGGTCAGTTTAGGACATCTGTGGAAAAAGCTTAGGGTAAAACAACCTCTGACCCCACAAGAGATCCGCTTCTTTTATACACTGAACCGATCTGATAGCGGAGGAACTTTCTACCTTCAAACCATATCTCAAAGCTTGTGGATTCCTCATAGATGTAAAGGGAAACCTGTATCCCCATCGGACAAAGATCATAAGGGATTTTTCTAGGGATTCCCTTCCTCAAACAAGTATTGGAAGAACAACTGGTTCTTCATTGAAGGTGACTGGGGTGAAGTAGTCGTTGCTGACCCACTCAACAGTTGATACAGAATAAAGTCCCAATGACTTCTGCAATCCTGAACATTGAAACAAAACTCCCCCACTCTAACCAAGAGTCAGGTTGATACGGTAGTCAAAGCGGTATAGACTTTTTGGGAAGAGAGGATTACCGTTTTCTTTATGTTGAAGTAGATTTGATCAAGGCAAAGCTTTTTTCCATGATTTCTACCCATCGTAGATGATGTGAGCCATCTTTGCTTTACTTTAGTGCAAGTTGTCTTGCATACTTTCTCCTTACCCTAATTATTGATAATCGTGCGGTACTTTTTACTTTCAGTGTACGATATGGATGTTGTTGCATGTGATCAAGCTGCGAAGGCTAAACATGTTGATCATGTTAGTAAGAAGGCTGCAGCCGATCAAGTTGCTTAGGGAATTACTCCACCAGAACATACTCTGGTGGAACACACGTATGAATCCAACCACTATTCATTCGATATACCCGCTGAACAAGTTGAGACCAGTGATCGACATCCTTCTTGAGCTCAAAGCGATCGCCGGGGCCACTCCAAGGAGAGGGCCGATCAGGTTTGGTCTAGTTCAGAAGCGTCTGATCAAGGAAGGCACTATCGAGATAAACCTGAAAGGGAAAATCAGGGAAGGGATGACTCACAAGGGAAGAAATCACATGAATGGATGTGACAGATAATGTTCCAAGCCATAAGGCTGTTAAGATTGTTGAAAGGTCATCTGCTCTCGATGCCCTTCGCATGAGAGCAGGTCCAGCACCCGAGGTTGATCTGGTGTTGCCTACCCCGGTGGTTGATCTAATCATTTTGGAGGAGGGGGAGGAAGATCAGAAAATAGTTTCCATCATTATTTCGTGAGAACTGCGATCAAAGAGAGGGAGTGATAGGGGTACATTAAATTTATCTTTCGCTCCACCCGAACCAATCAAGATCGCGGACCATGCGCTCCCCTAGAAATGGGTCTCCCAAGGTTCTGATTGTGCCACCTTCTCGCTGCCCAGAGAAGGCTCCTATGCAGTTTACTATCAGACGCCAGATCATTTTCTCTGATTCTAAAACTGATAATGGTGATGAAAGAGAAGATAACTGATGAAAGCTTCCTTGATCTGTCTGATGAGCAGGCTCTCCATTCTGTTTTGGAACCAAGGGAAGAAGTAACTATACGGTTTGAGGGGGATATTAGAATGAGTGAGCTTATTGGTACCCCTTCCATTATGCTTGTTGGGTCTCTTCATCCCGAGGGTTTTATCGAAGGTCAAATTTCTAAGAGCGAAGGCCCACCGGGTTACTACATCTGATAATCTTCCTGGGGATGATGTTGGGATCTCAAAGACTCCAACCCTGCTGATCCTACTATTCCCTCATCTTCTCCGGATCAATATGCTCATGTTGTTTCTACTACTGATAGGAATGACAGCTCAACCCGGTCGGGCCGGGTACCCGGCCTTACCCTGGTCAAAAATCTTGGGTAAAAGCCGGACTCTTTTTACCCGGCACTGGGTAAAGGTTGTCCGAGTACCCGGGCCGGTTATGTTCCGATCTGGGTCCGGGTATACCCGAAAACCCGGTAGAGTACCCGAATTTATTCTTTTTTTTTTAAAAAAAAAATCTTTTTATTTTTTATTATAAAAAAACCAAATTTTATTTTCAAACTTTCCAAAATTCAAAGTTACAACTTACAACAGCAGCCCCTCATGTTCTCTCCCTACCAAGTCTCCACCGTCGAACCGTTTCCACCGGACCACCGCCGACAAGCCACCACCGTCGAGAACCTCTTCTGTCTTCTGTCGTTGACCTATTTCCAGGTTTGTCTTCTCGATCTCTTCTTGGTATTTCATCCTCTTTCTTTCATTTTTTTTAAATTTCGATCTTTTCCTAGTATTTAAGTTTTTTGAAATTTGGATACACACATATCAAATTTCTGCTCTATGGAATATGAATTTTATTTTCTATCTCGTTTCTGCTTTTAATCATTATAATGAGTGATTTAGGTGTTTTACTTCTTTTATTTTCATTTGTATAAGATTATGAAGGCTATGTGTTTGATGAAATATCTTAGAGAAGTAGGAAGTTGGTAGTCTAATGAAGTCTATGCTTGGCTTTTACATGAATCCACAATGATTAATTAACTTAATGAATTATTTGTATGGACTATGGACTATGGATGAATTCAGTAATATATGGGCTGATGTCTACTTTGGAATCTAATAGAAGCAATTTACATCTAGCATTCTAGCTTTATTTCATAATATAGTTTTATTTTGTTCTCTTTTTAATTGTTTCAATTGATAATTTTTTTGTTAGGTCTTGTTTCTAAAGATGAAATTTTGAGAGGAGAAGTGATGTATGAAGATGATGATGAATAGCCATGGACTATAACAGTGGTTATCAAGTGAAATTTTGATATATTTTTTTTGTTATTTTGTTCTCTTTTACTGTTGTTTAATTGTTTTCCTTTCAATTTTGCATGCATAGGACAAGTTATAAAGGGATGGGATGTTGGGGTAAATGGTACTTATCAGAATAATTCTAGACCTAACTTGATCTTGCTTGTTCATATTTTAAATTTATCTTAATTGTATTTACATTCGTGGCTAGTGTTCGATGTGGAATTGGTTGATGCTCGTTGTAACATTTACATTGCTACAATATTGTTTCAGCTAAAGACATGAATTTTCTTGTTAATGAAATCACATATTGGCATGTTTTTTTAACAGAAATTGCAACACAGCTTCTTATAAGAGATCATCTACCTCAAAATATTTTGAAAACCAATGTTGATTTTTTAGAGAATAGCATTTGGGCATCAAAAACCATCTCCCAGAGCAATTTTAAATTTGAATTTGATCCAACTTAAATTGAACCGTAAACTGTCATACAACCACATGACTAGCAATGGATACCATAATATATACTAAAAAGTAACAACAGTATAGGTAAAATTAATGTTTATGCACATTCTAACAGTACTTGTTAAATATTATGTGAAAGGAATCTATATCTATATAATATAGATTTAAAAAATAAAATTTGAGTAAAATTAAAAATTAGAAAAAAAAATTGTGTTTTTTTTAAAAGCCCGGTAAAACCTAGGTAAAATCCGGGTATGGATACCCGGATACCCGTCCGGGTCTTTCTAGGTCGGGTACCCGGATTATAACATCCGGGTTTTTTCCGGGGATATCCGGCCTCACAAAACCCCGCTACCCGATCGGGTCCGGGTATACCCGGACCGGACCCAGTTTTTTACCATCCCTAGCTACTGAGCATTCTCACTTCCCGTCATCCAATAGTTCTTTAACCGACCCCCTTTCCATGCTTCGTTCAATGTCATCAAGTGTCGGATATATTGGCAAAGGGTACAGGAATGACGCTAAAGAGGCTGCAGATTTTGAGCGGGTCCGCTTGATATTCAATAATGGCATTTTTGTAAGTCTTTCCACCATCTTGATTGCTTTTCTCCTGATCATTCTATATGTCTGATTTATCTTTTACTGATCCTTCGTAGGCGGTAGAGGCATTGACTCGAGCTTTCTCTAAGAAGAATAAACATGTTGCTGAGATTTCTCAATTGAAGCTTGCTTTCGCCGAGAAGGATGAGGTTTTGAAATCTTATACTGCTAGCGCCTTTAAGGCTAGTCAGTGTGCGGAAAAGCTAAAGGCGCATACAACAATTGAGATGGCTTTGAGGAAAATGCTTGTGAATGTTCAGAATAAAGCCACTGCATCTGATGAAGCCCTTAGAGAGCTCACTAAAAAGAATGTTGGGCTGGAGAAGAGAGTTGCTAAGGCTGAACTGCGGAGTGCTGAACTTGAATAAAGGGTTATCTTGGTTGAGACAGCAGCGAAAAAGGCTCGAGAATCAGCTCAGGTTGCCCGAGATTCCCTTGCCATAGCTCAGCAAAAAATGTTGGAGGTGTAGCAGGCGTTTGAGGAGGCTAGGCTTCACTATTAGCATATCCCTAAAGACTTTGAGCAACAGTATGTCAGTATAGAAGTTCTTTGGTACGAAGCCAGGTTAGACCTTGATGTTTAAAATGTTGACCGGTATAAGAGTTCCCCTGTATTCGATGCTACACTGCTTAGGGAGTTTGAGAAGGGCTTGACAACTGTCAGGACGTTCTTTAGTGCAAAAGAGAGGTCTTCGAAAGAGGCCAGCTTGAAATGGGACCGGACAATATCTAAGCATCAGAGAGAATCCCTGGAAGCGATCAAGAACCAACAGATTAGGTGGAAGGTGATAAGCTCATTTTTATGCTTTACGTACCCATCATTTTGTATAGTTTTCCTCTCATTTTCTTTACAAACTCCATATTTTAATGTTCTTAATGCTTAAACAGGTCCTCTCTATTTAGGAGTTATCCTTGTGCGGAACTGGCAGATTTCAAATCAAAAAATAGGGTTATAGCTTGATAAGAAGTGAGAAGTGTGGTACGCTGTGTTGAAGTGAACCGCACTTCGTACCGTGTAGGACAATATCAAAAATTATCAAGGTAAGTGCGGTACATCGTGCTGAAGTGAACCGTACTTTGTACCTTGTTGGAGGGTAGGCAAAATTGTAGAAAGCTTCAAGTGCGGTACGGGTACAACACCAGAAGGAAACATGTATCGCACCTCAAACCGTAACTATTGGCAGCCGCTCAAATCATATTGATGTACGGTACGATGTGTTGATACGAACCGCACATCGAACCGTACTTTATGGCAGATTATGAATACTCTGTTTCGTGAACAGAGTAAGTACTTTATTGTGGGACCTTTCTCTTATCTCTGATTAGGTATGGATAGGGGATGTTCCTAAAGGCTAAGAGGATGTCTTTGGGACCCTCCTACACATGTGAGGGGGGGGGGGGCTTCTTGTTGCAATATAAAAGAAAGAGATAGAGGTGAGAGAAAGGAGATCTGAAAATCATCAACACACCAGAACACTTTTGCTTCTTCACATTTTTGAGGTTCTCTCTTCATTTCTTGACCGAGTTCTTCAAGGTTGGATCAGCTAAGGCAAGGTTTGGTTGATCCAAGGAAGCTATTGAAGCTCAAGCTTTAAGAGATTGAATCTACAACTTAGTTTTATCTCTTCAACTCTTCTCTTCTCTTCTCTTGTTTCTTTATATTGTTCATGATTTGTATTGATGTTAGCTCATCTATGGCTTTTTGTATAGTATGAGCTAAATATTCTTATGTTAAAACAAGATGATGCTTAACCCTTGATTCATTTGTGATAGACTCTTAGATTTCTTTATTTGTGCTTGTGAAGCTATATGGATGTTTTGAATGCTTAAGGCTTTTGCTTAATTGATCATTTTGTAATTGATCTATGGTTAGATGTTAAGTACCGAGAGGAGACGCATTTAACAATGCTTAGATAAATATTCACTATGCTTGACTAGAAAGTGCTAGAACTGCTAGGCTAGCGTATAGGGTTCAATTTGTATTCCAAATGCTTAACGGGTCTATATATATTGTCCGGATTGCTTGAAAAAGATTTTGGGTATATATAGATGCTATCTCTAAATACATCGAGAGAAGTTAGAGATTTGTTTAAGGAATACGAATCTATAGCATTTACACGAACGAATTAAGAGTCATAAGAGTCAAGTGTGTTATTGGAAGGGTTGAAACGGATTCGAGTTCTAACATGTTTTCCATACATTTTTATAAGTGTTGTGTTAGAAAATTTAGTTTGTGTTTGAGTTAATTTACTTTATTGCAACTCTTGGAAACTCACGTTTTAGATTGTTCAAATAGTTTGCAAGCCTTTGAATTCCAATAATCATAACCTTGATCCCTGTAGGAATGATCCTTACATTGTCATTATACTATCATTCTGACCTAGTGCTATTGCGAGAGTCAACAAGTGTAGTTTGATACGTCAGAAGGCCTATTGCAGATATTTCGAAAAGGATCCCCTCTCTATGTATCTTGAGCTCCCTTCAAAGGTATCCCTTGTGTCTTTTCATATTGGTCAAGATAGTGGAGCTCTGACCAAAGGGGTTAATGTCGGTCCTTCAGCCGATGTAGATTACTCTCCCTTTGTATCTGTTGATCCTGATGACAATATCTCCTGGCCAGATTTTTGAGACTTCAATGAAGATGATAATGTTCCTCCTTCCGGTCTTGGGGGCTCCTCCGTTGCTGGGAACAACTGAAGTATCTCTGTTTTTGTAGCTTTTTTATATGTATTTTGTAACACTTGGCAGGCTATGACAGTTAATGTATATTTTTCCCTTATTTGTGCATCTTTGAGATGTTTACCGTTTTTGGTGCGTGGTTCCTTATGCTTGCTCTCTTTCATATTTTATCTTAACCCGAACTATGCATGCTGACCCATGCCAGATTGATAATCATGAGTTTGGCTAAGCAGAACCACGTGTATACCGATCATTTGGGATTGATAACCTACTCTTTTAAGCCTGCATCGTCATGTAATGATCGACTTATTTGCCTCAATTTCAGTGGTCAACCACCCTTGGAGAACTGAACTGTGCTCTGCAATGATTTCAGGTTTACCTAGAGTAAATCTATTGCATTTTACCACTCGGGTTCTGGTTGCACCCGATCGTTTACTGTATACCTTTCCATTGAGCAGTGTTCATTTGTAAACCAATTGTGTAGTTTATATTTATAGAATTTCATCTTTTATTTGTCAACTAGGTTGTCGGGACATCTCTCGACAGTTTGTTGATCAAGATTCGTTAAAATAAGGCGTAACTTGTCCCACTAGCTTTATAAGCATCTATGGTTGTGTCTGCCTTATCTTATAGGTAGGATTCATGCCTTATTCAACTCTTGGTGTATCCTGTCGAGTTTATATACCCAAAGGCGCCTTAACAGTGCTTCGTATGCACCCAGTTAGTTTCGGTGAATGTGTATTGTCTTGACGACTTATGCTTTCGGCCCCTTTACTAGGCCCTTCGGGACCCCTATCGGTCTCAATCGATATTTTGAGGTATCTTGTAAATGCTCTTACGAGCGAATTTATGTTTCGAACATTGTGCTTGATATTTATAACGTCTCCCCATAGGGATTTTTATTGATTTCTCAGAAGATAAAAGACAATTAGCTGATAATAATTTAAAGTTTAAACTATAGAAACAGATACTAAAAATAAATGCATGAATCTTCTTCATGGGTAGAAGATCTTTAAATATTGCGCATTGTACGGCCTGGGCAGCTCAGTTCCCTCAGGTTGGGAAATTCGATATGCTTCATGTCTTGCTATCCCGACCACTTGGTATGGTCCTTCCCATTTGTCAACTATTGAACCTGCGGACTTGTCCTTTGTATTAAGTGTTACTCTTCTCAGAACTAGGTCTTCGAGCTGGAATCTTCTAATCTTGACATGTGAATTGTAATACCTTGCTACCCTTTGTTGGTAGGTGGCATTTCTTACCCTAGACATGTCTCTTCTCTCTTCCAACTCATCTAAGTCTTGTTTTAGCATCTCCACATTTCCTTCGAGGTCAAAGAGCTGTACCCTAAAGGACTTGTTGATTATTTCAACTGGAATTACTGCTTCCATCCCAAATGCCAGCGAGTAAGGTGATTCCGCTGTTGAAGTCCTTTCTGTAGTCCGATAAGTCCGTAAGATTTCATGCATTTTGTCTACCCAGATTCCTTTCCTTCCCTTCAGCTTTGCCTTCACAGTATGCTTGATTATTTTGTTCACCACCTCCGTTTGGCCATTAGTCTGTGGTTGGGCTGGTGTGGTGTAATCGTTCTTCATCCTGAAGTCAAAACACATGTTTCTGAAGTTGTCACTATCGAATTGAGTCCCATTGTTTGTGATTATAGTTTCCGGGATTCCAAACCGATAGATATTTTTCTTCACAAAACCGGCCGTGTTAGCTTCGGTGATATGTACTAGTGCTTCCGCTTTAACCCACTTTGTGAAGTGGTCGACAGCCACTATGGCATGTTTTGCCCCTTCTTTTGTTGCAGTTGGCATCAGACTAATCAGATTTATTCCCCACATGAGGTAACGACCATGGCGATATCAAAATTTTCAACTGTTCGGGTGGTCTCCGGATGTCATTAGCTACTTTTTGATAGCCACCGCACTGATTTGCAACACCTTGTGCATCCCCGAATAGAGTCGGCCAATAAAAGCCTTGCTTGAGCGTTTTATGTGCCAGACTTTTGCCACCCAAGTGATTCCCACAGACTCCCCTGTGGATACTTTCTAATATTTACTTACCTCTGATCAGGTCCATATATTTCCGAAGGGCTTTGGAGAACCCTTTTCTGTATAGCTCTACTTCTACTATCGAATATCTTGTGGCTCTATATCTGAGATGCTTCACCTCAGCTGTCTCCATCGGGAGCACCCCGTTCTATAAATATTCTTTGATCGGGATCATCCAGGTAGTTTGTTCCTCTTCTAATACTTCTACCCCGACGTTTCGGCTTGATTTTCATTCTTGATACTCGGCTTTCGCAGGTGGATGATCAGGATCGTTTTTGACCATGCACTAGTGGCTGATGCCAATTTTGAAAGCGCGTCCACTTTCTCATTTTTCTCTCTCGGGATCTGGGTGATTCAATATGCTTTGAACCTTTCAAGAAGTGTCTTGGTTATGGTTAAATACGCGGCCATGTTGTTGTTGTTCTTGGCTTGGTATTCATTCAGAACTTGATTGACTACCACCTGTGAATCACTGAATATTTCTAACTCATCTGTTCCTAGTGTCGTACATACCTTAAGGCCTGCCAGAAGCGCCTCATACTCTGCTATATTGTTAGTGGCCTTGAAGTCAAATCGCAAGGCACATTCCATATGGTCACCTTCTGGTGTGAATATAACTTTACCTACCCCACTGCCATACGTGTTTGACGATCTATCCATATGTAGTTTCTAAGCAAACAGGTCATCTTCTCTTAACATTCTGATTACCTCGTTGTTCGGCTATGCGAACTCCGCGACCAAGTCCGCTACAACATGTCCCTTGATCGCCACTCTTGGTGAGTAGACTATGTCAAACTCACTTAGTTCCACTGCCCACTTAGTCAGCCTTCCCGACACCTCGGGTTTGATAAAATCTGTTTCAACAGACAGTCATTGTATACTTCAATTTTGTGAGCTTGAAAGTACGGTCTTAGTTTTCTCACTGATGTTACTAAGGCCAAAGCCCTTTGCTCAGCTAGAGAGTATCTTGTTTCCACAGGTAACAGAGCTTTACTGGTGTAGTATACAAGTTTCTGCGTTCCTTTTTCCAATCTGAGTAGTACCGACCATGTAGCTACGTTTGTAATGGAAAAGTAAAGACAGTGTACTTCCCTTTCACGCGGTTTAGATAATATCGGAGCTTTTCCAGAATATTCTTTGATTTTTCTGAATGATTGTTCACACTCATCGTTCCACTCTACCTCTTTACCTCGCTTAATTTATTTGAAGAAAGGTAGGCATTTGCCCATGGATTTACTTATGTCGGTTCTGGGACGCTAGGCAACCCGTCAACCTTTAGATTTCCTTCAATGTCTTGGGAGACCTCATTTATTCCAGAGCTTTTATTTTCTCTGAGTTTACTTCGATCCCTCTTTACTGAAATTGAATTCCTAGGAACCTGTCTGATGGTACTCCGAATATGCATTTCTTTGGATTTAGCTTCATCCCATACTTTCGCAGTACCTTGACGGGACTCGTCGTTACAGTGTCGTCAAATATGACGTTTAAATTCGGCCTCGCAAAGGCGCAAGTCATAGAGACTAGCACAGCGGCAAGCAAGGGATCGATCCACATGGAGGCAGGATTCACCGATCGTCTCTAGTTCTAGCTATTATTACAACACTCCGAGCGGACTCGTGTGTTGCGTGTGCAGAAAAGTGAATAATAATATAACTAAATAACATATATAAATAATATATACAATGATAGATGGAATGGAGATATGCATGAAATGTGGTTACACTAGGAAAATGGCTCAACCGTGACAATCCTCCTAATTATGTTATAGACTCACATAATCATCAAATGTGCAAGTATATCATAGGCTCGTATCCCCTTAATTAATCTCTAATATATCTCGATGTCTTAGAGATAGTATCCATATATACTCGAAATCTCTCTCGAGTAATCCGGACAATATATATGAACCTATTAAGCGCGTGGAATACAAATCGAACCCTATACGCTAGCCTAGTGGTTCTAGCACTTTCTAGTCAAGCATGGTGAATGTTTATCTAAGCATTGTCAAATGCGTCTCCTCTCGGTACATAGCATCTAACCATGGCAATTACAAAGTGATCAATTAAACAAAGACTTTAAGCACTCAAAACATCCATATAACAACGCAAGCACAAAAAAATGTCGGTGGACTTTACTTCTAGGTCAAAGATTCGGTTTAGTCAACTCCCTAGGATGGCTAAACATGGAAAACAAATTTACCTAACAACTACATGCAACAATGTGATTGTTATATCATTAAGAACATTCAATTTAGATTAAAGGTTCATTCTCTTTATTAGGGAATTTTTCCACAATCAATTCATCACCCAATCCTCTCACGTGGATGGATAATCGTGTCTTAATACAATGACCCATTAAGAACAAGGATATTAACCAACATCAATTTAGCAACTAAAAGCCTGAACTGAAACCTTTTCTACTATTTGGGGTTAAAATCCCTATTACTCAAATTACTCAATACATGGAATTTCAAGTCATTCATCAGTCAATCAACAATCATGGGTATCTAATTTTTACTCTAAATTACAACTACTCCTAAACCCAATCATGGACACATATTGATTTCTAACAATTCATACACATACATATCATATTAAGAGCATAAAAACACATATATCAAAGAGCAAAATAAAATCCAAATGAATTTAAGTACAAAAATACATATATAGCACATGTGAAAGGTTTACGAATTCCCCAAATTCAGTGTCACACATCAAAGACAACAAGAAATACAAAGAAATGAGCAAATAAGAGCAAATAAGAGCAAACCCTTGAAGACATGTCCTCCAAAGATGCTCCTAGCCTTCCTAGCTCAAATTTGGCTTCTAATTCCTTTGTAATCTACTCTAAGATGAATGGAGGAAGTGTATAGTGTTGAGGTAGATGTGTATGGTGAGCTCTTATGGATTAAAAACCTTAATGGGAGCAAGAGATGAAAAAAATGGAAGAAAATGGAAAAGAGAAGAGAAGAGAAGAGGCATGAGAGGGGAAGAGAGGGGAAGAGAGGTCTTAAGAATGAGGAGAAAGTGGGGTATTTATAGTGAGGAAGGTTAGGGTAAGACTTTGGGGTGAAAAGATTAGAATACCTCTTTGAAAATGACTAAAAAATGTATTTATGCCTAGAAGTGTGGTTCGATGTGCTGTTCGCATCAACACAGTGTACCGTACATCACTTTTTGGAGCTTTCTGCCCAAAAACGCGGTACGTAACTTGGTCTCGTGCGGTTATGTACCGTTAAGAAAACGGTCATAAATTTCCTTAAAAACATCAGAATCATGATCTGTAAAGTGCGTTGGCAAGCAGACTTCTGGGGCTTTCCGAAAAGTGGTTATGAGAAATATAGTTCGATCAAAGGAGAGAGATATAATCTTCTGAAGTTGGGGTGTCTGCACAAGCTATTCCAAATTCTGTCATTTAACCTCCAAAACTCTTTAATTAAGCTCAAATACCTTCCGTAGGGAACATGTACCTACTCAAGACTCAAAAACACATCAAATACCAAAATATACTCGAAAACAAAAACAAAAGCTAGAAAATAGAAACCTCAAAAGGTTTACAGATCGCTTCGATCATAATTCTTTCTATCGGGACCTAGATGATTCACCTCCATAATTCTTTAATTGTTCATGGATTTCCTAACTTCAGACATCCTTTCTTGGCTACTGTTTCTGATATTGGGGCCACCAAAAATGGTGTTAATTGCCCCGCTATCTGAGTCTTTCTTCAGGCACCTATAACTCCTATCTTGATCCCCTGCGTGGGTATCCTTTTATCGATCATCCTTTCCTCTGAGGATGACGTCAGTGAGATGACCTTCCCGGATTAGCTTTTCAATGTAATTCCTGAGTTGGTAACATTTGGAGGTTTCATGGCCATTTTCTTAGTGGAATCGGTAGTACTTTGTTGTATCTCTTTTGGTGAAATTTAACTGTCTCAGGGGTTTTCTGTATAAGTTTTTATCTTCTATTATATTAAGGATTTCCTTCTGTTTTTTTGCTAACGGGGTTTAGTTGGTATACGGACGCCTTGGATTCCTCCATGCTCTATCATCATCCTTTCGCCCGCTTTTCCCTTTTTCTCAGTTTCCCGTCGGGTCACTTTAACCATTGTTTTTCGAACTGCTTTCTTGGCTCTTTTGACTGCTGACAAGACGACCCCCATGTATAAATTCTCTCCCGTGGGCAATTTGTTGTCCTTCCGCCATGGCGTATCCCCCAACATAATTTATCAAGCCTGCATATGTGGTCGGTCCCCGCTACCTTAGATTCAAAGTGAGGTAACTGTGTTGCAAGCTGTTTATGAATGCGGATACCACCGCGTCATCGTTTGGGTCATGCACTTCCGATACCTCCTGTGAAAACCTGGATAAATAGTATTTTAATTTCTCATCTTTTCTTTGCCTCTAGGTAGAAAGAGCCGACACCGATTTCCTCCGCTAGATATTTCCTATAAATTGTCTGGTGAATGCTCGCTTCAATGCTTCAAAATCCTGATGGATCCTTATGGTAATCCTCGGAACCACTTGGACTATTGATCTCCTAATGTCTGAGGTAACATACGACACATGAGGGTGTCATCATAGTCATACTGAGCCGTGGCACTCTGGTATCTTCTGACATGTTCCTGCGGATTGGTATTGGCTTTGAATTGCTTCACATGTAGCATCCTAAATTTCTCCAAAAAACGAGTCTGCCTTATGGTGACAGGGAACAGACTCTCAAAATTCCTGACCAGTGGGTTTTCTTAACTTTTCTTTTTCTCCAAAGCTTCTATCCTCCTAAGAATAACTTCGTGCTCTTCTTCGGGTTTTCCATACCTATCTAACCTTTGGTGGATTGTGAACCCATACGGGTCCCTTCACCTTCTGGGAGTGCGCTCGTCATCACTTAAATTCGATCGGGGCTTCCTACTCCATCTATCATACCTGTCTTCTTGCTCATAATCGTGTCTTACATCATCGTACCCTGTGGTACCCTCGTGTGAGCTTGACTCCTCACGTTCCTCCGCCCTTCTATCTTGGTATGGGCTATTTCTTCTACATGAACGTTCTCTTTTACCCCGTTTCTGTACCCTTTCTCTTCCAGATATTTGAGGTGTACCTAGAGCAATTGCTATAATCTCAGAGCGTACCTTAGATCCTTGAGCTACCATAGGTGTAGAGAGCTGGTATGGTGAACTTAGATTTGCAGTTGCAGTTATGCTAATTCCCTGTCCAGCTGCATCGGCAATGACTTTTCGCAGGGATTCTTGAACTTGCCTAACGATATCTTGTATGCTTAACGGTGGAATTCTTGAGGGTGGATTTGTTCCCAGTGCATTGGCATCCATGACATTCGCCTCGCGTGAAACGTCAATGTTATGCGGGGATGAATCTCTGTCAGTGCTGGAGACCATAATTTTGCCTTGTTTGACTAAACCTCTGGCTGATTATAACGTCGGAGGTTCGACCCCTCCTTCTAGCGCTAGTTGTTGACGATGATTTTTGTATAGATCACACGTCGAACAGAATATACACAAGATCACACAATTGTAAATTATGAATGACTAAGGAATTAAAGAGAACGTAAATAGTTTATATGGTAAAACCTAAGAATGAGGAAACTTCCACGGTTGCCGAAAACCGGCGAGGAAAGAACTTTACTATGAATAATCGATTACACGCTCAATCCCCTGTGCTCTCTATATTTTTTTTTATTTCTTTCTTTTCAACCCTTCATGGGAATTATTAGGGTCTATTTATACATGCATAGAACCCTAATTCGTGTTGTACAAGTAAATGAAATCGACGTGTTTGATTCGTTTTATACTTTTTTCTTGTTTTACGTTCTTCACGTATTGAACCTCTTGCTTAATTTGAACTCTGGCATCAATAAGAAAAATTGCTTCCTTGTCAAAGTGTGCTTCGAGACACCTTATTGGAATAAGACTCATTCTGTACGTATTTGATAATATCCACATGTCGATCTGCTAACCATTTGCTAAGACCCGACCAAGCCTTATTCTCCCCGACCAGTGACCCAATCCCGACCTGAGGTTTAGACCCGACCATCCTGATAATCCCGACCGGGTATTTTGAAACCATCTTTTGTCAGTGTAGGTGGGTTCAGGCTTAGATAGGTTCATGAAGGTTGACTATTGGTGACACAGTATCTTTAACTCCCTTGTTTTTTTTTGGATAGTTATGCTGACTCACCATTCTTCAGATTTTACCAATAACATATATAATTTTACAAGTAAGTTGGCAGGTTAATTATCTCAATGAAATTAATAGAGATGTTGAAGAATGTAGGCAAAGCTCTACTTCCTACATATGCTTCTGCTTCGACATTTAGATGCTCGAATAGGACTTCTATTATAGGAAGATCAATTCCCACTCTTGAGTAAAATCCAACAACAAACAGAATCACAATAAAGTATAATAAACATGAACACAACCTTATTTGTTTGGCTGCCCAGAAAAATTACTGAGAAAATAATCAAATCCATACATAAACATACATATAGCAAGCAAATATGTTTTATGCAGTTTTGATATCTCACGTTTGTTTTGTTGGGTCTTTTCAATATATATATATATATATAAATATATATATATATATATATATATATATATATATGACAATTTTCTCTTAAGTGTGCACTGATAAATATTTAAGTTCATGCTGATAAATATATCAGTGCATTGCTTATGGACCATTAGATTCAATTACTTTGACTCAGTTTGCTTGCACTTGTCGGTGTTTATTCATAATTTATTACCCACATATAATATACTGATGTATTTTATATCAATATACACCGAGGAGAAAAAGGCTAATATATGAAAATTGACTCCTCAATCCGCACTGATAAATATATATCAGTGTATTGTATATGGACAATTAGATTCAATTGCTTTCACGTAGTCTGTATGCACTTGTCAGTGCTTATCTATAATCTATGACTCAAATGCAATGCACTGATGTATTTTATATATCAGTGCGCACAGAGGAGAAAAATACTATATATAGTAATTTTCATGTGAGGGTTCCCTTACTTTAATTCCGATCCACACCTTTATGAAATAACATCAATTTGTATGAACTTTGATATAAAATTTGTTATAGGGATTTTTTGATAGCATGACAAGTCAGCATGATCATCTGAAAGCACGATGATTAGATATTCCTCTTCACAAAAGTCAACCAGTCAACAATGAGGACATTGGCCAATGACACGTCATCAAGAAATCATAAGTGTATGCGCCAAGTAAAGTCGTCCAGTAAAAGAAATCTTAATAAGCAAAGCTCTACTCAGGGCGATTTACTTAGTTGAAAAAAGGAAACATTACCCTATCAGGACACACCGTATCAAGCGAGGATTCACTCAAATACTTAATCGAAGTATCATATTCCAACAAGGGAATATTCCTATTTCCTCTTCTGTATCAGAGAATTCTAATTCGGAAGAAACTGAGAGCTTCAAAAAGGATAAACACCAAATACGAAAGGTTAACCCAAGGCAATTAATAGATGATCTCAATGCTTAGTCAAGATTACCTAAGATGGTCGGAAAAACTAATCGATCGGGTAAAGACCATCCGTTCGGGACATAAAAGGTCTGGTCGGGATTAGAAGAATGATTTTACTCAAACAACGAATATATAACCACATTATTATAAGGAAATATTACAATTTCCTCTTGCATATCAAAGAGTCTAGATCAAGCAATAACTCTGCTCTACTAGAAGATTGCATATCAATCAAGAAACAAATCATAAATGGACTATTCAACTAGAATCCTACGAAGATTCTAATTCAATGCACAAGATCTCCGAAATAGGAAAGAGGACAAAATCGACTTCAACAAGCAACCAGTCGTAATTAAACACCATTACCTTTCCTTACTTGTACAACAAGGATTAAGGTTTTATGCACATATAAATAAACCCATAATGATGTAGAACAGGTAGCTGACTTCTACATGGCTTTGAAAAACCATCTGAAATTCAAGACTAATTGACTTCACATGAAGCTAATTGATGAGATGTTTTCAAATCACAACCTTTGGCGGTGAGGCACGCCAGTTTTTGGTCAAATTCCATCATTTAGAGCCCGTAGTTACAGTTTTTGCTATTTTAGGAAACTTTTCTTTTAAGTCATAAGTTAACTTTGACAAGTCAGAATTGTTTGCCATCAATTCTGGTTTGTTTATGGTCATTAATATCTTTTATTTCTGCAGCTATCGTAATTTCACTAGCTTTGGTAACTTTTGCTATTTTTGAAAACTTTTGTTATGTAAGCTCATTTCTTATCCAACAAGGATTTGGGTTAGGGTTTATTCATTTTAAATAGTCTTATAATCTGAAAGGCTCATTACCTTTGCTTCAATAAAATTTCCAGAGTTTGTTTCTCTTTATTTTTGGTGGATTCCAGTTTGATACGGAATATAGACGTCGATCTTATTCCTTTTGAGTTTTCTGTTACGTTATATAATCTCATTGTAAAAGAGATATTTAAAAAAAAGATATAGACAGAGAGATAAAAATATACAAGAAGAGATACACGAGAAAGGAAAGGAACATACTTTGTAACAGTTTTATCATAGTGAATTCTCCTCGCTGTCACCGGCAACCGTGGATGTTTTCTCACCTTAAGGTTTTACCACGTAAATTTGTATCTGCATACTTAGCATTTTTCTAATTTCTTCATAACATTTTCAACAATTAGAAATAACTTGTTAGACGCGTGATCAATCCTACGTAATCACAAAATCACTGTCAACAATTGGCGCTAGAAAGAGGGGGTGGTGAACTAACTTTTGCAAAGTTAACCTCGATGGACTTGTGAAGTGGTGACATGACGGATAATAGAGATGAAATTCAATCTCAGAATGATGTTGGCACCCCGTATGGTGTTAACAACCCTGGCCTAATAAACACCAACATTGGTGGAGGAAACCTGCCCTCCGCAACTCCAACCTTAATTGGTCATGCCACAATAGCCTCCATAAACACTCCCCCAGAGGTTTTTCCCGATGCATTCTAGTAGGTCCAAGAGTACCTATGGAGATTCATTGAAGACGCCGCTAGATAGAGAATCAATATAACAACAATGGCTAATCTGGCTTCGTCATATCAATTGTCTACACCTATTGTGGCCTAAGACCCCAAGGTGCGTTCTGAGATCACCGTGGAAAAGGTGGAACATTCCTAAAAAGGAGATGAAAGAAGTTGTAGACAGGGTGGGCATCGAGCGGATATTGAGCCAGAAGAAATCCGTAAAGAAGTCCATAGATGGGATCAATCTAGCTTGTCAAATGATAGCGACCAACCACCCCATAAAACGCGTTGAAGAGGCAAGTCCCTACTAAGATTCGACAAGGGCCTATCGACCATCAGTGAGTGAGATATCCTGATACAGAATTAACTCATAAGGTAGAAGTATTAGAACATCTCTAAAGGATTATAGATTTACTAGATAACGATTCCATAAGGAAAGTGGTCACGACACATCAAAGTGCTACCAGCTAAAAGACCACATCGAGACACTCATTTGGGAGGGTAACCTCAAAGATTCAATTCTTAAAAGGAAAAACGATCAGTAAAAGGGTCCCCATTAGGATGGTCAACCAATGGGAAATCGAGAAAAGAAGTGAAGCCCGAGCTGAGGCGGCGGTGAAGGGACGATCAACATTATCTTTTGAGGACCCTACACAAGCTCGTGGATGATGGAACTCATTATCAAAAAAAAAAACCTGCTCCAGAGAAAGATAGCTTAGTTGCTTTCAATTTTTGTTTAAGATATTGTTAATTTGTTTTCTAATTTTAGCTTTACTAATTATTTTTGATGTTTTGATATTGTTAATTTACATATCAATTAAAAAAAAAGCCAAGAATGGTGTTCAAGATTTTTTATAATAATCTTTGTTGTCAAAGATAAATTTGTAGCGCTGACAACTGCCTTGGTGAGTGAAAGTGCCTGTGAGGCAGAGAAGTCGGGTGTTAGAGATCCAACGTGCCTACTGAACTGATTGGGTGCATGTAAAGCACTGTCAGCAATACGGCCACCCCCAGATACCGATTTTACTAGGGAAAAAGCAATCGGGTACACCATCGAAAAAACCCTGGTGAGATGCATACGGTTGTGTTAGTTTGCACTAACGATTCGACCGTGTTAGTATTATAATAACCATTCACCATGTTAGTATTGTAATAAAGATTCTGCCAAACCCTTATAAAGAGATAAAACCAGAGGACGCCCATGGTGAATTGTTTACATGGAAAAATAGGTAAAATGGAGCAAGGTTCTAAGAAAACCTCTTGGTTGAAGACTTAAAATGATCGGGAATTATCCCGAACAAGTAATCGAGACACCGATGGTTGAATTTCCACCACTGGCATTGTCCATCGACTGCTTATGTAGAGTTGTATCACGATGGCTCGAAAGATGAGATGAGATTTATGTTAGGTCATCATTCGGTCCGGTTCTCCAAGGTTGAGTTTTGTCAGATCACCGGATTGACATTCGAAGTCATTCCCAACACGGTAAGGTATGATATGGTAGAGAATGGCATACACCAGCGGTACTATGGTGGTCGAGCTGAGGTCGACTATGAACAGTTGAGATCATTTCAACGGATTGGTATTTTTAAGGAGCGATTTTATGAGGTGAAGTTGTGCATATTGTATATGCTCAACTGGATATTAATGGGGTTGGACGAGGTAGAGAAAATTTCAGTATGGTAGATACGCCTAGTCGAGAGCTTGGTCGCTTTTGATGTGTTCCCAAGGGGTGCACACGTGTATAGGCAGTCTATTTTTGGTTTTAACATGTGTTGGATGGTCGACATGAGCGGTTTGAAAAACGACAACAAGCAAAGAGCATCGATGTACACACCATGTAGACGTACAACATAAACAGTCTACCTCACGCACTGTTGGTAAGAATTTAGAATTTCAATCTGTACTTTAACTCTAATTGTTTTCATATGATTGATGGAATAAATATTTTTAATTTTTATCGTACTTATCTATTACGCAGACGTTTACTTTTGAGGTTGTTGACGTCAATTTTTCGATGGGTGAGAAAGTCAACAACGTCGGATCTGGTTATGACCTGTCAAAAGAAAGAGAATGAGAATGCAATTGAAGTTTTAATGACACGAGTTTACATGGTAAAACTTCGATAATCAAAAAAACGTCCATGGGTGGTTGAATGCACAACCGAGCCAAATCCACTATTGAATGATTAATTACAACAATTGATCTCCCTTGCCTCTCTCTTGTAATGATTGCTTTTTTGAATTTGTCTCATGTCTGTCTATATCGTTGTCTCTATCTCTTTTACAATAAGATTAAGGGCCTATTTATATGTGTATGGAACCCTGATCCTTGTTGTAAAAGTAAGAAAAAGGATTTGTATTTAGTCAAGGCTGGTTGCTTATTGAAGTCGCATTTATCTTCTTTCTTATTTTGGAGACCTTATGAAGATTGAGTTTGAATCTTAGTGGGATTCTGGTGGCATAGTCCGTTTAGGACTTATTTCCTCACTAGTGCATAGCCTTCTAGAACAATGAGCTATTTGCCTGATTTAGGACTTGTTTCCTGTTTGGTGTTTTATCCTTCTGGAAACTTTTTGACATGGATGTTTTACGTATTGGAGTTCAATACTGATTTCTTTCGAGCTTATTCACGTATGTGAATCGTATGCTGAACTTCTTTATTTGGGTTTCTTATGTTGTCTCGAGTAGAACATAATTTGTCGAGTACCTGTGTTCAAACTTACTCGGGTTCTTATTCCTTAGCGATGTCTTGGATGGTGTCTTCTAGATGCTAGTTCGGATGCCTATCTAGAAATCTTTTTAAGGGATTATCTTACATGTCAGTGACGTGTTCATTCAATAAAATATACATATAACAATACCCCCTTAAAATACTTTTACCGAGTAGAATTTTGCTTTGGCTGAAGTATTTTAATCGACTTTCTGACTAGGCTTTTTGTCTTTCCCTTCTTTAATGTCTCATTAATATAGGAATAACAATCCTTAAACAACACTTCGTACTAATGATGTGTCTTAATGGCTATCATGTATGTACAATTTGTCCCTTCACGCGAAAATCCAATGATTGTGACGTTTTGAAATTCTGAAGGCTTGGTCAGTTCTTTCCATGACACGTTTCCTTTAATCACTTGGTTTTTCTGATAGCATTTATGAGACGCGACCCGTGGATTATCAGATACACTGTCTACATCACCAAGCGTTTCTTCTTTTTTATTTTTCCTGTTTCTCAAAACCCTAGGGTTTCGTGTTTTCAACCACTTGAGTGGTTTATTTAAACTAAAGGGGGTTGTTCTTGTTGTTCATTTTCGAAGAAAAAGGAAAAAAAGGCAAAAACCTAGATTTCTCTCACATAGAGATTCGTCTTCGCTTTTCACTGGGGTTTTTCCAGTTGCTTCGCGTCTACTTTTAAGGTCAGTTCAGTTGGATCCTATTTCACGACATCGTCTTTTTGTTATAGCTTTCGAATGTGCTTGAGCGTGGAGATTTTCAATTGGTCTCTTGTGTTAATAGATTAATGGGGGAAACACCTCCTAATCAGCCTTATTTTCTAAATGTTGATAATTTCGGGATTTATCTTGATGTTCACTTCAGTTCTAGCTATGAATGTTCTTCTAGTTCTGAATCTTTCGTTTCTGATCATCACAGGGTTCCTTTCTGATCTAGGATGGGAAAGCATCAAAGTAATCACTCGGTTCATAAACATGGTTCAAGCGACATTTTGATTGGGAGGCAAACAATTCATGAGAATGACGTTGAAGAAGAGCACAGTGCATCTCGAATTCTCTTCTCTCTTCCCGAGTGTGTATGATGTTGAACCGAATGTGGTCGGGGAATCAGAGATCAAAAGTATCGCTCTCGATTTGATCTGGTCGACTCGGTTTTGATGGTTCCTACTGGTGATAGGGCCGTATGGAACCTTCATCCGGGCATTGTAGCAGTTTATGGATCTATGATCAACAGTGGTATTACTCTTCCTCTCCAGCCTTTCATTACTAGGTTTCTTACCTAGACGGGGATTGCTCCGGCCCAACTAGCCCCAAACAACTATAGGATCCTGATGTGTATGTGGCATATGTGGATCCGTATGAACCTGCCACCGCTCTCTCCTCACAAAATTAGACATTTTATTTCCTAAGGCAATCTGGTCAGACTGGGACTTACTTTCTTCTATCCAGTCAGCCAGATAGCTGGATTCCTAAGGGGACAAAGGTTAATCAGGGAGTAGATATATCCTTGGATGCCAAGAAGAAAGGTTTTATATGAAGTTTTCCTACCTCTAATAAGTACTGGAAAAACTGCTGGTTTTTTTCGGAGGAAACATAGGACACAAGATTGAGTTCTCAACGGGGGAAAACTGAGAAGTACTAAAGGTTCCCCGTTTCTTCTGTTCTTCTGATCGCTGGAACAAGTCAAGGTCTGTTTTCACTGATGCCAAATTAACTAACCTTTCTCGAGTGACCGTGCATACTCTAGAAAAGATGAGTAGATCCTATCTTTTTGATAAGAAGAAGATGATAGCTCTCGACTTCTTTACTCAGATTTCTGATTATCGTAGACGTCGTAAGTAGAATTTCTTCTCGTTTTCATTTTTCTCATCTGTTTCTATTTCTTTTCTAACTCGTTTATATTAGTGTATGACACATACATCGTATGTGACGTCCAGGCTCGCCAGGTGAAATTGATTATTCAAGCGAGTCGTAAAGAAGCTTTTCACCAAAATAAGGAATGGATTGCTTCACCTGATGATAAGTCGGATGAGGACTTCGATGAGGCAGACGAGCAAGTTTATGAGTATATTCCTGAAGAGGTCAGTCAGCCGATCACGGGGGAATCAAGCGGTCCGAGTGGCCCTATGGTACCTGATAATGACCTAAGGGCATCTGAGGATGAAGACTGGCAGGGGAGGCATCCATCTGATGATCCCAATTCTCCTATTAACGAGATGTTAGCCGAGCAATTTGTTGATAGAGATGAAGGATGTAGAGAATCCCCTGCTGAACAGGTTGACCGTTTCCCTGATCTTTTTAAACCTTTTAAAGACATCACTGGGGATCAAGTAGATCTTGCAACTGACCTCAGCTTCCACCGTACTCGATCTAAGAAGAGGAAGGCAGTTGATTCTCTCGTTCTACCTTTTCCAAAAATTCCTAGAGTTGTTTCGTTCATCGAGTCAAGCGATGATGATGCTGACAATAGGGGTTCCCCGAGTGTTCAAGCTAAGACACCTTTGGGAAGAGAGGAAACTCCAAAAAATTTGAACAAAGATTCTTTGCCCCCTAAGGTTGAGGATGCAGGAGTGAGAGGTAATCCTATCTGTCCCACCCCCAGGATATGTTGAGGACGATGTCATCTGGTCAAGCTTTCATCGGGGATGACCATTGGAGCCGCTTCAGTAATGGTTCCCCGACAGATCGTCTTCAAAACATTTTCAATAGCGCGAGCTACATGAGTCTTTCGGACTATATTTTTTACATTATCGTGCCTTGGGGTATCTTTAACCCTTTTCTCCACAGGTAGTCACTGAGTTTCCTAAAGTTGTTCAGACGTAACAACATCATGTTGATCAGATAAGGCATCTTGAAGCTCAGTTAAAAGAGTGTGAGATAGCTGTGCTCGAATTGAGGTGGCCTATCAAAAGAATGTGAGTTCTGCCCAGGAGTTTTTCAATCGTTTTTTAGAGAAATAGATGGAGTCCAATGAGAGGGCTTCCATTACAGCAGAGAAGGCTAAGTCTTTGGAAAACTCTCTCTCTGTTGCCTAAGAGTCAATGCTTTGGGTCGAGCAAGAAGCTGAACAAGCAAAGTCTTCTTAAGAACGCAAGAGTGAAGATCTTGAGCACCAGACCTTGACATTTGAATCCCTTTCGAATGAAGCCAAGCTGGGACTCCAAGTGCAAAGGGTTGATCGATTTAAAAGGTCCCCAGCCTATGATGCCCTACTCCGTGGGGGTTGGTTTCAGCTAGCAAATTCTTCAAGGTCAAGAATTGAGCAACTGATAAGGCTCAAGCAAACTGGGAATTGTCAATTAGAAATCATGTGGATCATTCCTTAGAGGCCTTTCGGACTCAAATGAGAGAGTGGAGAGCCTATTGTCACAGTAAAGGTAAATATCCCCATCTTATGTACCTAGAAATCCTGTTCGAGCACTCTTTTTCGACTTTTTATGCCAGTCAAGAAACTGGTGTGGATGGGTCAGAGCCTAACGTTGGACCAGTCTCTGGAATGGAATACAATGAATGGATGGATGATTCAGTTGACAATATCACCTGGCCTTCGAATGAAAGTCTCATTCGTGAATATGAGATGGTGCTTGATCCGAGTATTGGCAAGAGTTCTAAATCCTCAGCCCTTCCATAAGTGTATTTGTTAAAAATTTATATGATCAATAAAGTTCCATATTTTGCAAAACTACGTTGTCATGAATTTGAAATGCCAAGAATCTTATTTACTGGTTATTGTTAATATCCGAGTAACTTTAATTCGCCAAGTATCTTATTTATCTGACTAACTTCGTTTCTCTACTAATTTTGCCAAGTATCTTATTTACCTGGCTAATATTACTAACCAAGTCATCTTGAAACATGGGCAAGTAGATTTGTGTGTTTCATACTCGGTTGCTACCCAAACGTTACATCGAGGCTCACCACGATCATACATTTTGAGTCATTATGCAAGTCACTGAGGAAGTGTTTGCCGAATTGTAAAGCTCTGAATTGCTTAGCACAACTGTGCAACTCACCAGGATTTTCCTGACAGTGCCCAGAGCTGTTTTCCAAAATCTGGTGCATCGGGTTTGCCTTTTGGCTAAGGTCTTGATTGACCTTGCTCGGCTAACATGCTCCTTTGAGCTTCTTCGGCCATTCGGGATTTTCACTAAATTAATGGCTCCGAGCATTTTATCTTTTTATTATGCAATTAATTTCTTCATATGTTCTTATTATCATATGCTCATCTTTTTCATATGTTCTTATTATCATATGCTCATCTTTCTGGAATCCTGTGTCGGGCTTTTATTCATAAATGTAAAACTAACAGTATAAAAATCCCAAAGGGTTGCTAAGAATAAATAAAGTAAAAAGAAATCATCCTGACTAAAAAATAAAAACAAATATCAATGGTAGAAGATCTTTAAATATTGAATGGCCGGGGTCAAATCCCTCCATCTGGTCGGGCAATCCAGTATGCTCCATGACCGACTATTTCTTCAATTTTGTATGGGTCTTCCCATTTGTCAGCCAACGAGCCTGCAACTTTGCTCTTAATGTTTAGCAATACTTTTCTGAGCACCAGGTCTCCTGACTGGAACTTTCTAATCTGAACATGAGAATTATAGTGTCGGGCCACTCTTAACTGATATGCCGCATTTCGTACTCAGGATTTCTCCATTTTGCCTTCCAACTCATCTAAGCTTTGTAACAACATATCAACAGTTTGATCTACATCATATATCCTAACTCTAGGCGACATGTACGATGTTTCCATCGGGATGACAACCTCTGTTCCAAATGCCAAAGAAAACGGTGTTTCTCTAGTAGAAGTCCTCGTTGTCGTGCAATAGGCCCATAATACTTTAGGAAGTTTTTCGACCCAACTACCCTTTTTGGCATCTATCTTCGCTTTAAGCGTACGCTTGATGATTTTGTTTACTGCTTCAGCTTGTCCATTTGTTTGAGGGTGGGTTGGTGTGACATAATAATTTGCAATTTGGTACTCGTTGCACAGTGGCCTGAATTTTTGATTGTCGAATTGGGTGTCATTATCAGTGATAATTGTGCTTGGGATTCCAAACTTGTAGAGTATGTTTTTCTTTACAAAGTTTATGGTGTTTGCTTCTGTGATGTGAACTAGTGCTTCAGCTTCCACCATTTAGTAAAATAATCAACAACCACGATTGCATGTTTCGCTCCACCTCATGTCCCTGCTGGCATCAGACGAATTAAATCCAGGCCCCACATGGCAAATGGCCATGGGAAGTGAGGCTTCTAAGTTATTCAGGGGGGCTACCAAATATCATTGGCTATCCTTTGGCAAACATTGTAACTTTCTGAACATCGTTGTGCATCCGAGAACAAAGAAGGCCAGTAAAAACCTTGCCTAAGTACCTTATGTGCCAAGCATTTGCCTCCAGTATGGTTCCCGCATATTCTGTCATGGATTTCCTATAGTATTCGGTATGTATCTTCCTCTGATACACATCTTTGTAGTATTTGGGAAGACCCTCTTCTGTACAGTTCTCCTCCAATCAGTGTGTATCTTGCTGACCGGTACCTGATGCGTTTTGCTTCTAAGGGATCTTCCGAGAGTATATCTTCTTCCAGGTACCTATTTAGCTGAGTCATCCAACCGTCTAACGGTGTTCAAATTTCTGAGACTTCAAAATTTTTTGGCTCAATTATACTTGGTCTGAAAAGATACGCAACTGACGGATACATCGTTGCAGTGTCGTCAAATATGAACATTTAAGTTCGGTCTCGCAAACGTCCGAGTCATAGAGACTAGCACAGCGTCAAGCAATGATCGTTCCACAAGAAGGTGGGATTCACCGACCGGATCTAGTTTTAGCTATTATTACAACACGCCAAGTGGACTTTTGTGTTGTAGAAAAGTAAAGGGTGATAAAAATAAATATTAACATAAATAAATACTATATACACTGATAGGATGGAATGGAGAGATGCATGAAACATGGATCCGCTAGGGAAATGACTTAACCGTAACAATTCTCCTAATTAAGCACTAGACTCACATTATCCCTCAATGTGCAAGTATACCATATACCTATGTCCCCTTAATTAACCATCTACCCTCTCTCGAGCTCATAGATGATTTCACCCATGCAAATGCCAGAGCTAATCATTAACAAATGCACAAATCCATTAAGCTTTATGGAACACACATATGAGCACTGCACCGTTTGCCAGCCTCACACATTTCTGTCTTACTGGACAAGCATAGTGGCTATTTCAATGGGCATGTAATGCGCAACCATGTGGCCATATTATAGCCAAAGGTTCATCCATATGGCTAACCAAATACGGGATGGCAACCAAGTGAAAGCATGAAGAATACGAGATACCCATACAACACGTATGTTATATGCTCGTGTCCCTTAATTAATCTTTACCCTCTCTCGAGCGTATAGAGATTGCATCCATGCATAAGCATGAATCCACTAAGGATGGTGGGACACACACATGAACATTGCACCGTTTTCCAGCCTCGCACATTTCTGTCTTACTAGACAAGCACAGTGGTTATTTTGATGGGCATGTAATGTGAATCACGCGATATATAACACACAGCCAAAATGTCATTCACAAGGTGGAAAACCGAGTGAAAGTATTAAGTACATGAAACATCCCTATAACCACACAAGCACAAGAGGTACTCGATTTATCTTTACTAATAAATCAAGGATTTAGTTTTATAAATCTCCCTAGGATGACACAAAATTGGAAAACAAATTCACCAAACAAACATGTGCAATAATGTTGTTTGTTTTACAATAAGAACATTCAATTAAGGTTAAAAGTTCATCCTCTTGATTTGCGAATTATCCCTAAACCAATTCACCACCCAATCTGACCAAGAAAGGGCAATTGTGCCCTAAAAGAACCCATTTAGTGCAAGCAAATGAACCAAGGACAATTTAGCAACTTAATGCATAAATTGAAACTTTTTTTACTCTTAGGGGATAAAATCCCTAACACTCTAACCATTCAATACAAAGCATTTTGTTCATCCATTAACATACAAACAATCTTGGGAAACTAAATTACTCTACTCCTAATCCCAATCATGTATACATATCAATTTCAAGCCTCCACACACATGCATTTCACAATAAGAGATTAAAACAATATAAATTAAAGAGCAAAACAAAACACAAACGAATTTATGAACAAAAATACATATATAGCACAAGTGAAAGGTTTATAAATTCCTAAATTTGGGGTTACACATTAAAGAACAAAAATTACAAAGAAATGAGTAAATAAGAGCAAACCCTTAAAGAAAAGTCCTCTAAAGATGCTCCAAACCTTCCTAGCATGGATTTGGTCCTAGAACCACTCCTATTTCCTTGAAATCGAGTCTAAAATGGATGGAGAAGGAGTAAAATGGTTGTAAGGAGGTGTATGGGGAGCTCCCATGGAGGAAACACCTCCATGGGAGCTATGTCTCTCCTTATTTGGGGAAAAAGATGAAGAAAATAGAAGGAGACAGAATATAGTTTGTGTGGGTTGTGGGAGATGTGTGGGAGGTGTGTGGAAGATGTATGGGAGGTAAGAAATGAGGGTATTTATAGTGTTGGGAGGTTAGGGCTAGAATTGGGTGTGAAATGACAAGATACCCTCTCAAATTCGGGTTAGAAATGGCAAAACTGGACAAAAATGAGCCTTTGAGGCGACTTGGTGCTCAAGTCGCATCCAGGTCTCTTTATTCCCTCGGGTAAAAAATTTCCAAATTAACGCACCATTACGAAAATGACCATAACTTCCTCTAGAAAGCTCGGAATTGTGATCTATAAAAGGTGTTGGAAACTAGACATCCGGGGCTTTCCGAAAATAGAAAATAGGTAATAGGTAATAGTTCGATTTGAGGACGGAGATATAGCCCCCAAAATTTGAGTATTCTGTACAAGCAATTCCAATTTCAGCAATTTAGCTCAACCCCTTATTTTAAGGGTTATAACCTACACAAAGCTCACAAAACACATTATATACCAAAAACGCTCGAAAACAAAAACAAAAACTAGGTAATGGGGACCTTAAATAGGTGTATAAATCAGTACGATCAGCAACAAAAATTTTTTTTGGCCTAATTGTGGTTGTTGCTGATGCTAGTTTGGACAAAGCGTCTACCTTTTCATTTTCATCTCTAGGGATCTGAAAAATCCCGTATTCCTTGAATTTTTGTAGGAGTTGTTTTGCTATGCTCAAATAAGCCATCATACCTACATCTCTAGCTTGATACTCGTCTAAGACTTGGTTGACGACTACCTGTGAGTCACTGAATATCTCAACCTCATCCGCTCTGAGAGCTATGCAAACTCTAAGCCCTACTAGCAATGCCTCAAATTCGGCTTGGTTATTTGTTTCATTGAAATCGAATCTCATGGCACATTCAATATCATCTCCTTCTGGAGTACATACTACAATCCCTGCCTCGCTGCTATGAGTGTTCGAGGAACCATCGACATATAATTTCCATGAAAAACTCTTGCCCAACATTCTTTTTACTTCCAAATTTGGTTCTGTGAATTCTGCTACAAAATCTACCACTGCTTGGCCTTTGAGTGATGTCTTGGATATGTACTGAATATCGAATTCACTTAGCTCGATCACCCATTTAGTTAATCTCTCCAAAATTTCTAGCTTCTGTAGAATTTGCTTAAGCGGGCAGTCAGTGAAAACCAGACCTTGTTGCCGAAACCAATGCTAGAGCCATTTTTTTACCTGTGAATACCTGGTTTCATCTGGAATAAGAGCTTTGCTGGTATAGTATACTAGACTCTGTATCTTGTCTTTCGTCTTGACTAGAACCGAGATTACTGCTAACTCTATAAGGGACAGATACAATTGGAGTATTTCTCTTATTTTAGGTTTTGAGAGGATGGGAGTCTGACCTAAGTATTCTTTGATCCTCAGAAATTCCTGTTCACACTCTTTATTCCATTCAAGTCCCTTCCTCTTTTTGATTACTTTGTGAGCACATCTATCTGTGGCCTTCGAGATAAACCTGCCTACGGAAACTAAGCATTCTGTCAGGCGTTGTACCTCTTTTAACGTCCTTGGTGAAGTCATTTTTTGAAGGGCTTAGATCTTCTCAGGATTCACTTTGATCCCCCTCTAGTGAACCTGGAAACCAAGAAACCTTCTTGAAGGAACCCCAAATAGTCACTTATTCAGATTTAACTTCATCTGATACCTTCTCACGACATCGAATGTTTCGCATAGGTATGAAGCATGTTCGTATGCCGAGATACTTTTGGTTAACATGTCGTCTATGTAAACTTCCATGTTTCTTCCTATTTGCTGAGTGAAGATTCTATTGACCAATCTTTGATATGTTGCCTCAATATTTTTTAGCCCAAAGGGTATTACTGTATAACAGTACAAGCCTGATCGGTCGTGAATGCTGTTTTTTCTTCATCAATTTTATTCATCCGGATTTGATTGTATCCCAAATAAGCATCCATAAAACGAAGTAATTCATGACCCGATGTAGCATCGACCAGTTGGTCTATTCTCGGGAGTGAAAAACTGTCTTTTGGGTAGGCTTTGTTCAGATTCGTGAAGTCCACGCACATTCTCCATTGGCCATTCTTCTTTTGGACTAAAACCACATTTGCTACCCACTAAGGGTAGTTGATTTCTCTGATTGACCCCACAGCGAGCAACTTCTCCACCTCCTACTTGATTGCTTGACTTCTCTCGAGGTTGAAAGATCTTCTCTTTTGTATCACAGGCTTCACATTTGGATCCACCACCAAATGATATGATATTACTCATGCATATATCCCCACCATGTCTTCATGACTCTATGCAAACATATCTTTGTGTTCTCTGAGCAAATCAATAAGGTCTAGCTTGACCTTTTCTTCTAAGTTGGCCCTAATTTTGACCTTTATATCCAGTTCATCTTTCTTGAAGACCACATCCTCTGTTGGTTCACTCTTTGATGTCTCCGATTCTTCCCTTGGATCGAACTCGAACAACAGTGATTCTTCTTGCTTGATCTGATCTGATCTGGTTGTGTTAAGGTGCATACTTGGGGTTCATTATTATCTCTGTCTTTACAAACTGAGAGATTAGCTCTTTTAGCCCTCTCATGTGACCCCTTGATTATTCTTACCCTCTATTCAGTTGGGAACTTGATCATCAGGGCATAGGTAGCCGTTACCGCCTTTTTTTTGCTTAGGAAAGGTCGACCTAGTAACGCATTATAAGGCCAGTTATCCAGATCTACCACCACAAAGTCGAGTAACACCGTTTTCTGGCAAGAAGCTATTCCGATCTTCACAGGAAGCTTTACTGTTCCAAGTGACCTGATCTCAACTCTCCCGAATCCTTTAAGTGGTGTATGGAAAGGTTACAAGTCTTTTCGATCCAATCTGAGCTGATCATAAACAGCCACATTGAGGATGTTTGTCGAGCTACCATTGTCCACTAAAATTCTCCTGACTTCTCTATGGCCAATTTGGACACTAATAACGAGAGCGTCATTTGGTCGGACGTCAACCCCATTTGAGTCTGCTTCAGTGAATATTATCGGGTCTCATCATTCCTTTATTCTCTTCGGATCAGGCTCAATGGAGTTAACGTTAAAATTCTATCTTGCTTCCACTGCTTCTCGGATTTCCTGAGTCCGCTCTCGGTTACTTCTCTCAGTTGATGGTCCTTCGAAGATGGTTTGTATCACTCCATTCGCCTTGGGACTGGCCCTTTTGTTCCGACCAAAATTATGATCTCTCGTCTTGGTCTCTTTCTGAAATTTTGACTTCTCATCTTTCTTTAAGATTATATCTTGCAGATGTCATTCCCGAATGAGGTCTCTATATAGTCTCTAAGCTGGTAACATTTGGAGATCTCATGTCCGATTTCCTTATGGAACCTGTAATATTTTGTTGTGTTTCGCCGAGCAAATTGGGGCTGCCGGCGTGGCTTCTTCACCAGATTCTTCTCTTCTAGTATTGCCAGAATCTCTTCCTGTCTTTTCTGAAGCGAGGTGTAGTTCATATATTTTCCTTGAAATTTTTCCCTGGTTTGGTCAGTATTGCGTCCATTTCCCCCGTTTTTGCTCCTCTCTTTGTTATTTCATTTTGTTTCCCTTTATGGTTTTGTGACTTTGATTCGGTATCCTTTTGTTCAGGTATCCCCCCATGCATGTAACTACCTCCTGTTGCCAACTCTTCTTCTTCTGCCAGAGCTTATCCGCCTGCCATATCCATCATATCTACGTATCTATTTAGACAAGCCCTTCTTAGATCAAAAGACAACCACCCATTCTGTAAGTTATTTATGAATGCAGCAATTATTACTTCGTCATTCGCGGTGCCGATTTTTGAGACCACCTAGCTGAATCTTTCTAGATACTTCTTTAGCGACTCATATTTCCCTTGCTTTAGCTGTGAAAGGTAACCCACCGATTTTTTCCTATGCACATTCCCTATAAATTATCTTAAGAAGCTTCTGCTCAACTCGCTGAAACTCCCAATACTTGCCGGAGGTAACCTCCGGAACCATCTTGAACCAGTATCCACGAGGGTTTGTGGGAAGTTGAGGCACAACAAAGGATCGCATTGGGCATACTGGGTCATGGCGCTCTTATATCGTCTGATATGTTCTTTAAGATCTGTATCCTTTTTAAACTATTCCACGTGTTACATCCTGAATCTCTTAGGGAATGGCGTTCGTAGGATGTTTCTAGTAAAAGAGCTATCAGAATCATCATTAGACAGCTTATTATATTCGTATCACCTAATCAACGCATCCATTTAACGCATGTTGTTCTCGACTTCTCGGGTCAGGCTCTGAATCACGACATCTTTATCGACCATCGACTCTCCACGATGGTTAAGTTATCGAGTGATTGTCATACCTATTTCCATCTCCTCTTCATTTTGCCCCCGAGTCTCACGAGCCAAACCTTGTACGTGTATGGTCCTACGATGACGTTTACGATGGTGATGATCACTATCCTCTGACGACGATGACCGATCTCTTCACTGGTCATATTTACGGTGCCTATCTTGGCTCGTCTGACCGTGACTTCACATTTGGTGTGGCCGTTCTTCTGCGGGTGTTTCATGATCCTTTTTCTGATTGTGTGTCATACCCTCACTCTGGTTGTTTGGACTTGAGTTCCTAATGGTTAATGGTGTACCTGGTTTCGACCCAACTACAACATATCGAAGCCTAGTAGGTGATGGAGGATTTGGCGGGTGTCCCTTTCCTACGGCCAATAGATTTATTCCTTCATGCACCGCATCCGTTAGTAACTGTTACAGTGCATCATGAAAACGACACGCTATATCCTCACTGGTAAGGGGAACTTGCTGGATACCAGACAGAGATACTGGTTGGTTCCCGATGGTTGTGGTGGGATCCTGAGTGGTCCCGCTTATATGAGCATTATCTGGAGATTTTTGGATGTCCTTAGAACTGTCTCTACTTCCACTACCATTCATTGCTTAAACAGATCGAAGGTTCAGCCCTCATTCTAGCACCAATTGTTGACGTCAATTTCTCGATGGGTGAGAGAGTCAACAACGATGAATCTGGTTATGACCTGTCAAAAGAGAGAGAAAGAGAATGCAATTGAAGTTTTAATGACACGAGTTTAGAACTTCGATAATCAGAGAAATGTCCACGGTTGGTTGAATGCACAACCGAGCCAAATCCACTATTGAATGAATAATTACACCACTCGATCTCCCTTGCCTCTCTCTTATAGTGATTACGTTTTTTAATCTGTCTCACGTCTATCTATATTGTTGTCTCTATCTCTATTACAATGAGATTAGAGGCGTATTTATATGTGTATAGAACCTTAATCCTTGTTATACTAGTAAGAAAAAGGATTTGTATTTAATTAAGGCTGGTTGCTTGTTGAAGTCGTCTTTATCTTCTTTCTTGTTTTGTAGACCTTGTGAAGATCGAGTTTGAATCTTAGTGGGATTCTGGTGGCATAGTCCGTTTAGAACTTATTTCCTTACCGGTGCACAGTTTTCTAGAACAATGAGTTGTTTGCCTTATCTGGGACTTGTTTCCTGTTTGGTGTTTTATCCTTCTAGAAACTCTTTGACATAGATGTTTTGATTAATGGAGTTTGATACCGATTTCTTTTCGGGTTTACTCACGTATGTGAATCGTATGTTGAACTTTTTTATTTGGGTTTCCTGTGTTGTCTCGAGTAGAACATAATTTACCGAGTACCTGTGTTCAAACTTACTCGGGTTCTTATTCCTTAGCGATGTCTTGGATGGTGTCTTCTAGAGTCCAGTTCGGATGCCCATCTGACAATATTTTTAAGGGATTGTCTTACCTGTCAGTGACGTATTTATTCAATAAAATATACATATAACAGAGGTTATCCCCGAGCTTGACACCCAATTTGGGACACGTAGAGTAATCAACCTGTCCCCCGGTATTCTGAAATGGGAGTTTTGAGTATACAATCGAGGGCGGGAAAGCTGGTAAAGATTTTCACATCAAGGGTAAGTATCTATTTTGTTAATGTTTATAGTTATTGGTATGTATACAATTACAATGGTCTAACTACAGTTTAAGATATTTACGAGGATATAATTGGTGTCGACGGCAGTTGAGAGAGCCGAACGATACTACGAGGGCATAGACGAGGGAGGCAGTCTGTATAATGTCACCGATATAGTGGACGTTTCGGTACCAGATCCCGAACAACATATGACTGCTAAAACCAATGACACCGAGGGTTTTGAGCTGGACGCTGACGGTGGGACTCCCATGTGGCATAGACGGGTTCGATTTGCATTGCCCGGAGATACAACTAGAGGTGATTCACGAGGAGGCGTTTGAGGTCATCCAAAGGTATGTAAAAATATCTGTATTGCATTATTTAATTTGATACGAGTGATCGTTTTTAGAAGTGACAATTTCAAAATCCTTTCAGGACCGCTGGGAACGTTAATTCACTGAAGCGATGGATGTCGTCTGAGAGTTGCGGGAGGATGTCCGAAAGAGTGATGAGAAACAAGATCAGCAGCATAAGGAGTTGCTGGGGCTTGATCCGGGCGCTTCAGGGTTCGACGTCGCTGTCTTATTGGGATGGTTCACCATTCGATAACCGAGATTTTAATCCTAGAGACAGGACAGGTAGTCATGAAAAGGGGATAGACCTAGACAACAGACGTGAGCAGCAAGGTACTACGGAGAGAATGTCCGATCAGCAGGAGCCTGGTGTGACAGAACGAGAGCAGGAGAGGCAAATGCCTAGTGGTACAGAGACATCACTATTGGAGCAAGTACCTTCTCAGGGTTTACTAGAGTAGCAGCTGCATTAGGTCGAGCATGTGGATCGTCTTGTTCTTCCCCAAGATCACACAGCGCACTTCTCATTGCAATGCATCCCTCTAGGTGATTCACAGGGACAAAGTTTCTTCTCACAGCACACCCCTCTGGTCGATCCCAGCGAGATTAAATGAATAATGAGAAAATGTGAGTGTGAGAGAGAGGAGAGAGATTAGAGGAAGAATAAGACTAGATATATTTGTATATCAAAAGTTATTGATCCATTTACAATGCAAAGCCATATATATAGGCAAAGTTCACTGGCCTCTTACAAACCGTAGTCATTAAGTAAAGTCTTTGAGCTTTTCAAAGTGTGAGGTGGCATATCAAATGGGCAAGTGGTTAAAATCATATCAAGTGAGCAACTGGTTGAAATCCACATATTCACAACAAAGCCATAATTAAAGAATCATGTGATGAACAAACAACAGTAAAATTAGCTAGCAGCTTCTCCACAAATCAACTTAGCTAGAGAATCAAAAGTCCTTAATTTGGAGTTGATGATGATCAAATGCCACAGTAAGCTTGGTAGCGACAGTCAGGTCTTGGACCGACGTGTTTCGAGAAAAAATAATCAACATAATCCATATGATCTAACGGCTTGTATTTTAGAGGGTGTTGTTGATCGATTAGCTTCTCTGGTACATGAAGAATCTTGTTGCTGAAGCTGAAGAGCCCAGCTGTGTATCTTGTAGCTTTTCCACTCATCACCACCCTATGAGTGCATGCACGTACTCTGCCGTTGCTCCATACCTGACCATGACTATACGGTTATTAACCATCGAACTTAAAAACTTAAATTAATTGTATTTATACCAATAACAGTATTTAAGTATTCTAAAACACCACCTCAGGTGCCAAACCGATGGGCTTGACATATGGACCAAACCCAAATACATATACAGATTGTAGAACAATTACGTAAAAATAAATACATGTGGAGGTACTTGAACCTAAGACTTTTAGGACAACCAAAATCAATAGTTTAAGTTGACTAGAAAAGACCCAACAATAGTATTGAAGTACTCCAATAAAATATTCACTTAATTTCCTTAAAACCGATCTCTAAAACACAAAAATAATTGATAGATTATTGTTCGTTTGTGGCTCGAATATCTCACCGTTAATGCATCGCCTGCCATGACGATGAATGATGAAGGTGAGGTGAGCTCGAAGCCAATCCAATCACCGTCTTTGGTTTTGATCTCCAGACCATTGACATGATTCTGGCATAGTATGGTTATGAAGGACATGTCTTCGTGTGGAGGAAGAACCACTTCAGTCTCATTTTCAGTTGGCTCTCCATATTTTAGAAGTCGAAGAAGATAATTGGTTGATTCATTGTGGGACTCGTACTTGTCCACACCATAGCTATCAAATACCATTCTCACTATTACTTCATTTAGCTCTGAAGCTTTCTTTGAGTACGCATGGACAGTTTCACAATATTGTTCATGACACAGCAAACAAAAATCAGGTCATCAAAAGTGGCACATGCATCCATCTTAACATAAATCGGAACATGTATACAAATTAATTGCAAGAAAATACATATATGAATGTAAGTATGTAACCTCCTCTCTCAATATAGATATTGTTCGCTTTTGAATTAATATAGTCCCACGAGTTTGTTTTTGGGTTTTGCAACTAGTGGTGAAGCCCCTGTTAGTGGGTGAAAGTGTGAAGCCCACACTTATATTTACGAGGAAATGGTAAGAAATAACCAAAAAAATTATTGGTTTATTGTTTTTAGCCATCGATTTATATTTTATTATACTTATGACTTTTAGTTTTAAACAGATAAGATTATCCTCCATTTTGTCTTTATTTCACCCACCCAAAAATTTAGAAATCAATTGACATATTATTTAAAAATCATTGACATATAAGTTAAAAGTCAATTGACATGTAATTTAAAGCTTAATTGATATAAAACTTAAAAAATCAACTCGCATATAACTTGGAATCAAAAAACATGTAATCAAGTTACATGTCAGGTGAAGTAAAATTTAGGAGTAATTTTGTCTAAAAGTGGACAAAAGTGATAAAACAATACAATAAAATTTGGTTGTTAAAAACAATAAACCAATAATTTTTTCGGCTCTTTATGAATTCACTCATATTTTTAAAGTTTATTAATTTTTATCCCATTTTTTTATGTTATTTACATTTTTCTATTAAAATTTTATTAGATTTTCAAATTAATCCTCTAAATTCCTGAAGCTGGTTTCGCCTCTATTTGCAACCCAAATGTGTCTAAACTTTCACAAGCTCACAAAGTATATATAAACTAGAATTCAAAGAAGGGCATTTAGGTGTAGAAAGTTTTACCAAAATGGATCATTTCCGGCTGGCCACAAGTTGCTTGAAGCTCAACACATTTTCTATACCCATACCTTCATGGCGTGGAAATCCAAGGTTTTCTCCAATATAACCTCTGTAAGGAACTTTGTTGGTGCTTAGCTTTTTTATTTCAATTGGAAGATCAAACAACTCTTTTGCAGAATCAAATATTTTCCCTCGAGTTTGCGAAGTAATTTGATTGAACACAACGAAGAAGCAGCCATACTCTTCCGGTGCATGGCGAACTTCATTGCAGGCAGAGAGCCAAGAATTTGAGCCAGGGATCAGAGCTTCCTTTGAGAAATCTACAACTGGAACCTTGGCAAGTGCTTTGACCTCCATATATGCTTTTGCTTTTTCTTTCTTTCTTTCTTTAAATGATCTTTGCTTGATGAGTGCTTATGAGGAAGCATGATCACTTCTTGAAGGCTATTTATAGACGACTTGATCAGAATAAGCAGATTAAGCTTTCAAAGTCCTTTTATTTGAATGTATTATTATTTATTGTTAATTGCTAATGATGATCCAAGGTTGATTTTATATACCACAAATTTCGTATTAAACAGACATATATGACAAATAGGATACAATATACAAAAAAAGACAAGTAAAGGTCTAGTCATGATCACGAGATCAGGGAATAAAATCCGAATCATGATCAGTAAACAACAAATTATGATAATTATTGCATTAGATAGGGAAGAATTACTTGTTGTGCTGAATCATCTTTTTGCATATCTTTTGACTTTCAATAATATGATAATAGGAGAGGATCAGAAAACCATCTTAAAATTGACCTAAATTGAAATAGAGATACTAAAATCTACTGCACATTTCCAAGCTTGTTTAGGAGTCATTTGTTTAAGTCTCGATCTCGTCCAGCTATCAGCTGAGCTGCGTCCCTGGAGGTTTGTTCTGTTGACTTAGCACCTTTTTATTAACTTAATTTAATGGCACCAACAAAATACATTTGTGACGAAAATACCCCTTAGCCACAAACACCGTGAATTGAAGTTTGAAATGGCAGAAAGAAGACTATAAATGGTGGAACCAAAGAGAGATAAAATTGTAGAGGGGAAACCAGAAGAGAAGAGAAAGTAGATCTTAACAGTTTTTTTTTAAGAAATTAAATTAAATAGAATAGATTTGGAAACGAAATGAAATAATGAGTCTCGAGCAAAGGTGTTGCCAAAACTTAAATAAGTCTCAACTTAGACTTATTTCTGCATATTTTTCCAAATCTTTTTTTTTTTCTTTCTATATTTATGTTCTCTCTCTTTTTGTGGTTCTCTATTCCTCAGTTCCTCTTCTACTTTTCACTTACATATATTTTTTAAAAAGATTCTGATGTTTCTCTGTCGAATTCCCCTCGACAGTGTTCTCTATCATATATATTGCAATTTGTAAACAACAATCAATGAAGTTTTTTCAAATATTTACTTAATGGAAATTTCAAGAGGGATCGAAGTGTTGAAAGTGAATATTCAGTTTCCAACTCGACACCCATGTCATAGTCAAAAACCTATCTTACAGAGTAACTTTTAAATAATTAATTAATTTTAAACCTGTAGCATTGTTTAGTGATTTTGGTCAAATCTGAAAAGAGAGTCGGAATTCTCCTTATTTATTGTAATGTACTTCTTTTTGGCTTGGGAAATTTGTTAGTCTGATAAGTTAATTCTGTTAAAGTCGCTAAGAATTATTTGTTAATTCCAAATGTTAAGTTATCATTTTGTTTGCAATGCATGGAGTTGGATCGGGTAAAGTTGAAGAAGAGAATATTTGTTTCAATAAATTTAAATAAAGGTCTTATATTATATGTAAAAAAGGGACAAAACAGATTCAGCCGTGATTGAATCAACTAACTTGTTTGTCTTTGGTTATATTTTAATTACAATTAAGAAATCATTTTTGGATGGATCTTGGACAAAATTAGCTCTATCAACAATGAAATATTTTAGCTCAGCTATTAAGCAAAATAATAATAATAATAAAAAAATCTTAAGAAGATTATATCAGTAATCCTGATTATGTTGAAAAGTGAAAACCATGGGCTGAAACCATGGTTTATATTGCGGATTACCCCGGCTTGCCTATTCAAAGTTTAATAATATATCACTATATATGAAAATAGTATTAAATTTAATTAATTTTAGAAATAATACCATCAGATAAACCTTAATTTTTTTGAAATACAACTACCGTCGAGACCTAACGAGATTAATTAGACTCGATAAGTATTGTCTGGAATACTAGTCCCACTATCGGGGAGAGGTTACATATGAACTATATAATATGTATAGTGAGACTCGAACCCCTGACCACTAGGTAAGGAAGAGAGGTGCACGACCATCTCTACGAAGAGATGATGTATATCAGATAAACCTTAATTAAAAAGACAATGAGACGACTTTGCATGTCCAGCAATATTGTTATATATTTCACAAATAAACATTACGCTATGAAAGTCCTATAATTAAAGACACGTAAACCCAAACAAATTTAATACATCTCGCCCTCTAGCTATTTGCAATTTTTATGTTACAGTCACGTTTTCATGGCACAAAAAATAAAACCTGGTTCGATTCTAGATAAATCAAAACCTCCCAAATATTAGAAAAGACTAACATATAATTGATAGAAATTAACTCGTACAGTTTTATTGATAACGAGTTTCTGTTCAGAAGGATTACAAACTAACCAAATAAAAGGTTAAAATAGATCGGTATTGACAATCCCGTATATTCTAGTTTTCGAGTGAGAAAATAAAAAATAGTCATTGGAAACATTAAACTTTTGTTAGTAACCACTTTTGAAATTTTAATCGTTAATAACCATTTTTTTTTAAAAAAAATCAATGTATTTCCATAAATTATAAAAATACCCCTGAATTTATTTTTTTTAGAAAAACTGTAAGCAAACTTGAAATCATGACTAAAATCTGAAACCAAATTTGAAATCACGACTAAAAACTTGAAACTTGAAACTTGAAATCTTGTCTAAGAATATAAAATTTTGAAACTTGAAATCTTGCCTAAGAACATAAAATTTTAAAACTTGAAATCTTGACTAAATTGAAATGTTGAAACTTGAAATGTTCTAGGTTTCTCGGTTTCTAGGTTTCTAGGTTTCTAGGTTTTTTGTTTTCTTCCTCATTTTTCTGCAGATCACATCAACGACGGTGGGGGAGTTCGATGGCGCTGTTGGATAGTCGTGAAGCACATGCGATGGCACACCGGCACGCCAGCAAACCGGCGATGCCACATGAGAGAAATAAGAGAGGAGAGAGAAAGAGAGGTGCGTGAAAGAGAGAGGGAAAGAGAAGAGAGAGAGGTGCGGGGAGAGAGAAAGAGAGGTTCGGTGAGAGAGAGAAGAGACCGACGAATCACAACGATGCCGGTGATGATTCGCTAGCACATTAACGATGGGGAGAGAGAGAGGAGAGGAGAGGAGAGGAGAGGAGAGAGGAGAGAGGAGAGAATGTGTGTTTGGAGATGGTTTTTATATGAGGGCATTTAAGTAATTTCTTAAAAATATGGTTTTTAATGAATAAATTTTCGTTTGTGGTTAAAAACGAATTTTCTATATTATATATGGTATTTTTGATAATTTTCACAACTTTCGATGACAAGTACTCAGAATTTCATATGGTTGCGTGCATGATCAATTTCTAAGTGCTACACATTTGTAATTTAATGCCACGAGGAAGAAGAAGACGATGTCGAACAGTGAGTGGAGCGGTTGATGATTTGGCTGCAGACTAGCTACAACTCCTACAAGTAACATCGGTTATTTATGGTGTCTTTGGCAGTTGATAAACATTTAATTTCATTAAATTATTTTTTTATTACAAGTCAATGCAATACATATCTTATTATCAATACTAAATTTGATATAAAAATAATAAAAATACTATATTTAACATATTATTTTAATATTATATTTTAATATATAATTTCATTTAAAATGTTATTTTTTATATTTTATTATTTAAAATTATAAAAATCAATAAATATAATTAATAGATCACTGGATCGGTGTAAATTGACTATTAAGTATCACTAGAAGGCATACAACGTATATTAGGCTTATTTTATTGGGTTCGGGAAAAAGTGAGAGAATGAAAGGGAAATCTAGTGAGAGAAGTGTCGGTGCTCAGAGGTTCATTAAAAGGAAGGATTTTAAGGAGAATTGTTTCTCAATTTTCACTGACAATCTCAAACCTAAGGTAGATGTGGAATGCTTTTGGGGGTGTTCAAACCGTTTGGAAGGCTACGGGATGTGTTCCTTTCCTCTAAAAAAGCCATAGAAAGAGCAATTTCGCTTTTATTCGGTTTGATTCTTTGGAAGAGGCAAGGAAGGTAGCAGGCATGGTGAACGGAATGCACATGTATGGTTGGCCCACTAGCTCGAAAGTTGTAGATCTTGATTTCACAAACGAAGAGTTGTTTAAGCAAGCTAGTCAACTAGAATGCCTAAAATAGGGGAGAGGATAGAAGGCTCCAACACTCAGGGTACTGTTAATTCGTGGTCTTTTGTAGAAGTGGTAAAAGGTGAATCTCAGAGGACCAATAAGAAGGGTCATAATGGTAAAGAACATCACTTCTCAATGGAGTGGAGGAAGTTGAAATCTTTTGACGAGTGGTTATCGAAGTGTGCTATAGGAGTCCTTAAGAGTTTCTCTTCAGTATCCAATGTGAACAGAAGAATAAAGAATAAAGGGTTTTTTTCTTGTCCTTATTCGTGGGGGAGAAACGCATTTTGTGGCATTTTGAAACTGAAGCAGAGAGAGGTGGATTCATTCCCAACAGGATCTTTTAGGATGATGTTTTTTCACCCTTGTCATGATAGTCCGACTCTTTCGTTCCAAAGGCGAGACTGGCCTGGTTGAGCGCTTATGGGATTTCTATGAGTTTTTGGGAACTGGATTTTTTCAAAAGGATTGGTAGCTTGGTGGGTGAAGCTCTCCAAGTTGATGACTACACATCTCAGAATTAGATTGGATAGAGGAAGGTTTCTAGCTCTGATCGCTTTGGACAAGCTAGGATCTTGCAATTTTAACGTCTCAACCTGGAGAGAGTCATTTAGGGTTAAGTTGGAAGAAGTCCAGAATAAGGTGGAGCTTCTTTAGATAAAAAGGTTCTTGGATTTGAAACCCTCCAAAGCCAAGCCTAGTTTGAATCCTCTAACAAAAAACTGGGTTGGTACCCTATAAAAGGTTGGCATGAGTTCAGAGAGAGTAGATGTAATGGCTCGAGACGAAAGGGATGTAACAGGAGATCGGAGGTGCAGTCAGCTAACGTGGATTGGAAAATGAGGGGCATGCTGGTCAAATCAGCAGGGCTTACAGGGGAAAGGTAGTGCAGTTAAAGAAACCGGGGTTCTTCAAGCCAGTAGTAACCCTCATAGGAGAGGTGTTTTAAAAAGATCTGTGGTGGGCGCTAAATGGAACATAAAGGAAAAAGGTATAAGTGTGTGGATTTGTAAACAAAAATTCAAATTGGCGGCTCTTTCTAAGTGGAGGTCAACTTTGATCATAGGCAAAAACAAAAGAAGCAATATTGGATAGTTTTGTAACAATGAAGCTAGCTCTTCCTCTATATATATGGAAAATCAGTGGCAGGGTTTCCCTGACAAGACATTTACAAGAGGAGAGTGCTCTGCAGCCAAATGTAATGGGCCAAATGTTGGGCTCACTAGTAATATGGCCCTTTCAACTTTTGTCAAAAATCTTCCAGGAGGGCACATATCGGAAGTTGTAGTGGATCTACAAATTGTTATAGACGATGGGGAATCCCCAAGCCAAATTAACACATTTTTGAAAGGATTGGTCTCTCAATCTATCTTGGTGGATAGGTCTTCAAAGGAAACAACCCAAAGACATTTAATTTGAGCCCACCAACTCATGGAGTTATTGGATCACAAGGTCTCAATGTGGATGAACAATCAGATGAAGGAGTAGATGTCCAGTATGGTGGAATCGTGAACTCTGGGATTGAAATAGTTCTTTTTTCCTGACAAAGAAGTGTCACAACTTTGAAACACAGGAACCAGGGTGACAGAGGAGAAAGGTAAAGGTAGAAATTATGGCACAGTGAGTCATCATATGTCTACAAGATCTAAGAAGGCCTCTTTGTATCATACCCAAACACCTAAAAATCTGACGGAAGCCTGGTGTTTTGAGGAGGAGTTTGTAAAGATCATAGAGAAAGGAGTCGTTACAGGTTGTGACTTTTCAGAAACGAAGGTAAATGTTCTCTCTCTAGAAGATAACATTATGGAAAATTTGATTGGGAGATTGCTAAGATCATAGAGATGGGAATAATGATTTGGGAAAAAATTTAGCTTCAAGGGAGGCTGAAGATGTGTTGAGGTGGAAAGAAGAAGGAAACTGAGTTCTTGGGTTGTGGAGAGTTTTGGCGTCGTCTATTCCATGTTAGTGTTAACTTGGAATGCTAGAGGTCTAGGGAGTGGGGAGAAGAATAAGCATGTAAGGAGCCTGGTGATAAAATATAAATAGACTTCTTTTTATTCAGGAAACCAAACTTCAGTCTTTCGACAATAGGACTATAAGGTCTCTCGGTGGCTCTTTCCTTTCTAGAGGAGTTAGGGTAGAGGCTATAGATGCAGGTGGTGGATTAATCATACTGTGGGGTGAAGATATTTTTTTGGTTAAGGCTTGTATTTCAAACAGAAGATGCATCATATTTGCTGGAATATTGTTGCGTTTGAACAAGAAGGTTGTCTTTTGTAATGTGTATGCCGCAAACGTGGAGAATGAAAGGAATGAGCTATGGGACCTCATCGTGGACGTCGAAGCTTCTCTACCGTATCCTTGGTGCTTTGAAGGCGATTTCCATACAGTCTTGGATCCTTCGGAGAGAAAAGGGGGCGAGTGTAACAAAATGTCGAATGCAAATTTTAGATCATTTTTGTTAAATGCAAAAGTTATAGACATTCTGTTAAAAGAGTTTTCCTTCACTATGACGAACCATAGGGAGAGAGCTTCTTAGGCGAGACTCAACAGATTTTTAATCTCCCATTCGTCCCTCTCCTGGTATCCGAATCTTTACTAAAAAGGGGTTGTCGGGACCCTCTCGGATCATAATGTAGTTATGATAGGAGAGAAGGAGGTTGATTAGGGTCCTAGCCATTTAGATTCTATAATATGTGGTTGGAAGATAAAGGCGTGGTTAAGGAGGCTGTAAAGGGCTTGGTGGATTGCAAGGTCTTGGGATCCAAATGAGTGATTTTGGTCTCTAAGCTTAAAGCATCCAAGCGCAGTATTAAAATATTGCTATATTTAAAGGTAAAGAAGGTTTCTCCTCTGTCAAGTCTGGAAAACCGTCTAAAGAATGAGAATAAAGCATCAGTTGAGGGGTGGTCTACTGTTTTTCTGATTTGTGACAAGAGGCCTAAATCTTATCACTGGCATTTGGAAGAACATTAGGTTGGAGGAACAACTGTGGAGGCAAAAATCAAGAGTGAAATGGTTGAAGGAGGGGGACAAGAATTCTAATTTTTTTCACTTTGTGGCTAATGGGAGGAGGAGAAGTAACTATGTCGGGGATATTTCCTTCGACGGGGTCAGATTCTCAGACTCTGAGGATGTTAGGAATGGGGTTCTTAATTGCTTTAAGAAGCATTTCAAAAACTTGGTGGATAGTAGGTGTAGGTACAAGGATCTTTTCCCCAAGCAAGTGTCTCAAGTTGGCCGGATTTGGTTAAAGGATAGTTTTAGTAAGGATGAAGCGTGGGAAGCGGTCTGTAGTTGTGACGGAAACAAAGCCCCCGGTCTCGACGGTATGAACCTTAATTTCATTCGATCCAACTAGGAGGTGATTTATGAGGACTTCATGAAGTTTTTCGGGGAATTTCATAGAGATAGTTCCATTGTTAAGAAGATTAATAGCATTTTCAATGCATTTATTCCTAAATGTGTGAATTTGGATTCCATGAAGGACATTTTGCCTATTAGCTTGGTTGGTTCCTTGTACAAAGTGTTGGCAAAAGTGTTTGCTAACCATATGAAGAGAGTGATGAATTATGTCATTAGTGATTGTCAAATGGCATTTGTTAAGGACCGCCAAATTTCAGATAGTTTCATCAATGTGGAGGAGATCATTCATAAATGGAAAAGAGAGAAGGATGGACGCCTCCTAATGAAGCTAGATTTTGAGAAAGCTTATGATTTCGTAGATCACACCTTCTTGGATGACACGATGGCTAATATGGGGTTTGGGGTGCGGTGGCAGAAATGGATTAAGGATTGCATTTCTTCTCCGTTTCTTTTGGTTCTTGTTAATGGTAGCTCACCTTTTTTTTCAAAATTGAAAGAGGTCTTCATCAAGAAGATCCGTTATCTCCTTTCCTTTTCAATTTAGTCGTGGAAAGGCTAAATGTCCTTCTCATGAGAACGCATGACTTGAACTTGATCAACGATGTCATTTTTGGAAATAACGAAGTTCACATCTCCCATCTCCAATTCACATACGAAACTATTCTCTTTCTTGAGCCTAATATGGAAGTGCTCTTGAACGCGAAAAGGGTTTTGAGATGCTTCGAGTTAATTTTGAGGTTGAGAATAAACTTTCACAAATCTTGTCTTACTAGAGTTGGTAAAAATGTGGGTGAAACGGGGGAATGGGCTAGAGGCTTCAAATGTAAGGATGCCTCTTTGTTGTTCACTTACTTGGGGTTGCCTTTGGGTAGAAGATCGAGTGGGCTGAATTTTTGGAAGGATTTATTAAAACGTATTGAAAACCAATTGGTGCCGTGGAAGAAAAAATACCTTAACAAAGGAGGTAGGGTGGTCTTAATAAAATCTGTAATGTCTAGAATCCCCATTTACTATATGTCCATTTTTAGGGTTCTGATTCGCATTGTGCTAAAGATTAAAAAATTGCAAAGAAGTTTTTTTTAAGGGGATATGGCGCAGAGAAAAGAAAGATGCAATTGGTGGGGTGGGATTTAGTGTGCAAAAGTAAGATAAATGGTGGCCTTGGAATAGGTAGAATCATTGATAAAAATAAAATTCTCCTAGCCAAATGGATTTGGCGCTTCGGGTAGGAGGAGTTTTCACTTTGGAGAAGAGTCATGAGCACAGAATACGGCATCTCGAAAGAGAACCTGTTTTAGGATTGGTCGAGCAGTCCAGTTCCTTTCCCTTTCGTCAAAGCGGTTGGTAACCTGTTGGTAAAGGGTTCAAAAACTGCTAACATTTTAAAGGAAGGGTTGTCAATGATAGTTGGCAAAGGTAATAAGGCTTGACTTTCGAAGGATCTTATGTGGGATTCCATTCCCCTCCACTGAGCCTTTTCGAGGATATAAGCTTTGGCTGTTTCGAAAGACAGGGTGATCAAAGACTATGGCAACTTGGTGGGGTCTAATTGGGTTTGGAATGTGGCTTTAAGGCATCCACTTTTTGATTGGGAGGTAGACCAATAGAGATGCTTGATGGCGTGTTTAGATAGCATTTCTCTATAAATTCGTTTAGTAGGTGCTTAAAAAAAGAGGAATCCGACAACTCTTTGAGTATTTCTCAGTTGTGGAAAGGTTATTGTGCTTCGAAGGTGGAGCAATTCGTGTGGCAACTGTCACTGGGAAGGGTCATGGTTAGAGATATTATCATCACTTTGGTTGTGGTCATCTTACGAGTTCGAACTGTCATATATGTAACTTGGAAGTTGAAACTGTGAACCATATATTTTTGCATTGTACTTGGACTTGGAAAGTTTGGGTCTCTTGCATGGGGTGGTGGTCTATTCAATGTTGCTCGCCTAGGTTGTTGAAAGACTGGATGAGGGGTTGGCTGGACTTGTGCCCACATCCTGAAGTCGGAGGGCTCGATGCACTCTCATGTTTACTGTATTATGGACGGTTTGGGAAGCCAGAAACCAGCTCACTTTCAATGGAAAAGTGGTGGATGTTGCTCAGATTATCGATACGGTAAGGTTTAGGTGGGTGCTAATTCAAGCACTTTGGTAAAGGCTCGAAAGAACTGATCACCATGATTATTCTTAACTTGAGAGAGAGATGAGAGAGATGTACAGACTCCTTGAAGGTGAAGAAAGGTAACGCTTTGGGTTGGACAACTCCGCCACACGGTGTGCAAAAATTCAATATTGACGGGTCAGTTAAAGGCTCTCCGGGGGCCGGTAAGTATGGGGGTGTCTTGAGAGACTTGGGAGGAAGAGTGATCGAGCCATGATAACACTAGTTTTCGAGTCCCTCTACCCATGTTTGTCGCTAAATTCTCGGGTAAAATCAAGTGTTTAATGGGTTGATTGAGTGTTTTTACAGGATTTCATATTAGGGGTATCATTTGGGTGATTTGAGTGAAGTTGGGACCCAAAAATGCTAGAAATTAGAAGCTTAGATAAAAAGGCACTAGTTGTCGCGGTCGTGGAGCTTCATCATAGGAAACCATGACACCATGAGCAACAGCAACTTGTTTTAGATGTCACCTAGAATGTCGCTTGGAGAACATGCTCGAACATTCGAGGAAGTGACATGTCGTGGTCTAAGTTTCATCATAGAAGACAACGAAATACCGAGCAACAATAACTTCCTTAGCCATTGTCGCTCGAGGTGTCACCTGAAGAGAAGACGCGGAACAAAGAAGCGAGGTGTCACGTTTGGGTTTCCATCATGGACAATCGTGACAATCAACGACAAGACAGTACGATGGCACACGTCCCTAGGTTGATTCCTGACCTATTTTTGGACCCATATAAATACCCATGAGTTTTTAGGGAAAATAACATCAGCCACACGAACTTTTGGAAACTTTCACCCCTTCATCACCATTCTTAGACATTTTCTTCCATCAATCCATCTTGGAATCTTGGAAAGCAAGAAGAGGAAGCTTACAAGTCAAGGAACCTCAACGATCAACTTTTGTTTCTTCTTAAACTCTTCTTTGTTTGAATTCTTTTCCTTGATGTGTAACTAATTTCTATGTTAGGGGATTAATATAAACCTATTGAGCAACTCTTTGTAATCCTAGTCTAATGGTTTCTAATTAAATACATTGGTAGTCTCTTTTATTAAAATACTTGCTCTAGTTATTCCACTTATATTCAAATGAGACCTCAATGAATGTTTGTGTTAGGATTAGTTTATCTATGATGTTGAGGGTTACATGTGGGTGACCATCCCATTTAGTCCTTAACTACAAGCTTAATAATTGAGGAAATTTCCATATGTATGACCATGCAATGTGTGATTTGGTTTAGAGTTTTTAATTAAAAACTAATTCTAACCATTGCTCATTACATGACCTTGTGTTAGTAATAGGAAATATTAGGTGCTTCAAGAATTAAACCCTATCAATTGGATTTAAATGTTGTAATGAGACTTATGAATTACAATGAAAAGTTTAATTAGGTTGCATTGATTCCCTAGCATTCTTTCATATTCATATTTTTACGTGAGCTTTTGTGTTATTTAGTTTATTGCATTGTTATATATTGTTGCATTAAAATACCAACCCAAGACAAACATTATGCCATTTTGTTTTCATGCACTTAGATGAGGATTTAATTAGATTAATTAGTGTTCAACTAGTAGAATCACTGATCCCAGTGAACGAACTTTTTTTAAAAATTGATTAAGATCAAAAATATTGCAATCAATTTTGGCGCCGCTGCCGGGGATCGGCGTAAATTCATTAGTTGAGCCTAATTAGTTTGATTTAGGTAGTGTGTGTAATTTTTTTATGTTAGTTAGTTTTATTTTCATTTTTCTTTAGTTTCTTTTTACTTCGTTGGTACTTTTGTTTTTGATGTTTAAGGGCAAACATGGTGTATGAAGCGGACCGTCAAGGTAGAGATATGGTATTTTATGAGACAGAAGATGTCCAAGCCCTAAATTTTCAAAGAGAAGGAAATGATCCATATTCTAACTCTTACAATACAGGGTGGCACAACCATCCCAACTTCTCATGGTTCGACCCAAACAACACTTTGAATAACCAAGCTCAGAACTACCAAGGCTAGTGGTTAAGTGGGTAGCAGTGGAACAACTCGGGTAATCGAGATGTGACTTCATATCAGCCTAGAAAGAGTCCTTTGGAGGACATTGTGACAACCCTTGCTCATAGTTCACAACAGATAAATCAGAACTTGAATAATTTCATTCAAGCAACCGGGCAAAGGTTCACCAACTTAGAGGCATCGGTGAAGAAGTTGGTGACACAGCTAGAGCAAGTAGTTTACACAGTTCACAGGAATGAGCCGGGTAGACTTCTTAGCGAGTCAGAACGAGATAAAGCAATGACAGTTCTGAGGAGTGCCCAAGTGTTAGACACCGGAGATTCTAGTGGACAGCCTAAGAGGAAAAAGGCTAAGGATTTGGATGAGGAAAATAGGGTAAGGACTTTGGTAGAAGAAGTGGAAGTAGTAGTAGAGAAGATTCCTGAGAAGACTTCTCTTTTACATAAGTCACCCGATCCCTAAATTTCACCGGTTCTATTTCCGGAAAGGTTGAAGAAAGTCACTAGCTCAGTTGATTGCCTTATTGTTGGTACACCTCAGTTAGAAGACTATTCTAAGAATCCAATTGAGTATTTGAATGAAATCCTAGCACTTTTTGAGGATAAGGGTGAAGAAGACAGTCATGTCAAAGTCGTTTGTAAGGAAGATGCATCCTTAGAGACCAATGGGTTTAAGAGTGAACATGATTATTTAAAGAAGGAAGTGGAAACTCTTAGGAAAGAAAGGGATGAAGCAATCAAAGATGCAGAAGATCTTGCTAGACTAGTAGAATAGCAAGCAGAAAACTTTACCTAAAACACTCGAAAGATGCAATGGCAAATTGAACAAAAGGACAAGGAAATCAATGCCATTAAGGAAGAGTTGAGTGGAAAATAAATTGCTTTAAAGGTAGCAAAGGTCAAGGAATGTGACTGCTTAGTGGAGCTTGAAAGGGTCGAACGAACAATTGAAATCTTAACCAAAGACTGAAGCATAGATGAAGAAACTCCACAACTCCACATCATCAAGAGAGATGCAAACCATCCAAGGGCAATAATTAAGAAGACCGAAGGTTGTTCGTTCTACTTTCCTTACAAATGTCATTTTTGCCACACTAGGGGTCATAAAAAGGTCCAATGTGTTGAATTTACGGAAGTGTGTAAAAAAAGAAGGAATATGCCTGAAGGAAGGTCAAGGAAGATTCGACAAGTTTGGGTTCGGAAAGACGAACTTCACAAAGCAAGAAACACTATCGTTGATGGGAAGATTGCTTGGTTGAAAGAGATAGAGCTTCAAGAGCCGTAGTGCTCTCACCACGTCTTACCTAGACGTTAAATAGTGCGCTTGGTAGGAGGCAACCCACCTAGGCATCTTTCCTTTCAATAAACTTTTAATTTTGCATAATAATTGTGAAGGGTAGTGATTCTACTTCACTTCCAAGTCTAAGTTGATCCACACCTTAATTTTCAGCAACAAATTGTGATTATAGTATAAAGGTGTGGAAAAACATAGGTTTGGGGGTGATTTTTTTTTCATTTTGCATACAAGTCTAGTAGCTCAATGTAAGCTTTCCCAACCCATATTGTTTAAGCAAATGCCCTTGATATGTTTGTTGTTAAGATGTGTACAGATTAGGCATTTTGGACCACTTAATGGCATTAAGGAGGAATTTTCCAGTTATGTCACAGTCATGATGTTGTCATGGATGACCACGACTTTTTCATACGATAAAATCAAGGAGCTGTTGTCACCTAAGGTGTCGCTGATGCCCCAGACGGGACAATTCAATAAAAAACTGGCAGTGTGTCGCGGTCTTGTTTTTCGTCATGGACAACAGCGACACAATAATGTGACACATTCAAGGGGTTACTGTCACTCGACTTGTCGCCCCACATGTCGATTGGTTGAAAACCGTGACATTAGAAATTCAGGAGAAAAACGAGATGGCGGTGTGTTACAGTCACGAATTCCATCATGGAAGACCACGACATGTCGACCGTGACATGCACCCGTTATAAAAGCAACAGTTCGTGGCATGACAGTTCCTCACCAAAATTTTCAAACTCCAACCGCGACCTATTCTCCCTCCACCAGACATCAAAGACTTCCACCCCACGCAATCGATATTTTCTTCTTCCTTTCACTTATTTTAGACCCTTGATAGTCCCACATTCTAGCTCTATAATCACTTATATGTTCTAGGGTTGTTTTGGGAAATTTGTGGATTGTTGAGGGGTGATGAAATTGTGTGAATTGAAGGGTGGGTTTTGGTTTGTGAAGTGTATTAAAGTATATATTGTATTGATTTCGTGTTTTTGGAGGAGTTGTAAGTGAAATTAGTTGATTTTAGTGAAATTAGGGCATATTTGGGGGTAATTTCGGGATTACTCTATTGTGGATGCTTGTTCGAATTATTCTTCATACATTGTGATTGTGTGGTGGTGGTATGTGGTATCTGTGGTGTATCGGATTATCGGAGTTGTTGAGTCAAGCCATAATTGTTGAGTGATCTGAATTGAAGCGACATAGTTTTTGTTCTGAGATATAAAATGGCCAGAACCAAACAGACTGCTAGGGTAGATTCCAGCGGTAATGAGACAGGGGATTCCAGCTGTATGGAAAGGCCAAGAAGGGGCCAAGATAAAGGAAAGAGACAGATACCCTCTTGCACCGAAAACCCTGATTTTCCGGCTAGGATAGCAAAATTCAGTGGGAAGAAGTTCATACCTGAGAGGGGGATCAACTTGAGCGAGTTATATGAGACTCCAATTCTTGGGATGGTTGAAGCTCAAGGTTGGGGCACTTTTTTTCAGAGGTCTGCAAAGTATTGCCCTCAGATAGTTAAGGAATTCTATGCAGGAATCATTGAAAGGACCTACATTTTAGGAAGTCCGGTATTGGTTCGTGGTAGAGAAGTCTGCATCAACTCTGGGGACATTAACAGACATTACAGGACCGAACTTCCACAGACAATTGCCATGTTCAAGGGGGTTCCTCGGTTTGACATATTCTCTAGAATGAACATTGACCTCGCCAACAGTTTGGTAGCCCAGCTAATGGAGTTTTGAAACTCCAGGTCCAACCCGATCAAGCAGAAGAGGTTGCTACTAGAGATGGCTTTCTGGTACATTTTTCATTTCCCATTCCTTGAGGCCATGCGGACATTATACTACGGTTGCTTATGAGGTAGCCACCTTGCTTTACTGCCTTAAACATGGGCATCCTTTAGATGTGGGGGTGATTGTGAAGATGGAGATTCACAAGTCAGCAAGGGATATAACAGGGAAAGAAGCAATGGTGTTCCGTTGTCTTATCACATTTTTCTGTTAGGAGGTGGGTGTAGACATGTCTTCTAATTAGTTTGTTGAGACCGAGCCTGATTTTGGGATCCATACCTGGTATTCACTATTTTCGGGGTGAGGTTTGGCGAGACCTGACAGAGGTGAGGATAGCCGGCCCAAGAAGAAAAGGGGGAGAGTAGTTCAAAATCAATCAGATGATGATGACGCGGAGCCCAATAGGGATGAGCAGGTAGATGATGTTGATGATGAGCGGTTGCCTGAGGAAAATGGTTCCCTCCCAGCATTAGAGCGTTTGTTAGCAGCTACTAAACTCTCTAGAGGACATCAGACTGATGCAACTACAGTAAATTTAAATGTCATTGGAGATGCCCAACACTCAATCCTTCAGCACATGCAGTGGATGGAACAGTGGATGATGGCTAAAATAGATATTATAGATGCAGGATTTAGATAGGATATTGCAGATTTGAGGCAGGAGCTCCATCTACGGCCATATGAGAGATAAATGAAGCCGGTTCCTTATCCATGGCACCCGTATCCAGATCTTGGATACCAGCCCCCACATCTATTTTCAAGTTATAGGCCTTCATACCCATGGACACAGAGTACAGACTCAGCTTCAAGATCAGGATTCCAGCCCCAGTTCCCAGTTCACCCTACCGACAGACCTGTAGTTTCAGATGAAGAGGCTATTGTCCAGACTGTCATGGAGATATCAATAAAGGAAACAGAGGATAGAGCAATAGCCAGTTGGAAGGGGAAGGAATTGATGCCCGGATTCTCATGGCCACCACCACCACCACCTCATTATTAGTTTTGAGTTGTATTGTTCGTTTGTTTTACTGCTTTCAGTTACATTTCGTTCTTGTTTTAATTATTCTTGTTATTTGATTTTTATCGTAGTGGTACCATTTTCTTTTGTTTTGTTTTAATTATGATTTGCATAAGGGGTGTGCGTTGTATTGTGTTGTGGTTGATGCTTAATAGTCATTGGGTGCTTTCTACACCATCTTGATCAAGCCTTTGTGCATTTTATTTTATTTTATATTGTTGAATTATGTTGTGTTGGTTGTGGTATAGACGCCTTTCTCGTCGGGCTCTCATTGTCAACATTGGGGACAATGTTGAGTTTAGGTTTTGGGGTGTCGATACCAATTTTGGTTGTTTTGGTTGTTTTGGTTTTATTGGGTCCTGAATTTTATTTTTGAGTTAAATTTTTGATTTCATGTGAGTCAAACTTTTCAAAAATAGTCGCATGGCCAAACAATTTCGAGCTTCAAGTAGCTTGGGTGTGATGCTTTGAGTGTGTGTTTGTGTGAGAGTTTATTTATACATAATGTGCTCGATTGAGCATCTTGTTGTCACTCTACGGTATCACTTGAACTTCATGGGCTTGTCCCATCCTTTTGTGTTCAAGTTGAGGGGACTTGGTGCTCAAACACCTTGTTCTAATAGTGGAGACCACCTAATGAGTTCACAAACACAAGCCTTAAAAAGTGCATTTGAGTGTTATCATTGTTTCATCTTAAACACTTATCTCGTCACGCACATCATTTGCCATAGGACATCATATGGCGATACTTACATTCCCTTGATAGATGAGATGGTGGAAATGATTTTAGGCAATGTGTGTGCTTAACTACTCATATTAGCCTAAACACATTCCTTGTCCTTATTTGTGTGATCCCAAGCCAATTTTGAGGCCAAACACTCACCTTTCTTTTGGAACCACATTACACCATATAGCCTAAACCTAAACTCATGCCTACCCTTATTGTCAATCTTGTTAGTGAAATTCCCTTAATCTTTATAGTAAAATATACCTAGAGGGGGGTGAATAGGTATATGCTCCAAATTTTATCTTCTTTTTAAAAACAATACAATTTTAACAATGCTTAATGAAAATTGTAAACAATGACACACAATATTTACGTGGTAAACCTTCGAAGAGGAAACATTCACGGGTTGATACCACAACCACCGGTAAAAACAAATCCACTATTTCAAAAGAGTTACACACTCAAGCAATCACACATGCTCTCCAAGCTATCACTCTCACTCTATCCTTGAACCTAGCGATCTACTAAGCCGACTTCCTATCCATGACCTCCTGTCTCTAGGAAGATTCCTTGCTCACCTATCCGGATCCTCCCGACCCTAGGCAAGACTTCTTGCTCAACTATCTGAGTCCTCCCGACTCTAGTCAAGACTTCCTCAAGTCCTCTCGACTCTAGCTAAGACTTCCAATTGCTCAAATCAAAGAATCACTCTAAGATATGAGACTTTCTACCTCTTCACAAGGCATCTAAGTGATCATGAATGCAAAATGCAAACAAGCACTCAACATAGAAAATGATGATCAACAAATTCTATGGACATGCAACTAGATAGCTAGATTATGCTTTCAAAGAACAAACACAAATGTTTCTAGGAAACCTAAGCATGTTATCAACTAAGAAAATAGATATGAAGATATAGATACCAATTGATACACAACCTAGTTCTTAGAAAATGAAATTAGATCTAGAAATAATCAATCAAGCATAAGAACAAAAGAATTTTAGAAACAATTTCATGCTTTATCATGTTTAGCACAAATCATTCAATTTATCAAAAATCTAGCTAAACTTGAAAATCAAATCAACAAATCACAAAATGATATCAAAATCATCATATTCATGCTTCTTAATCAAATAGCATCAATCAATAAGAAGATCTAAGAAGAAAACTAAGAAGAATATGATTTTACCAACAAGGATGAAAACCACGAACTGAAGATATGATCACAAAGAAAAATCTAGATGTTCTTTGGTTCTAGAAATGCTTGGGGTTTGTAGAAATCTTCAACACACTCGAAATCGATTTTTGAATCAAGTGATTCGGAGTAGAAATGAAGAAGTTATCACAAAAACAAAAATCAAAATGCTGAGAGAAAAATTCTGCACTTGTTCTTCAAATTCAATTTTCTCAACTTGTTAAGAATGAGAGGGAATGAGAGGTTTTAAAGAGAGAATAATCAAATGACCATTTTGCCCCTTTTCATTAGTACCTCCCCGAGATGGCGTGTGGGCATCTCGGGGCAGAGCACCTTTGGGGCCGAGATGGCCACGCGCCATCTCGAGATGGTGCAAGGTGATGGCTTGAGCCATCGCAGCACTTCCCTTGCGCTCCTCTAAAGTTCTTCGACCGTTCTCAGGCATCCAAACTCCGAATTCAAATCCGTTTGAAGATTACAAACCAAGACTCCCTCACGAACATGGAAATATAAGATACTCAACCTATAAAATAATAATTTGAGTCTATATATGAAGATAAAGACAATGTATGCAACATGAGTTGAAAGTGTAGTATCTTTTGACTTAGAACTCGAAATCAATAGTATGAGTAACCGAAATGACCAGAACTCAATCATGAATAATCTAAGACTAAAATCAAGTTCAATATCCATGTTATACAAATATATAAACAAACAAACACATTTCACACAAGAATGCAAACTACATAGAGATAGTCTTCAATCATGCATTTCCAAAACATGTTACTTTCATACCAATGCATGGGCATTCAACTTCAAGTGTGTGAAAGTATTATACCAAATGATGCGCTATGATATAGGGATACAAATGAATGAATTGTGTGTGTGTGTGCATTTAATGATGCACAACTAAGCAGGGACACATATGAATGAATTGTGTGTGTGTGCGCTTACGCCTTGTAAGAGGAAGAATGATCTCGATACCTTAGCATCCAAGAATAGTACCAATCCTCTTGAATATGAACTTTGCATCATGAGAAGTTGCTTTTCTTCCTTGAAGCACTTATCATCACGAACCACTTAAGCAACTAAGCATTACAAATAAATGAAGTTTTGTTATGGAATCAAGCCAACACAAATCTAGAACCTAACAGTTAGGATGTGTTGTGTTGTGGTGAAAGGTGAAAAATCTCTAAATATGAAAATTTAGCGTGTATTTAGGCTATATTTGTAAATGTGCAAGCCAAAAGGCTCAAAAATGTAAAAGTACAAAAATGTACACTTATGAGCTTAAGTGAAAATAATAATAATAATAATAATAAAAGAAAAAGGGAATAAGAGTCTTGTATGTAATTGTAAAGTACTCACTAGTAGAGTATTCATGTATATCACAAGTGCAATGAAAAGTCAAGCCTAATCACTAGTGCCACGAGTGATGTGAATAGAGCTTAAGTGTTGTGTATATCATGTAGTGTCTTAGCAAGATTGGTGACTTTTGAATTTCAATTCCTATTCCTTGTTCACCACATTTCAACCAATGGCCCCATTACAACCAAAGGGAAGACCTAAATGAACTTATATGAAATCTAGATTGGGAATGTTTGTTGAAGCATGATCTTCCACGTCCATGGTATTTGATTCATTTCCTAGGCTAGTTCACCAAAAAAATAACCTTTCATTTCTTATTGTATGCAAGTATTTGATTCTCATGCATAACTCTATCCTTGCATACTTTGCATGAGTGTGAACTTAGGATTCTGAGAGGAAAGAAAAGAGAATGTCCATGTAAGGTTTATAGTCAAAGCGAATTATGCTCGAGGTGTGAGAGTGAGTAGTTTTCGACATGAGAGAACTTTAGGTGTGGGGCTCATGTTGTTCGAGTGCCCCGTGAGTGCCTTCGAGTTGCTTAAGAATGTGTTACATGTGTCTACTCTCCTTATCGACACCGCTTTGCATCTTATCACCAGTTGAAAATGCGGTTTTTGAGTTATTGTTGTTTGAATTTTTTTTGTTTTTATCGAGTCTTCTTGTTGTTTGTGTCTTTGTTTTTGTTGTTGTTTTCTCTTGATTTTGCTTGAGGACGAGCAAAAAGCTAGGTTGGGGGTGTTGATCGAGCCATGATAACACTAGTTTTCGAGTCCCCATTCTTATGCTTGTTGTTAAATTCTCGGGTAAAATCAAGTGTTTAATGGCTCGATTGAGTGTTTTTGCAGGATTTCATATTAGGGGTATCATTTGGGTGATTTGAGTGAAGTTGGGACCCAAAAGTGTTGAAAATCATAAGCCTAGACAAAAAAGCACGAGTTGTCACGATTGTGGAGCGTCGTCATGGGAAGTCGCGACACCATGAGAGACATCAACTTGTTTTAGAAGTCACCCAGAATGACGCTTGGAGAACATACGTGAACATTCAAGGAAACGATATGTCACGGTCTAAGTTCCGTCATAGAAGACCGTGACATACTGGGCAATAAAAACTTCCTTAGCCATTGTCGCTCGAGGTGTCGCCTGAAGAGAATATGAGGAGCGAATAAGCGAGGTGTTAGGTTGGGCTTCCGTCATGGACAACCGCGATAATCAACGATGCGACAGTACGATGGCACATATCCCTAGGTTGATTTCTGACCAATATTTGGACCCATTTAAATACCCATGAGTTTTTGGGGAAAATAACATCAGCCACACGAACTTTTGGACACTTTCACCCCTCCATCACCATCCTTAGACATTTTATTCCACCCATCCATCTTGGAATCTTGGAAAGCATGAAGAGGAAGCTTATAAGTCAAGGAACCTCAATGATCAACTTTGGTTTCTTCTTAAACTCTTCTTGGTTTGATTTCTGTTCCTTGATGTGGAACTAATTTCTATGTTAGGGGATTAATGTATACCTATTGAGCAACTCTTTGTAATCCTAGTTTAATGGTTTTTAACTAAATACCTTGGTAGTCTCTTTTATTGAAATACTTGCTTTAGTTCTTCCACTTATATTTAAATGAGACCTCAATGAATGTTTGTGTTAGGATTAGTTTATCTATGATGTTGAGGGTTAGATGTGGGTGACCATCCCATTTAGTCATTAACTACAAGCTTAATAATCGAGAAAATTTCCATATGCATGACCTTGCTATGTGTGATTTGGTTTAGAGTTTTTAATTAAAAACTAATTCTAACCATTACTCATTACATGACCTTGTGTGAGTAATAGGAAATATTAGGTGCTTCATGAAACAAACCCTATCAATTGGATTTAAATGCTTTAATGAGACTTATGGATTACATTGAGAAGTTTAATTAGGTTGCATTGATTCCCTAGCATTCCTTCATATTCATATTTTTGCGTGAGCTTTTGTGTTATTTAGTTTATTGCATTGTTACATATTAGTGCATTAAAATACCAACCTAAGACAAACATTATGCCATTTAGTTTTCATGCACTTAGATGAGGATTTAATTAGATTAATTAGTGTTCAACTAGTAGAATCATTGATCCTAGTGAACAAACTTTTCTATTAAATTGATTAAGATCAAAAATACTGCAATCAAAGAGTTATCTACTTTTTTTTCTTCCTATTTAAGGATTTACGACTCCAATACGGTGGAGATTCTTGCAATCCAAAGGGCTGTCAATTTATGCACTTCTAACTTGGATTATATAGGAAAAGATATCACCATCGCTAGCGACTCTAAGGCGGCAGTGTCTTGGGTCAATGATGGAATGTTTGGTAGTGTAAATCATATCAAAATCATCTAAGAGATTAGAAGTGTTTTAAGGCAGAACAACAGTATCAGGGTGGCTTTTTACTCAAGAAATACGAACTCCTTCGCCCACATGCTTGCAAAGAGAGGGTCTAACAATGATGGCGATTTTGTTGGATGGGGTATCTCTTGACCTGAGATGTGTAGTTTTGTTTTTGTTTTCTTGGTTTCTTTTGGTCTGTTTGAGACTTGCTTGTGGTTTTCTTCTTTCTGCTGTAGGGGTTGCTCTGTTTTGTGATCTCTCTATTTTGTGTCTCTTGGTTGGTTTGTGGTTGCCCGGTTCTACTTGGTTATGGGGTACAGGCTTGTGTTTTTTTTTTTCCTCTTAGGCTTTTGCATTTTCTCTTAATGAGTAGCTTTCGTTCAAAAAATATATAATTAATGCATTCAATTTATATAATATTTTATTATTTAAAATTATAAAATTCAGCAATTAATGCATTCAATACAATTATACGATGGTATTTTTGTAATTAAAAAAACAGTATTTATTATTGTACCAAATTTGACACAAAGAATAGCATATATCATATGCCAAATTTGGCATAACATTTAGCATTACATTGGACCATGTTTTTATTTACTTTATGTTAAATTATAGCATTTGCATACTGAAATAGCATTATATTGGAGATGCTCTTACTGTACTATGTCAGTTTTATTTTAAGATTTCAACAGTGTACCCTATAAGACATTTTATCCCCTATAACCAATTGGGATTTGTATCTTCTCCTCTCCTCATCTTATCATCACCTAAATCAATGGTCTGAATTAATCCTATCTTTTGGTTGTGTAAAAAATAAAAATTAATATAAATAATCTAGACCATTGATTTTCTTTATTAGACATGTCAATAGATTATAAAGGTGAGGACATGGTGATGAGAGAAAATGTGAGGAGTGAATCCAAATCCAATCAATTTTACCCCTGAAGTTTACGCTATTAGACATTCTACCCCTTCTAATTTTCAGTAATGACTGTTCTTCCCTTTAAGAACCAAAATATTAAATACTTTCCCCCATTATGTCAAGTTTTCCATTAAAAAAACATTAAGAAGACATTTTTACCCTTGAATAATTGAGGTTATTACGAAAATATATTTGTTGGATTTATCTATTTTTATTTTCTATATTCATCACTATCATCGTCAACAACTCCAAACCAGAACATCATCATCAACATTCCACAACACACCAAACCCAGAACACCACACCACATTGAAATTCATTGCCAACACCGTCAAACCCAGAATATTATCATCAAAACAAAAAATCGCAATCGAAACTGAAACCAAAACCGAAAACAAAACAAACCTAGACAAACTACCACGAACTCATATATTCTCTCTATCACAGAAAACTCCTAAACACAACCATAAAAGGAAGGAAAAAAAATCCAAAATCCAAACACAATCACCAAATGATATGAAAAAAAAAGAAATTGAAAAAAAAAACTATCAAACACAAACTCAAACCCAAATGCATATCTTAAAAATCCAAACCCACACTCACACGATGACCATCATTCCACCGTCAACCAAACCCACCATAGCCACCACTAGGATCTACAATCCAAAGAACCAAAATCCAAAACGAAAAAAATAGTAAAAAATTAGGAAAAAATGGAAAATGATCCCGGAGGCACTTAGAGGAGGACAAAGGAGGGAGACAAACCAGAGGAGGTTGATGGCCTATAGATCTACTCGTAGAGGAGCAGATCGTCTACGGCCGTTAAAGTTATTGCATTGTTTAGTGATTTTTTTTGTGTTTGTGGGTGCTTTTCTATTTTATGGGTTTGTGTTTTGGGATTGAAATGGGTGGGTTTTTTTATTTCTGGATTTGGGACTGAAAGAGACCAGTTTGTGAGATTTTTGGGTTCTTTTATTTTGATTTGTGTTTGTCTATTTGTGTGATGAACTAGTAAAAGAGAAAGAGATGATGATGAATGATGACGGTGAGATGAAAGCTGGAGAGATTTTATAAAAAATAAAAAAAAATAAAAAAAATTAGATAGGGTGAGATTTAGAGGTCGTCCTTTAAACGTTTTTCGTTAACTGTTTTTTAAAAAGAAAAAAGAAAATGAAAATGAAAATGAAACAGTGTTTTTAATTCCAGTTTAGAAATCTAAAAACTCATCCAATAGCATATGTAGAAAACAGTATTTTAAAAATAAAACATTAAAAACGCATCTGGTGGTTAATCGAATTTTTTTAAAATTATCAACAATTCATCCCAAACAATTATCAATTAAGTCCAAAATTTTTATTCCACATTATAACCTAAAAAAATTAAGAAATTAAAAAAAATAATGAGAGTCGTGGATTTGGGCATGGTGAAGAAGAAGAAGATCCAACAAAGAAGAAGAAGAAGATCCGACAAAGAAGAAGAAGAAGAATAAGATCAACAAAGAAGAGGAAGAAGAAGAATAAGAAGCAAAAGAAGACGATTCGAAGAGGAAGAAGATCAGTGACGGGGGTGAGCTAAAGAAGAAGAAGACCAGATCGGGAAGAGAGAAGATGATGAAGAAAGAAGATGAAGATGGGATGAGAGAAGATGAAAAATAAAGAAGATTATGAATAGTGAAGAGAAAAAAGAAAAACAATTATTGTAATTTTTTTTTGAAAAACAAAAACAAGTATTTGTGTTTTTCAAATATTTCACTGATAACAGTGATTTTGATTTTGATTTTGTTTTTGTTTTTGTTTTTTTTTTTAAATAAAATGAACGGTTAACAAATACGAATTCGAAATCATTTTTGAAAACAAAAACAAAAACGGAATGAAAAATAGCTGCAGAACGGTTGTTTTTCAGTCCGTTTTCGTTTTTGTTTCCCAAAAATGAATTTGAATTCGTGTTCGTTAACCGTTTTTCATTTTATTTAAAAAAAAAACATAAATCAAAATGAAAAACAAAATCAGTGTTAATAGTGAAATATTTGAAAAACACAAAATACTTGTTTTTTTTTTCAAAAAAAATTACAATATTTTCTTTTCTTTTCTTTTCTCTTTACCGTTCCTCATCTTCTTTCTTTCTATCTTCATCTTCTTTCTTCGTCATCTTCTCTCTTCCCGGTTGGTCTTATTCTTCTTTAGTTGTCGCAACCACTAATCTTTTTCTTCTTCGAATCGTCTTCTACTTCTTATTCTTCTTCTTATTTTTCTTCATCGGATCTTTTTCTTCTTCTTCGTTGGATCTTCTTCTTCTTCACCACGCCTAGATCCATGACTCTTATTGGTTTTTCATATTTCTTAATTATTTTTTTAAAAAAAAGTTTTTAGACAATATATATTTAATCAAAAAAATTATAATTTATAATTTATAATTAATGTGATTTTCTTTAAATAAAAAATAATTTTAAATAAAATAGTTAATCACATTGTTTTAGGTTATAATGTGAAATAAAAAAAATGGACTTAGTTGATAATTGTTTGGGATGAATTGTTGATAAATATTTTTTTAAAAAAAAGTGGTTAACCTCCAGATGCGTTTTTAATGTTTTTTTTTCTTCAGAATACTGTTTTCCACATATGCTATCAGACGAGTTTTTAGATTTCAAAACTGAAATAAAAAATAATGTTTTCATTTTTATTTCAAAAAACAGTCAACGAAAAACGTTTAAAGGATGACCCCTAAATCTCTCCCTATGTAAATTGTTTTTTTAAATTATTATTTTTTATAAAATCTCTCCAGCTTTAATCTCACCGTCATCATTCATCATCATCTCTTCCTCTTTTACTAGTTCATCACACAAATGGACAAACTCTAATCAAAATAAAAGAACCCAACAATCATACAAACGGGTCTCTTTCAGTCCCAAATCCAACAATAAAAAATCCACCCATTTCAATCCCAAAACACAAACCCATAAATAGAAAAGCACCCAAAAAAAAATCACTAAACAATACAACAACTCTAGTGGTGGTAAATGATCTGCTCCTCCACGAGCAAATCTATAGGCCATCAACCTCCTATGGCCTGTCTCACTCCTTCGTCCTCCTCTCGGTGCCTCAAGGATCACTTTCCATTTTTTCCATTTTTTGACTATTTTTTTCTTTTTGGATTTTGGTTCTTTATATAGTAGATCCTGGTGGTGGCTATGGTGGGTTTGGTTAACTGTGGAATGGCGGTCGTCGTGTGAGTGTGGGTTTGGATTTTTAAGATATGCATTTGGGTTTGAGTTTGTGTTTGACAGCTTTTTTTTCAATTTCAATTTTTTTTTTTTATCTTTTGGTGATTGTGTTTCGATTTTAGATTTTTTTTCCTTCCATTTATGGTTGTGTTTAGGAGTTTTCTGTGATAAAGAGAAGAGAAGGTATGGTGGTTAATGAGTTTGTGGTAGTTTTCTAGGTTTGTTTTGGTTTCGATTTTGGTTTCTGTTTCGATTGCGAATTTTGGTTTTTATGATAATATTATGGGTTTGATGGTGTTGACAATGAATTTCAGTGTGGTGTGGTGTTCTGGGTTTGGTGGGTTGTGGAATGTTGATGATGTTGTTCTGGTTTGTTGTTGTTGTTGATGATAGTGATGAATATAGGAAATAAAAATTGATAGATCTCAACCATCTATCTTTAGATGGATGGTTGAGATCTATCTTTTTTTCACTAACATAGGGGCATAAATGTATTTTCATAATAACCTCAATTATTCAAGGGTAAAAATGTCTTCTTAATGTTGTTTTAATGGAAAACGTGATAGAACGAGGGAAAATGTTTAATATTTTGGTTTTCAACAAGAAGAACAATCATTACTGAAATTAGAGGAGGTAATGTCTAATAGCGTAAACTTCAGGGGTAAAATTGATTGGATTTGGATTCACTTCTCACATTTTCTCTCATCACCTTGTCCTCAACTTTATAATCTATTGAAATGTCTAATATAGAAAATCAATGGTCTAGATTATTTCTATTAATTTTTATGTTTTACACAACCAAAAGATAGGATTAATTCAGACCATTGATTTAGGTGAGGACAAGATGAGATGAGGAGATGATACAAATCCCAATTGATTATAGGGGATAAAATCTCATATAGGGTACACCATTGAAATCTAAAAACAAAACTGATATAGTACAGTAAGAGCATCTCTAATGCAATGTTATTTCAGTGTGTTAATGTTATAATTTAGCATAAAGAGTAAAAAAAAAACATACTCTAATGCAATGCAAAATATTGTGCTAAATTTAGTATAAAGAATAACATATGTCAGATTTGACACATCAATAAATGCTGTTTTTTTAATTATAAAAATATCATTGTATAATTGTATTGAATGCATTAATTACCTACTTTTATAAATTGAAACAATAAAAATATTATATAAATTGAATGTATTAATTATACATTTTAATTTATATAATTTTAAATAATTTAAAAAATAACATTTCAAATGAAATTATATATTAGAGTATAATACAAAAAAGATGTGTTAAATATAGTATTTTACTATTTTAAACTATTGTTGTTTACCAAACCGGAATTTGACTTGTGATAAAAAAATAATTTAGTAGAATTAATGTGTATCAATTGCCAAAGACGCCATAAATAACCGATGTTACTTGTAGCTGGTCTGCAGCCAAGTCATCAACTGCTCCACTCACTGTTCGACATGGTTTTCTTCTTCCTCGTGGCGGTAAATTGCAAATGTGTAGCACTTAGAAATTGATCATGCACGCAACTAAAGGAAATTCTGAGTAGTTGTCATAGAAAACTTGAATATACGGGACTGTCAATACCAATCTATTTGGGTTTACACTATACATAGTTGTTATCGAAAACTTGAATATACAGGATTGTCAATACCGATCTATTTGGGTTTTTATGGTAAAGTTATTTCTGGATATATATAAAAAGGGTAAACCTCATAAAAGTTTAGTGTAATTTACTCTTTATTCTATTTAACCTTTTATTTGGTTAGTTTGTAATCTTTCTAACCAGAAACTCATTATCAATAAAAGTGTATGAGTTAATTTCTAATAGTTTCTATCAATTATATGTTAGTCTTTCTAATATTTTGGGAGGTTTTGATTTATCTCGAATCGAACCAGGTTTTATTTTTTGTGTCATGAAAACGTGACTGTAACATAAAAATTGCAAATAGCTTGAGGACGGGATGTATAAATTTGTTTGGGTTTACGTGTCTTTAATTATAGGATTTTGATAACGTAATGTTTATTTGTGAAATATATAGCAATATTGTTCGACATACAAAGTTGTCTCATTGTCTTTTTAATTAAGGTTTATCTAATACACATCATCTCTTAGTAGAGATGGTTGTGCACCTCCTTTCCTCACCTATTGGTCAGGGGTTCGAGTCCCACCACAAACATTTTACAAGAATATGTGAGGAGTTTTCTCTCGGTTTGTGGGAGCAGTCATCTCTCCGAATGTGAGAATTATAGTCCATATGTAACCTCTCCTTGATAGTGAGAGTAGCATTCCGAACAGTACTTATCAAGTCTAATTAATTATTCTCGTCAGGTCCCGACAGTAGTTGTATTTCAAAAAAAATAAGATTTATCTGATGGTATTATTTCTAAAATTAATTAAATTTAATACTATTTTCATATATATATAATGATATATTATTAAACTTTGAATAGGCCGGCCGGGGTAATCTGCAGTATAAACCATGGTTTTAGCCCATGGTTTTCACTTTTCAACATAATCAGGATTACTGATATAATTTTCTTAAGATTTTTTTTAACTTAATAGCTGAGCTAAAATATTTCATTGTTGATAGAGCTAATTTTGTCCAAGATCCATCCAAAAATGATGATTTCATAATTGTAATTACCAAAGACAAACAAGTTAGTTGATTCAATCACGGCCGAATCAGTTTTGTCCGTTTGTTTACATATAATATAAGACCGCTTTTTAAATTTATTGAAACAAATATTCTCTTCTTCAACTTTACCCGATCCAACTCCATGCATTGCAAACATCAAATTTGATGATGTTTGGTAAAACTTTCAAAAGTGATTAATTGATATTCTGATAAATTTTAAAATGATTTTGAGAAGTATATGAGGGGTCACTTTTTAAAAGTGATTATGAAATAATATATTTCAGTAAAAAGTGATTATGGAATAATCTATTTCTACATTTAATACATCTTTTAAAATATCATTATTATCCTTATGAAATCAAGTTAAAATCATTTTTATTCCTTATTTCATTTTAAATTAAATTTAAATATTAAATTTAAATATTGATTTGATTTATAAAATCTTTTAAAAATATTTTTATTGTTCTTATAGATTTTTTTTTTCAATTTAAATATTCTACTTAAATATTGATTTAATATATACAATTAATAAAAAAAAATGAAACAAGATCCTAAACTATGTACATTTTAGTCATTGTAACTTGTAACTAATCTTAATACTTTTACAATAAAATTGTAATACATAAGTATATTGTTTCAGTAGTTTTAAAAATATAATTAACCAAACATCTGCTGATTAACTTCACAGCTGATTATTCCTTCAACACAGCTAACCGTGATTATTATAAAAGTTATAACAATACCAAACTGGATCTAAGGTTTGTAAGAGGGTGGTGGACTTTGCCTATATATAGCTTTGCATTGTAAAAGGATCGGTAGTTTTGATACACAAATATATCTAGTGTATTCTTCCTATAATCTCTCTCGTCTCTCTCTCACTCACAGTGTCTCATTATTCATTTCATATGTTCTTCAATTATTTACAACAAGCTTGAGTTTTACTAATATAATTAGTGTGTTGTAATGTGTGTATTAATTGATGTTGTCTTCTCTGCATGCTTGCAATTACCAAATAAGAGGAGTGCTAAATACATTATCTCAACTTACTCTCTCAACCTACTCTCCCTTCTCCTTTTGACAATTGTCCTACATTGACTTTTTAGTAATAAATTTTAGAACCATCATTAATGAATTAATTTTACATGTTATTTAAAATTCAAACCATCCACGTATTCCCAAATTGCACTTTTTTTTACACCAAATTGTCATTTCCATTTATGTGAGCAAAAATATTCTATGGTAAAATAGATTGAATAATATTTATTAAATTTATTTACTTTATTTTAAAAAGAAAATTAGCAAATATATTATTAACAATATTAAAGTTATTAAAATACAATAAACATTGATATCTTTTATTTTTTGTAGTATATTTGAGTTTTGATATTATTAGTGAAATTTTAATTTTTTTAAATATATTTTTCAAATTGTTTAAAAATAATTACTTTATAAAATATGATGAACTTATGATAATATAAACAAAAACAATAATTTTTCAAGTATATATTGTGTTTGTTATAATATTTAAAAAAATAAAAATGAGGCACATAAAATAATATTATTATTAATATTTAAGAACAAGACTATGTCAATTTGGTGTAAAAAAGGTGAAATTTGGGAAGATATGATGGTTTGAATTGTTAATAACATGTAAAAACAATTCATTAATGATGGTTCTAAAAATTATTTCAAAACAAGTAAATAATTGATAAGTGTCAAAAGGAGAAGAGAGTAGTTTGAGAGAGTGACTTGATAGAGTGATTTTAACACTCCTCCCCAAGTAATTATGAAGTTGGCTTTATCTACTTCATAAAGTTTTATGTGTATCGGTGTATGTTAATTGTGTATGTTTCAGCCATTTAATTAAGGATGGTAAAATAACCCGTGGGTAAGAGACCCCGTGGGATCAGCACTTATGGGCTAGGGCCTATGGGGATGAGGTTCAATTTGATAGGGATAGGGCGAGGATGAGAATAGATAGTAAAACTCGCAATGGGTATGGTCTGACCCTGTTTAAAATATAAATTTTATTTTATTATTATATAGTTTTTATATTTTAGTGTCATGTTTAAAAAATAATAAATTTATTTGTTTAGTTGTGAAAATTATGTTTATGAGATGATTTTCAATAATTTTTTTGAATTACATTATATAATATTATATCATATTCATTATATTATATATTTATTATTTTAATAAATAATTTGATAAATGTGTTAAATGGGATAAATGGGTGGGGACGGGTAAATCATACCCCGCCCCTCCTATCCCCATCCCACTCCAAATATTGTGGTGTTTTATCTGGGGATAGGGTTTCAAAAAATAAATGGGATGGGGCGGGGGACGTCACCTCACCCCGAACCGCCTCATTCTGTCCCTACATTTAATTGAAAATTTTATTTATTTATTATTTGTGAATATTAATTATATCTTCATTCTTATGGAAATGTGAGTATAGGTTTGAATTTTTCTGGCATTTGAGAGAGGGTTAAAACAAATGAATAATGTTACTTTTCTCGAATTTGGTATCCGAATTTGGTTTCCAAATGATATGGAAACGCCGTAATCTATTCACTTGAATTATATAAATCTAATATAATTTAAGTGAATGAATTACAATGATGTCACATCATTTGGACATCAAATTTGGATAAAGTAGCATTATTGAAAACAAATTAATAATGTTGAAGTTCAATAAAAGAGGAAATTGCTTATTCAAAAATAGATTTTTTTTTAATTCAAATCGGATTTAAGTACATTATCTAAATCTGTATAGTAACTGAACCCATTAAAATCATAATATGCTTAATATTGAAATTAAATTCTGTATATGGTAACACAGAATATCATGATATAGAGACACCACAACAATTTAAATTTTGATTTCAATTTCCAGTGATTTCACACGTCGAAACAATTGGAAGTTTACATGTTGGAATATACAAAATATAATTTTACATTACATGCTGAAATATTAAAAAAAAATAGAATTTTGCCCGCTGAAATTTACAAAAGGGAATTAGTAAAAGCATAAGAGGGGTATTTTGGCCAGCTCATGACTAAAATTGTTAAAAATAAAACAGTGAAATTATTGGAGATGGATAAATTTAGAATCCCCACTAATTTTAAGGTCAAAAGTAACAATTTCATCATAATTCATATGATATTTCAAAAAAAGAATTAACTGATAATTAATCTAAAGGTAATACATTTATGCCATATATATATATATACATAATTTTACGCTTTAAAGTTTAAAAACTCTAGTACATTATAAAATTTAAACATAAGTTTTAATACAAACATAAATAAAATCATTCCAAGGTTTAAAATAAAACTATAAAAGGCAATCTAGAAATTCAAGATACTGTCAAAAAATTAAGAACAAAATCTAGAAATTCAAGATTCCATCTGAATTCTGAACCAATAAATTTCAAAATTTAGGATCCAAAGCAATTCATGTGTCAAATTCAATTGATTACAATGGAAATCCGAAATCCTATTAGATTGCTTTGGATACTGCACATCCCTATAATTTAATTATCCTCCTGTATTTAATAACCATTGTCCAAAAGCAACTGTAATTAAAGAAACGGCAATAGCCTCACATTTTTCCTATCCTGTTTCTTTATATATGTGTGCAAAACTGTCACTCACCAATATCTTGATATCAAACGTAAATAGAGAATTCAGAAACTTGGAATATTGTTATCTCTGAAGAAAACAATTTCTGGGTTTGATTGATTTGTAATGGACGGTGGAGATCGACTTCACAGAGCAAGTTCATCGAGATGTAGGAACAACTCCAAAGCAGCATTTTCGAGGTCTTCAAGGGAAGAAGATGACGAAGAAGCTCTGAAATGGGCTGCACTCGAAAAACTGCCAACTTTTGATCGTTTGAGGAAAGGAATCCTGACTTCTTCTCGCGGCGGTGGTGGCAGTGAAATCGATGTGAGCAATTTGGGGTTCCAGGAAAGAAAAATTTTGATCGACAGGTTGGAGAATGTTGCAGAAGTTGATAATGATAAGTTCTTGTTGAAGCTCAAGAATCGCATTGATAGGTAAATATTTTTTTCTTTTACCATGCAAATAATAGACATGTACGTACAGATTTTTATGTGTACATGTATGTATATGCTTGTATGTAGGTATTTATATGTGTGCATGCAAGTATGATTTTTCTTTTTTGATAATATTTATAATTGTAGACTCAAATTGAGATATTATCACACCAAAAAACTGTACATGTTTTTCTTGAGTTTCATTTCAACCAAAAAAAAACAAGTGTTATTAGATGTGTTTTTTAATATATTTTTTAAAGTTTGTTTAACTAGATTTTCAAAGTTTTTTTTTTTTTTTTTAAGTTATAGTTAAAAAGTTGACAAGAAGAATTTATTGTTTTCCACCATTTTTAAAACAAACAATTAATTTCTCATTAAAAAATTATTTTATTAATTTTTAAAAATAAATTATTTTACTAATTTTCAAAAATAATATAAAACATCTTTTTAAAAATAACATAAAAATAATATGAGGTTAGTTCAATGATGAGTCTCTCACACTTACATCTAAGAGAGTTGTGGATTCGAGTCATCTCTGTCTTGAAATATTATAATAATTCACAAAGAAAAAAAAAAAACTAAATGCATTTTCAATGTTTTCGGTTTTAGAAATATACCAAAACATCATTTGTTTGTTTTCGTTATTAAATCTGAAGGGGTATTGAATGAATACATTACGAAAATGATATGGCATTTCGGTAATATCTGAATTGCCTAAACTTTACGTAAATCTAATCAAGATATATTTCAGAACAGTACTTTCAAAATTGTCTCTTTTTTTTAAGTGATCAAAATTGCCTTTTAAGAATAACATAAATGGCAATCATATTTAATAAAATAAAACAATATAGTAATAAAAATATCTTTACGGTGGCCTCCTTTAGCTGGAGTCTGGAGAGGAAGGATCTACTGATATAATTTTTTTTTTAAGTTTATTTATTTTACTTTATATTTTAAATATTATTTAATTTTATTAAAATTTTTGAATTAAAATTTCATTAACTTTATGTGATTGAACAGTGATTTCATTAATTTAATAAATTTTAGTTTAAATTAAAAAATAAATAAATTTTAGTTTAAATTAAAAAATAAATAAATTATTTATATTAAATACAAATATATAAAACAAACATATGTTAAAGTCAAAATGGTATGTTTGTTGTGTGGGATTGGCCCAATCCCACATTGTGGTCTATATGGGTAGAAAATCTTCCATGAGTTCGTCTCATATATGATGGTGGTGAGACGGACAGATGATTAGGGATGCACATTTATTCCTGGGGTTTCAAATCTCCACATCCCCATCCATATTTGGGGATTTTTTTTTTTTAGAAAAATAGAGAAATGGAGGGGGGATGATTTTCATCCCCAAATTAAAATAGGGATGGGGATAGGGGGACCCCTTCCCATCCCCATTTTCTCATTTTCATATTTCCCCCACAATTAAATTGAAATGAGGATGAGGATGAAGATCCTCATTTCCCCCAAAAGTATAAAATATAATTATAATATATATTTGAATTTTTTAAAACATTTTATGTTGAATTTGTAATGCATTGATATTTTTTATTTGTAATGAAATGTTTGTTTTTTTAAAAAAAATTAATTTAAATTTTTTAGTTAAATAGGAAAATGGAAAAATGAAGGACCGAAGATACGAAAAAACAGAAAGAAAACAAAACGGAAAAAATGGAGAACTAGGAATGGGGATAGGGGGACCTCCCCCCAAACATAAACATCCTCAACCTCAACCTCATTTTCTCCAAATTGGGGGGGGGAAGACCTATATTCATCCTCATTCCTTAAATGTGCATCTCTACCGAAGATAGTTTGACATATGACAAAACTATTAAAGGAAACTTTATTTGTCTTATATTTGGAATTGACAAATTGTAAAGTGCCACATGGTACAAATAAAAAACGAAATGGATCCAAACTTTTTGCTATTATCTTTTTTTTTTCGAAAATAAATATGTATGTTCATCTTCCTCGGTTCTTCTCCCTCATCAGATACTTATATGCATATTCCACTAACTTCTCTTTCGTCTTTTCAATCCTTAAGATTAAAAAGATTTAAACAGTAGCTTCTGTTCCATTTTTTTTCTTTTAGTAAAAGATTTATATCTTTTTATTTTTTAAAAATTCTATTAAAAGTTTTACATCTTTCCAATGTAGAGGACACCAAATTTTTAGCACACAAACACAAACGATTTATTACTAATTCATTCTTAACTAATAATTCAAACCCTTTTATTTCATTTTTAAAAATGAAAAATAATTATACGTATTTTTTTTCTTCATGATTACATGAAGTTGAGATGTGAAAGAGCAAAAGGAAAAACGAATAACAAAAAACAAAAAACAAACTGTAAGTAGAATAACTTGGACAAGAATTTGAGAAGAAAATGAATATAAAAAACTGGAAAAAAAAATGATTTGGGAAAGAGATGGTTGTGGGCTTGTGGCGTGTGTTGGCCGGGAAGAAACAAAGAGAAAAATAAGAAGAAACCAAAGTATATATTATTTGTAAAATAAAGAAAAAGAAAAGATAAAAGACAAGTTACTATTGAAATCTTTTATTCTCCAGAAGTTTAAAAGAATTTGAGAAATGAATGTCTATGAGGAAGAGGAACTATCTGGAAAATTTTAAAAATTTCGAGAAATGAATATCTGTAAGGAAGAGGAACTATTTGGGAAAATAAAAAGGAAAAAATGGGACTTGAGGAAGATAAGTGGACCGGGAAAAAAAGTACTTTGTTTCGGTGAGAAGACGTGTATAAGTTGGGAAAGAATAGGAAATTGGAAATTGCTACAAATAACCACATACAACATGGAACTTTTTTTTGTAATCACAACCGAAAATTTAATTGTTAATAATCTCTTTTTTACAAAATTACTTAAATGCCCTCATATAAAAACCATCCTCCAAATCAGACCTCTCTCTTTTTCTCTCTTTCTTTCTCTCCCCTCTCCCCTCTTCTCTCTCTCCCCGATCTCTCTCTCCCCGTCAAAACCAGACAGTCGTCGCAAATTTCATCGGCGTCATCCCGTCTCCAGCGTCGTCACGAATCATCACTGGTATCGTCCTCTTTCCCCATCGTCTCTCTCCTCTCCTCTCTCTCTCCCCTCTATCTCTCTCCTCTCCTCGTTCTCTCCTTGTCAAAACCAAACTGTCGACGACGTCATCACGAATCGTCGCCGGCATCGTCCTGTGTCTCTCCCCGTCGTTAGTGATGTGGTCTATAGAAAAAAGGGGAAGAAAAACCTAAACCTAATTTGGGAAGGAAGAAGAAAAAGAGAAACATTTCAAGTTTCAACATTTCAATTTAGTTAAGATTTTAAGTTTCAACATTTCATGTTTTTAGACAAAATTTCAAGTTTTAAGTTCTTAGTCGTGATTTCAAGTTTGGTTACAGATTTTAGTCATGATTTTAAGTTTGTTTCTAGTTTTTTAAAAATAAACTAAGTTTAGGGATATTTTTTAATTTATGGATATACACTAATTTGTTTTTAAAAAAATGGTTATTAATAATTAAAATTTCAAAAGTAGTTATTAACGAAAATTGACCGTTTCCAATAGCTACTTTTTGTTTTCTCTTGAAAAGAGAAGTAAAACTTTTGTTTAATCACTTTGCCACTTATCACTGTGTTATCGGTGAAAGAAAAATAAAACTTAAGTTTTTATAACTATAATAGATATCACTCTTTTATTGGGTCCATCTCACCAACATCATATTTGAGGCGGACATATGGAAGATTTTCTCCTATATGAGACTCGATATTTCCAATCTTCAATCCCAATCGATAGTCCTGATGTGGCAAGACAAAAAAGATTCGAACAAAATATCGTACCAACAATTGTTGTTTTTATATTTAATTAAATTACTTATTTTAAAATTAATATATTTATTCTAACATTTAAAAAATATATATTTTAATAACAATTAATAAAAAGATAAGGTTGGTCTGATAGTATACTTCTCGCGTCCACTTTATAAGATTGTGGATCCAAGTTTCTCTCTCTCACAAACCTTGAATTATTATAATATTTTAAATATATATATATATATATATATATGTATATAATTAAAAAACAAATGTTATTTTATTTAAATTAATTTATTTTAAAAATATATTTATTTTATTCAAAAATAAGAATTTCATTAATTTTTTTAGCCAATTTTAATTTAAAATAATTTTATTTTTATTTTCTTTGATTTAAATTAAGATGATTTGATTTATTTAAAAATTAATTTTATATAATTTTATACTGATCTCACTCAAAAGACACTTATTTTCAATTAGTTTTTATTTAATCTCATGTTTTACTAAATAAACATATTATTATTCTAGTCTAATTTTTGCTGCACCAAACAAACGTACTATCACTATATCAATCCGATCAATCCGATCTAATCAAATCCATCAAATATTCAGCTCCCACCAAAATAGTCTAATACTGTTCATGCACGTCAAATGCACCCATAGAGTATATATAATATTTTCAGATGTTTGTATTAAATAAAAAAAATAAAAAAAATGAAAAGAGAAAATAAAAAACAAAACAAAACAAAATGCATAAAACATCTTTGAATGCTATATGTATGCAGCATGTATATATGGGTTTGGTTATTTTCTCTGTAATTTTTCTAGGCAGCCAAACAGAGAAAGCTATGATCATGTTTACATGTATATATATATTGTAGTTTGTTGTGATTGTGTTTCTTGTTGGATTTTACTAAAGAGTGGGAATTAAGCTCCCCAAAATCGAAGTCCGATTTGAGCATCTAAATGTCGAAACAGAAGCATATGTAGGGAGCAGAGCTTTGCCTACATTCCTCAACTTCCATATAAACATAATTGAGGTAATTAATCTACAAATTAATTGAGGTAAAATTATATTATATATGATCATGCTTAGATGTCAAGTTTTAATTTACATTTCAACTCTATGTTTTGGCTTGAAGGGTTTCTTGAACTATCTCCATATTATTCCAAGTAGAAAGGAACAGTTGAAAATCCTTAATAATGTCAGTGGAATCATTAAGCCGAGCAGGTGAGAACCCAATTTGTACATTAGCATTTCATTTTTGTTTTTAATTTTTTACATTGTGTGCAATTAATTACTCATGCTGTGATTTTGTTGTTGTTGTTGTTGCAGATTGACATTGCTTTTGGGTCCTCCAGGTTCTGGAAAGACAACACTATTGTTAGCTTTAGCTGGAAAGCTTGATTCTACTCTCAAGGTGATTTATTTATAAGGAATTTGAATTTTAAGATTAATTTTCACACTTTGATTCTATTTATAATTTGATTCTCTTGTAGGTTTCGGGTGGGGTGACATACAATGGCCATTACATGCATGAATTTGTGCCTCAGAGAACCGCTGCTTATATCAGCCAGCATGATGTTCATATTGGAGAATTGACAGTGAGAGAAACCTTGGCCTTCTCCGCTAGATGTCAAGGTGTCGGATCTCGTTATGGTTAGTTTGATGGCTCGTTTTCATTTTGTTCTGACGAATTATGTGTAATTTGAAGTATTAATTATGATTGTTTTTGTATATTCTGCAGAGATGTTAGCAGAGTTGTTAAGAAGAGAGAAAGCAGCCAATATTAAGCCTGATCTTGATATCGATGTCTTCATGAAAGTGAGAGAACATCAATTTCCCTATGACAAATATCCCAATCAAACTTTTCCTTTTCAAGTTAAAAGGATATTTCCAACTTTGATGTTCTGTTTTTCTTCTAAATTAAGTCATTTGCTTATATTTTGTGTTTATTTAGCGGTTAGAGTTTGATCGAAATCAATCTGCAGTCGTGGCAATTTAGCTTCATATACATATATATAATTTTATTTGTTGATTCTCATAATCTCAAGTCACAGGCAGCAGCAACAGAAGGCCAAGAAGTCAATGTGGTCACCGATTATATTCTAAAGGTACTTGAAATCCCTTTGAATTATAAATTATTATCAATAATTCCGATGATATTCTAGTTTATTCACCTTTTTCTTTAAATATTTACAGATTTTAGGATTAGAAGTCTGTGCCGATACCATTGTAGGTGATGAAATGTTAAGAGGAATATCAGGAGGACAAAGAAAGCGAGTTACAACAGGTAATTTTCCAAACTTCATTAGTCTTGCTCAGGCAATTTAGAAACTTCAATTCTCCATTTTAAATTAAAGGAATAAAATTTTCAATATAATTGAGTTGAAGGTGAAATGTTGGTTGGACCCGCAAAGGCACTGTTTATGGATGAGATATCAACTGGTTTGGACAGCTCAACAACATTCCAAATCGTAGATTCTCTAAGGCAATACGTTCACATCCTTAATGAAACCGCTCTCATCTCCCTTCTACAGCCAACACCAGAGACTTACAATCTGTTCGATGATATTATCCTTCTATCTGATGGCCAGATTGTGTACCAGGGTCCCCGTGAGCAAGTACTAGACTTTTTTGAAGACATGGGATTCAAGTGTCCTGAAAGAAAAGGAGTATCTGACTTCTTGCAAGAAGTGAGTGCTGGTAAAGAAAGCTCAGATAATAGGAATTATGAAAGTTGTTCGAAAAGATAAGCTTCGAAATAAGTTTTCATGTTCAATCTTCATGTTAATGAATTTTCAGGTGACATCAAGGAAAGATCAGCAGCAATATTGGGCACGTCAAAATGAGCCGTACAGGTTTGTCACGGTCAAGAAATTTGCAGAGGCATTCCAATCATTCCATGTGGGAAGAAAACTCAGTGAAGAGCTTGGAACTCCATTTGATAAGAAAGAAAGCCACCCAGCTGCTTTGACAACCAAAAATTACGGTGTTGACAAGAAGGAGTTGTTGAAAGCTTGTATTTCCAGAGAATATTTGTTGATGAAAAGGAACTCATTTGTATACATCTTCAAGCTAACGCAAGTGGGTATTTAGTTACATCATTTTCATAAATATTAAGTTCTTTTATTTATGTGACAATGATTGATTTAATTTTTTCCCTGCAGCTTACAATAATGGCAATGGTTAGTATGTCACTCTTCTTCCAGACCAATATGCATCATGAATCATTAAGCGATGGAAATATTTATACCGGTGCCTTGTTCTTCGCTGTTGTTATGATCATGTTTAATGGGTTTTCGGAGTTATCTATGACTATAGCAAAGCTTTCTGTTTTCTACAAGCAAAGAGACCTAAGATTCTATCCTTCATGGTCATATGCTCTTCCTACATGGATCCTCAAGATCCCAATTACATTCGTAGAAGTTGCCGTTTGGGTATTATTTACCTATTATGCCACTGGGTATGATCCGAATGCTGGGAGGTAAAAAGATTAAGAAAATGATAAATTTGCTAAAAACTGTTTAGATTTTTATTTACATCTCCATTTTGTTCCAACTGTTTACTGGGTAAAATACTTGATGTAGGTTTTTTAAGCAGTACATGCTGCTTGTATTTGTTAATCAGATGGCCTCTGGGTTATTTCGACTTATTGCAGCAACAGGCAGGAACATTATTGTTGCCAATACATTTGGTTCATTTGTACTGTTGTTGCTCTTTTCATTGGGTGGATTTGTCCTTACCCGGGGTATGATTATCATAGAATTTGGATAAAAGTTTCTCTTTCTCAATTTTTTGGCTATAAAGGGTTCTTCTCATTGTTTGATAAACCAGAGGACATCAAGAAATGGTGGATATGGGTTTACTGGTGCTCACCTTTGATGTATGGCCAGAATGCAATAATGGTTAATGAGTTCCTCGGACATAGCTGGGATAAGGTAATCAAACTGCTTGGACTGGCCTAGTCTGAATTTGCATATCTTTTATCAATTTGCTAATGTCTGAATTTCTTTTATATCAAAGATTCTCCCGAACTCTACTGAAACACTAGGAGTTGAAGTTTTGAAGTCTCGTGGGTTCTTCCCAGAGGCATATTGGTATTGGCTGGGATTAGGGGCAATGATTGGTTTCATACTATTGTTCAACTTTGGATTCACTATGGCTCTCACTTTTCTCAACCGTGTGTATCTTTACCTTGTTCATTTTATTTCTTTCTAGATATGAGAAACCGTGTTCTAATTTGCTGTGGTGAATTTGCAGCATTTGATAAGGCTCAAATGGTTATACCGGAGAAACCTCAACGTGATGATGATGATAACAGAAGTGGAGGTGCCATTCAGTTATCAACCCGTAGAAATAGCTCTGGCCACAGATCTCCCTCAGGTGATGTAGTTCGTTTGTAATATTTGTATGTATGAGAGAAAAAGAGCACGAGATGGAGAGAAATTTGGAATATGAAGTTTCTATAATACTTAATTTCTGATTGATATATTGAACCTTGACTATTGACATGCAGGAAGCGAAGATGAAATTAGGAGAAGAAGCTCCTCTTCCAAATCTTCATATATAAAAGAAGCAGCTATTGATAGCAAGAAGAGAGGAATGGTTCTTCCATTTGAACCATATTTAATCAACTTTGATAAAATTACATACTCTGTCAACATGCCACAGGTAACATTAAGTTTTGGAAAATAATGAATATCTTTCCATAATGCAATATAATTTGGATTTGATCACTAATCTGCAAGAGTCACATTTTGCAGGAAATGAAAAACCAAGGTGTTTTTGATGAAAAATTGGTGCTTTTGAAAGGTGTAAGTGGTTCTTTCAGGCCAGGTGTTCTTACAGCTCTGATGGGTGTCAGTGGTGCTGGTAAAACCACTCTGATGGATGTGCTGGCTGGTAGGAAAACTGGTGGATATATTAGTGGGAACATCACGATTTCTGGTTACCCAAAAAAACAAGAAACATTTGCTCGTATATCAGGATACTGTGAGCAAAATGACATTCATTCTCCTCATGTTACTGTCTATGAGTCCTTGCTTTACTCAGCCTGGCTTCGATTACCACCGGATGTCAATTCTGAAACCCAAAAGGTTAGAACTCCATTCCGTTTCAAGTTCACATGTCCTTTTGTTTGTGTTATTTACAGATGCAAACAGTTTAAAGTAGATTGAGTCGGCTAGTAGCATCTTGAAGCTGTTAATACATTGTGGCGGTACTTATGTTAATCTATGATTTCATTAATGGTTCAGATGTTCATTGAGGAAGTCATGGAGATTGTGGAATTGAAGCCGTTGAGACAGGCCCTAGTTGGTTTGCCTGGCGTAAATGGTCTGTCAACCGAACAACGCAAAAGGCTTACAATTGCAGTCGAGCTTGTGGCAAATCCCTCCATCATATTTATGGATGAGCCAACTTCAGGGTTAGATGCAAGAGCTGCTGCAATTGTTATGAGAACAGTTAGGAACACGGTGGACACCGGAAGAACAGTCGTATGCACCATCCATCAGCCAAGCATCGACATATTTGAAGCTTTTGATGAGGTAAGAAATGTTAAAACCAGAGGCCAAAAAAAAAAAAAAAAAAATTATAAAAAAATGATTATGGAATTATAAAGTATTTTTACATTTTACCACCACCCCACCCCCCCACAGAAAATAAGTTACTTTTCCTCTGGTTCTTCTCTATTTGTGAGTATAACATATTAAATATCACTGCAGCTAGTGCTATTGAGGAGAGGCGGACAAGAGATATATGTTGGGCCACTAGGTCGCCATTCCAGCCATGTCATACAATATTTTGAGGTTAGATGCGATGAACAATCAATAAATACCGACAATGAAAATTTTGATGAGGGGAGACTTATACTTGTGTACATTTATTGATGTCAAGGCAATTGAGGGAGTCAATAAAATTAAAGATGGTTACAATCCAGCAACTTGGATGTTGGAGGTTACCACTGTAGCACAAGAATTAACTTTAGGTGTGGACTTTGCAGAGATTTACAAAAATTCAGACCTTTACAGGTACATTTAATGCCAAGCATTTTGATGGTATCTGAAAAAAGAGAAGATCTTGGGTGCATCCAATGCAAGGTGCATCTCCCACTTCCCACTGAGTGGGGATGTACCATGCATTCTATTGCACCCAAGTTTTTGCCGTGAAAAAATGGGAAATCTAATTGACTGATATTGGTTTGAATTTGTTTGTGCTTTAGGAGAAACAGAGCACTTATCAAAGATCTAAGCAAGCCTGCCCCTGGTTCAAAGGACCTCCATTTCGATACTCAGTATTCACAATCATTTCTCATCCAATGTATTGCTTGCTTATGGAAACAACATTTGTCATACTGGCGTAATCCTCCATACACTGCTGTTAGATTTTTATACACAACATTTATAGCTTTGGGTTATGGGACGATGTTCTGGGACCTTGGCTCAAAAATGTAATCTACTTCTTCAAAATAGAAGCATTACATAATCATTCAAGTCATGTAGCTTTTGTCTGTGTTTTAATCTGAATTTGCAATCTTAATAGAAAAAAGCAAAAAGATCTGTTTAATGCAATGGGATCCATGTATGCTGCGGTTTGCTTCATTGGTGTCCAAAATGCTGAATCTGTGCAGCCTGTAGTGTCTGTTGAAAGGACGGTCTTCTACAGAGAAAGAGCTGCTGGAATGTATTCAGCCCTACCATACGCCATTGCTCAGGTAATTAGCATTTCATGTTAGAGCTTAATATTAACTTCCTGGTATGCTTTTGGGTTGAATGCTAACGTAATATGGTATTAAACCCAACGTACTGAGAGGTCCGGTAACTCTACATTCCACATCTGACGTACTTGAAAGTTGGAAAGTTATAAAATTATTAGTTTCCTCTTGGAATTTGTGGTCCTTAATTGCAGGTTTTGATTGAGATTCCTTATATATTTGCTCAAGCTGCGTCATATGGTGTTATTGTCTATGCAATGATCGGGTTCGAATGGACTGCTGCTAAGTTCTTTTGGTATCTATTCTTCATGTTCTTCACATTATTGTCCTTCAACTACTATGGCATGATGGCAGTGGCTATGACCCCAAACCGCCACATTGCTCAAATTCTTTCTGGTGCATTTCATGGAATATTTAACCTCTTTTCTGGGTTTGTTATCCCAAGAACTGTAAGTATTGACTGCTCATAATTCATTGATGTGTACTATATTTGTTTAGCATATACATATCTAACGACATATCCTTTTGTTTCATGTTCAAACTTGTCTAATAACAGAGGATGCCAAAATGGTGGAGATGGTACTCATGGGCATGTCCTATATCTTGGACCTTGAATGGATTGGTTGCATCACAGTTTGGGGATATAAAGGACACACTTGATACAGGAGAGATAGTGGAGGAGTTTTTGAGAGATTATTTTGGTTTCAAGCATGACTTTCTGGGAGTAGTTGCAGCTGTTAATGTTGGATTCTCAGTGTTGTTTGCAGTTGTCTTTATTGTATCAATTATGATGTTTAATTTCCAAAAGCGATAAGAAACTCAATTATGATTTTGTATAGGCTTAATGTCATCACTGTAATGAAGGAACAAAGATAAGAAGATCAGATGAGGGTGACAGGCAATGGATCGGAGTCTCCAATTTGGCTTTTCCATATGGAGTTCTAATTCTGCTCTCAATTTGTATTCATGGATATGTTTTTCTCCAGTTACAGAACCAATAAAAAAATATATTTGAATGATCTTTTTTGGGTAATTGTACTACCATATATTTGAACCTGGAACGATTGAATGAGATGTTATCGGATGAATCATTATTACTACAATCACCAGACCTGTTGGATCGAAATAAATAAATACTTTGGATTCACACCAACTCAAACACACTCGTTGATAAACTGATGGAGTAAGTGAATATGAAATTGTAATACTTCAATATTTGGTGTATTCAATCTAGATTTTTTAAGCTTTCATCAAAATCTTGGTGTATTAAAAAAATGAAAAGTCAATGATTTTACTTGTTTGGTGAAATACGAGAGAAAGAAAAGAAAAATATATCGGTGGATTTATTATCTTTGTTTGGATTGTTAAAGTGAAAAAGTAAGTGAAAGGTTAAACAGGAAATTGATATATCCATAAAATCTCTTCCAATTTTATTTTATTCTTTTTATCTAGAAGACTTTTTATTTTTCTGATTTGTTAAATTTGAGAAATTATTTTTTTCTGATAATGATTTAGTTCAAATAATATCAATGAATGACCGATATTCATTCGCAAGTATTTTACATTATGGTATGAGAATACTGTAAGTCTTATAGTTTGTCTATTTTTTTTATATCAATTTTCATATTGATTTATTAATTTTTTGTTGTGACACCTGGAAAGAAAAATCCACAAGTCAAAACTCAAAACCCAGATGGAAAACTTGATTGTCGTCCAAGCACTTCTCACTAAGATTGCTATATAGTGTTTAATTCAACTAATTAAGTAATTTTCAATTTCTAACTACAATATATATAAATTTTATTTTGCCTTCTTTTTAAGGTAGAGCTTAACAATTTTTTTTTAAAATAATAATAATAATAATATAAAATCCTATAACTAAAAACCAGAAACATCATTGTTGGGTATAAAGTGTATATTTTTAACAAGAACAATAAGAGAATTTCTTAAATTACTTGGAGTATGTATCTCCTTTGTTGTATTATCTTTGATTGTTGCTTGATGAAAAACTAGTACTTCACCTAACTATTTATACTAGTCCATAGACTATTCTAGAGAGTGCACATGATGTAGAACAGGTAGCCGACTCTTATATGGCTTTGAGAGACCATTATAAATTCAAGGCTAAGTGACTCCACGTGATGCGTATCAACAAGGTTTTTTCAAGTCACCGCCTTCAACGTTGAGGCACGTCGTTTTTCGGCCAAATTCCATCGTTTGGGCCCCAAAATTATAGTTTTTCCATTTTATGAAACTTTCCTTTTTAGTCATAAGTTGACTTTGATAAGTCAGAATTGTCTACCGTCAATTTTGGCTTGTTTATGGTCGTTAGTATATTTTATTTCCGCAACTTTTGTGATTTCGCTATTTTTGGCAGGTTTTGCTATTTTTTGTAATTTTTGCTATGTAATCCCGTTTCTTGTCCAACAAGGATTCGGGTTAGGTTTTTTTCATTTTAAATAGCCTTGTAAGCCGAAAGGCTCATTGGCTTTGATTCAATAAAATTTTCAGAGATTTCTATTTTATTTTTGGTGGATTCCAGTTTTCATAGAATATAGACGTCGGTCTATTTTCTTTTACGTTTTCACTGCGTCAGCACATAACTTAATGTTACGATATTACCTATATCACCCTAGTTTGTAGTAAATATCTCCTACATTCTTGTATAGAAAGTAATCTTTCCTTATTCAATCATTAGTAGGGTTTCTAGGGTTCCCTTAGCTCTATATAAACAGTGTTATATTGTAACTGAAACAGTACAGAAATACAAAAGTTACATGGTATCAGAGCCTCATATTTTCTAACGAATCCTACCTCTCTTTTCTTTATTTTCTCTTCCACAAATCTAAAATGGCCACCAACGCCTCCTCTTCCACTTCCTCCTCACCCTCCTCTTCCTCACCGAAACTACTAGGTCCTACAATTGCCAATTTTATGAAACTGTCGGAATCAAACTACCTCCTATGGACTGCACAACTACGTCTGTTCCTCATTGGCCATGGGCTATATCGTTATGTTGATGGTACTGCACCAACCCCTTCTCTTTCACTTCCTACTGCCGACAACGCCTCCTCAGACCCTAACCCCGACTACCTCAACTGGTTTCAGCAAGATCAACTCGTTATCAGTTACCTGGTGGCCACTATGACTGAACCAATGCTCTCTCTGATTGTTGGAAAAACCAGTGCCTTAGAGATGTGGGCATGCCTTAAGGACAATTTCTCACAACAATCGGTTGCAAACGCAACCAATATATGCTTTCAGCTAATAGACATGACAAAAGGTACAAACCCGATTTCTACCTATCTTCAACACGCTAAGTCTCTTTCTGACTCTCTTGCAGCTATTTGTGAACCGGTCTCATCTACTTATCTAGACACTGCAGTTCTTCGGGGTTTCGGCTCTGACTATGCCATGATAGTTACGGCAATCCTAAATTTTCCTCTACTACCAAGATTTGAAGACCTTCGTGCCCATCTTCTTTCTTATGAATCTCAGTTACTGGGAACCAAGCCAGCTGAATCCGGCAATACCACAACCTTTGTCGCCACTCAATTATCTACTCCCACTGTGAATATAACCCACGGTCCTTCTTCTGGTCGTGGACAGTCTTGTGGTAGTGGTCGTCATGGGCGACATGGATATTCCCGTGGTTGTGGTCATGCCCCCTGGCAATCATTTTATGATTACTCAACTTATGGTTCCGGTCGTGGTTATTATTGGGCACAACAGAATAGTGGGAGTGGTCTTCTTGGTTCTCATCATTCTCAGGCTCAAGCAACCTAATGGTGCTCCCCGCACTCCACTCCTCAGCATTCATACTCAAATTGTCCTCACAGATATCATGGTTCTAAATCTCTTACTGCTCCGTTTACGGGAATAGATGTCACTCAATATCTGCCTCCTCCTGATTTTACTTGGTATCTTGACACTGGTGCCACTCACCATATAACGAGTACTACTCCTCCAGATTCTATTCTGTTTACTGGTAATACCTTTGTCCTGCTCGGTAATGGGGACTCTCTGCCCATTACCAACATTGGTAATATTCCCGTGTCTCTAGGCTCTCATAAACTTTCTCTTAATAATGTCTTCAATGTTCCTTCTCTAAATAAAAATTTAATATCTATTGCTCGTTTTACTCAGGATAATAATGTTAGTTTTACCTTCACTCCTTTAGGTTATGTTATCTCTGATCTCACATCAGGTGTTCCTCTGTTTCAGGGCCCATGTAAGGATGGTCTTTGTCCATTCTCACAACCAAAGCCTGTTGCATTGGCAGCTACCGCCTCCAACCTATGGCATCTTCGTCTTGGTCACCCGTCGTCTACTGTCCTCCGTCGCTTAGGTTCTAGTTCTTTAGGTTCTAATTTTTCAAGTAATTTTAATTTTTGTAATGACTGCACTTCTTGCTTACAAGCTCCCATTTTTTTCTAATAAAATCTATGCTTCTATTCCATTTTCAATAATTCGTTCTAATGTATGGATGTCCTCTTTTACCTCTGTGTCTGGATTTAAATACAATGTTTTATTTACTGATGAATTTTCGCGTTACTCACCGATTTATCCAATGCGAAAAAAGTCTGAAGTCTTTACACACTTTTGCAATTTTGATGCTATGGTTAAAAACCTTCTTAAATCCTCGGTTCAAATTTTATAAAGTGATAGTGGCACTGAATATGTAAATTCTAAATTCACAGATTTTTGTCACAGTTTAGACATCCACCAACGTCGTTCTTGTCCTCACACACCTCAACAAAATGGCCTTGCCGAGCTCAAGCACCTCCATATTGCGGACCTTAACCTCTGTTTACCTAATCAACCTTTTACCTACACCAACTCTCGAGTGGTCCTCTCCATACTTCATGTTTTTTTTGTAAAACTCCTAGTTATAGTCATCTTTGCATCATTGGGTGTGCTTGCTTTCCTTACCTTGGGTCATATGTGTCAAATAAACTTCAACCACGTTCCACTGAATATGTTTTTCTGGGTACAGTTCTCATCATAAGGGTTATCGGTGTCTTGATCGGGTAACTCAACGGATCTATGTTTCATGTCATGTTATTTTTAATGAATCAAAATTTCTATTTGATAGTAAACAGGTATTGGTTGGCTCTTCACCTTTAGCAACACTGGAGCTCCATCCTCTTAATCCTCCACCAGCCACGGTTCTACTTCAGCCACCAAATCAGCTCGAACTGACTGAGCTGCCCGACCAGCAGCAAGCTGTACTTGATCCGGTTGTGACGGATATAATTGTTACACCAGCGCCTCAGCGAGCAGCTCTCGTACCACCGAAAATAAATGTTGTACCTACATTGTTGGCTTCCATAACTTTTATCCAGCTTGTACCACCAAAAACAGTTGCGGTACCTGCTGAGCCGCTAGCCACCGTGATATCAGTCCTGCCAGCTCCACCCATACCGGGTCATCACATGATTACTCGGCTACGTGATGGTATTTAACAACCAAGGTTCGTACCGATGACACTATCCACTATCTAATATATGAAGCTCGTGCATTGATTTTATCTCAACCTTCTGAACCAACCTACTTCTCACAAGCTGTCAAGCATTCCAAATGGCGCAGTGCTATGGCTGAGGAATTCAATGCCTTTGTCAAAAATGACACCTGGACTCTGGCTCCGCAGTCTCCTTCTCATAATACGGTTGGGTGCAAGTGGGTTTTTATAGTCAAGCGTCACTCAGATGGCTCAATAGAACAATACAAAGCCAGACTTGTTACAAAGGGATTTCATCAACAGTCTGGACTTGATTATGATGAGACATTCAGCCCTATTACCAAACTTGCCATAATTCGCACAGTCTTATGTCTGGTTGTCATAAAATCTTGGCCACTTCGTTAGTTGGATATTAAAAATGACTTCTTAAATGGAATTCTCCGTGAAGAGTTTTACATGACTCAACCACCTGGTTTTGAAGATCCGTTGCGTCCAACACATGTTTGCAAATTATAAAAGGCTATTTATGGACTAAAGCAGGCATCTCGAGCATGGTTTAGTCGTTTCAGCATGTTCTTGCTTCGTTTTGTATTCAATCAAAGCAAGGCTGATCCATCACTCTTTTTTATCAAAATCAAAATCAAAATCACACTTTTTACTTATTGTTATATGTTGATGATATTGTCTTAACTGGCAGTCATGCCGACTTTATAGCTCTTTTTGTGGAACAACTTGGCAAAGAATTTGATGTGAAGTACTTAGGTTCGTTGCGGTACTTCCTTGGTCTTGAAGTAAATTCTCATTCAGAGGGACTACATATCTCACAAGTCAAGTACATATTGGATCTCCTTCATCGTAATTCCATGACCGAGTGCAAGCCTTGCTCCACACCTATTTTTGCAAATGTGAAACTCACTACTGATGGAGGGGATATCCTAGACAATGCAATGGAATTTCATCATCTAGTCGGCTCTTTACATTACCTTACTCTGACCCGTCATGACATTGCTTTTGCTATAAGTTCTGATGCTCAGTTTCGTAGCGTACTGCGCCAACCTCATTTGGTAGCAATAAAAAGATTTCTTTGCTACCTCAAGGGCTCTACTGATCACAGCATTGTCATCAGTTCCTCTCCCCAGCCACTAACCATTCGAGTTTCTTTTATACGGATTGGGACAGCTGCCCTGACACTCGGTGATCCACTACTGGCTACCTTATTTTCTAGGGTTCGAACCTCATCTCTTGGTGTTCTAAAAAGCAAACAACTATTGCTCGTTCTAGCACTGAGTTAGAATATAGAGCTTTGGCTTAGGCCTGTGCGGAAACTGTATTGGTTGGTTTCCTACTCTTTGAACTTGGCTGCCCTGTATTGTCTCCTACCTTACTCTACTGTGACAACATCAGTGCCACCTATCTCACTGCCAACCCAGTCCAGCATGCGCGCTCATGACATATTGAATTGGACTATCATTTTATCCATGAGAATGTGCCTCTCGGCAGCAATCGGGTCACTTTTGTCCCTTCTGTTGATCAGCTGGCTGATCTTCTTACTAAAGGACTCCATAAAAATCATCATCCACAGCTCACTAACAAACTTGTTCGTCTCGTCCAGTTTGAGGGGGTGGGGGGGGGTTACAATATTACTTATATCACCATAGTTTGTAGTATATATCTCACACATTCTTGTATATAAAGTAATCTTTCCTTATTCAATCATTAGTAGGGTTTTTAGGGTTCCCTTAGCTCTATATAAACACTGCTATATTGTAATTGAAACAGTACAGAAATACAAAAGTTACACTTAGCACTTCCTTGGTACACACACATACATATCACTTGGCCTATTTGGAACACACATAAATAGCACTTGGCCTTTTTGGAACACACAACTCATGGTTCCTATGCATAGATACATGGAATCAACCAATGCATGCATTTAGATAAACTAGAGCAACTAAATATACCTTGGAAAATTCATTAACTTTAATAATCACTCACTGCTAAGGAAAAAAACCAGAAACATCGTTCACTTATGAGTGGCTCAAGGGTATTCGGGGCCTTAGACGAAATTATAAAATGAGGCCTTAGATGTATATGTCAAAAAATATTAAATATACAGTAAAAATAGTTTATTTAAAATTATTTTTTCATGCTTTTTGGGATGCAAAATGTTTTATTATATTTTTGAATTCTAATTTTTGTAACATTTTTTTTCCAATAGATAATATAGTTAATCCATTCAATCTTTCTTATAATATTATTGATCTTAAGTAAGATTTTATTAATTTCAATTTTGAGAAAATTCTTTCTCCAGAAGCAACAGTTATTGGTATGATTAATAATATTCTATAGGCAATGAAAGCATTTGGAAAAGAATCAACTTATTTTATATAGTTAAGTACTTCAAGAGAAGTATCTATGTCATCTTGTAAAACTTCTTTTAAAAATTTTAATTCAGAAAATAAATCTAAACCATCAATATCTGAAAGCAAGTCATGTTTCAAAACACTTTCAAGATTTTGGCAAAAGTTTTTCAAATTAACATCATCTAATGACTTTAATTTTTTTATAATTAAATATAAAACCAAAAGTTTATATATTTGTGACAAAGATTTGACAGTTAACACGGGGATATTATCTTGTAAAATTTTCCATCGTTTTGTTGAAGAAGAAAATAAGGAATATAAATGTTGTAAAGTACCAAAAAAATGAAATAGCTCTAGGACAAAAATTTGCCATATCACAAAGAACTAAATTAAGACTGTGAAAATCGCATAGAGTATAAAAGGCTCTAGGATTTATATCTAATAGTCTTTTTTGTACACCTTATTCCTTTCCTTTCATGTTAGACCCATTATCATATCCTTGTCCTTGTATATCATCGATTTCAAGTTCTAAACTTTTTTATTGCACTCACAAGTTCATTAAAAATGCCTTTTCCCGATGTATCAACTACTTAAAAAAATTCTAAAAAAAAATTCTAAGAAAATAATCTTCTATTTTTATTGAAATTTTTGAAACATCGACACATCTTAGTATAAGTGTCATTGTTCTTGATGGTTTGCATCCGGAGTACAATCAAGTATAACGGAAAAATATTTTGCTTCTTTAACTTTTCTAATAATTGAATTACTAATTTTAAGTGCTAGCATTTGTATCAACTCATTTTGTATATTGTGTCCAAGGTATTGATTATGAATTTCTCCATTTTGAATTCGTCGAACAGTTCTTGCATTGTTGAATCAAATTATGCTATAATTTCAATACTTAAAAAGTTTCCATTATTTTCTTGGTAGATTTTCTCATTCCTTCCATGAAAAGCTAAATTGCTTTTAGCAAGATTTTTCACCACAACAATAATCCTTATTAATACTGTTAATAGTAAAATTTTGGCCAGGGGTCAAAGAGAAATTTTTCATTTTCCTACCCCAAGTCAAAGCCTGTAGTCGATGTTCATGAGACCCGGGTAGACCATAAAGCTACCTCACAGGAGCAGGGAAGGTCGGTCCACCTTCAAAACTATCAGGAAGCAAGCTAGGCGCGACCAGGACGAGCCCCCCCACGAATAATGGAACCCGGGCTTCTCGAGACCACCTATCTGGAAACCTCGGCTCCTGAGGTCGAGCTCCTCAACCACCTCGTGAAAGCCAGGGGGGTCGCCAAGCTCAAGAAACATTCGAAAGAAGCCCGACAAGCAAAGTAAGCCCTCTCCAGGTTAAGACTTTCAGAGGTTGAAATTAATTCGTAGCCTGAATGAGAAGCCTACCAACCTCTCAAGAAGCCCGCTGTTCCCTCCGCGATTCAAGGAGGAAGAGGGCCTCTAAACAAATCAGATCCGTGTTACCTCCCTGGAATGCCTACGATGACGTCCTTTCCAAGCTCCCGAGAATAGAACCGAAGCATAGATCCATCTGTGACTGAAGCATAGTCTAGTAAACTCCATGAAGAATAATGACATGAGTGCACACAAGATCATCTCCACGAAATGACCAGTATTTACATGCAAGTCAAGAGTTTGATTCCAAAATACGACCAAGGCCGCTATGTGTCGAATGTTCCCTACTACACTCACGAATTACGCTGAAACCTTGTTTAGGAAACTACCTGCCGGTAGTATGGATTCCTTTACCAAGCTATCGACCGATTTTTGCTCATAATTCCAGGGAGTTAAGCTCTGATTGAAGGACCCAATCCATCTATAGTACGTGATCCAGGAGAGAGAGGAAACCCTCCGGGCTTATGTCTAGCATTTCTATAAGGAATTCATCCAGATGTGGGTCTTCACAGAGAAAGAATCAAATGCCAACTTCAGAAGGAACCTGTGGGCGGGTAAGCTTTTCTGGTCCTTACCAAGAGACCTCCAGAAACCTACCAAGAAGCCTATGATCAGGCTCTAGAGCAGATTGAGGTCGACGAACAGCTTAAGGTTAAGATGGAACACGACGACATGAGAGCCGTAAAATGATAAAAAAAGGAAGCTTTCAGAATCGAGCAAGCTCAGAACAAACCCCCCAATAAATCGACATACTGCTTCCCCCTTTTTCAACCCAGATCAGAAAGGTATCCAGAAAAATGAACTTCTCCGTAAGCTTCACCAATAACGTGGCCCCAATAACATGAGATGAGAGGGGGTACAATCACTACACTCCCTTAAATGTCTCCCGTGAAACAGTCTATCTCGCCATTCGAGACAAGGGTTTGCTACAGAAGCCCGTTCCCATGAAAGCTCCGGTCGATAAGAGAAATCTCTATAAATATTGTGACTTTCATGAGGACGTGGGGCACAACACTTCAGAGTGCTACAACCTGCGGAATCAGATCGAGGCTTTGATAAGAGGAGGATGTCTGGTGGAATTCTTACAGCAAGTCAGGGAGAACATTCAGACTGGAAGGGAGGTGGAAGCCGAGATACGAGAGCATGCAAGAAAAGGAAGGGGGAACAGGCAGACCTGATGCAACAGATTCAGATAATACATTCCATTAGCGGGGGGCCTACTCTGGCTGGCACCTCTAACAGTTCTAGGAAAAAACATGCAAGGAAAGTCCCCTGTACAGACGGAGGGTGGGATATCTTTAAGGTCGATCAGAGACCGACCAACCCCTCTCAGTTGTCACAGATCATTTTCACCGAAGCAGATGTCTATAACACCGTGCAGCCTCATGATGACCCCATGGTGATCACGGTACAGATTGCCAACTGCATGGTACACAGTGTGCTCGTCGACACAGGTAGCAGCCTTGACATCCTATTCAAAGATACATTAGAAAAGCTAAACTTGAAACAGTGGTGTTACAATAGTTGCACTACCCCGCTATATGGGTTCACTGGGACTCAATCACACCCGTGGGATCCAAAATCCTACCAGTGATCATTGAAGCCACATCTCTCCAGCAGAATATCATGACAGACTTCGTGGTGGTAGATGCCCCATCGGCCTACAATGCAATATTAGGGAGACCGTTTTTATCATCCTTGAAAGGGGTCATTTACATTTACCACAACGTCCTGAAGTTCACAGTAGGAGACAAGGTGGGGGAAGTTCGGGGTGATTAGCAAGCAGCCAAGAGATGCTACGGAGTGTCGGCCAACCAAACGGCTCTAGCAAAACAACTCACCCAGGTGACAACGATCCAAGACAGGGCAACCCTTGCATTAAACCAAGGAGATGTAGGGTCCATCGATCACCCTGAAGAAGACCTCATAATGCCCGACAGGGAGGCACAGAGAAGGGAATGGGCCATCGGCCATCCAGTGGATAAGTTAGAAGAGATTCCTGTACGAGAGGGCGATCCCTCGAAGTTCGTCAAAATCGAAGCCACTCTTGAGTCGGGAGTGAAAGAGGGTTTGACAAGCTCCTCACAGAGTTCAACGATATTTTCGCTTGGAGTCATGCTGAAATGCCAAGGATCCCGATGACATTGGCTGCTCATCGGCTGGCAGTGGATCCGATCTTCAAACCCATTAAACAAAAAAGGTGCCACTTTAACACCAAAAGAAATGTTGCGGTTCAGAAAGAGGTAGACAAACTGACCCGGGCGGGCTTCATCCGTGAAGCACATTATCCCGAGTGGATAGCCAACGTGGTCATGGTCATATAGGCAAACAGAAAGTGGGGCATGTGTGTCGATTATACCAACCTCAACCGGGCATGCCCAAAGGACAACTTCCCTCTACCAAAAATTGATCAGCTAGTCGACTCTACCTCCAGAAACAAGCTTCTGAGCTTCATGGATATATTTTCAGAGTACAATCAAATTATGATACACCCTACGAACCAGAAAAAGACCAGTTTCATCACAGCGCGAGGTTTATACTGCTACAAGGTGATGCCTTTCGGGCTCAAGAACGCTGGAGCTACATATCAGCGGCTGGTCAATTGGTTGTTCAAACCCAAAATCGGAAGGTCAAGGAGGTGTATATCGATGACATGATCACCAAGTCTTTAACCTCGGAAGGCCGCCTGGGTAACCTTCGTAGAACCCTTACGATCCTAAGGGAGAACCAGATGAGATTGAACCCTTCCAAATGCGCTTTTGGGGTAACTATAGGGAAGTTTTTGGGCTTCATGGTCAATGAGAGAGGCATAGAGGCTAACCCGGAAAATATCATGGCAATCTTGGATCTTGAATCCCCCACGTCTCTTAAACAGGTTCAAGCCTTGACCGGACAGGTAGCAGCGCTCAATAGGTTCATCTCTCGGTTTTGCTGACAAGTGTCTCCCATTCTTCAAAGCCATCAAGCAGGGAAGAAACATGAAATGGAATCAGGAGAGTGAACAAGCTTTTCAAGCCTTGAAAAAATACCTGTCAAGCCCTCCACTGCTGGTTAAGCCAAGTCCTGGAGAAGTGCTTCAAATCTACTTGGTCGTTTCAGAAACCGCCGTAAGCGGGACCTTGGTCAAGGAATACTGGGATAGAGTCCAGCGGCCTATTTACTACGTAAGTCACACTCTAACCAAGCCCGCGAAGAACTATACCCTATTGGAGAAGCTCGCTTATGCCTTGGTGACCTCAGCAAGAAAGCTTCGTCCCTACTTCCATGCTCATTCAATAGCAGTGGTGACGGACCAATTCCTCCGTCAATTCTTACAAAGGCCGGATGTTTTTGGAAGGCTGGTCTTATGGGCTCTGGAACTTACCTAATTTGATATAAGGTACAAGCCTAGGACCGCAATAAAAGCTCATGCACTAGCGAACTTTATAGCAGAGCTCTCAATACCTTCAGGCCAAGCAACCCCCGCGGTAACAAATGTAGCCTCTGAGAGGATTCCAAAATCTGACAACTGGCTGAAGGGTTACGAGTCGTGGATCCTCTACACAGATGGAGCTTCCGGGTAAGCTGGGGGAGGAGCAGGCATAGTCCTAATCGACCCAGAAGGAACTAAGTGCTGCAACTGTTTCAGATTTGAATTTAAAGTCACGAACAATGAGGCAGAGTACGAAGCCCTTCTACCGGAATAAGGGCAGCCATAGAGCTCGGGGGTTGATTACCTGAATGTTAAGAGCGACTCTTTTGTCGTGGTCAACCAAGTCTCCGGGGATTATCAGGCAAAATGGGATAATATGATCGCTTACCTGAAATTAGTTCAGCAATTCAAGAGCAGATTTAAAGGATTCAGAATTGAGCAGGTACCTCGATAACTGAATCGTCGAGCTGACATGCTTGCCAAGATAGCTGCATATGGTGGCTAGACCTTACTCCATGGAGTCCCTCTTCAAGTGATCCCCCTACCTAGCACAGTGACAGGTAAGGAAACTTATACCTTGGATCGACAACCGTGCTTATCTACAGGATGGGAAACTTTCCGAAGAGCCCAACCAAGCTAGGAGAGTCAAAAGGCTCTCGGTCCGGTATTATTTGGTGGATGTGCACCTATACCATAGGGTAAGATCCCTTCCCCTGCTCCGATGTTTGCACCCTAAAGATGCCAAGTGGGCTTTGAGAGAGGTTCATTCTGCGGAATGCGGGAACCACATTGGTGGGGAGGCTCTGGCATATCAGGTTCTCCGTATGGGGTATTATTGGCCAACCATCCATCAAGACACAAAGAGCTTAGTGCAAGCTTGTGAGGCATGCCAGAAGGCCGCAAACTTGAGTCACCTCCCTCCGGAGCAGTTGTCGTCCCTTAGCTCGCCATACCCCTTTACTATGTAGGGAGTTGACTTGAACGGACTGTTCCCTACTGCTCCGGGTCAAGCCAAGCATGCTACCATGGCAATCGATTATTTCATAAGATAGGTCGAAGCCGGACCGCTCTCCCAGATATCAGAAGAAAACACAACAAGGTTTATCAAGACTAATGTAATTTACAGGTTCGGAACCCCTTTTGCCATTATAGCTAACCTTGAAAAATAGTTCGATAATTGTCGGTTCAAAAAGTTTTGTAAAGGCTTGGGAATCGACCTTCGTTTAGCTTTGGTAGACCACCCCCAGACAAACGGTCTGGTGGAATCCACGAACAAAACCATTAAGAAGTTGTTGAAGAAAAAGCTACAGCAGAAGAAAGGCAAATGGGTAGAAGAGCTTTCTGAGGTCCTCTGGGCTTACCGCACTACAAGGAAAACAGCTACCGGGGAAACGCCTTACTCTCTAGCCTTCGGGGTTGAAGCAGTTCTACCCATCGAGCACAAATTGACCTCCTTTAGAGTCCAACATTTCGAACCAGGGAGCAATGAAAGTAAGCTTTGAGCAAGCTTGGACCTTCTGGAAGAAAAATAAGATCGAATAGTCGAGAAGGTAGCTGTCTACCAGAGCAGGATTGCTAGATACTTTAACAGGAGGGTAAAGACCCGAAACTTCAAGGAAGAGGACCTAGTTCTTCAGAAAGTAACGTTGAATACCAGAAAGAGGTCAAACGGGGTCCTAGGGCCCAACTGGGAAGGACCGTACCTAGTAAAAATGGTGATCCGTAATGGGGCATACAAGCTCGAGGATATGAACGGCCGACTCATCGATCATACTTGGAATGCAGATCACTTAAGAAAATTCTACCCTTGAACAGGGGACTCATGAGCAGGCGGCCTCTATCTAGTTTTTTGTATCTCCGATAATATTGTACTCCATCCTTCTTATCAAAATAAGCCTGTTTTTCTTACTTTTTCTATCTTCAACTATGTTCTACAATGATTCGGGTCTACGTGGAAAATTCAACATTATCACCCCAAGACCAGGAAATAGCTAGATAGCCCTCATGATGTCTTGGTCAGGCTACCACTCCCAAGAAGGGTCTGAGTATAAGAGCATAGTTGCCATCCAGATCTCGAGACCAGGAAATAGCTAGATAGCCCTTCTGATGCCTTGGTCGGGCTACCACCCCCAAGAAGGGTCTGAGTATAAGAGCATAGTTGCCATCCAGATCTCGAGACCAGAAAATAGCCAAATAGCCCTCCTGATGCCTTAGTCGGGCTACCACCCTCAAGAAGGGTCTGAGTATAAGATCATAGTTGCCATCCAGATCTAGAGAACAGGAAATAGCTAGATAGTCCTCTTGATGCCTTGGTCGGGCTACCACCCCTAAGAAGGGTCTGAGTATAAGAGCATAGTTGCCATCCAGATCTCGAGACCAGTAAATAACTAGATTGCCCTCCTGATGACTTGGTCGGGCTACCACCCCCGAAAAGAGTCTGAGTATAAGAGCATAGTTGCCATTCAGATCTCGAGACTAGGAAATAGCTAGATAGCCCTCCCGATGCCTTGGTCGGGCTACCACCCTCAAGAAGGGTCTGAGTATAAGAGCATAGCTGCCATCCAGATCTCGAGACCAGAAAATAGCTAGATAGCCCTCTTGATTCGTTGGTCGGGCTACCACCCCCAAGATGGATTCAAGTTTAAGAGCGCGGAAGCCCTCTCGATCCCTAGCCTAAGAGAGGGGTAGACAGTTATTTAGTTGCTGCCTCACTCGGGTTACAACCCTCTAAAGGGTCTCAAGGATGGAGGGCTCGATTTACTTAAACTCTAAATATCCCAGCTATTACTGGTTACAAATTCTCCTTGTACATGTGATTGCTTGCTATAACAGGTCTACGATCAAACAAGGGGACTATCGACTAAAGTCGTTGAGCTACAAGTCTTTGTAGTCGGAAAGCCCGAGCTAGCTATCTGCATTCACGCTTAGGCAATGTTCTTATCTTATTATTTTTCCCAAGCTAAGTCAATGTGCAATAGAGGCTGAACCTAGAGGGAGATCAGAAAAGAAGCAAGTATGTGCAAGTCAAAATATAAACCAGATCTAAAGTTAAATTTCATTGATGAATGGGGGAGCCTATTCCCCAGTAAGGCTACAACAGACAGGGAGCCCAACCCCTGATTCCGGGCTACAAAAAAAAATGAATGATCAAGCACGGGTAAAGATGGGATCCCCACCCACCTTTCTGGGTATTCAGAGCAAGCTACAAGAAAGTGCACTCAAGCTTCTGTATCCTCTCGGTCTCCTCCAGCTTCTCCCCCTTCCGGATGAACCTCGCCTTCTGCCCATCCTTTGGGTGATCGCTCATCCCGGATGGCTGCCTCCGCCACCTCTTCCTTAGGCTACACCTCAACTCCCTCATGATCAGTAGGGTCCTCATCCATCTCAACTGCTTCAGGATCAACAGGGTCCTCCTCTACGACTTCATTGATCACCGCCATAACCTCAGGCGGTATGGCTGCATCAAGAAGATTACATTGACTCTAGCATGCTCTCTTCCATGCTGTTTTTTCCTCTGAAGTAGATCTAGAGAGGTTTCAGGCTTCCGTAAGATCTCCTTCTGGCTCCAAGGGAAGGGCCCTCCTTAAAGACTCTTTGGGACCCGATGTTGGGAAGACCAAAGGAGGAGAAGAAAGGTCTAATCCAGCTATTTGCTTCCCGGTTTCAGCCATGTTGGATTGAACCAAGCCATCACATAAGAGGCAAGACATCTCTGTGGCCTTGGACAATATCTTCTCTCTATTCCAATTAGCGATGATTGACAGGTCGAAGGGAGAGGGAAGAGCTTCAGTGACCTGGTAGGGAGCGAAGAAATAACCTTCGTTGAAAGATGCATCCACCTCGGCCTGGAGCTTGGCAATCCGGGCATGCATATCTTGATTCTCGGTGTCCAGCTTCTTGTCTTCAGCCTTCCAAAAATCTCTCTACCTTGCCCGCCGCTCTGACTTGAGGGTCTCTTGGACAAATGATCTTTTCACCCTTCTCATGGTCACAGAGAAGCTTGCTCAGTTTCGTTTCCATTTCCCTCTGATTGGTGGTAATCTTCTCTACAAGAGACCGAACTTACGTGAGAAGCCCCATGACCCTTTCTGTTTCAGCTTCAGTCTGGGAAGCCCGGTCATGAAGAAGGGATACCTATCCACCCATTGCGACATTAAACTTGAAAGCCTGCAAAACATGAAATAAAGGTTTGAGAGCAGCTAAAGCTCACAATCACAAGAAATAAAGATAATGGCTACCTCGGCCAGGAGGGCAGACTCTTTAGTAAGCATGATGTCCATAGGTATTGAAGCCATCCTGGAAAGCCCTCCACCCGGGCAAGACACCACAAACTGCTTTAGAACCTTATCCTGGCTAGTCGAGCCCGACTGATGGTAGGGGCGAGAATAGGGGGTCTCAAGAACACCAGCCTCGGGATTCCCCGTAGCTCGAACTGAATGGGGCACATATAGGTCGATTGGAGCAGTGGGTAATGTAACTGAAGGTGCGGGAACTGTAGCAGGGACCGCTGATGAAGGGGTAGATATGGTCGTAGTGGTAACCTGAGAAGCAGGGCCTCCTTTGATTAGCGCCATGGAAGCCCGCGACGTAAGAATAGTCATCCTGGACCTAGTTGGGGTAGGAGATGAAGTTGAAATAGGCAAAGCAACAGTTGGGGTGACAGGCCCCCCTTTCTCTGAGGTAATCGAGAAGACCCCTCGGGGAAATCTAGCAGGAGGGGGAGGGTTCCGAGCTTGCTGAGCTTCACAGGAAGCTGGAGTAACAACAAAAACTGTTTAAAAAAGGAAAATTTAAGAAGCAAGCCAGCTAATAGATTAAAGCATAATAACTTGAGATCACTTACGAGGGGTAGCATCGGAGATCTGTAAATATTGGTTCACTCGGCGGGAATCGAATGGATCAGCGGTGAGGTATTTCAAATTCAAGTAGTTTCTGGCAAGGATTGCTCTCAACACTGTTTCGGATTCAGTGGGCAAGGAATCCCGATCCCACGCTGGTTTGTCATTGAAAGCTATAGGGACCTTGAACTCGTGCCCACCTATTAAGATCGAGCACCCCCAATCATCGTCGGCCAGTATCTATTCCTCCTTCCAGGCTTGATCCTTCCTTGAAGCTCTAGGGATGATGAAGTTGAGTTTGTTCTTGGCCTTGGCATAAAATTGACCTCGAGAGACCTCAGCCAGACTACCGATTTGGAAGAGGAAAACTAACTCCTCTACTCCGGGTTCCCGGGTTATTTTACTGAGCTTGCATTGCTCCCTCCACAGCACAAGAAAGCCGATTAGGTGCCTCTTGAAGCCAGACATCAACTGAAGAGGAGCTAATTGAAGAGCGTTGAGGGCCCGCCGTAAGGTAGGATGAAGGGGAAGCCTGACCTCACTCTCGAGGGTTGCCACATGAATCGGAAGGATCCATTGGGGAGGATTGAAGATGTCATAGCCTCTGTAAGGGATGGCGAGGGAAACGCTGTCAGGAATGTCGTACTTAGATCTGATGCGATTGAAGGAGTCCGGGTCAACTGTGGAGTTGGGAATGACCCTAAAATCATACGGTGGAAGCCCTACCGGAAGTTGACCGACTTCCGTGACTTGACCCACCTAGCGGTGTCATCATTCTCTCCTACGTCTGAATCTTTATCAACCAACTCCAGAGGGTTATCGGGTTGATTCGAGAAGCCGGAGCTGATGGAGACGTTCCTACTAGAATGACGGTGCTGACGGGTCGAGGAAGTTTCCTCATCACTCGAGATTTCCCACACTCGTTTCTGAGGAACCAAATTAGAGCTGCCAGTGCCTTCGACTAGAGCTTCAATGCTATCAGAAGAGTTCGACATTGCTGAACGAGGAAAGCTTGAAGGTAGATGAAAGACGGTGGTGAGGTTAGAAAGAATAAATTAGAGGAAGTAGGGAAATTTGAAATTGAAAAAAGTGTAAAGAAGGTATGCTGAGGCCGGGATTAAATAGAGGTTAGGGGTGTAATGATTTCGGTGATATCCTCGGGAAGATCACCTAGAGCCACGGGGAGAGCCGTAACACGACCGTTTTTTCCTCGAAGAACACACTAGTTCAAATTCAATATTGGGTAATTAATGAGAAGATTTAGTTCGAAATTCTTATTAATTATTTTATAACGGAAAATTTTCCCGATTAAAAAGGGAATCTGACTTCAACTCTAACCCCAACTCTACCTCCGGTGTTCAAGTCAGAGGGGACTTCTGTTAATAGTAAAATTTGGCAAGGAGTCAAAGAGAAATTTTCCACTTTTTCGCCCCAAGTCAAAGCCCGTAGTCGATGTTCATGAGACCGGGGTAGACCATAAAGCTACCCCACAGGAGCAGGAAAGGTCGGCCCGGCTTCAAAACTATCAAGAAGTAAGCTAGACGCGACCAGGACGAGCCCCCACACGAACAATGGAACCCGGGCTTCTCAAGAAAACCTATCTGGGAACCTCAGCTCTTGAGGTCGAGCTCCTCAACCACCCCGTTAAAGCCAGGGGGATCGCCAAGCTCAAGAAACATTCGAAAGAAGCCCGACAAGCAAAGTAAGCCCCCTCCGGGTTAAGATTTTCAGAGGTCGAACTTAATTCGTAGCCTGAATGAGAAGCTTACCAATCTCTCAAGAAGCCCGCTGTCCCCTCCGCGATTCAAGGGGGAAGGGGGCCTCTAAACAAATCAGATCCATGTTACCTCCCTGTAATGCCTACCATGACGTCCTTTCCAAGCTCCCGAGAATATAACCGAAGCATAGATCCATCTGGGACCGAAGCATAGTCCAGTAAACTCCATAAAGAATCATGACATGAGTGCACACAAGATCATCTCCACTTAATGACCAGTATTTACATGCAAGTCAAGAGTTTGATTCCAAAAAGGGAACAAACTTATCTCCGTCAACGATATCATCGAATCCAGTAACGATTCAAATTCAAATGACGAATCCCGCCCGATAAGGAGGGAACAGATTCATGGGATCACGGTAAGATATTTGCGAACTAAAAACCTACTTGGACCATATATATATGTGAGGCCAAGCATGGTAGAGGATATATCCATAAAAACATAAAAAGAGAGAAAAAGAGAGATAACGACGGATAGACGAGAAGAAAAGAAGAAAGGAGGGCCTAAATTCTGTATCCAGAATACGACCGCCATTGTTTTCCACTATTCGATAAGTACAAAGCGACCACCTTCCTACGTCCTAGATAATGTATGAGAGCAAATTCCATGTAACAAAGTGACCGATAATAAAAGCTCCCATTTTTCATTATTATACAAATCTTCATTCCCATATAAGCAGGTTAGGTATCAAAGGTACCAACCCCGACCACCACCTCCGTGGTAGTGGTCTCGAGGGTGTTAATAAGAATTTCTAATCCTGAGCAAATTTCCCGTTAACAAATACTTTTTCCCAATGTTCTATATCCTTGTTTATTTTTTCCTGGATATCTTTATCAATTGTTTTGTTCTTTAACAATCTTACTTGTAGATCAACCCATGCATTCATATTAGTTATATGTTTGTTGTTTGTTTCATGATTTTTAATCTTACTGCTAAGATTTTTCCAATTTTTAGTTCCTTCATGATGCAGCGAGGTATGACGAAACTAAGAATGATCATTTGTCGAACCCTGAGACATACTCATACGAACCTTGACGCAGCGGCCGATAGTTACCCAAGTATGGAACACCATGCAGGGGCCATCATTCCCTAATCTTCGTTAGAAAATGGTGCTCTCAAATTCTCAATGAGCATGTCGAATCCATGACAGATAAATGTTACAAATGAACGATTTTATTTAAATCATTCAAAGGTTAAAAAGTTACAATAATTGGAAATAATAAGACTATTTATAATAAACTAATCATAATACGACTCGAATACAACATTACTTAAAAAAGACTAAAGCAAAAAAAGATCAAAACCAATTAGAATCTTCTAAGATTCATGACACCTAACTTGACTGGAAAACAAAGATCACATCTTACCCAAAAGGTAAGTTTTATTTATTAATCAAAATTTAATTCCTAATTAAACTAAAATAAATAAACTTACTAAAAAAGAAAAGTCCAAAATTAACAAAAAAAGAAAATAGAGAAATTATCACGGTTCTTTTTTCATTGTCCTACATCAGTCACCCCTTCTTAAAAGAACTCGACATCGAGTTCGGGTGAAACACACGGAAAGACAGGTAAACAAAGAACCCATATTTGTCTTGTGTGAGTGGTAAACGCCAACCAAAAAATCTCTCCGTAGTTCATCCCAAATCCACAACGGCACCACAACAATCATCTAACAGGATGCATAAAAAGCCTAAGCTATTCACCATTGGTGATGCCTATTGGTTGCGGCACGAGCCGCTGGACACCTGCAGAGGTTTGGACAGCATCAATTCCTCATTATTAGCTCTTCCCATCCCACATAGTATTCTCCTCCTCTTAAAAAAAATTGATCCTCAAGTTTGACAAGGTTTTGTTTCGGTGGATCATACTTCAAATATACCATCTTGTCAATCACTGGCTGAATAATCTTCAAATGGCAACAACAATGTTGAACAATTTAGGGAAGTTTAGGGGTCACGAATCTTAGAAGATTCTGATTAGTTTTGATATTTTCCTATTTTTGTCTTTTTAAGTAATGTCGTATTCAAGTCATATTAGGATTAGTTTATTATAAATAGTCTTATTATTTCCAACTATTGTAACTTTTGAACCCTTGATTGATTTAAATAAAATTGTTCATTTGGAACATTTATCTGTCGTGGGTTTGACATGCTCTTTGAGGATTTAAGAGGACCATTTTCTAACGAAAATTAAGGAATGATTGCCCTTGCATGGTGTTTCAATGCTTGGGTAACTACTAGTCGTTCCGTCAAGGTTCGTCTGAGTGTGCCTCAGGGTTCGACAAAGTGATTATTCTTAGTTTCGCCATACCCCGCTGTGTCACTTCATTACCTAGTTGGTTTTTGTTATACTTTGTGTTGAATAATTTGCAACAAAAACAGTAGACTTTATCAAATTATTTGGAATACACTAACCATTTTCTATCATGTTTTTTTCCGTTGGGTAATTTTCTAACATATTTTGTGGCAGAGCTGCAATTTTCATCTTTTGGAAACATTATATTGTTCTCACTTATTGGACCCTTTTCTATTATTAAATCTCTTATTTTATTATCAATGTTATCCCAATTTTCAGGATCATAGATACTATTAGAGATAACAGTTTCTACATTTGTTTTATTTTCCCCTATACTCTTTTCATGTTCTTCATTAGAAAGTGTGATGTTGCATGTTCTGTTATCATTTGTTCAATGTCATTTATCATTTCAGTTTGATTTAAAGATTTTTCAATCATTAAATTTTCATTCAAGTCTATATTTTTTTTACTACATATGACAAATTTATCAAGAGCCCCTATTTGTGATTCAACTAATTTTTCTGTTCCTTTTTTTTTCTTCAGTTTTTCGTGTCCGAGTTCGTATTTTCTAGTAGACATTTCTTATATCTAATATCACTATATCACTTATCACAAATTTATGATTATATCAGAAATTTAGAATCAAAGCTATTAAAAGCTGTATGATGAACAATAAATAAATAAAATGACAAATAAAAATTAAAGAATGGAAATTGGAACAATAAAACCTGAAAGTTTAGATTCTAAAAATTTACAGCAGGTTTACAACAACTTAGCAAGAAAATCTGCAGCTGGGTTTGATTGTTTGAAGTTGAAACTAAGAAATAACTCAAGTACACAAAATGACAACAGTAGCAAGAAATTTGCAGCTGGGTTTGATTGTTTGAAGTTGAAAGTAAGAAATAACTCAAGTTCACAATATGACACGGTACCATCCATATTTTTAAGAGATTTACTTGGTTGTAAGACTTATGTTTTAATTGTTGTCTAATTGTCATCATTTTTTTGGAAATAAAATTTTGAGGCCTTTTTTAATGGAGGCCTTAGGCAATTAAGGCAGTTGCCTAATGCCTCCAATAAAAAAAGGCCTCAAAGTTTTTATTTCCAAAAAAAATGTATACATATTTTTTTAAAACAAAAAAATTGTATAAAGGGAGTAGAGCCTATTTAACTACTTCCTATTTCCCATACCAATTATATATATATATATATATATTGATTGTAGAGCCTACTTAGCTACTTTCCCTTTTCCACACACTCATTCTGCCATTCTATCTTTTTATTCCCTAACAACACCCCACACCACCCAATAAAAGGCCTCAAGTTTTTATTTCCAAAAAAAATGTATACATATTTTTTTAAAACAAAAAATTTGTATAAAGAGTGTAGAGCCTATTTAACTACTTTCTATTTCCCAGACCCATTATATATATATATATATATATATATATATATATATATATATATAGTGTAGAGCCTACTTAGCTACTTTCCCTTTTCCACACATTTATTCAGCCATTCTATCTTTTTATATGCCCGAGTCCCTAACAACACCCCACACCACCCAATCAGCCAATCACCCATCACTTTGTCATTCATACAATAAATGATGACAATTAGACAACCATTAAAACGTAAATCTTACAACCAAATAAATCTCTTAGAAATACGCATGGTACCGTGTCATATTGTGTACTTGAGTTATTTCTTACTTTCAACTTCAAACAATCAAACCTAGTTGCAGTTTTCTTGCTACCGTTGTCATTTTGTGTACTTGAGTTATTTCTTAGTTTCAACTTCAAACAATCAAACCCAACTACAGATTTCTTGCTAAGTTGTTGCTAGCCGGCTGTAAATTTTTTGAATCCAGACTTTCAGGTTTTATTGTTCCAATTTCCATTCTTTAATTTTTATTTATCATTTTATTTATTTAATTTTCATCTTACTATTTTTAATAGTTTTGATTCTAAATTTTTGATATAATCATAAATTTGTAATAAGTGATATAGTGATATTGGATATAAGAAATGTCTACTATTAAATATGAATTCTGACCCGAAAAACTGAAGAAAAAAGAAAGGAACAGAAAAATTAGTTGAATCACAAATAGGGGCTCTTGATAAATTTGTCACAAGTAGTAAAAAAAATATAGACTTGAATGAAAATTTAATGGTTGAACAATCAATAAATCAAACTGAAATGATAAATGACATTGAACAAATGATAACAGAACATGCAACATCACACTTTCTAATGAAGAACATGAAAAGAGTATAAGGGAAAATAAAACAAATGTAGAAACCGTTATCTCTGATAGTATCTATGATCCTGGAAATTGGGATAACATTGATGATAAAATAAGAGATTTAATAATAGAAACGAGTCCAATAAGAGAGAACAATATAATGTTTCCAAAAGATGAAAATTGCAGCTCTGCCACAAAATATATTAGAAAATTACCCAATGGAGAAAAACATGATAGAAAATGGTTAGTGTATTCCAAATAATTTGATAAATTCTACTGTTTTTGTTGCAAATTGTTCAACACAAAGCATAACAAAAACCAATTAGGTAATGAAGTGACACAGCGGGGTATGACGAAACTAAGAATGATCACTTTGCCGAACCCTGAGACACACTCAGACGAATCTTGATGCAGCGACTAGTAGTTACCCAAGCATGGAACACCATGCAGGGGACATCATTCCTTAATCTTCGTTAGACAATGATCCTCTTGAATCCTCAAAGAGCATGTCTAATCAAAGACAGATAAATGTTCCAAAGGAATGATTTTATTTAAATCAATCCAAAGATAAAAAGTTACAATAATTGGAAATAATAAGACTATTTATAATAAACTAATTCTAATATGACTCGAATACGACACTACTTAAAAAAGTCAAAAACAGGAAAAGATCATAACTAATCAGAATCTTTTAAGATTCATTACCCCTAATCTTCCCTAAATTGTTCAATATTGTTGTTACCATCTGAAGATTATTCGTTCAAGCCGGTGATTGACAAGTTGGTATATTTGAAGTATCATCCATCCAAACAAAATCTTGTCAAACTCGAGGATCGATTTTTTTTTAAAAGGAGGAGAATACTATGTGGGATGGGAAGAGCTAGTAATGAGGAATTGCTACCATCCAAACCTCCGCAGGTGTCCAGCGGCTCCTTCCACAATCAATAGGCATCGCCAATGGCGAATAGCTTGGGCTTTTTTTTGCATTCCGTTGGACGATTGTTGTGGTGCTGTTGTGGGTTTGGCATGAACTACGAAGAGATTTTTCGGTTGACATTTACCACTCACACAAGACGAATATGGGTTCTTCTTTATTTACTTGCCTTTTCGTGTGTTTCAACCGAACTCGAGGACAAGTTCTTTTAAGAAGGGGTGACTGTTGTAGGACAATGAGAAAGGAACCGCGATCTGACTCCAACGGGTCAGACTGGATTTAGGCAATTTCTTTATTTTCTTATTTTGTTAATTTGGGTTTTTTCTTGTTTAGCAAGTTTATTTATTTTAGTTTAATTAGGAATTAAATTTTGGTTACTAAATCAAACTTACCATTTGGGTAAAATTTGATCTTTGTTTTCCAATCAAGTTAGGAGTCATGAATCTGAGAAGATTTTGATTAATTTTGATCTGTTTTGATCTTTTACTGTTTTTTGCCTTTTTTAAGTAATGTCGTATTCGAGTCGTATTAGGATTAGTTTATTATAAATAGTCTTATTAATTCCAATTATTGTAACTTTTTAACCTTTGATTGATTTAACTAAAATCGTTCTTTTGGAACATTTATCTGTCGTGGATTCGACATGCTCTTTGAGGATTCGAGAGCACCATTTTCTAAAGAAGATTAAGGAATGATGGCCCCTGCATGGTGTTTCATACTTGGGTAACTACCGGTCGTTGCGTCAAGGTTCGTCTGAGTGTGCCTCAGGGTTAGACAAAGTAATTATTCTTAGTTGCTGCATCATGAAGGAACTAAAGATTGGAAAAATCTTAGCAGTAAGATTAAAAATCATGAAACAAACAACGAACATATAACTAATATGAATGCATGGGTTGATCTACAAGTAAGATTGTTAAAGAACAAAACAATTGATAAAGATATCCAGGAAAAAATAAACAAGGAAAGAGAACATTGGAAGAAAGTATTAATAATGATTATTATTGTGGTGAATTTTTTTGCAAAAAACAATTTAGCTTTTCGTGTAAAGATTGAGAAAATCTACCAAGAAAATAATGGAAACTTTTTAAGATGTGTAGATGTTTCAAAAATTCCAATAAAAGTAGAAGAATTTTTTTAAATCTTTTTAAAAGTAGTTGATACATCGAGAAAGGGCCTTTTTAATGAACTTGTGAGTGCAACAAAAAGTTTAGAACTTGAAATCGATGATATACGATGACAATGGGTCTAACATGAAAGGAAATGAGCAAGGTTTACAAAAATGACTGTTAGATATAAATCCTAGAGCATTTTATACTCCATGCGGCTGTCACAGTCTTAATTTAGTTATTTGTGATATGACAAATTCTTGTCCTAGAGCTATTTCATTTTTTGGTACTTTACAACGTATATATTCATTATTTTCTTTTTCAACAAAACGATGGAAAATTTTACAAGATAATATCCCCAAGTTAACTGTCAAATCTTTGTCACAAACACGATGAGAGAATCGTATTGATTGCGTTAAAGTAATAAGATATCAAGCTCCACAAATTAGAGATGCTTTAAATCAACTAGCGAAAACTAGTAAAGATCCTAAAACAAAGAGTGAAGCAAATTGTTTAGCAACATATGAATTAGAAAATTATTATTTTTTGTTTGGCATGATTACTTGGTATGATATATTATTTGCCGTTAACTCTGTTAGTAAGAACTTACAAAATGAAGATATGCATATTGATGTTGCCATGGATCAATTAAAAGGTCTAATTTCTTTTTTCAAAAAATTTAGAGAAAGTGGATTTCCAAATACTATGATTTTAGCTATAGAGATTGCAAAAGAAATGGACATTGAACCAGTTTTTCGTGAAAAATGTGTTATTAGGAGAAAAAAATAATTTGATGAGAATGATAATGATGAGAGAATTCTATCTATGGAAGGGTCTTTTAGAATTGATTATTTTTTATATTTAGTAGATCAAGCTATTTTTTCAATTAAAAAAATGTTTGAGTAATTTCAATTATATGATAATACTTTTTGTTTTATATTTAATTTAAAAAAATTAAAGTCATTAGATGATGACAATTTGAAAAACTTTTGCCAAAATCTTGAAAGTGTTTTGAAACATGACTTGCTTTCGGATATTTATGGTTTAGATTTATTTTCTGAATTAAAAATTTTAAAAGAAGTTTTACTAGATGACGTAGATACTTCTCTTGAAGTACTTAACTATATAAAAAGAGTTGACTATTTTCCAAATGTTTTCATTGCCTATAGAATATTATTAATCATACCAATAACTTTTGCTTCCGGAGAAAGAAGTTTCTTAAACTTAAAGTTAATAAAATCTTACTTGAGATCAATAATGTTATAAGAAAGATTGAATGTATTAACTATATTATCTGTTGGAAAAAAAAATGTTATAAAAATTAGAATTCAAAAATTTAATAAATAATTTTGCATCCCAAAAAGAAAGAAAAATTAATTTTAAATAAACTATTTTTATTATATATTTAATATTTTTTAACATATACATCCAATGCCTCGTTTTATAATTTCATCTAAAGCCCCGAATCCCCTTGAGCCACCCCTGGTTCCAGGAAATAAGAAAATTGATTGAAAGGTTGGTGAATCTTGCACAAGTTGATAATGACGACAAGTTCTTGTTCAAGCTCAAGAATCGCTTTGATAGGTAATTACGTATATATTTTATCATGCAAATAGAATATGTACATGACAACTTTTTATGTGCACAAGTATTAATGTTCATGTTTGTATGTACAATGTACATATGTATCTCAGCATCTAAGCATGTTATTTCGGGTCCAGAAGTGGAGGGAGGGATATATCCATCCTCAAAAAAGTTTAAAAAAATTTATGAAAACAGTATTAAAAATTATGAAATTATTATTAATGTTTAAAAGTTTCTCATTTTGGTCCCTGAATATATATTTTTATATGAAAAAATATATATATTCAGGGATGATCCAAATTCCTTGAATGAATCCATTCAGATGTTTTGTTTGGATTTTTTTGAAAATGAACAATTCCTGATTTTGTTAAATGTAAAGACATCGAAAAATGGGAGACATATTGGAAAATAAAAAAAAGTTACAGAGCTAGAAAAATTCTCGAATTTTATTTATAGGTAGATTTCAATGAACTTATCATCCATAAAAATATTTGTTGACGGTGATTTTTGGATCACAAAGGATTGATCACGCGTCTAACAAGTTATTACTAATTGTTGAAGATGTTATGACAAAAATAGAAAAAAGTTGGGTATACAAACACAAATTTACGTGGTAACCCTAAGGTGGGGAAACATTCACGGTTTCCGGTGACGATGATGAGAATTCACTATGATAAAACTGTTACACACTCTTTTCCTTTCTTTTCTCATGTATCTCTTCTTGTATATTTTTGTCTCTCTGTCTATATCTTTTATCTTTTACAATGAGATTATGGGTCTATTTATGTGTCCATAGAACTCTAATCCTTATTGTACAGGTAAGATAAGGTGATGGTGTTTAATTAGGATCGGTTACTTGTTGAATTCGTTTTTGTCTTCTTTCCTATTTCGAAGATCTTGTGCATTGAATTAGAATCTTCGTAAGATTCTTGTTGAATAGTCTATTTCTAACTTGTTTCCTGATTGATGTGCAATCTTCTAGCTGAACAGAGTTATTGTCTGATCTAGAAACTTTGATATATAAGAGGGAATGGTAATATTTCCTTATCGGAATGTGGTTCTAAATTCGTTGCTTGAGTAAGATCATTCTTCCAATCCTGACCAGATCTTTTATGTCCCGATCAGATGGTCTTTACCTGACCAAGTTGTCTTTACCCGATCGGTTAGTTTTTCTGATCATCTTAGGTAATCTTGACTAGGCCATGAGATCGTCTATTAATTGCTTTGAGTTCGTCTTTCATGTTTGGTGTTTATCATTTTGGAAGCTCTGAGTTTCTTCCAAATTAGAATTCTCTGATACTGAAAATGAAATAGGAATATTCCCTTGTTAGAATATGATTCTTTAATATAGTATTTGAGTGAATCCTCGCTTGATATGGCGTGTTCTGATAGGGCCATGTTTCTTCTTCCAGCCGAGTAGATCTCGCTGAGTAGAGATCTTTGCTCATTAAGATTTCTTTTACTGAACGACATTACTTAGCATATACACTTATAATTTCCATATCTAATTTCTTGATGATGTGTCATTGGCCAATGTCCCCATTGTTGACCGGTTGACTTTTGTGATATGGCATATCTAATCATCCTGCTTTCAGGTGATCATGCTGACTTGTCATGCTATCAGAAAAACTTATAACACAATATCCCCTCAAATCCTTGAGATGAGCTCTTGACGGCTCAACGAATAGGATTTGAATAATTTTTACTTTGATTTTTTTTACGCTTCTGATCTCATCATTTTAACCTGATCAAGTGTCTTATTAAACAAATATTTTTTTTGTTGAACTGATTAAGTATCTTATTAAATTGATCAGTCTTGGACTCCTTGATTGTTTGCTCCTTTGTAGTCGGATCGATCGATGTCTCGGCTATTTGCTTAAGATAATTCCCAACAGTCTTGGTTTTTGAAGATGATTCGATCGGTGTCCCGATTACTTTTTTAGGATAATTCCTGATTGTCTTGAGTTTTCAGCCAAGCTGGACCAGTTGGTGTCCCGACTATTTGCCTACGATAATTCCTGACCATCTTGGTCCTTGAAATTGATTCGGTCGGTGTCTCGATTACTTGTTCAGGATAATTTCCTGATTGTCTTGAGTCTTCATCCAAGAGGTGTTCAGAGAACCTTACCCCATTTTTCCCTATTTTTCCCATGTAAACAAATCATTAAGGACGTCTTCTGGTTTTGTCTGTTTACAAGGGTTTGGCCGAATCGTTAGTGCAATACTAACACAACCAAACGTATCTCACCAGGTTTTTCCCGATGGTGTACCTAAGTAATTTTTTCCCCGATAAAACTGCCATCTCAGGGAGGTTAGATTGCTGACAGTGATTTATATGCACCTAATCAATTAGGTAGGCGCATTAAATCTCTACAACTCGACTTCTCAGCCTCTCGGGCACTTTCACCCACCATGGCAGATGTAAGCGCTACAAATTTATCTTTGATAACAAAGATGATTATAAAAAACTTGAACACCATTCTTGGCTCTCTCTTTTTAATTGATCTGCAAATTAACAATATCAAAACATCAAAAAAAATTAGAAAAGCTAAAATTCAAAAACAAACTAAAAATATCTTAAAAAATACTAAAAGCAACCAAGCTATCTTTCTCAAGAGCAGGTTTTTTTTTAAAAGACAGAGTTCCATCATCCATGAGCTTGTGTAAGGTCCTTAAAAGATAGTGTTGATCATCCTTTCACTACCTCCTCGACTCGGGCTTCGCTTCTTTTCCTGATTTTGCATTGGTTAACCGTCCCAGTGGGGATCCTTTTGCTAATCGTTTGCACGTTTAAGAATTAAATCTTTGAGGTGACCCTCACTGATGAATATCTCGATGTGGTCTCTTAGTTGGTAGCACTTTGATGTGTCGTGACCACTTTCTTTTTAAACCTGCAATAATTTATCGTGTCTCTTCAGGGGTAGGTTGACTGTCTATGAGCATATTTGACTAGCTTCTGGTCTTCTACGATCGCTAGGATTTCCTCTTGTCTCTTGGTGAGGGGAGTATAGTTAATGTACAGATCACAGAACTTTCTATCGTTCCGACTGTTTCTACAATTATCAACTCGATGGTCATCTTGGTTCTCGTCACTTTCCTGGTGATCACCCTTTTATTTCTTTACATAGCCATCACTTGTTTTGGTGTTCTCCCCGGGACAACCCTCGTGCATATAACTACCCCCATGAGCCAACTCCTTTTCTTCAATCACTGTGTAACTGCTTGCCACATCTATCAGGTCGGTATATGTATTTGGGCATTCCCTACTCAAATCGAAGGAAAACCGACCCTTCTGTAGGTTGTTAATGAAAGCGGCCACCACAACTTCATCGTTGGGATTATGGTTCCCTAACACTACTTGAGAGAACTTTTTCAGGTAATCATTTAATAATTCATTCTTTCCATGTTTGAGGGTGGCGAGGTGAGCTGTTAATTTCCTCCTTTGTATATTTCCCATGAATTGTCTTAAAAAGCATGGGTCAATTCTTGAAAATTCTTGATTGTTCCTGAGGGAGCCTTTCAAACCGCCTAGACCCTAAGTCCCTGAGCGTTTGCAAGAATGTCAAGCACAACAATGGGTCGTTATAAGCGTATTGCGCCATCACACTCTGGAAACATCTCATGTATTCTTTTGGATCAGTGTTTGCTTTAAATTTCTCAACCTGAGGGATTCTGAATCTTTCCGAGAATTGGGTTAGGAGAATTTTGTTCACAAAGTGGCTTTCGGAATCGTTGTCTAGTAAATCTTTAAGCCCTTGGCAATGTTCTAATCCTTCTACCTTCTGGGTTAATTTATGTATTAGGATATCTCGCTTCTCTTCTAGCTCATTACCTATTCCCGATCGCTGATGGTCGATAGGCTATAGTTGGAATCTTTACAGGGACTGGCCTCTTCAAAGTGTTCTGCGGGGTGGTTGGTAGCTGTCATCTGACGAGCTAGATCGATCCCGCCTATGAACAACTCTACAGATTACTTTTGGATCAAGATCCACTCGATGCCCTCCCCGTCCACAACTTTTTTCATCTCCCATTTAGGAATGTTTCCCAATTTACGGTGATCTGCTCTTTCTCTACTAGTTTTTTGAGGTACGTCTGGGGTCACGTCCACTATCTTAGAACGAATCTTGGGGTCTTGGGCCACCATATGTGTAGACAATTGATATGACAAAGTCAGATTAGTTATTGTTGTTATATTGATTCCCTATCTAGCAGTGTCTTCAATGACTCTCCGTAGGGACTCTTGGACATGTTGGAATGCGTATGGGAAAACCCCTTGGGGGAGAATTTGTAGAGGCTATCGTGGCATGATCAGTTGAGGCTGGAGTCATGGAGGGTAGGCTTCCTCTACCAATGTTGGCGTTTATTAGGCCAGAGTTGTTAACACCATACATGGTGCCAGCATCATTCGAGGATTGACATTCATCTCTCTTATCCGCCATGTCACCACTTCACAAGTCCTTCGAGGTTAACTTAGCAAAAGTTAGTTCACCACCCCCTCTTTCTTACGCCAAATGTTGACGGTGATTTTTAGATCACGTAAGATTGGTCACACGTTTAACAAGTTATTATTAATATTTGAAGATGCTATGAAGAAAATAGAAAAAAACTAAGTATGCAAATATAAATTTACGTGGTAAAACCCCAAGGTGGGGAAACATCTACGGTTGCCGATGATGGTGAGGAGAACTCGCTATGATAAAACTATTACACACTCTGTTCCTTTATTTTCTCGTGTATATCATCTTTTATATTTTTGTCTCTCTATCTATATCTTTGTTTTATATATATCTTTTACAATGAGATTAATGGTCTATTTATATGTGCATAGAACTCTAATCCTTGTTGTACAAGTAAGGAAATGTGATAGTGTTTAATTAAGACTGGTTACATGTTGAAGTCGTTTATGTCTTCTTTCTGATTTCAGAGATTTTGTGCATTGAATTGGAATCTTCGTAGGATTCTAGTTGAATAGTCCATTTATGACTTGTTTCCTGATTGTTGTGCAATCTTCTAGTATAGTAGAGTTATTGCTTGATCTGGACTCTTTGATTTGCAGAAGGAAATTGTAATATTTCCTTATCGGAATGTGGTTCTATATTTCTTGTTTGAGAAAGATCATTCTTCTAATCTCGACCAGACCTTTTATATCCAGATCGGTCAGTTTTCCCGACCATCTTGGGTTATCTTGACTAGGCATTGAGATCATCTATTAATTACCTTGGACTGACCTTTCATGTTTGGTGTTTATCCTTTTGGAATCTTTGAGTTTCTTCCTAATTAAATTCCCTGATACAAAAAAGGAAATAGAAATATTATCTCGTTGGAATATGATTCTTTAATTCAGTATTTGAGTGAATCCTTGCTTGATACGGTGTCATAATAGGGTCATTTTTCCTCTTTTGATTGAGTAGATCTCGCTAAGTAGAGATATTTGCTCATTAAGATTTCTTTTACTGGATGACTTTACTTGATGCATACACTTCTAATTTTCATATCAATTTTCTTGATGACTTTTGTAACGTGACATATCTAATCATCGTGCTTTCAGGTGATCATGCTGACTTGTCATGCTATGAAAAAATCTATATAAAAAAATTTATATCAAAATTCATACAAATCGATGTGATTTCATAAAGGTGTGGACCGGAATTAAAGTAAGTGAACCCTCACTTGAAAATTACTATATATATATATATATAGTCTATTTCTTCTCTATGTGCACTGATATAAAATATATCAGTGTATTGCATTTGAGCCATAGATTATGGATATGCACTGACAAGTGCATGCAGACTAGGTCAAAGTAATTGAATTTAATAGTTCACATGTAATGCACTGATATATGAAATTTGTCTCCTCAATACACACTAATAAATATATATCAGTGTATTACATGTGGACTATTAGATTCAATAGCTTTGACCTAGTCTACACGCACTTGTCAGTGCTTATCCATAATCTATGGCTCAAATGCAATGCATTGATGTAATTTATATCAGTGCACACAAAGGAGAAAAAGACTATATATATATCTATATTTAGTAATTTTCAAGTGAGGGTTCCCTTACTTTAATTCTGATCCACACCTTTATGAAATCACATCGATTTGTATGAATTTTGATAAAAATCTTGTTATATGGATTTTTTGATAGCATGACAAGTCATCATGATCACCTGAAAGCACGATGATTAGATATGCAACGTCACAAAATTCAACCAGTCAATAATGAGGACATTAGCCAATGACACGTCATTAAGAAATTAGAAGCGTATGCGCCAAGTAAAGTCATCCAGTAAAAGAAATCTTAATGAGCAAAGATCTTTACTCAACGAGATCTACTCGTTCAAAAGAGGAAACATGACCCTATCAGAACAAACCGTATCAAGCGAGGATTCACTCAAATACTAAATCAAAGAATCATATTCCAACAAGGGAATATTCCTATTTCCTCTTCTGTATCAGAGAATTCTCATTGGGAAGAAACTCAGAGCTTCCAAATGGATAAACACCAAAAATGAAAGATGAACTAAAAGCAATTAATAGATGATCTCATGGCCTAGTCAAGATTACCCAAGATGGTCAGAAAAACTGACCGATCGGGTAAAAACCATCCAATTAGGAAATAAAAGGTCCGACTGGGATTAGAAGAATGATCTTACTCAAACAAGGAATATATAACCATATTCCGATAAGGAAATATTACAATTTCTTCTTACATATCAAATAGTCTAGATCAAGCAATAACTCTGCTATGCTAGAAGATCGCACATCAATCAGGAAACAAGTCATAAATGGACTATTCAACTAGAAACCAAGGAAGATTCTAATTCAACTCACAAGATCTCTGAAAAAGGAAAGAAGATAAAAATGACTTTAACAAGTAACCAGTCCTAATTAAACATCGTAACCTTTCCTTACTTGTACAACAAGGATTAGGGTTCTATGCACATATAAATAGATCCATAATCTCATTGTAAAAGAGATATAAAAAAAGGTATAGACAGAGAGACAAAAATATACAAGAAGAGATATACGAGAAAAAAAAAGGAACAAAGTGTGTAACAGTTTTATCATAGTGAACTCTCCTCACCGTCACTGGCAACCGTGAATGTTTCCCCAAATTAGAGTTTTACCACATGAATTTATGTTTGCATACTCAGCTTTTTTTCTATTTTCTTTATAACATCTTTAACAATTAGCAATAACTTGTTAGACGCGTGATCAATCCTACGTGATCCAAAAATCACTGTGAACAATTGGCTCTAGAATGAAGGGGTGGTGAACTAACTTTTACAAAGTTAACCTCGAAGGATTTGTGAAGTGGTGACATGGCAGATAATAGAGATAAAATGATGCTGGCACCTCGTATGGTGTTAACAACTCTGGCCTAATAAACACCAACATTGGTGGAGGAAGCCTGCCCCCCCGGGATTCCAACCTCAATTGGTCATGCCACGATAGCCTCCATAAATGCTCCTCCAAAAGTTTCCCCAGACACATTCCAGCAGGTCTAAGAGTCCCTTTCGAGAGTCATTGGTGATGCCTCTAGACAGGGAATCAATATAACAACAACGATTGATCTGACTTCTCCATATCAATTGTCTACACCTATGGTGGCCCAAGACCCCAAGGTGCATTCTCAGATAGTGGATGTGACCCCATACCCACCTCTAAAAAACTAGTAGAGAAAGAACAGATCACCGTGGAAAGGAGGAACATTCCTCAAAAGGAAATGAAAGAAGTAGTAGACGAGGTGAGCATCGAGCGGATCTTGAGCCAGAAGAAATCTGTAAAGATTTCATAAGCAGAATTGATCTGGCTCATCATATGACAACGACCAACAACCTTGCAGAACACGTTGAAGAGGCAAGTCCCCGCTAAGATTCTAACAAGGGACTATAGACCATCAACGATCAGAAATGAGAAACGAACCAGAGGAGAAGCGAGATATCCTGATACAGAAATTAACCCAAAAGGTAGAAATATTAGAACGTCCCTAAGAGCTTAAAGATTTACTGGACGATAATTTTTTAAAAGCCCCTTCGTGAACAACATTCTCCTAACCCAATTCTCGAAAAGATTCAAAATGCATCTGGTTGAGCAATTTAAAGCAAACACGGATCCAAAAAAACATGTGAGACATTTTCAAAATATGATGGCGCAGTACACTTATAAAGGCCTACTGTTTTGCTTGACATTCCCGTAAACGCTCAGGGACTTAAGGTATAGGTGGTTTGGAAGGCTCTCTCAGAGAACGATCAAGAATTTTTAAGAATTGACCTAGGCTTTTAACGACAATTCTTGAGAAATATACAAAGGAGGAAATCAATAGCTCACATCGCCACCCTCAAACAGGGAAAGAACGAATCATTAAAAGATTACCTAAAAAAGTTTTCTCCGGAAGTGTCAGGGATCCATAGTCCTAACGATGAGGTTATGGTGGCTGCCTTCATCAACAACTTATAAAAGGCTCGTCTTTCCTTCGATTTGGGGAGGGAATGCCCAAATACATATGCTGTCCTGATATATATGGCAGGCAGTTATGTAATGGCTGAAGAAGAGAAGCTAGCTTATGGGGTAGTTATGTGCATAGGGGTTACCCTAGGGAGAACACACCAAAACAAGTGATGGCTATGTAAAGAACCAAAAGGGTGATCACCAGGAGAGTGACGGGATCCAAGATGTCCATCGAGTTGATAATTGTAGAAATAGTTGGAATGATAGAAAGTTTTATGGTCAGTACACCAACTATACTCCCTTCACCACGAGACAAGAGGAATCCTGGTAATCATAAAAGACCAGAAGCTAGTCAAATATCCTCTTAAACAGTCTACCTATCCCTAAAGAGACACGATAAAATGCTGCAGGTTCCACAAGGAAAGTGGTCACGACACATCAAAGTGCTACCAACTAAGAGACCACATTGAGAGACTCATTAGGGATGGTCACCTCAAATATTTAATTCTTAAAAGAATAGACAACCAGTAGAAGAATCCCTACTGGGACGGTCAGCCAATGGGAAATCAGGAAAAGAAGTGAAGCCCGAGTTGAGGCGGCAGTGAAGGGACGATCAACATTATCTTTTAAAGACCCTACACAAGCTTATGGATGATGGAACTCATTATCAAGAAAAAAAACCCGCTCTTGAGAAAGATAGCTCAGTTGCTTTCAGTTTTTGTTTAAGATATTTTTAGTTTATTTATTTTTTTTGGTTTTTTTTTTTTTAGCTTTTTTAATTATTTTTGATTCTTTGATATTGTTAACTTGTAGATCAAATAAAAAAAAGAGCCAAGAATGGTGTTCAAGTTTTTTATAATCATATTTGTTATCAAAGATAAATTCGTAGCGCTGACATCTACCATGGTGGGTAAAAGTGCCCGAGGAACTAAAAAGTCGGGTGTTAGAGATCCAGCGTGCCTGCCGAAATGGTTAGGTACATATAAAGCACTATTAGCAATCCGGTTACCCCCAAATACCGGTTTTGCCAGGAAAAAAATATTCAGGTATGCCATCACAAAAACTTGGTGAGATGTGTTAGGCTGTATTAGTATTGTACTAATGATTCGGCTAAACCCTTGTAAAAAGACAAAACCAGAAGACACCCTTGGTGATTTGTTCACATGGGAAAAACAAGGGAAAATGGAGCAAGGTTCCCAGAACACCTCTTGGCTGAAGACTTAAGACGATCGGGAATTATCCCAAACAAGTAATCGAAACACCGACCGAATCAATTTCAAGGACCAAGATGATCGGGAATACTAAACTGGCTCTTAATCATTATGTAAAGTCAATCATTATGTAAAGTCTTTGATCTTCTCAACGTGTGAGTTGGCTTATCAAATAGGCAAGTGGTTGAAATCATATGAAGTGAGCAAGTGGCTGAAATCCACATATTCACAATACTCCCCCATGAATATCCACCACTTGTATTTTAAATTCCACCAAGGGCATTGTCCAACGACTGCTTATGTGCGAGTTGCATCACGATGGAATGAAAGATGAGATGAGATTTATATTAGGTCGTCATTCGGTCCGATTCTCCAAGGTTGAGTTTTGTCTGATCACCGAATTGACATTCGAAGTCATTCCCAACACGACGATGTATGATATGGTAAAGAATGACATACATCAGCGGTACTTTTGTGGTCGAGATGACGTCGACTATGAGTAGTTGAGATCGGTTCCACGGATTGGTATTTTTGAGGAGTAGTGTGATGCGGTGAAGCTATGCATATTGTATATGCTCAATGGGATATTAATGGGGTTGGACGAGAGAGTGAGAAAATTTCAGTATGGTATATGCACCTAGTTGAGAACTTGGTAGCTTTTGATATGTTCCCGTGGGGTGCACAAGTGTATAGGCAGTCTATTTTTGGCTTCAAGCATGCGTTGGACGGTCGACAGAAGCGGTTTGAAAAACAACAAGCAAAGGGAATCGGCGTATACACCATGGAGGCGTACAACATATACGGTCTACCTCAAACACTGTTGGTGAGAATTTAGAATTTCAATATGTACTTTAACTTTAATTATTTTCATATGACTGATGGAATAAATATATTAGATTCTTATCATACTTATCTACTACGTAAATATTTACTTTGGAGGTTATTCCCGAGCTTGGCACCCAATTTGGGACCCATAGAGTAATCGACTTGTCCCCTCGCATTCTAAAATGGGAGTTTTGAGTATGCGACCGAGGGCAGGAAAGCTGGCAAAGATTTTCACATCAAGGGTAAGTATATATTTTGTTAATTTTATAGTTATTAGTATGTATACAATTACTATTGTCTAACTACGGTTTCAGATGTTTACGAGGACAAAATTGGTATCAGCGGCAGCTGAGAGAGTCGAACGGTAATACGAGGGCATAGACGAGAGAGGTAGTTTGTATAATGTTGCCGATAGAGTGGACGTTTTGATACCAGATCCCGAACAACATACGACTGCCCAAACCAGTGACACCGAGGGTTTTGAGCTGGAGGCTGACAGTGGGATTCCCGTGTGGCATAGACGGGTTCGATTTATGATGCCTAGAGATACAACTGGAGGTGATTCACGAGGAGGCGTTAGAGGTCATCCAGAGGTATGTAAAAATATTTGTATTGCATTATTTAATTTGATACGAGTGATCATTTTTAGTAGTTACAATTTTGAAATCCTTTCAGGACCGTTAGGTACGTAAGTTCACTGAAGTGATGGATGTCATCCGAGAGTTACAGGAGGATGTCTGAAAGAGTGATGAGAAACAAGATCAACAGCATAAGGAGTTGATAGGCTTGATCTGGGAGCTTCAAGGTTCGACGTCGAAGTCTTATTGAGATAGTCCACCATTCGATAACCGAGACTTTAATCCCAGAGACAGGATAGGTAGTCATGTAGAGGTCCAGTCATGAATAGGGGATATAACTAGACACCGGACGTGAGCAGCAAGGTACTATAGAGAGAGTGTCCGATCAGCAGGATCTTGGTGTGACATAACAAGAGCAGGAGAAGCAAGTGCCTAGTGGTACAGAGACATCACTATTGGAGCAAGTATCTTCTCAGTGTTTACTAGAACAACAACTGTATCAGGTCGAGCATGTGGTTCGTCATGTTCGTCTCCAAGACCACACAACGCACTCCTCGTCGCAACGCATCCCTCTAGTGGATCCACGTTGACAGAGGAGTTCCTCCTCACAACGCACCCTCCGATCGATCCCAGCGAGATTAAATGAATTATGAGATAATGTGAGTGAGAGAGAGACGAGAGATTAGAGGAAGAATAGGACTAGATGTATTTGTGTATCAAAAGCTACTGATCCATTTACAATGCAAAGCCACACATATATAAAAATAATATAGAGAGAGAGGCAAAGTTCACTGCCATCTTACAAGCCTTAGGCTCAGTTTGGTATTGCTTCCCCAGCTGCTTTTCGGGTCAAAAGTGATTTTGGACCTCAGGCAGGGTGTTTGGTAAAATCGTGGGGAAGTGCTTTTGGTCACTTTTAGCTTCTCTCAACTGAGTTTTTGAGAATCTACAAATACATGCTTTTGGATTATGGCTTCTGCTTCTAGAAAACGCGCTACAGTGATATTAAATGAAATTTTACTAACTTTCCAACTTTGTCCTTGCCTTTAACGAAATTTAACAAAAAAAAATTGGGTTTATATTTTTGTACAAAAAAAATGTTTCCATAATTAATTCAATAAAGTAAAATAAAAATAAAATAAAAAATAAAGTAGAATAAAATAAAGAAATAAAGAAATAAAGAAATAGGACTAATTAATTAAATAAAGTAGAATAAAAAATAAGGTTAATTAATTCAATAAAATACCATAATTATATAACACTTAACACTAAATACCAATAAACAAGAAAAATATAAAGTATATCAAATTAGTACCATTTAGATGTCTATGTCCTTTTAGTAATTTTACGCACTCACAACACTTTTTATATCAGTTTACCAAACACATTGAAATTGCTTTTAGTTATCACAGCATTTTTAAAAATCAGTTTACCAAACACTCAGCTGATTCTTCCCACAGCAATTCCAAAAGCACTTCTCCCCACAGCAATTTCAAAAGCACTTCTCCCCACAGCACATCAATGTCAAACTGAACCTTAGTCATTCAGTAAAGTCTTCCAGCTTCTCAACGTGTGAGGTGGCTTATCAAATGGGAAAATGGTTGAAATCATGATATCAAGTGAGCAAGTGGTTGAAATCCACATATTCACAACAAAACCATAATTAAAGGATATTGTGATGAACAAACAACAGTAAAATTAGCTAGCAGCTTCTCCACAAACCAACTTAGCTAGAGAATCAAAAGTCCTTAATTTGGAGTTGATGATGATTAAATGCCACAGTAAGCTTTGTAGCGACAGTCAGGTCTTGGACCGAGGTGTTTTGAGAAAAAATAATCAACATAATCCACATGATCTAACGGCTTGTATTTTAGAGGGTGTTGTTGATCGATTAGCTTCTCTGGTACATGAAGAATCTTGCTGCTGAAGCTGAAGAGCCCAGCTGTGTATCTTGTAGCTTTTCCACTCATCACCACCCTATGAGTGCATGAGCGTACACTGTCGATGCTCCATACCTGACCATGATTATATGGTTATTATCCATCGAACTCAAAAACTTAAATTGATAGTATTTGTACCAACAACTGTATTTAAGCATTCTAAAACACCCCATCGCGTGCCAAACCGATGGGCTTGATATATGGACCAAATCCAAATAGATATACAGATTGTAGAACAATTACGTAAAAATAAATAAATGTGGAAAACTTGAACCCAAGACTACCGGGACAATCAAAATCAATAGTTTAAGTTGATAAGAAAAGACCAAACAATAGTATTTAAGTACTCTAACAAAATATTCACTTAATTTCCTTAAACCAATCTCTTAAACACAAAAATAATTGATAGATTATTGTTCGTGTGTGGCTCGAATATCTCACCGTTAATGCATCGCTTGCCATGACGATGAATGATGAAGGTGAGGTGAGCTCGAAGCCAATCCAGTCACCGTCTTTGGTTTTGATCTCCAGACCATTGACATGATTCTGGCATAGTATGGTTATGAAGGACATGTCTTCGTGTGGAGGAAGACCCACTTCAGTCTCATTTTCGGTTGGCTCTCCATATTTTAGAAGTCGAAGAAGATAATTGGTTGATTCATTGTGGGACTCGTACTTGTCCACACCATAGCTATCAAATACCATTCTCACTATTACTTCATTTAGCTTTGAAGCTTTCTTTGAGTATGCTTGGACTGTTTCACTAATATTGTTCATGACACAGCAAACAAAAATTAGGTCATCAAAAGTGACACATGAATCCATCTTAACATAAATTGGAACATGTATACAATTAAGTGCAAGAAAGTACATTTATGAATGTAAGTATGTAACCTCCTCTCTCACTATAGATATTGTTCGCTTTTGAATAAGGTCCCACAAGTTTGTTTTTGTATTTTGCAACCAGTGGTGAAGCCCCTGTTAGTGGGTGAAAGTGTGAACCCACACTTATTTTAAGAGGAAATGGCAAAAAGTAACCAAAAAATTTATTGGTTTATTGTTTTTAACCATCGATTTATGACCTTTAGGCTTTAGTCTTAAACAGACAAGATTGTCCTTCATTTTGTCTTTACTTCACCCACCTAAAAATTTAGAAATCAACTGGCATGCTATTTGAAATCATTGATATGTTAGTTAAAAGTCAATTGATATATAATTTAAAGCTTAACTGATATAAAACTTGAAAAATCAACTCACATGTAACTTGGAATCAAATGGCATGTAATCAAGTTACTTATAACCTAAAGTAAAAGTTAAGAGTAACTTTGTCTAAAAGTGGGCAAAAGTGATAAAACAATAAAGTATAATTTGGTGGCTAGAAACAATAAACTAATAATTTTTTTTTGACTCTTTATGAATTCACTCATATTTTTAAAGTTTATTCATTTTTCCCCATTTTTGTGCTATTTACATTTTTTTTATTAAAATTGTAATAGATTTTCAGATCAATCCCCTAAATTCCTGAAGCTGGTTTCGCCTCTATTTGCAACCCAAATGTGTCTAAACTTTCACAAGCTCACAAAGTATATATAAACTAGAATTCAAAGAAGGGCATTTAGGTGTAGAAAGTTTTACCAAAATGGATCATTTCCGGCTGGCCACAAGTGGTTTGCGAACAATTGGAGTTGCTCAAAGCTCAACACATTTTCTATACCCATACCTTCATGGCATGGAAAGCCAGGGTTTTCTCCATTATAACCTCCATAAGGAACTTTGTTGGTGCTTAGCTTTTTGATTTCAATCGGAAGATCAAACAACTCTTTTGCAGAATCAAATATTTTCCCTCGAGTTTCCAAAGGAATTTGATCGAACACGACGAATCAGCCATACTCTTCGAGTGCATGGCGAACTTCATTGCAGGCAGAGAGCCAAGAATTTGAGCCAGGGATCAGAGCTTCCTTTGAGAAATCTACAACTGGAACCTTGGCAAGTGCTTTGACCTCCATATATTCTTTTGCATTTTCTTTCTTTCTTTCTTTCTTTAAATGATCTTTGCTTGATGACTGCTTATGAGGAAGCATGATCACTTCTTGCATGCTATTTATAGACGACTTGATCAGAATAAGCAGATTAAGCTTTCAAAGTCCTTTTATTTTAATGTATTATTATTTATTGTTAATTGCTTGTGATGATCCAAGGTTGAATTTATGTACCACAAATTTCGTATTAGACAGACATATATGACAGCAAATAGGATACAACATACAAAAAAAGACTAGGGTCTACTCATGATCACGAGATCAGGGAATAAAATCGGAATCATGATCAGTAAACAATAATCATGATAATTAGATAGGGAAGAATTACTTCTTGTGCTGAATCCTCTTTTTGAATATCTTTTGACTTTCAATAATATAATAATAGGAGAGTATCCGAAATGATCTTAAAATTGACATAAATTGAAATAGAGATTCTAAAATCTACTGCACATTTTCAAGCTTATTTAGGAATCGTTTGTTCAGGTCACAAATTCGTCCATCTATCAGCTGAGTTACGTTCCTGAAAGCTTATTCTGTAGGCTTAGGACCATATTATTAACTTAATTTTAATAGCACCAAAAAATACGTTTGTGACGAAAATACCCCTTAGCCACAAACACCGTGAATTGAAGTTTGAAATGGCAGAAAGAAGATTATATATGGTGGAACCAGAAGAGAGAGAAAATTGTAGAGGGGAAACCAGAAGAGAAGAGAAAGTAGATCTTAACGTTTTTTTAAGAAATCAAATTTAATAGAATAGATTTGGAAACGAAATGAAATAATGAGTCTCGAGCAACGGTGTTGCCGAAACTTAAATATGTCTCAACTTAGACTTATTTCTGCATATTTTTCCAAATCGTTTTTTTTTTCTTTCTATATTTATGTTCTCTCTCTTTTTTGTTATTCTCTCTTCTACTTTTCACTTACACATATTTTAAAATAAAAATATGGTGTTTCTCTCTCTAATTCCCTTCTACAGTTTTCTCTATCATATATATTGTAATTTGTAAACAACAATCAATGAAGTTTTTTCAAATATTTACTTGATGGAAATTTCAAGAGGGATCGAAGTGTTGAAAGTGAATATTCAGTTTCCAACTCGACACCCATGTCATAGTCAAAAACCTATCTTACAGAGTAACTTTTAAATAATTCATTGTTTAGTGATTTTGGTCAAATCTGAAAAGAGAGTCGGAATTCTCCTCATTTATTGTAATGTCTTCTTTTTGGCTTGGGAAATTTGTTAGTCTGATAAGTTAATTCTTTTAAAGTCATTAAGAATTATTTGGTAATGCAAAATGTTAAGTTATTATTTTGTTTGCAATGCATGGAGTTGGATCGGGTAAAGTTGAAGAAGAGTATTTGTTTCAATAAATTTAAATAAAGGTCTTATATTATATGTAAAAAAAAAAGGGACAAAACAGATTCAGCCGTGACTGAATCAACTAACTTGTTTGTCTTTGGTTATATTTTAATTACAATTAAGAAATCATCATTTTTGGATGGATCTTGGACAAAATTAGCTCTATCAACAATGAAATATTTTAGCTCAGCTATTAAGAAAAAAAAAAGTCTAAAGAAGATTATATCAGTAATCCTGATTATGTTGAAAAGTGAAAATCATGGGCTAAAACCATGGTTTATACTGCGGATTACCCCGGCTGGCCTATTCAAAGTTTATAGAAATAATACCATCAGATAAACCTTTATTTATTTTTAAATAAAACTACCGTCGGGACCTGGCGAGATTAATTACACTCGACAAGCACAGTCCGAAATACTACTCCCACTATCGAGGAGAAGTTACATATGGACTACAACTCTTACATTAAGAGATAGGGCTGCTCCCACAAATCGGGAGAAACTCCCCACACATGCTTGTAAAATGTGCATGGTGAAACTCGAACCCCTAATCACTAGGTGAGGAAGAGAGGCGCACAACCATCTCTACTAAGAGATGATGTGCATCAGATAAACCATAATTAAAAAGACAATGAGACGACTTTGTATGTCCAGCAATATTGTTATATTTTTCACAAATAAACATTACGTTATGAAAATTATATAATTAAAGACAAGTAAATTTCGGTTTGACTGATAACAATACTAGACCATCTCCAATGTATATGTCAATATTAAATTTAGCATTAAAAATAGTACAAATTGTTGGGTTATGTGAAGTCAGAAACAAACAAGAAAAACGAGCTCCAGCAGGTAACGTGGTGGAGGCAAGTGTTCGGACCGCGGCACACACAGAGGAGAAGTTCATGTGTGACATGTTGTGCGTACCGTGGCGCAGGCAACATGCACACACCGCGGTCTGTGGAGTGGTATTCCACAGACGAATTACACGTCGTGGACCGCGACGCAGGCATGGACTTACACAGCGGTCCAGACCGCGGTAGAGACGGATTTCGTGAGGAAAGAGGAAATCAGGTGTAAAAAAGTAATTGGAAAAGGAAATAGATTCCAATTAGGATTTGACTAACCCTAGTACTCCCATATAAATACTATCATTATTTTATATTCTAAAGTGAGAAGAAAAGAGCAGAAAAATAGTGCATAGTGTTTGAGGAAAAATTGCTAGAGAGAGAGAAAGCAATTGTAGAGAGAGACTAAAAGAGAGTCAGAGAGACTAAAAGAGAGTCAGAGAGATTGTAATCAGCTCTGATAAATAGTGGATTGAGTGTGGTGCGCTCCGTGGACGTAGGCAAATTGCTGAACCACATAAAATCTTTTGTGTCTTCTTTTTCTTATTGCTTTCTGTTTTGTGTTTGGATTTATGTGTTTGCAATTTCTTTTCGACAACAATTGGTATCAGAGCTCCGGGTTGGGGCAGATATTTTTCACACAAATCTAGGTTCTCTCGAGGTCATCGATTTTGTCGTGGAGATGGAGATGGAGATAGAGAAGGAAACACACAAGATTGAGAAATTCAATGGTTTGAATTTCAGCTTCTGGAAGATGCAGATGGAAGATTATCTGTACTAGAAGGATCTGCATTGGCCGATAAAAAAGAGACTAAAGGATATGATTGATGAAGATTGGGAAAAGAAACGGAAACCGAAGAACATGAATGATGATGACTTTGAACTCCTGGACAGGAAATCATTGGGAGCAATTCGTCTCAGTTTGACAAAGCAGGTCACCTTCAACGTAAATGATCAATAGACAGCCAAAGATCTAATGGATACCCTATAATACCAATACGAACAACCTTCTGCAGTATGGAAAGTCTATATTGTTAAGAAGTTATCAACCTTGAAGATGGCAGATGGTCAGAACTTTAAAGATTTTCTGAACCAGTTCAATGAAGTAAAGAACGGGTTATGTTCTTTATCTATGGGGTTTGATGAGGATTTTATGGCGGCGTTTCTACTCACCCTAATGCCAGAAAGGTTGAAAATGATTGAATCTTCAGCAGGTTATAAACATGATCATGACGGAAGAGATCAGGATGCGTGAAAAGGGATTATAGGCTTCTACTTCTTCAACATTGAATTTAGAAGGTAGAGAAGGCAGAAGCTCAACGGGGAAGATCAAAGTCAAGAGGTAAGTGCAAGTCTAAGAATCAGGTTAACTATTTGGGAAACCAGCAACGAAGCAAAAAAGATGCAGACTGGAATTGTGGTAAGAAAGGTCATCTCTCGTATGAGTGTAGATAAAAAAGATAAGGTCAAGAGCAGTACGAATTGTGTATCGAAGGAGTTAGATGATTACCTTATCTGCTGGTTGGAAAGTAATACGGAGTCCTGAGTCTTGGATTCGGGAGCCAACAGGGAATTGCTCGAGAACTACGTCTTCAAAAATTTGGGTAAAATGTATCTTGGTGACGATCAAGCATGTGACATTACCGGGAAGGGAGATATGAAGATTCAACTGCAAGGGTCAGTTTGGAAGCTCGACAATGTGAGGTATGTACTGGACTTGAGGAAGTATTTGATTTCTATTAGGCAACTGGCATCATATGGTTTTGTGACGATTTTCACAGGTGATAAGTGGAAGATTTTGAAAGGTGCAATGACAATCGCTCGAGGAAATAAGAAAAGAAGGGGTCACTTTACACAACCATGAATGGTTATGGTTCAGTCGCTATGGCAGAAGGCAAAGACGATCCGAACTTGTGGCACCAGAGGTTTGGGCACATGAGTTCTCAGAGGTTGAAGTGTCTACAATCGAAAGGTAAGTTGCCAGATTTGAAAAGTATTGAGGTTAATTTCTGTGAGAGTTGCATTCTAGGAAAGCAGAAGTGAGTAAGCTTCAAGAGGACCTGAAGAACACCTGCAAAGGAGAAGCTAAAACTAGTGCACACGATGTTTGAGGTCCAGCTTCAGTCTCATCAACTGAAGGTAAATTGTACTTCATTACGTTCATCGATGACCATTCCAGAAAGGTATGGGTTTACTTTCTAAAATACAAGTCTGAGGTATTTGATGCTTTCAAGAGATGGAAAGCTAGGGTTGAGAATGAGACAGGTTTGAAGATCAAAAAGCTGCATTCAGATAATGGTGGAGAGTATAAAGATAATGAATTCAAGAGGTTTTGCTACCAGAATGGAATAAAACTTAGTATGATGGTTCTAAAAACCCCACAACAGAATGGCATAGTAGAACGGATGAACATGACATTAACTAAGACAGCCAGAAGTATGAGGCTACACTCACGGTTACCAAAACAGTTCTAGGCAGAAGCAGTCAATACAGCAGCATATTTGATCAATAGAGGACCATCAAAGCCCTTGGGCATCGCTATACCATAAGAGATATGGATCGGGAAAAAGGTAAAACTTTCTCATCTTAAAGTGTTTGAGTGTGTTTCTTATGTACGTGTAAGTGATCACTTGCGGAGTAAGCTAGATGCCAAGTCAGTGATGTGTACTTTGGTAGGCTATGGAAATGAGGATTTTGGTTACAAGTTGTGGGATGACCAAAACCACAAGATGATCTCAAGTAGAGATGTTGTCTTCAACAAAAGGGTCATGTACAAAGACAGGAACACACAAGTGTCTGAGCCAGAGTTTTTTGGACCGAATGATGTACATGATAGAAGGATCATGGAACACATTAAACAGAATGATGAAGAGCAAGGTGTGCAGCCCTAGGTACAATAACTAATCCCACCTAGAGATGTTCTAATGACACAGGTACAGAATACATTAAGAAATACTTGCACTACATGCTGCTGACAGATACGGGAAACCTGAATGCTATGATGAAGCTTGTCAAGGAGAAGATGCGAACAAGTGGGAGCTTGCAATGAAGGATGAGATGGAGTCTTTGGCATCTAACCAAACTTGAGAGTTAACCCAGTTGCTTGAAGAAAAGAAAGCCCTACAAAATAAGTTGGTGTTTCGGATCAAGGAGGAACATGACGGTTCCAAGAGATACAAGGTACGACTGGTAGTTAAAGGTTTCAAACAAATTGAAGGTATCGACTACCTTAAAAAAATTTCTTCTGTTGTTAAACTAACTACGATCCGGTTAGTGTTAAATATTGTCGCAGTAAAAGGGTTATATCTAGAGCAGTTAGATGTGAAAACTGCCTTCCTTCATAGAGAATTGAAGGAAGAGATAAACATGAAGCAACCGGAGGGTTTGTACAAGATGGTAAGGAAGAGTTGGTATTCAAGTTGACAAAGAGTTTGTATGGTTTAAAACAAGCTCCCCGACAGTGGTACAAGAAGTTCGATGGGTTCATACAATAGAATGGCTACTTGAGATGCAACGCCGACCATTGCTACTACTTCAAGAAGGTTAAGTCTAGTTTTATAATATTGCTACTTTATGTTGACAACATGTTAGTAGACGGTGCAGATTTGGAAGAGATAAATAATTTGAAAAAGCAACTTTCGAGTGAATTCGAGATGAAGGATTTAGGTCCTACAAAGCAAATTCTTGAAATGGGGATTAGCATAGACAAACAGGAAGGTACATTAAAGCTTTCACAAGTAGAGTATGTTCGGAAGGTGTTACAGAGATTCAGCATGGGAGATGTTAAACCAGTAAGAACACCTTTGGCTAGTCACTTCAAGTTGTCTAAGGATCATAGTCTGAAGACGAAAGAGGAGAAGGATTTCATGGATAGAGTACCTTACACTTCAGCCATTGGAAGTCTAATGTATGACATGACTTGCACAAGACCAGACATTTCCCAAGCAGTGGGAGTTGTGAGTTGATACATGTCCAATCCAGGCAAGCCTCATTAGGAGGCCGTGAAATGGATCCTAAGATACTTGTGGGGTACGACGGAAAAATGTCTAACCTTTAGAAGAGATAAAATCAAGCTAGAAGGTAATGTGGATTCAGATTTTACCGGAGAAGTGAATCATAGAAGAAGCACCACCGGATATGTGTTTACAATGGCGAGTACTGCAGTTAGTTGGGTGTCCCAGTTGAAGAAGATAGTGACAATCTCAACAACAGAAGCTGAGTATGTGGCTGTGACAAAAGCAAGCAAAGAGCTTATATGGTTACAAGGGTTGTTAGCCGAGTTAGGATTCGATCATGTGATAAATGTGTTGCATAGTGACAGTCAAAGTGTAATACACATGGCCAAGAATTCGGTGTTCGAAGAAGGAGTGTTGAAGTTAGTAAATATTACAGGAACTAAGAATCCGGTTGACATGTTAATCAAGAGAGTCACTAATGAAAAACTGAAGTTGTGCACAACTTCAGTAGGTCTTCAAGAGTAACGATATAGGGAATGACTGTACCGTTATTTATCCACAAAGTCATCAAGGAAGGATGGAGAACGTCTATTGAGTTTCAGACTTCAAGTGAGGGATTGTTGGGTTATGTGAAGCCAGAAAAGAACATGAAAAATGAGCTCCAACAAGTAACGCGGCAACGATCGTGGCAGAGGCAAGTGTTTGGACCATGGCACACACAGCGGAGAAGTCCATGCGTGACATGCTGTGCATACCGTGGCGTAGGTAACATGTACACACCACGGTCTATGGAGCGGTATTCCACAGACGAATCACACGTCGTGGACCGTGGCGCAGGCATGGACCTATATAGCGGTCCAGACCACGATAGAGACAGATTTCACGAGAAAAGAGGAAATCCGGTGCAAATAAGTAATTGGAAAAGGATATAGATTCCAATTGAGATTTGGCTAACCCTAGTACTCCCATATAAATACTACCATTATTTTGTATTCTAAAGTGAGAAGAAAAGAGTAGAAACATAGTGTGTAATATGTGAGGAAAAATTGCTAGAGAGAGAACAATTGTAGAGAGAGACTGAAAGAGAGTCAGAGAGATTGTAATCAACTCTGATAAATGGTTGATTGAGTGCGGTGCGGTGCGTGGACGTAGGTAAATTGCTGAACCACGTAAAATCTTGTGTGTCTTCTTTTTCTTACCGTTTTATGTTTTGTGTTTGGATTTGTGTGTTTGCAATTTCTTATCAACAACACAAATATTATACTCGACACATCATTTTAACATTTTACTTCAATATATAATGCTAAATTATTTTTTCATTACAAGTCAAGTTCCGCTTTGGCTAACCTAATGCTAAATTTAGCACAAAAAATAGTAAAATACTATATTTGGCACATCATTTTTACATTGTACTCCAATGCATAATTCCATTTGAAATGCTATTTTTTATTTTTTTTATTATTTAAACTTATAGAAATCAACAAATATAATTAATGGATCAGTGTAAATTGACTATTAAGTATAGCTAGAAGGCATACAACATATATTAGGCTTATTTTATTGGGTTGGGGAAAAAGTGAGAGAATGAAAGGGAAATCTAGTGAAAGAAGTGTTGGTGCTCAGAGGTTCGTTAAAAGGAAGGATTTTAGGGATAATTTTTTCTCAATTTTAATTTTATTGACAATCTCAATCATAAGGTAGATGTGGAATGCTTGTGGGGGGTTTTCAAACTATTTGGAAGGGTACGAGATGTGTTCCTTTCCTCTAGAAAAGCCATAGAAAGAGCAATTTCACTTTTATTCGGTTTGATTCCTTGGAATTGGCAAGGAAGGTAGCAGGTATGGTGAACGGAATGCATATGTAAAAGTTATAAATATTGATTGGAACAAACGAAGAGCTGTTTCAGCAAGCCAATCAGCTGGAATGCCTAGAAGATGGGAGATGATAGAAGGCTTTAACACTCAGGGTACTATTAATCTGTGGTCTTTTGTAGAGGTGGTAAAACGTGAACCTCATGGGACCAATAAATAGAGTTAAAATGGTAGAGAACATCACTTCTCAATGGAGTGGAGGAAGTCGAAACCTGTTGACGAGTGGTTATCGAAGTGTGCTATATGAGTCCTTAAGAGTTTCTCTTCAGTATCCAGTGTGAATAAAAGATTAGGGAATATAGGGTTTTTTTTTCTCGTTCTCATTCGTGGAGGAGAAAAGAATTTTGTGGTGTTCTGAAACTGAAGCATAGATAAATGGATTCATTAACAACAGGTTCTTTTAGGATGATGTTTTTCCATCCATGTGAAGATGGTCCGACTCTTTCGTTCCAAAGGTGACACTGGCTTGGTTGAGCGCTTGTGGAGTTCCTATGAGTTATTGGGAACTGGATTTTTTCAAGAGGCTTGGTAGCTTGGTGGGTGAAGCTCTCCAAGTTGATGAAGACACATATCTGATAATCAGATTGGATAGAGGAAGGTTTCTAGCCCTCATCCCTTTAGGCAGGCTAGGATCTTGCAATACTAATGTCTTAACCTGGAGAGAGTCATTTTGGGTTAAGTTGAAAGAAGTTCAGAATTAGGTGGAGCTTCCTTGGATCAACAAGTTCCTTTATTTGAAACCCTTCAGAGGCAAGCCTGGTTTGAATCCTTCATTGAAAAACCAGGTTGGTACCCTGCAAAAGGTTGGCATGAGTTCAGAGACAACATATGTAGTGGCTCGAGGCGAAAGGGATGTAGCAGGAGACCAGATGTGAAATCAACTAACGTGGATTGGAAAATAGGGGGCATGCGGGTCAAATTAGCAGGACTTACATGGGAAAGGTAGTGTAGGAAAAGAAATCGAGGATCTTCAGGCTAGTAGTAAACCTCATGGGAGAGGTGTTTTAAAAACATATGTGGTGGGCGCTAAAAGAAACAGAAAGGAAAAAGGTAAAAGTGTGTGGATTTGTAAACCAAAATTCAAATTTACGGCTCTTCCTAAGTTGAGGCCAACTATGATCATAGGCAAAAACAAAGGAAGCATTTTTGGACAGCTTTGTAACAGTAAAGCCAGCTCTTCCTCTACAGATATGGAAAATCAGTGGCAGGGTTTCCATGACAAGACAATAACAAGAGGTAAAAAGTATGGCACAGAAAGTCATCCTATGTATACAAGATCTAAGAAGGCCTCTTTATCTCATGCATGATAAGCTCATTTTTATGCTTTACGTACCCCTCATTTTGTATAGTTTTGCTCTCGTTTTCTTTACAAACTTCATCTTTTGATGTTCATAATGCTTAAATAAGTCCTCTCTATTTAGGAGTTATCCTTGTACGGAATCGGGAGATTTCTGGGCAAAAAAAGGGTTATAGTTTGATAAGGAGTGAGAAATACGATACGCCGTGTTGATGCGAACCACACTTTGTACCGCGTTGGAGGACAACAGAAATTATCAAGGTAAGTATGGTACACCATGTTAAAGTGTACCGCACTTTGTACCACGTTCAAGGGTAGATGAAATTGTAATAAGCTCCACATGCGGGACGCGTACCGCATCAGAAGGAAAAGCATACCGCACTCCTTGGCAGCCACTTAAATCATACTGATTTACGGTACGATGTATTGATGAGAACCGCATATCAAACCGCTCTTTATAGCAGATTACGAATACTCTGTTTCAGGAACAGAGTAGGTACTTTATTATGGGACTCCCTCTCTTTTCTCTGATTAGGTATGGAGAAAAAATGTTCCTAAGAGCTAAGAGGATGTCTTTGGAACCTTCCTACATAAGTGGGGGGCTTCTTGTTACACCATAAAGGAAAAAGATAGAGGTGAGAGAAAGAGGATCTAAAAATCATCAACACACCAGACCAGCTCTTCTCCTTCATATTTTTGGAGGTTCTCTCTTCATTTCTGAACTGGGTTATTTAAGGTTGGAGCAGCTAGGGCAAGGTTTGGTTGATCCAAGGACGCTATTAGAGATCAAGCTTCAAGAGATTGAATCTACAATTTAGTTTTATCTCTTCAACTACTCTCTTAATTTGTTTTTTTGTATTGTTCATGATTTGTATTGATGTTATCTCATATTGGGCTTTTTTGTATAGTGTGAGCTAAATATTCTTGTAAGTTCCTCAGTTTTTGCTTAGCTCATTTCGTTGACAACCACATTTGGGGATTAATGTGTAAGGGTAGTTTAGGCCATCATTGCTCAAGACCTAGCTCAAGCTTCAAAAGGTAAATCACTTGCTTAACCTTGTTTAAAGAGTTTTTAGTGCACACACACATTCTCATGCATGTTTTGATCATCTTGCATGCTTGCTTATATGTCAATTTGTGTGTCCTTTTACCATAACTCTTGCTTGGGTGTTTGATGCATTTAGTTTGCCTTTAGAAGAGGATTTTCCTTATAACCGCAGTTGGGACCGCTCTCGGTGCATTGCCTCTACTGCGGTATGCACATCGGTGTTCTCCAAGCGTTGTACGCTACTTCTACCGTGTCCTGTGCACGTTACATGCGCAGCGGTCTACCAAGCGTGTAAGGCGGTCTAGACCGCTCTTGGTGCACATGCCTAGCCAATGACCTAGGTAGCGGTAATGTCCAGCCGTGCCATGTTTCATGGACCGCAGCTGGACACTTGCCTAGACTGTAGCATGCACATCGGTCATGACGGGATTTGGTAGCCCTTTGTCCAAAACGATGCCGTTTTGTGTAGGGCACATTATCTATATATGTTCTCTTTTCTTTTCTTTGGTTTTGGGGATTCTAAGAAGCCATTTTTATTGTTCAAGCCTTTCTTTGAGAGAGAAATTGACTCCAAGAGAGAGAGAGAGCTCCCAAGAACACTTCTTGACTCAACCAACCTTCAATCCATGAGCATCTAACATCTTCTTGCATCTTCCAAGCATGGATTCCCTTGTCTGTCTTTGACTAGGTAATCTCTACATGCCCTAGAATTTCTTGTTCCATTCTTATGACATGTATGCCTAGGTTTAGCAATTATTGTTGATTAAATGCTTGTCATTGAGTTTAATTGCATATATAACATGCTTGGATTGTTGATTGTTGGATGAAATTTTTATTTTGTGATAGCTAGGATTTGTGACCATTATGTCCTTCTAGCAAAATCTTTATGCTTTGCATTTAGATATTGTTTAGGTCTAATTGATTGCATTTGTTGATTGCATTGATTGTTTTTTGCCATGTTTTATGACAACTTGTGTTGATTGGCTTTTTGTTGATGACTAGATATTAGACTGTCATATCTAAATTTAGTTAGGTCTAATGAGCATTCATATAGACATTAATATCTAGGAATTGCTTTTATTGACATCCTTGAATTCCTAGATAAGCATTTAGTGTTGCCTAGTATTACTTGCATGTTTGAATATTTTATCATATTCACTTAGGTTGTTTTGACTATTCATTGAGGTTAAGTTTTGTGACTAAGTGGTTAGTGCATAAGCATGTTGATCAAGGATCACTATTAAGGTCTTCTGGGTAGAGTGAAAGGGTTAGTAACTAGAGGGTATGACAGAAGGTCAACCTAAGTTGTAAACTTTCGTTTAGTAGTGGATTTGAGAATCAAGTGTGGCGCACATATCAGCCCGTGGTTTTTCCCATTTGGAGGGTTTCCATGTAAATATTGTGTGTTGTTATTGGTTTAAGTATTATTAGTTTTATTGAATGCTTGTTTATTCTGGGTAATTTCTGTTAATATTGATTAATCAAAAAATCATTAATTGATTCGATTAAAACCTATTCACCCCCCTCTAGGTTTATAGATACACACTTTCTTGGGAATTTCAATTGGTATCAGAGTAGGTGCCTAGATATACTTAGGTGATCCGTGCTCTGTGTGTGTCTTGGATGTACATTTTTGTTGCTTGTAACTTGTTGGTGCTTTACATTTGTATTTCATTCATTTAACCCAAACACTATGAGTGAGATTGTGATAAACAAAGAGGGAGCATCAAGTATAAGACCACATTTCCTTAAAGATGATAGTTATGTCTCATGGAAAGATAAGATTGAGTCTTTTATTTTCCAAATAGATGACCGTGCATGGATGGTGGTTGAAGATGGGTACACTTTTCCGAAGATGACCAATGATGATGGAGATGAATTTCTCAAGTCTAAGTCTCAATGGAGCGACCACACAAGAATTTAAAGCTTCCAAGTGGAACAACAAGGCTATGCATGCAATCTTGTGTGCCATGAATGACAATCAATACAAGTTGGTTCAAAATACTAGGTATGCAAAGAAGGCTTGGGAGATTCTACAAATGTCTCATGCAGGAACCGAAGTGGTCAATGACTCCAAGCTTCAAATCCTTCAAATAGAATTTGAGACAATTCGAATGGAAGAGGACGAGTGCTTTAATGACTTCCAAGTGAAGTTGATGGACATCATAAATCAAAGCCATCAACTAGGTGACCCATATTCGGATAGAAGGATCGAGCAAAAGATCATGAGGTCACTCCCCAAGAGATTTGAGTCCAAGGTGACGGCACTGGAAGAAAATAGCAACTACAAGACTATGAAGCTGAGTAAAGTGATTAGAAGACTTCTAGCCTATGAGTTTAGGTGGACTTCTACACCTACATCTCCTAAGAAGCAAAAGAACATAGCCTTGAAGACATCTAAAGACATCCAAAGTAGAGTTGGATGAGGATGAATCAGATGAAGATATGGCTCTTATGGTGAAGAGATTCAAGAAGTTTATGAAACTTCACAAGAATGACTCAAAGAAGAAGATTGAGCCAAGGCAAGAGAAGCCAACAAGAAAAGGCATTCAATGCTATGAGTGTAGTGGGTTCGGTCATACAACCACCGAGTGGGCTAATTTGAAGAAGAAGAAGAAGAAGAAAGGAAAGGTGGTGGCTGCCTCATCAAGTGAGAGAGGAAGTGAAGAAGATTCCTCAAGTGATGAAGAAGTTATTTTTAACTACAAGGCTTTTGGATCCTCCATTGTAGAAGATATTGAAAAAGCAACAAGACCTTAATTTGTGACTCTATAGAAGAAATTGAAGATAAAGTAGCTAGAAGTGTGATTGATGAAGCTACTTGTGGAAGTGTTGTAAATGTGACAACAAAAGACACTAGTGATTACTCTAGTGATGAGAGTTCCTCATCTTACTCTACAAATGGAAATGTAGAGAGTATGAACCTTGAAGGGTTCATTGAGCAGTTTCAAAGCTCAAGGTTGAATATGAAGAAAGAGGTTTGAAAGCTAAAGGAAAAGAACCTCAATCAATCAACCAAAATGACTCACTTAAGTGAGAAAGTGAAGAATGGAAGAAAGGTCGAAGAAAGCTTGAAGGAGAAGCTTAGAGAAGCTAGAGAGTTGATTTCTAAGATGACTTCGAGTACGGAGAAGCTTGACCATATGTTAGGAGTTGGCAAGAAGTCAAATGACAAGAGAGGTCTAGGGTTTGAAGATGACAAGGAGACCTCAACTCCTAACAAGACGGTATTTGTCAAGAGCATGGACTTCTAAGAGCCCCTTCCTCTACCTAGGAAGAAAATTGAACTAGGAGAGTGCTCTAGAAATGTCTAAGTTAAGACAGCATCAAGAAGTCAAGCTCAAGCTCAACCAATGAGAGCACATCAAGCAACCATCCCTCAACCTAAAAGCCATCAAGCCAAGAAGCATTTTCTGCATGTTCAACCAAGGAAGCAATCTTCTCCAACTCATCAACAAGGGAGAAAAGAACCAACACCGCACAAAAGGAAAGCTCAAAGACATGGGAAAACACCTTTGTCCTCACAAAGAAATGGTATGACCCCTCATTTTGTTCCTTCATGTCATTTTTATGGTGTTGATGGTCATATTAGACCAAATTGCTTTAAGTACATTAACATGTGTAGAACTAAGAACATGATTGAAAGGAAAAGGGCTATAACAAATATGCATATGCTTAGGAAAGCTAGTGTTAATGATCCTAGGAGTAATATGAAGATCTTGACCACTAGGAATGACAATGTGACACCTAATTGGATTAGAAAAGATGAACTCACATGCCATTATGCTAAGGGTTCACCAATAGGCTCAACTAGGTCCAATGGACTTGGTAAGTCTATAAGGACTCATATCTCCTCTTGACTTGCTTTTACTGACCCCATATGAGGAGCTCAAGTAAAGAGAGCAAATTGGCATTGCATTGTGCTCAAAATAATATTTATGCTCCTTTATTAATTACTTGAGATGATTGGTTGTACATATTCTTTTTAATAAGTGTGCAACTTTGCTTAACATGCAATCCATGTCTTATTTATAACCAAACATGCATTTTTGGACTAGGAAAATTGATTAGGAAGTACATTTTGAATGACCTAGAATTGATCTCCATGACATGTTGATTATTTCTATGACATGCTTTAAATTGATATGCATGATGAGATTTTTTGAATGCTCTAAAATGAATACAAATATTTATGTGTGAAAGCAATTGAGACTTCAATCAATAAGGATCTTGTATCGAATTCAAGGATTTTACAATCCAAAAGTCTCTCTCTCTTTACTTGTTGAACAAGGCTACAATCATACGGGCATTCCACTTGGAAAAATAAAAAAGGGTGCAATAGTCGCTTATGTCTTATTTTGCCTGTAAATTTTGAGATAGTTGTTCTTAAAATGAATTTATTTTACAATCTATATCATGCTTATTCCATAACAAAGGGTGAAATTGGTTTGAATTCTCTTGGAAACCCTTGTTATTTTGCTTTGCCAAATACCATGTTTTGATCTTGAATACAACTTGTCTTGTATGCAAAGCATTCGTTCACACATTTTTTTATGTAATAAAACTCCTTGATTCTCTTTTCTTAATTGATTTGCATAAGTTTGTTTATATGATTATGCAATTATGCAAATGTCTTGTGCCATAAGCTCTCGTTGCTAATGCATTCTTAAGAGGATACTCCTTTGTCTATCTCATGACAAAAAGGGGGAGTAGTGTGGATTTAGGGGGAGTTGAGAGTGGCATGACTTAAGGGGGAGTTAACCTATTTAGGGGGAGCGTTTGAATTTGCATTGTTGATACATGTTGCTTGTTTCTATTGTATGCACATTGCTCTTATTTTTATTTCTTTGATGATCTTACATACACTTTTCTTGGAAAGTGTAGTATTTTGTTTTGTAAGGATGTTGATTCTAGAAGAGATGGATGACTTGAAGATCTAGTTTATTAGGCATCTCTTTGTAATGTAGAAAAACTGTGTTGACCCTTGTCTTTTGTTTTGTTTATTTGTGAGGATTAATTGTGAGTGGTGGTTTTGTCACGAAATAGCCAAAGGGGGAAAATGTAAGTTCCTCAGTTTTTGATTGGCTCATTTCGTTGACAACCACATTTGGGGATTAATGTGTAAGGGTAGTTTAGGCCATCATTGCTTAAGACCTATCTCAAGCTTCAAAAGGTAAATCACTTGCTTAACCTTGTTTAAAGAGTTTTTAGTGCACACATACACTCTCATGCATGTTTTGATCATCTTGCATGATTTTTTATATGTCAATTTGTGTGTCCTTTTGCCATAACTCTTGCTTAGGTGTTTGATGCATTTAGTTTGCCTTTACAAGAGGATTTTCCTCTTGACTGCGGTTGGGACCGCTTCCTGTGCATTGCCTCCACTGCGGTATGCACAACGGTGTTCTCCAGGCGTTGCATTCTGCTTCTACCGTGACCTATCCACGTTGCATGCGCAGCGGTCTCCTAAACAGAGGTTCCCAGGCGTGTACCGTGGTCTAGACCGCTTCTGGTGCATATGCCTAGCCAGCAACCTAGGCAGCAGCAATGCCTAGCTGTGAGATACTACATGGACCGCGGTCTGGACACTTGCATAGGCCGCGGCATGTATAGCGGTCATGACAATATTTGGTAGCCCTTTGTCCAAAACGATACCGTTTCATGTAGGGCATATTATATACATGTTCTCTTCTCTTTTCTTTGGTTTTGGGGAGTCCAAAAAGCCATTTTTATTGTTCAAGCCTTTCTTTGAGAGAGAAATTGACTCCGAGAGAGAGAGAGCTCCCAAGAACACTTCTTGACTCAACCAACCATAAATCCATGAACATCTAGCATCTTCTTGCATCTTCCAAGCATGGATTCTCTTGTTTATCTTTGACTAGGTAATCTCTACATGCCCTAGAATTTCTTGTTCCATTCTTATGACATGTATGCCTAGGTTTAGCAATTATTGTTGATTAAATGCTTGTCAATGAGTTAAATTGCATATATATCATGCTTGGATTGTTGATTGTTGGTTGAGATTTATATTTTGTTATAGCTAGGATTTGTGACCATTTTGCCCTTCTAGCAAAATCTTTATGCTTTTCATTTAGATATTGTTTAGGTCTAATTGATTGCATTTGTTGATTGCATTGATTGTTTTTTGCCATGTTTTATGACAACTTGTGTTGATTGGCTTTTTGTTGATGACTAGATATTAGACTGTCATATCTATATTTAGTTAGGTCTTATGAGCATTCATATAGACATGAATATCTAGGAATTGCTTTTATTGACATCCTTGAATTCCTAGATAAGCATTTAGTGTTGCCTAACATTACTTGCACGTTTGAATATTTTATCATATTCACTTAGGTTGTTTTGACTCTTCATTGAGGTTAAATCTTGTGACTAAATGGTTAGTGCACAAGCATGTTGATCAAGAATCACTATTAAGGCATTATGGGTAGAGTGAAAGGGTTAGTAACTGGAGGGTATGATGGGAGGTCAACCTAGGTTGTAAACTTTCATTCAATAGTGGATTTGATGATCGAGTGTGGCGTAAATATCAATTTGTGGTTTTTCCCAGTTAGAGGGTTTCCATGTAAATATTGTGTCTTGTTATTGGTTTAAGTATAATTAGTTTTATTGAATGCTTGTTTATTCGGGATAATTTGTGTTAATATTGATTAATTGAAAAATCGGTAATTGATTCGATTAAAACCTATTCACCCTCCCCCCTCCCTCTAGGTTTATAGACACACACTTTCTAGGGAATTTCAATTCTTATGTTAGAACAAGATGATGCTTAACCCTTGATTCATTTGTGATAGTCTTATTGATTCTCTATTTGTGCTTGTGAAGCTATATGGATGTTTTTAATGCTTAAGGATTTTGCTTAATTGATCTATGGTTAGATGCTAAGTACCGAGAGGAGACGCATTTTAAAATGCTTAGATAAACATTCATTATGGTTGATTAGAAAGTGCTAGAACCACTAGGCTAGCGTATATAGTTTTATTTGTATTCCAAATGCTTAATGGGTCTATATATATTGTCCAGATTGCTTGTGAAAGATTTCGGGTATATATAGATACTATCTCTAAATACATCGCGAGAGTATAGAGATTTGTTTAGGGAACACGAACATATAGCATTTCCATGCACGAATTAGGAGTCGTATCTCTAAATACATCGAGAGAGTATAGAGATTTGTCTAGGGAATACGAACCTATAGCATTTACATGCACGAATTAGGAGTCGTAAAGCGGATTCGAGTTCTAACATACATTTCTATAAGTGTTGTGTTAGACAATTTAGTTTGTGTTAAAGTTAATTTAATTTAATGCAACTCTTGGAAACTCATGTTTTAGATTGTTCAAATAGTTTGCAAGCCTTTGAATTCCAATAATCATAACCTTTATCCCTGTGGGAACGATCCTTACATTATCATTAAACTATCATTCCGACCTTATGCTATTGTGAGAGTCAACAAATGTAGTTTGACACGATCAATGCCCAAACACCTAAAAATCCAACAGAAGCCTGGTGTTTTGAGGAGGAGTTTGTAAAGATTATAGAGAAAGAAGTTGCTATGGGTTGTGACTTTTTATCAACGAAGATAAATGTTCCCTCTCAAGACGATAACATTATGGAAAATTTGATTGGGAGATTGCTAAGATCATAGAGATGGGAGTAAGTTTAGGCTTATACTTTTGAGGCAAGGAGAATGATTTGGGAAAAAATTTAGCTTCAAGGGAAGTTGAACACATGTTAAGATGGAAAGAAGCAGGAAACTGAGTTCTTGGGTTGTGTAGAGTTTTTACTTAGTCTTTTCCATGTTAATGTTAACTTGGAATGCTAGAGATCTAGGGAGTGGGGAGAAGAATAAGCATGTAAGGAGCCTGGTGATAAAATATAAACCGACTCTTCTTTTTATTTAGGAAACCAAACTTTATCTTTCGACAGTAGGACTATAAGGTCTCTCGGTGGCTCTTTCCTTTCTAGAGGAGTTAGGGTGGAGGCTATAGGTGTTATTGGTGGATTAATCATACTGTAGGATGAAGATAATTTTTCGGTCAAGGCTTGTATTTTGAACAAAAGATGCATCATATTGGCTAGAATCTTATTACATTTGAACAATGAGGTTTTCTTCTATAATGTAAATGTCGTAAACTTGGAGAGTGAAACGAAGGAGTTATGGGACTTCTGATCGTGTCAAACTAGACTTGTTGACTCTCACAATAGCACGAGGTCAGAATGATTAGTATTATGACAATGTAGGGATCGTTCCCATAGGGATCAAGGTTATGATTACTAGAATTCAAAGGCTTGCAAACTATTTGAACAATCTAAAACATGAGTTTTCAAGAGTTTCAATAAAGTAAATTAACTCAAACACAAACTATATTATCTAACACAAAACATATAGAAATATATGGAAAACATGTTAGAACTCGAATCCGCTTCAACCCTCCCAATAGCACACTTGACTCTTATGACTCCTAATTCATGTGTGTACATGCTATAGATTCGTATTCCCTAAACTAATCTCTAACCTCTCTCGATGTATCTAGAGATAATATCTACATATACCCGAAATCTTTCTCAATTAATCTGGATAATATATATAGACCCGTTAAGCATTTGGAATACAAAATGAACCCTATACGCTAGCTTAGTGGTTCTAGCACTTTCTAGTCAAGCATAGTGAATGTTTATCTAAGCATTGCCAAATGTGTCTCCTCTCGATATTTAGCATCTAACTATAGATCAATTGAGAAATGATCAATTAAGCAAAAGTCTTAAGCATTCAAAACATCCATATAGCTTCACAAGCACAAAATAGAGAATTCAAAGAGTCTATCACAAATGAATCAAGGATTAAGCATCATCTTGTTCGAACATAAGAATAATTAGCTCATACTATACAAGAAAAAGCCATAGATGAGCTAACATCAATACAAATCATGAACAATACAAAGAAACTAGAGAAGAGACGAGTTGCATAGATAAAACTAAGTTATAGATTCAATCTCTTGAAGCTTGAGCTTCCTTGGATCAACCAAACCTTGCCCTAGCTGCTCAAGCTTAAAGAACTCAGTCCAGAAATGATGAGAGAGCCTCAAAAACAAGAAGGAGAAGAGCTAGTCTGGTGTGTTGATGATTTCTTAGATCCCCTTTCTCTTACCTCTATCTCATTCTTTTATAGGCAACAAGAAGCCCCTCCCCCCCATCTATGTACGAGGGTCCCAAAGAAATCCTTTTAGCCTCAAGGAACATCCCTTCTCCATACCTAATTAGAGATAAGAGAGGGGGTCCCATAATAAATCATCTACTATGTTCGTGAAACAGAGTATTCACAATCTGCCATAAAGTGCGGTTCGATATGCGGTTCACTTCGACACATCGTACCTACATATTAGTTTGATTTGAGCGGCTGTCCTTCTACACGGTACGAAGTGCGGTATGATTTTCCTTCTAGTACGGTACGCGTACCGCATGTGAAGCTTTCTACAATTTTGGTTGCCCTCCCACATGGTACAAAGTGTGGTTCACTTCAACAGGGTGTACCACACTTACCTTGATAATTTCTGTTGTTCTACTACGCAGTACGAAGTGCGGTTCATATTTGCTTCTAGTATGGTACGCGTACCACACTTCTCACTCCATGCTAAGCTATAACCCCTTTTTTCGCTTTGAAATCTCCCGGTTCCGTACAATGATAACTCATGGCTAGAGAGGACCTGTTTAAGCATTAAGAACATCAAAAGATGGAGTTTGTAAAGAAAATGAGAGCATAACTATACAAAATGACGGGTACGTAAAGCATAAAAATGAGCTTATCAACCTCATCATGGACGCAGAAGCTTCTCTCCCGTATCCTTGGTGCATTGGAGGTGATTTCAATACAGTTTTGGATACTTCGGAGAGAAAAGAGAGAGAGTGTAACAAAACGTCAATTGTAAATTTTAGATCGTTTTTGTTAAATGCAAAAGTTGTAGACATTTTGTTAAGAGGGTTTTCCCTCACTAGGACGAACCATAGGGAGAGAGCTTCTTGGGCGAGACTCGACCTATTTTTAATCTCCCATTTGACCCTTTTCTGGTATCTGAATCTTTGACAAAAAGGGGTTATCGGGACCATCTCGGATCATAATGTAGTTATGATAGAAGATGAAGAGGTTGATTAGGGTCCTAGCCCATTTAGATTCTATAATAGGTGGTTGGAAGATAAAGGCTTGGTTAAGGAGGCTGTGAAGGGCTGGGTGGATTACAAGGTCTCAGGATCCAAAGGAGTGATTTGGGTCTCTAAGCTTAAAGCATCCAAGCTCAGTATTAAAATATGGCTATCTTTAAAGGTAAAAAAGGTTTAACCCCAGTCAAGTCCAGAAGACCGTCTAAATAATGTGGAGAATAAAGCATCGGCTAGAGGGGTTGTCTATTGCTTTGAGACAAGAGGGCCTAAATCTTATCGCTGACATTTGGAAGAACATTAGGTTGGAGGAACAATTGTGGAGGTAAAAATCGAGAGTGAAATGGTTGAAGGAGGGAACAAGAATTCTAAATTTTTTCACCTTGTGGCTAATAGGAGGAGGAGAAGTAACTATATAGGGGATATTTCCTTCGATAGGGTCAGGTTCTCAGACCCTAAGGATGTTAAGAATGGGGTTCTTAATTACTTTAAGAAGCATTTCAAGTACTTTGTGGATAACAGGCCTAGGTACAGAGATCTTTTCCCCAAGCAAATGTCTCAAGTTGACAAGATTTGGTTGGAGGATAGTTTTAGTAAGGATGAAGTGTGGGAAGCGGTCCATAGTTGTGACAGAAACAAGGCCCCTAGTCACGATGGTATGAACCTTAATTTCATTTGATCAAACTGGGGGGTGATTTAGGAGGACTTTATGAAGTTCTTAGAGGAATTTCATAGAGATAGTTCCATTATTAAGAAGATTAATAGCACTTTCAATGCACTTATTCCTAAATGTGTGAATCTGGATTCCATGAAGGACTTTAAGCCTATTAGCTTGGTTGGTTCTTTGTATAAAGTGTTGGCAAAAGTGCTTGCTAACGTTATGAAGGGAGTGATGAATTCTATCATTAGTGATTGTCAAATGTGTTTGTTAAGGACCGTCAAATCTCAGATAGTTTTATCATTGAGGAGGAGATCATTCATAAATGGAAAAGACAGAAGGATGGAGGTCTCCTAGTGAAGCTAGATTTTGAGAAAGGTTATGATTTCGTTGATCAAACCTTCTTGGATGACATGATGGCTAATATGGGGTTTGGAGTGCAGTGGCGGAAATGGATTAAGGATTTCATTTCTTCTCCGGTTCTTTTGGTTATTGTTAATGGTAGCCCACCTCTTTTTTTCAAAATTGAAAGAGGTCTTCATCAAGGAGATTCGTTATCTTCTTTCCTTTTCAATTTGGTCATGGAAGGGAAAAATGTCCTTCTCATGAGAGCGCATGACTTGAACTTGATCAAAGGTGTCAATTTTGGAAATAACGAAGTTCACGTCTCCCATCTCCAATTCACGAACGACATTATTCTCTTTCTTGAGCCTAATATAGAAGTGCTCTTGAAATTGAAAAGGGTTTTGAGGTGCTTCAAGTTAGTTTCGGGGTTGAGAATAAACTTTTAAAAATCTTGTCTTGCTATAGTTGGTTAAAACGTGGGTGAAGCAAGGGAATGGGCTAGAGGCTTCAAATGTAAGGTTGCCTTTTTGTTGTTCACTTACTTGGGGCTGCCTATGGGTGGAAGATCGAGTGGGCTGAATTTTTGGAAGGATTTATTGAAACATATTGTAAATCGATCAGCTTAGTGGAAGAAAAAATTCCTTAACAAAGGAGGTAGGGTGGTCTTAATAAAATCTGTAATGTCTAGTATCCCTATTTACTATATGTCCATTTTTAGGATTCCGATTAGCATTGCGCTAAAGATTGAAAATTTGTGAAGAAATTTTTAATTGGGAGATGACGTCGAGAAAAGAAAGCTGCACTTGGTGGGGTGGGATTTAGTACGCAAAAGTAAGATAAATAGTGGCCTTGGAATGGGTAGAATCATTGATAAAAATAAAAGTCTCCTAGCTAAATGGACTTGGCACTTCGGAAATGAGGAGTTTTCACTTTGGAGAAGGGTCTTGTGCGTAAAATACGGCATCTCGAAGGAGAACCTGTTTTAGGATTGGTCGAGCAGTCCAGGTCCTTTCCCTTTCGTCAAAGCGGTTGGCAGCCTATTGGTAGAGGGGTCAAAAACTGCTAGTATTTTAAAGGAAGGGTTATCCGTGATAGTTGGCAAAGGCAATAAGGCTCAGCTTTGGAAGGACATTGGGTGGGATTCCATCACCCTCTATAGAGCCTTTCTGAGGATATATGCTTTGGCTGTTTAGGAAAACAGGGTGATAAAAGACTATGGCAGCTGGGTGGGTCTAATTGGGTTTGGAATGTGGCTTTAAGGTGTCCTCTTTTGATTGGGAGGTAGACCAATGGAGATGTTTGATGGCATGTTTAGATAACATTCCTCTGTATGCAATAATTTCGGACACCATAGCTTAGACTTTCGATCCAAATGGAATTTTCTCTGTAAATTTGTTTCGTAGGTGCTTAGAAGAAGAGGAATCCAACAACTCTATTAGTCTTTCTTAGTTGTTGAAAGGTTATTGTGCTTCAAAGGTGGAGTTATTCGTGTGGCAACTGTCGCTGGGAAGGGTCATGGTTAGAGATATTATGCATCGCTTTGGTTAAGGCCATCTCACAAGTTCGAACTGTCCTATATGTAACTTGGAAGTTGAAACTGTGAACTATCTTTTTTTACATTGCTCTGGGACTTGGAAAGTTTGGGTCTCTTGCATGGGGTGGTGGTCTATTCAATGTTGCTCGCCTAGGTTGTTGAAAGATTGGATGAGGGGTTGGCTGAACTAGTGCCCACATCCTGAAAGCAGGAAGGCTTGCTGCACTCTTATGTTTGTTGTACTGTGGACGGTTTGGGAAACCAGAAACCAGATCATTTTCAAAGGAAAAGTGGTTAATGTTGCTCAGATTATCAAGCACTTCGGTAAAGGCTCAGAAGAACTGATCACAATGATTATTCTCAACTTGAGAGAGAGAGATGTATTGACTCCTTAAAGGTGAAGAAAGGAAATGTTCTAGGTTGGAGACCTCCGCCATAGGGTGTGCTATAATTTAATGTTGACGGGTCAGCTAGAGGCTCTCCAAGGCCGACAGGTATAGTGAGCGTCTTGAGAGAGTTATCTGTCTTTTTTCTTCCTATTTGGGGATTTACGACTCCAATACGGTGGATATTCTTGCAATCCAGAGGGCTGTCAATTTATACGCTTCTAACTCGGATTATGTAGGAAAAGATATCATCATCGCTAGCGACTGTAAGGCAGTGGTGTCTTAGGTCAATGATGGGATGTTTGGTAGTGTAAATCATATCAAAATCATCTATGAGATTAGAGGTGTTTTAAGGCAGCAAAACAGTATCAGGGTGGCTTTTTTACTCAAGAAATATGAACTCCTTCGCCGACATGCTTGCGAAGAGTGGGTCTGACAATGATGATGATTTTGTTGGATAGGGTATCTCTTGGCCTGAGTTGTGTAATTTTGTTTTTGTTTTCTTGGTTTCTTTTGGTCTATTTGGGACTTGCTTGTGGTTTTCTTCTTTCTACTACGGGGGTTGCTTTGTTTTGTGACCTCTCTGTTTTGTGTCTCTTTGTTAGTTTGTGGTTGCCTGGTTGTGCTTGGTTGTGAGGCTCATGCTTGTATTTTTTTTCCTGTTGGGCTTTTGCCTTTTCTCTTAATGAATAGCTTCCATTCAATAAATATAAATATATATATATATATATATTTATATATATATATATATAATTAATGCATTCAATTTATATAATATTTTTATTATTTAAAATTATAAAATTCATCAATTAATGCATTCAATGTACTTTTTACTAGAACTTCAACTTTTGCAAGGTAACCCCACACTTTTAAGGGTCTTATTTGTTGAAATTCGTCTTTTCAAATAAGTGAAAGCCTTAATAAATTTATTAATATCATTGGCAACAATTACGTTTAGTTTGAATAGGACACTATCCAAACAACCATTTCCCACATACATTAACCATTATGGTTAATACATATCAAACTCAAATACTAGTTTGAACATTTTATTACTGATGACAATCTTGTACCTTGTGTCCTGACTTACTACAAACCCAACAACGGCCTTTGATTTTCTTGAAATCCTTGCCATGTGATGTATGTAGCTTGATAGTACAGGTTTCCTAGCATCTTTCTAGCCATAATTAGAAGACACAACCTTTAGTTATTGTCTCATAATTATCAACATGTCTTTTAACTAAAAGATGTAACTCTAGAAATTTAAACGATAAATTCCAAGAGACATTACTCTTTGAATCAAACCAATCAAATAATATTAATGTATTTATTCTCCAAATGGATGCAACAATTTGTATAATGCTTCGAAATGTCTTTTATTGAGACATTGCATCTCTCTATATATAATTCTTTCTTTAGTCTACAATCAATATATATACAATCAATCAGACCACATGCATTTATAAATTTATATTAAATTTACATAATCTATTTGTACTTTATAAATCGTGAAGGCAAAATCAATATAAATAGTAACCAATAAAATATGCATGTATAAGTACCAAATAAAATAAAATTATATTTATATACCAAATACGATGAAAATAAGTTACTTTCATATAGTAAAATAATTCTCAAAATGCAGTCTCCAATTCCGCTTCCGACTCAAACGCCATGTCAAGATTCTAGTGAGTTCCAAAATTTCATAAGAATCCATTTCCATTTGACCCAAAAACTGAAATTCTCAAATCCTAGTTTGTTTGGTCAAACCGGTAGCATGCCAATATGAACATCAGTCAATAACAATACACCCCTTTGCTAGATCCAATTTTATTTTGAAGTTTCATCTAAATAGGGTGTTTGAAAATTGGAAGTGACAACGTCAAACATACTTGTGACCTTACAAACTTGCTTATAAATTGTAATGCATGCATATTCTAATGGTCTGCTCACTTTACATATGAAGTTTCTCATCTTTACTACATCAAAATTGATTAGTAAATGCAAACACTTGGTTTAGTTGAAATGATTTTGACCAAGTTTGACCAAGTCCATTGCGATTACAAAATCAGCCAACATAGATGGTTGTTTAATAGTAGTCTGCTATTTGTAACAAACAAGTATTACACTTGCAAACATTTTGTGCCTTTTAAAATACACTCAATGTATTTTCATGCACCTCTACAATTTTATTAAACGCATGCACCTCTATAGTTCTATTAAACGTCACTGATTGTGAGTCCATTAAAATAACAACAAATAATAAAGAAAAGAAATAATACAGTAAAACTAAAATACTGACTTGATAAATAGATAGAGTCTTGCAAATGGTTGCAATGTCCTAAAACAGCTTTCTCTTGTGCTTGCAGTTCCACACTGTTTCCCAGGATAGAATTATCTGTATTCTTATTTCTAGCACTAGAAATTAGAACCTTAGCAAACTTTGTATATTTCTTCTCGATGTAGTGAACTTATATTTTAGGCAGACAAACTAACTAAAAAAAAACTTCTGTCAAATTCTTCTTAAAACTCTTAATCTTTTGGAATGAATTTTCATTCCAATTTATAGACTCAAATGTATCTCTTGGTAAAAACATATCTTCTTGGAAGAGTTGCATCTCTAGCATGGAGAGACATAATTTTTCACTTTAAAAAACATAACTTTTATTTTGAACAGACACAACTTTTAATTTGTGTCTCTTGAATTTCATTCAAAATTCCAACAATACCCCATATTTGAATCGAAATTCAAGATCCTATATTTATGCTACGACCTTAGACTACTTGGATGACTGTTTTTCAGTCCGTTTTCATTTTTATTTCCTAAAATGATTTCGAATTCGCGTTCCTAAACCCTTATTCATTTTATTTGCAAAAAACATAAAACAAAATGAAAAACGAAATCAGTGTTAACAAACGAAAAACAAAATACTTGTTTTTGTTTTTGTTTTTGTTTTTCAAAAGGAATTACAATAATTTTTTTTTTGTTTTTTCTTTTCACCGTTCCTCATTTCATTCTTCCTCATCTTCTCTCTTCCTCATTTCATCTTCTTTCCTTATCATATTCTCTTCTCCCGATCTGGTCTTCTTCTTCTTCTTCAGCTCGGCACCGTCGTTGATCTTCTTCTTCTTCTAATCATCTTCTTCTTCTTCTTCTTTATTGATCTTCTTCCTCTTCTTTACAGATCTTCTTCTTCTTCTTCTTCTTCTTCTTCTTCTTCTTCTTCTTCTTCTTCTTCTTCTTCTTCTTCTTCTTCTTCTTCTTCTTCTTCTTCGTTGGATCTTCTTCTTTTTCACCACGCTCAGATCCACGACTCTCATTGTCTTTTTTATTTCTTAATTTTTTTTCTTTTTAAAAGAATTTAGACAAATTATATTTAATCAAAAAAAATATAATTTATGATTTATAATTAATGCGAATAAAATATTTAATCAAATTTGTTTTAGGTTATAATGTGAAATAAAACATTTGGACTTAGTTGATAACTGTTTAGGATGAATTGTAGATAATATTTAAAAAATAAAATCGGTTAACCTCCAGATGCGTTTTTAATGTTTTAATTTTCAGAATACTATTTTCCGCATATGCTATCAGACAAATTTTTGGATTTTAAAACTGAAATCAAAAACACTGTTTTCATGTTCATTTTTCATTTCAAAAAATAGTTAACGAAAAACGTTTGAAGCACAACCCCTAAATCTCTCCCTATCTAAATTGTGTTTTTATTTATTATTTTTTATAAAATCTCTCTAGCTTTCATCTCACCGTCATCATTCATCTTCATCTCTTTCTTTTTTACCAGTTCATCACACAAACAGACAAACCCAAATCAAAATAAAAGAACCCAACAATCACACAAACTGGTCTATTTCAGTCCCAAATCCAGAAATAAAAAACCCACCCATTTCAATCCCAAAACACAAACCCATAAATAGAAAAGCACCCACAAAAACAAAAAAAAAATCACTAAACAATACAACAACCCTAGTGGTGTGGACGATCTACTCCTCCATGAGCAGATCTACACACCATCAACCTCTTCTAGCATGTCTCCCTCCTTCGTCCTCCTCTCGGTGCCTCCGGGATCACTTTCCATTTTTTCCCATTTTTTCCCATTTTTTTACTATTTTTTTCTTTCTGGATTTTGGTTCTTTCGATTGTAGATCCTGGCGGTGGCTATGGTGGGTTTGGTTGACTGTGGAATGGTGGTCGTTGTGTGAGTGTGGGTTTGGGTTTTTAAGATATACATTTGGGTTTGAGTTTATGTATGACAGTTTTTTTTTCAATTTCAATTTTTTTTCTTATCTTTTGCAGATTGTGTTTCGATTTTGGAATTTTTTTTTCCTTCCATTTATGGTTGTGTTTGGGAGTTTTATATGATAGAGAAAAGAGATGGTATGGTGATTAATGAGTTTGTGGTAGTTTTTCTGGGTTTGTTTTGATTTTGGTTTCGATTACGATTTTTGGTTTTGATGATAATATTCTGGGTTTGATGATTTTGACAATGAATTTCGATGTGGTGTGGTGTGGTGTGGTGTTCTAGGTTTGGTGTGTTGTGGAATGTTGATGATAATGTTCTGGTTTGGTGTTTTTGATGATGATAGTGATGAATATAGAAAATAAAAATTGATAGATCTCAACGTCCATCTCTAGATGGATTAGAGATGGATGGTTGAGATCTATCTTTTTATTACTAACATAAGGGCATAAATGTATTTTCATAATAACCTCAATTATTCAAGGGTAAAAATGTCTTCTTAATATTTTTTAATGGAAATCATGACATAATGGGGGGAAATGTTTAATATTTTGGTTTTCAAAGGAAAGAACAGTCATTAATGAAATTATAGGGGGTAAAATGTTTAATAGCGTAAACTTTAGGGTAAAATTGATTGTATTTGGATCCTCTCCTCACCTTTTCTCTCATCACTTTGTCCTCACCTTTAGAATATATTGATATATCTAATATAGAAAATCAATGGTGTAGATTATTTCTGTTAATTTTTAAGCTTTACACAACAAAAAGATAAGATTAATTCAGACCATTGATTTAGGTAAGGATATAGTGAGGACAAGATGAGGTGAGGAGAGGATACAAATCCCAATTGATTGTAGGGGACAAAATGTATTATAGGGTACACCATTGAAATGTAAAAACAAAACTTACATAGTACAGTAAGAGCATCTCCAATGCAATGTTATTTCAATGTGTTTTTTTTTACAAGCATTTTATTGAGAGTGACAAAACAGAGCAAAACAGAGGACCCAGGCAAAGAGACCAAAGCAACAACAATAGCCATACCAGACAACAGAAAGAAGAAAATGAGCTACAAACCTAAAACAAATCAAACATCTCCTCAATCAACAAAATCACCATAGCTATTAGACCCCATCTTAGTCAAACTATCCACAAACGAGTTATAAATCCTGGAATAAAAAACAACTTTCAGGGCCATCTACGGAATTCAAACAGCTGCGGATGTCATATGATCGAGGCTCCCAAAACCGCTCGAGTTCACCTAAGAAACAGCCACTTTGGAGTCGCTCAATCAAGATATCCCTGTAACGAAGGTTCGAATTAAAAACGCATAACTCTGCCGTCTTCTTGATAGCCCAAATCTCTACTGCATTAGAATCAAGATTCCCCAAGAATTATGAAAAAAGACAGAAAACCTTTCCACTGAAGTCCCTCAAAATGCCACATATACCTGCTGGCCCTGGTTTGCCTATGGAGGATCCATTAACATTGAATTTAAGACTGTTCAAATAGGCGAAATCCAATCAAATATATTGTTCCTTTTCTCCTTCTTATGGTCAACACATAACTCATTGATATTACGTAACAAATCCTCCACTGAAACCTTTGAACCCCTCCTGAGATGTTGGACCACCACACAAACAGAATTTAACCAAATCCTCGGCCTGCTCTAAACTCACCTTCTTTTCTTCTAAAATCAGAAGAATTCTGTTTCCCATATGGTCCACACAGTTACCGCGAAGAGAGAGCACCAGGCTCTCAACTTTCTCTTGACTACTATTTGGGTAGAGCCCCAACCAACCATCCAACCAACCTTTACTGGACTTATTGCAACAGTTGTTTACCCCCAACCAAGACATGCACCTCAACCATAGAGAATTCGACCACTGACAATGAAGAAAGCAGTGATCGACAGATTCTTTATCCTTTTTACAGAAAGGGCAATCCAAGTCAATCAGTATATTCATCCCTTGGCGCTGCAAGACATCCGTGACAAGAAGTTTACCTTTCCATAACTGCCACAAGAAAACCTTAACTTTATAGGGGCACAAAACTTGCCAAAAGAAGTTTGGAGCAAACCCATTGGCATTGGCAGCCTTCCCTAAAGCCTTTCTATAGGAGCCAATAATGAACAAACCAGTGGAGTTGGCAGACCAAGCAATGCTATCAGAGATGTTCCTTCAAATTTGGAGGCAGACCAAGAACGTGGCAAAAACTCTCCCTTGATCCTTTTCCCAATCAAAAAGGGGGCGTCTCATATCAATGTTCCACAACCAATTAGAACCAGACCAGCCACCAAAACCCTGAATCACCCATGACTTCTTAATCCCAAACGTGAAGCATCCTAGAAAGGAATCCTTCAACAGCTTACCTTCCACATGGATATCAGACCACAAGTATGCCCTATCTCCATTACCTATTATAGTAGTGAAGCCATCTTTGATTAATTTCTTTGTTTGCGATCCTGTTTTCAGCAAACACTCAATAGATTTGACAAAAAAAGAATCAAAAATATTAATATGCCATTTCCAGAACAACGAACGATCATGGACTTTGTATTTGGAACGTATGACCCGCCTCCACAATCCATTCTCATCCCTCCCGAATCTCCATATCCACTTTGTAAGCATAGATTGATTCTTGTCCCTAATTTTCCCAATTTTGAGCCCATCGTTAGCCTTACTTTTGCAAACCTCATCCCAATTCACTGTATGAATCTTTCTTTTGAATGTCCCATCACCCCATAAAAAATTTCTTTGCATCTTCTCTATTCTTTTAGCCACTCCTACCGAATTTTAAACATCGAAAGAAAATAGATAGGGATGTTAGATAACATAGCTTTGATTAGAACTAATCTCCCCCCTCTATGCAGTAAATTTCCCTTCCAAATGGCTAATCTCTTCTCAATTTTGTCCACTACCGGATTCCAAAAGCTTTTTAGATTCGGTTTATCTCCTAGCGGAATGCCTAGGTAGGAAATAAGGAGAGAAGCTTCCTTACATCTGAAGATCGAAGCCCATTGAGCTGATTCCCAAGCTCTTCCAATTCCCACTCTAACCACACAAGACTTGAAGAAATTTATTTTTAGACCCGAAGCCATCTCAAAACACCGGAGTACACATTTTGCATTGAGAAGATAATACTTCCTAGGCTTTAGAAATAAGATCTTATTGATCGTGACACGTCATTACAGTGTCATCAAATATGAACATTTAAGTTCGGCCTCGCATGGGTGCAAGTCACAGAGACTAGCACATCGGTAAGCAAGGGATCGATCCACAGGGAGGTGGGATTCACCGATCGTCTCTAGTTCTAGCTATTATTACAACACTCCAAGCGGACTCGTGTATTGCATGTACAGAAAAGTGAATAATAATATAACTAAATAACTTATATAAATGATATATACAATGATAGATGAAATAGAGATATGCATGAAATGTGGTTACACTAGAGAAACGACTCAACCGTGAGAATCCTCTTAATTACGTTCTAGACTCACATATTCCTTAAATGTGTAAGTATACATAGGCTCGTATCCCCTTAATTAATCTCTAATCTCTCTCGATGTGTTAGACATAGTATCCATATATACCCGAAATCTCTATTGAGCAATTCAAACAATATATATGAACTCATTAAGCACGTGGAATACAAATCGAACCCTATACGCTAGCCTAGTGGTTCTAGCACTTTCTAGTCAAGCATAGTGAATGTTTATCTAAGCATTGTCAAACACGTCTCCTCTCGGTACATAGCATCTAACCATGGATCAATTACAAAGTGATCAATTAAGCAAAGGCTTTAAGCACTCAAAACATCCATATAACAACACAAGCACAAAAGAAATGTCGGTGGTCATTACTTCTAGGTCAAAGATTCGGTTTAGTCAACTCCCTAGGATGGCTAAACATGGGAAACAAGTTTACCTAACAACTACATGCAACAATGTGATTGTTATATCATTAAGAACATTCAATTTAGGTTAAAGGCTTATCCTCTTGATTAGGGAATTTTCCCACAATCAATTCTTCACTCAATCCTGTCACGTGGATGGATAATCGTGTCTTAATACAAAGACCCATTAAGAACAAGGATATGAACCAGGGTCAATTTAGCAACTAAAAGCCTGAATTGAAACATTTTCTACTCTTTAGGGCTAAAATCCATATTACTCAAATTACTCAATACATGGAATTTCAAGTCATCCATCAATCAATCAACAATCATGGGTATCTAATTTCTACTCTAAATTACAACTACTCCTAAACCCAATCATGGACACATATTGATTTCTAACAATTCATACACATACATATCATATTAAGAGCATACAAACACATATATCAAAGAGAAAAACAAAACCCAAATGAATTTAAGAACAATCAATACATTTATTACACAAGTGTAGGTTTACAATATCCCCAAATTGGTGGAATACATCAAAGAATACAAGAAATACAAAGAAATGAGTAAATAAGAGCAAACCCTTGAAGACAAGTCCTCTAGAGATGCTCATAGCATTCCTAGCTCGGTTTTGGCTCCTAATTCCTTTGTAATCTACTCTAAGATGGATGGAGGAAGTGTATAATGGTGAGGTGGAGGTATATGGTGAACTCCCATGGAGGAAAAACCTTTATGGGAGCAAGAGGTGAAAGAAAATGGAAAAAGAAGATAAGAGGTGTGAGAAGGGGAAAAGATGGGAAGAGAGGTCTGTAAAGAGGAGAGAAAGTGGGTTATTTATAGGCTTGGAAGTTAGGGTAAGATATTGGGGTGAAAAGACAAGAATACCCTTCAAAAAATGGCCAAAAAATGCATTTCAGCCCATATATGCGGTACGTCATGCGGTACGTATCAACAGGCGTACTGCACATCACTTTTGGAACTTGCTGCCAAAAAATGCGGTACGAAGTGCGGTATGCAAATTGGTCTCGCGGGGTTGCAAACCGCACCTCTGTGTACCACTACGAAAACGGTCATAACCTTCTCTAAAAACCTCGGAATCGTGATCTGTAAAGTGCGTTGGAAAGAAGACCTCCGGGGCTTTCCGAAACATGGTTATGGGAGATGTAGTTCAATCGGAAGAGAGGGATATGACCTTCCAAAGTTGGGGTATCTACATAAGTTATTCCAAATTCTGAAGGCTCACAAACATATCAAATACCAAAATATACTCGAAAACAAGAACAAAAGCGAGATAATGGAGACCTCAAATACGTATATAAATCGTTTCGATCACTTATCATCCATAAAATGGATATGGGTGATATGAACCTTATTACCACTAAAACTCTCCCCACCAATCAAATCTAGCTCAATAGCATTTTTGAACAAACAACTTAAGCGTTCCATGACAAAATTGAAAAGGAAAGGTGATAAGGGGTCACCTTTCCTAAGACCTCTTTCCATACCAAACTGAGGAGTGGGCTTGCCATTAACGAGGATAGACAACAGTGGGGTAGAAATGCAATCTTTCATCCAATCTCTCCATTTTCGTCCAAAACCCATACTAATCAACATAGAATCCAAGAAGTTATGATCCACACTGTCCTAAGCCTTTTTGAAGTCTAGTTTAACTAGTAAACCCTCGTCTACCTGATGCTTCCAAGTGTTGATGATTTTTTCGGCTATCACGAAGATGTCAAAAATTGGGCTATTTCTTAAGAATGTCATTTGAGTTTCTCTAATAACAGAATCCATGATTTTTTTTAAGCCTATTTTCCAACACTTTAGTTAAGATTTTGTAAAAGGAACCCATTAGACATATGGGTCTGAATTCCTTCTTATTTTCTGGCTTAACAACCTTCGGAATCAAAGCTATGAAGGTTTGATTAATCTCCTTCATAATAGACCCGTCGTTATGGAACTCATTGATAAAATTCATGAAATCCTCTTTAATCACACTCTAGTGAGCTTTAATAAAATTCAAACAAAAACCATATGGCCCCAAAGCCTTGTTACCCTCGCAATTCAAAAGAGCTAACCAAACTTCCTCTGAGCAAAACATGTCTTCTAAAGCAAGCCTCTTTTCCTCTGACAATCTTTTCATGCTAATCCCTACCATACTTGGTCTTTGCCAAGAGTCCTTCTAAAAGTGACTCTTAAAAAACATGAAAACACCTTTACTAATAAGACTTGGATCCGCCACATTACTTCCTTCTAAAGTTACCTCAACAATCCGATTTCCGTTTCGTCTACTGATCAGACGATATTTATACCTAGTTGAGTTTCCCATTACCTATCATTTGTTTCCATTTTTTAGCATATTTTTGTATATAATATGTTTTTTAAGCCTTGTGTAGGTACATATTCCCTACATTTGGTATTTGAGCTTAAATGACAGTTGGGAGCTGAATTTTGGGGACCATATCTCCCACCTTAGATTGAACTAGATTTTGTACCATATATTTTACGAAATCTCCTGAAGTCTTCTTTCTATCAGTTTTCACAGATCATAATTGCGGGTTTTCTAGAGGTAGATATGCATGTTTTTGTAACCGTGCGTAAGGTTGGAAACACAACAGTGGCTGAGAGCTTTATGCAGAACACCTAACTTTAGGGGACCATATCTCATTCCTTATATCGAACTAGGTTTTGTAAAATATATTTTTAGAAATCGCCAAAAATCCTCTTTCCATCGATTTTCACGGATTGCAATTTCAAGTTTTTTAGAGGAAGATATGTGCATTTTCGTAACGGTGAACAAGACTGAAAACTGGTGTCGCGGCCACGACACTTGAGCTGTAAAAATTATTATCGGTTGGTGTGTCGCCTTGCAAGACCATGAAACACCTGATTCCAAACCGCGACATGTCGGTTTTAGGCCATTTTTAGAGGGCAAATGTGTCCTTTTACACCTCAATTTGTCTCTAAACTTTCCCTAACTATAAATACATCATTTTCTCCTCTTCTCTAGAGACAACAAAGACAAGAACAACCCATTATTTTTTTCATCTTCTTCACAAATCAAGAGAGAGAGAAGCTTCCAAAGCTCCCATGGAGGTCCTCCTCCATGGGAAGCTCACCACCACCTATTTCTACCCATCATCCACCTCTTTTGAGAGTTGATTACAAAGAGATAAGAGTGGTCTATGACCAATTTTGAGCTAGGGATTCATGGAGCTCTTGGAGGGATTTCTTCAAGGGTTGTCTCCTTTAAACTCATTCTCTTTGTATTTCATGTTTTCTTGATTGTGTAATCCCCACTTGGGAAATATTGTAAACCTTATTTGTGCTCAATATATGTTGGTTGTTTTTATATTCATTTGGGTTTTGATTTGTTCTTGCTATTTTTGATTAATCTCTTATCTTGATATGCATGTGTGTGGAGATTGGAAATTGATATGTGTTCATGGATGTGATTAGAAGTAAATTAATGTAATTGTAGGAGCAGTTGTAATCAAATATCTCGTTTGTGTGTATAAGTCTTTGGAAGGTCGAAATGCCATTTATGTATGGGTATTGAGTGTTTGTGGGTTTTTGGTTATGCCTAGGATGACCAATTCGGGTAAAACCACTTAGCTCTAAAGAATGGATGAAACTTGTTCTATGCATGACCTTACTAGAGTAGGTTTTGGCTTATGTTCATATGCTTAATGGTCAGGATTTAAAGTATAATTGCTCTAGGCATGACCTTGGGGAGTGATTTGTGTCTCGAATCCCTTAGTTGAGATTACTAGCACAATTGCTCTAGACATGACCTTGGGGAGTAATTTATGTTTGTGAATCTCTCAATTGAGAGAACAAACCCTTAACTTGAATTAGAAGTGCTTAATGCCTTAGGTTGGCTCTAGGTTCTTGTGCTGAATGGGTCTTTGACCTAAGACACAAATGCTCCATCCATGACCTTTGGGGAGTAATGATTTGATTTCGGTATTCCTTAATCAGTGAATAATTCTGAACAATAGATGATTTGATTTCGGAACTACTTAATCGTGAGAATAAGCCCCTAACTAATAGGATGTCCTTAATGCATAACAACCACTATTTGTGCACTTATGTATGGTAAGTTTTATGAACCTTGTATGATCATTCTCATGCATCTCTTCTATTCACCCTTTTATTATTTATCACTTTAATCACCATTCTCACCTCACCATATTCCTTTTGTTTTATTTTACTTTCTTTTTATTTACATTCCTTAACATACACACACACAACATAAAATGCTTACACTTCACACATACCACTCTCACCCTTGCCATGTTCTTATTTACATTGCTTTCAAAAAACACTAGAACGTGAAACGGTTGACGGATGACACCTCCTTGTGGACGATGCCCTCACTTACCGCTTTATTAGTTTTCAAAAATTTAGAGCACAATGCATAGGAATTATATAAATATCTTTTGATAATCGCAATTTGGTAATGACACAAAAAGCGAGTATCATCTACAATTGGCTTTACTTTGAACTTAGAGTTCCTATTGCCCTCCATCAACCAATTGATCCTCGATTTTTGTTTCCAAGTTTGCTCTTCCCTTCTTAACCTTTTCCAGAGTTCCTCCAACAACTTTAGCCTATCTTGTCTTAACGGTCCTGACCATCCTTCAACTATAGCCATTGTATCAAGAACAACCAACTTGTCTTCTACCTCTTTAGCCTGTAACGACCCTGTTTTGCTGGAGTTAAGCCAACGCACCAAGGAGCTTTAAACGATTGTATGTTACACAAAATAAAATTCCACAGATCCCTTCAATCAAACTCAATGGATGGAACATAGACATTACATATGACAACCTCCTTGTTTACTTTTAACAAAGTCCCAACTAGAATGATACAATTTTTGTTAGAGATGCAAGCTTCCACTTTGAAAGAACCATCATTCCACAGTGTGATAATGACACCTGAGGCCCCCTCTACATCAACTCACATACCTCCCCCCCCCCCAACAATCTAATAACATGTCTATCGAAAGACCTCAACTTGGACTCTTGAATTAAAAGAATATCCGATTTAAGTCTATGAACAAGGCCACTCACCGACCTTCTTTTCTCACCCATACCAACACCATGTACATTCGGCAAGAAACCCCAAAGTAAACAAATAGGCAGGTTCCTTACATTCCAGTGACCTTCTTCAAGCAATTGTCAACTTCCTTCTCTCTTCTTGCTATCACTTCCCCTATCTCCTCTTTCTTGTTATGGAAATCAAACCCCAAAGCCACCCCCACTTCTATGACTTTTTCCACTTCCACATCCAAATTTCATCTTGTTTCCATTTGATGATCGTCTTGGCTCTGCCCCTCACGCATCTCTCTTGACAAAACCTTTTGAGAAATCATTCTTAAGACATCACCCTGTCCTAAATATTTATCCTTAGCCTTACATATGTGGCCTAAATCCACTTCTTTCTCAATCACCTTTGCAATCTCCTCATTAAGATTCCAGTTAGGCATCATAGATTTTGACTGTAAATTATCTCTCCCTCGACTTGACTCTGAACCATCAATATCCACCACAGGAATTGCTTACAGGTCTTTTCCTATAATTTGGCCACCCTCTGTATCACACAAAGGTAATTGAACAGGCTTATTTAGAGGCAAGCTCACCACCCTCCCATCATTATCTGAAAAGGAAACCACCCTTTGATCTTTATTTCAGATTAAAAATTGTTTTGGGCCTTTAGATAAAAACTTTTTACTTTGTGGGATTTCTCTAGATGGAATAGACTCTGAATCAGTTGTCTTTAAAGAAGATTCAGTCTCCCTAATCAGCTCCTTTCTAATGCTCGAATGGTACCCATCTCTCTATTGACCGTAGTTCACAATAGGTCCAAGAAACTTGGGCCTCTTGCCCATGCATTTTAATTTTGAACTCTCACCTTTCTCCAACCCAAAATTCCTCAATTGCCCTTATTCCATAAGATTCAGAAGACGAAGCCAACTTTTTGTTCTGCTCCTTACAACCTTAATCTTATATATCTCTAGTTTGCCATTCATGCAATCAGGATGAGATGTCTTTCTTTTTGAAATTCTGACATAGGCTTGTTTTCCCTTGTCAACTGACCATCTATCTTTGCCTTTTTTGTTGAAAAAGTTCTCTGAGTCACTAACATCAAGACCCAGCCTGTCACCTTTCCTATTTCTGTGGCTATACATTTTCAGCACCCTACTTTTATCTGTCATGTCCTCAGCTCTCTCCAGCCAGCTATCCCCCATTTTACCTACTTTCTTGACTCCTTCTTAGTTTGTGGAAGCCATTGATTCTGGTGAATAAGTATGCTTTAACCCCAGGACCTCCACCACCCAATTGTAGTCTACCGGACAGGGGTCCTGGACTGAAAAGGAATTAGATCCTTGATACACCTTTATCTTATTGGGACAAAGTTGTTCATCTTGGAGTAAGACAAGGATTCATCCTCTATCAATTCTACTCTTAAGAGAAGTGTTGCTATCAATATGTTAGAAATCTCCCAAATGACTTCCTATTTTTTGGAAAAAGGGCCACGTTCCAGAACTTTAATAGGAAGCCAAAAATGTTAAACCAGACCGGTTTCGATTGTGTTACCAATGACTCCGACCATTTTTCCATGGAAATGAATGAATCATCCAAGAAAAAATTGCTCTTAATGAGCCCCTCGCTTTCGAACTCCAATTCAAAATCCCACAAAATTGCTTTCCCGCATACGTAGCTAGTAGTAAAGCTGAAACCTCTTTCCTTCAGTCTCTTCTTTACTCTAGATAAATTGTTAAACTCTTTAAGCATCCTAATCGCACTCTTGTCCAACCATTTTCTATCAGAGATTTTTCTGTCCAAGAACAAAGGCTCATCCTCTTCATGACAATTGACCTCCCTGTGTTGTTCCTTCCCTTTGGAATCTCTCACCACCTCCACAAAAGTGCGGTTGTCCCTCACCATTCCATGTGTCCCATTTTTTTCTCGCTGTTGACCTCTATTGAACCCGTCATCCACTTTTTTTTTCCTTCAACCTCTCTTGAAACCTTGAATCTTCTGTTATTCCATCCATATTGTGCTACACTTACTTTGATAGGCCATCCATAAATGTGCATTCCATTAGTCATTTTTGTCACCCTTTTGGCTTCCTCTGGTGTTGCAAATCTAACGAATGCATACCCACTTCTTTTTTATTTGTTGGCCGCTGGGAGGTAAATATCTCTCACCTTTCCAAAACCTTTGAAAACTCCCCAAAGGCAAGTCAGATCTGCATGCTGGTTAAGGTTGTCAACAAAGATAGAATGAAGGTTCCTCCTAAAATCCGATCTTCTCGCCTAGCCCCAAGAATCTGCGCTTCTCTCTCTAGGATTCTCTCTTTTCTCTCTCATCATGTTTTGAATTTATATTTTTCTGCATTTCTTGAAAAGTTTTGTATAACTGAAGCTCAGTTTACAAAGTTTTGCAAGAGATTGATAGATTGAACAAGGGTAAGGATTTATTATAACGTTATTTCAGTGTGCTAATGTTATAATTTATCGTAAAGTAAAAAAAAAAAAATCTTCAATGCAATGTTAAATGTTATACCAAATTTGATATAAAGAATAATATATGTCAAATTTGGCACATCAATAAATACTGTTTTTTAATTATAAAAATATCATTGTATAATTGTAATGAATTCATTAATTGTTGAATTTGTTGATTTATATAATTTTAAATAATAATAAAAAATAGTGTTTTAAATGGAATTATATATTGAAGTACAATATTAAAATGATGTGTCAAATATAGTATATTTACTATTTTTTATATTAAATTTAACATTTACATAGAAAATGATCTAATATTGATATTAGTCAAACCAGAATTTGACTTGTAATATAAAAATAATTTAGTGGAATTAAATGTGTATCAATTGCCAAAGACGCGATAAATTACCGATATGATGTTACCTGTAGCTAGTCTGCAGCCAAATCATCAACTGCTCCACTCACAGTTCGACATCGTCTTCTTCTTCCTCGTGGCTGTAAATTACAAATGTGTAGCACTTAGAAATTGATCATGCACACAACCGTAGGAAATTCTGTGTAGTTGTCATCGAAAACTTGAATATACGGGACTGTCAATACCGATCTATTTAGGTTCACTATGCGTAGGACTTAGTAATCTATTATAAAGTTATTTGTAGGTATATATATAAAAGAGTAAACCTTTAGTTCAATTTACTCATTATTCTGTTCAACCTTTTATTTGGTTAGTTTATAGTTTTTATCAATTATATGTTAGTCTTTTCTAATATTTTGGGAGCTTTCGATTTATCTAGAATCGAACCAAGTTTTAGTTTTGTGTCATGAAAACGTGACTGTAACATAAAAATTGCAAATAGCTAGAGACGAGATGTATTAAATTTGTTTGGGCTTTCGTGTCTTTAATTATAGGCTTTTCATAACGATGGTTATTTGTGAAATATATAACAATATGGCTGGACATACAAAGTCGCCTCATTGTCTTTTTAATTAAGGATTATATAATGCACGTTATCTTTTAGTAGAGATGATTGTGTAATTCCTTTCTTCACCTAATGGTCAGAGGTTCAAGTCTCACCATGAATATTTTATAAACATGTATGGAGAGTTTTCTCTCTGTTTGTGGAAGCAGCCCTCTCTCTGAATGTGAGAGTTGTAGAATATATGTAACCTCTTCTCAATAATGGGAGTAGTATTCCATATCGTGTTTATCGAGTCTAATTAATCTCGTCAGGTCCCGACAGTAGTTGTATTTAAAAAAAAATAAGGTTTATCTGATGTTATTATTTCTAAAATTAATTAAATTTAATACTATTTTCATATATATATATATATATATATATATATATATATATGTTGTGAATAGTGTGGATTTACACCAATTGTACACACCATATAAACACTCATCCACATGATTACATCTCTCCACTTGCCTATCAACTCACCGCCTTCACTCTACCGCTTAATAAGCTTTACTTCATCAGTAAGCAATCAATCCAAATTTCCAATTGATAATGTATAAGCCTATATATACGTTATCATTTTCTTGTTAATAGCTCTGATCTCATCTTGTAAATCCTTTCCCAGAAATCAATATACTGCTACTCTCTCTCTCTCTCATTTCTCTTTATTATATACTACTGATCTCTCATTCGTATTTCTTTGTCTATCATTTGTTAAATTTACAACACGTTATCAGCACGAGTATAGACTAGGCATAACCAAATAGTAATTTTGTTCCATAAAAATTTCTTGAGAGTTTTAGTTTTGGTTTTCATCGAGTCTATAAATTTCAAAGTATTTGAATCAATTTTTTGAAGGATACCGTTGTGTTCCTCTCGGAAATACGATTCCAACGCCACTGACCGCATCTCAAACGGAGCTCAAACTAACCCTATAGCTTCGGTCAAAGTTCAGTGAACGCTGAAATTTTTTCTAGAATTTTTCTGCAAATTTCCAAGGAAGAAGACGACCACGTCATCAGCCACATCATCATCCAGTAAGAGCCACATAAGCATATCGCAGTGCCACATCAGCACACAAGCACGCCACATCAGCACTCAAGCTTGCCACGGTAGCGATTTACCACTTCATCGATCTGGGAATATTCTGTTACTATCGGGGAATATTCCGTTAGCAGAGTCCACTCAGTCCAGAAATGTTTTGTGCCCAACTCAGTGTAATTTTCACCCGTTTTCAATCGAGTCGGACCTATTTTCAGATATTTCGACCATTCCGAACACAACCGTGCCATCAATTTCAGCTAATTTTTCTTGTAAGTATTGTTTTGATATATTCAAGCTTTATTAACTCTATTTTCAGGCGCGATGGAAGATCCAGATCTCTAGCAATATTGCATTTAGGATCCCCTGATTGGTAATTTACTTATATCTCAACATTCTGGATATGTATATATAGTTCTGTATAACAAGATGGCTTATGCCGTCAACGGAACTCATATATATAATTATGGATTTGTTTAACTGAAATGTTTTAAATTTATGCTCATATCAGGAGAACTCATGTCCCTTAAATGTTTTATTTTTATGCTCATATCGAGAGAACTTATGTCCTCGATATATAAGACTGGCTTCGGCCGTATCTTGGGACTGGCTTATATTGTGTCTCTAGACTGCCTTATGATGTGTCTTCAAATAAATTGTTTAAATATTCGGTATTTATTTGTACACAATATATGAGACTGGTTTATGTCATGACTCGGGCCTGGCTTCGATCTTGTCTTAGGACTGGCTTCAACCGTGTCTCCAGATATATTTGTATAACTGCTATGCTCGTTAAATATTCATATTATTTTTTATACATAATATATGAGATCGGTTAGATCAACTAATCAAAATTTAAGGTTTCTGGATTTATAACATTTAAGTTGGGACAATTTTGATAACCGATAAGAACCTGGAGTTCTGGATCCAGTGTTATATTCATGAAAGCCATATTTTATTTTTTGGAACCTAGGGTTTCAAACTTATTCAGAATCTAAAGTTACTAATATATATGAAGTGATATGTTTACATGTCATTCATTTGAGAAAAATGATCTACACATCCAACAGGATGTTGTGAGTATCATAAAAAGGATTTAATATCCTAATGAATAAATGAAATTGGAAATAATATTTTATTCATTTCATACACATCCAACAGGATGTTGTAAGTATCGTAAAAAGGATTTAAGATTCTATCGAATAAAGAAATTGAAAAAATATTTTATTCCATTCCTACACATCCATCAGGATACTGTGAGTATCTTAAAAGGGATTTAAGATCCTAACGTATCATTTATTTGAGAATAAAGATTTACATATCCAGAAGGATGATGTGATTATCATAAAAGGATTTAAAATCCTAATATAACGTATATTGTAAAAGATATTTTATCAATTTTATACTTGCTCTTGAAGAAGCAATATTAAGAGTAAAATTGGATATATTTATATTCATGAGATATCAAAACATACCCCAAGAGTGGATATTTGTAAATGATAAGAAAAAAAGGGTTTACAGAATAAACCTATTTTAAAAAAAGAGGGGGAGAGATTATTATCATTTCAGACGAGATATAAAATGGTATTACATGTAATGTCCATAAAATTCCCAGAATGAAAATATATATTTTGCTGAGAGTGCAATGACTCATACAGTTTCTACGGAGCCAGATATATTTTATGAATTTGATTTTTCTTTGAGCAAATGTTAATACTGTTTCCAGGTCCAATGAATCTGATAGAAAGCTCCGGATGAGCCACGATATTGTTGTCAAACAATACTAAATTATATATCAGATCCAACGAATCTGAAAGAAAGTTCTGAAAGAGCTACGATATTGTTATTAAACAATATTCAGTTATTTATCACTGATACTCGATATTATTCAAACAGAATATAAAGAAATATGCTTAGTTCAAGGGCATATAAGGTTAAGACAAAAATCAGATCTGGCGGATCTGATTAAAGACTCTTGAAGAGCCATAATCTTATTACTATATGGTATTAAATTGTGCATCGCTGATGTTGACGTTGATTTCTGAATTTCGTCAGAAAAGTCAACAAGGATTGGATTTTAGCTATAAATCAAAGTGGAGAGAAAAATAAAGTAATTCGACACAAGTTTTACGTGGTAAAACTCTGATGATCTCCACGGGTGGTTGTATGATCAACCAAGTCAAAATCCACTATGAAGAAAGTAATTACAACCCTCAATCTCTCTTTCTCTCTTTAAATATTTTGGTATGACTGCCGTGTATATTCTATTGTCTATATCCTTTTCTGGACGAGATTATGGGTCTATTTATATGTTTATAGAACCCTTATCTTTCTTGTACAAGTAATACATGATCTTTGTATTTAATTGTGATTCGGTTACTTGTTTGAAGTAGATTTGTCTTCTTTCCTGCTTCGGAGGCTTGTATTGAGATTGAATGTGACTCTAGTAACGTAGTCCGATTAGGACTTATTTCCTTATAAGAGCGTAGTCTTTTTAAAGAAATAGAAGTGTTCTCGGATGAGGAACCCTTTATGCTTGACATTCTCTTTCTTCTTTAGAATCTCTCTTTGATAAGGAACCTTGTGTGACTTAACTCGTGGACTACTCACTAGGCTTCTTACTCGTTTGTCATGTTTATCCCGAGTATAATATGATGTGTGATGGTCCAGAATGACGTCTCAAGAACCCGAGTAGAGAAGGCATTTCTGCTAACCCCGAGTACGTTTAATTGATTTGGAGTAGTTTAGTTGATCCCGAGTAGGTCTCGCCTTAATACTTGTTTACTCGGGCTTCTTCTCTTTAATGATGCTTTGTAAGATGTTTTTTAAATGCCTATTTGGATGTCCACCTGACAATTTATCCTTCTTGTTTGACGACGTGTTCATCTGATAAAATTCACATATGACAGCTTATATTTTATATCATTCAAACAAAATATAACAGAATCTATTTAATTTCAAAGACATATGGAGGAATGGGTTTCATATTGAAACTATGAATAATGAGAATGTTTAAAATATGCACATTACTTTTCATGATTCAGATCATAAACTCATTATAGAAAAGCCGTGTGCTTTATCATCTGGATTATATTACACTGTTATAAAGAGTGTAGATGTTTATGCAGTTATGAATCAAAAGTTTCCAGATCCCAAAATGTTTATACTTTGGTGTGACCGTAGTAGTCACCCAGAATCTACAATGATGTGTAGAATCATTGAAAATTCTCATGGATATCGATTAAAGAACCAGAAGATTCTTTATCCAATGAAAACTTATGTACTGCATATTCACATGGGAAACTAATAGTAAAACCATATTATTATAAAAGTTGGTTTTGGATCCTCATCATTCCTACAAAGAATTCAAGGAATATATGTGGACATATTCATCCACCAAATGATCTCTTTCGTTATTATATTGTTTTAGCTGATGCATCTACGAGATGATCCCATGTTTGTTTATTATCAAACATCTCCATATTATTTGCACTGATTATTAGTTTTTCAGATATGTTAATAATCAAAATGGATCAGGGGAATCACTTATCAAACATTTCCAAATGTGAAAGTTTCTCTAGAAGAGAAAAGTAAATGAAAAGTTACGTATGTACAAAATAGAGATACTGGTTCGGTTATCTATATATATATATATGTGTGTGTGTGTGTGTGTGTGTGTCTCATTTCAATCTTCGTATCTCTCAAATACGAAAGATAATTGATCATCAGATGATTATTAATCTGGTACCTGGTATATTAAAGGTTAACAAGATTTTATAATTTGATATCTCATAAACCCCGGCCGGGTAATTGTTCCTGTAAAACAATCAAAGCAAATTGCAACAAATAAATCATCTGATGGATATCATAAGCTTATGAACCTTTTGAAAGGTATTGATATTGGGATCCTAAGAGTAAACAAAACTAGTGTTATAAATATATCCACTTTCTCTAAATCAACTCTTTAAGAGTTTGATATATCTAAAGAGACACAAGTCAATGAAATGACTAAATCCATTGAAATGGAAGTTATCTCAACAGAGATAAAGAATATAGAATTGAGTGAAATTCTATAAATCATACAAGTATATGAAATGACTAAATCCATTGAAATGGAAGTTATCTCAACAGAGATAAAGAATATAGATATTGAGAAAATTTCTATAAATTGTATAAGAGAAATGTGGAATCATAAGAAAACAATCATCGATGATGTATTTTTATACATAGTAGCGGTACTGAAATTATAAATGAGAATTATGATTTTCATGATATCAATGATTGTAGACAAATGTATTATTGGCCTAAATGAAAAGAAACAATTCAAGAAGAATTGACTTCATAAGCCAAACATAAAGTATACAGACCAATAATACTCCAGACACCTTGAGAAATCATACTAATTGAATACTGATAGGTCTTTATACGGAAACGTAATAAGAAAAACGAGACCATAAGATATGAGGCACGACTCGTAGTAAAAGGTTTCTTACAGAAGCTTGGTATTCGATATTGATGAATACGATTACGTTCCGAATTTTTAATAAATTTGGATGCCTTTGAAAGGCTAGAAATACATCTTCTAGACGAAGTTATCATTTATCTATATGATTCATTCAGTACAGATATTTATAATCCATGAAGGATTGAAAATGTTAGAAGCATATAAATCGAGATCTCGTAATCTGTATTTGATGAACATACAAAAATCCTTATATGGAGTAAATAATAATATGAACGCATTTAGTATAACTGTCTCAGTTAATATCCGATAAAATAAGGATATAAATCATATTATATACTCATGTGTCTTCATAAAGAAATGAGAAAGTAAATATTGTCTCGACTTGAAGATCGAGCATAGATCAAATGAAATGTTTATCTATCAATCAGGATATGTTGAAAAGATTTTGAAAAGATTCCATATGGATATTACTCCATAAAGCAAGTTTTTGCTTATATTTCCCCCAATCATTTATGATGTTATGAAATAAACATCGATAGACTTCAACTTACAATCAAAAAGATTGCTTCAAAAGAATTTTATCAGGGGGAGCATCCCATAAGGGGAAGCATATCAAATGAAGTACATTAATTATATTGGGGCATTTGTGCATTGTACTCTTTTTCCTTCCAATCAGGTTTTTGTCTCATTGGGTTTTTCTGATAAGGTTTTAATGAGACAATTCTCTTAGCACACCAAGAAATCATTTGATCCATAAAGATCATCATAAAAATAATATTGATCCAGTTGATCATCGTATATATGTTGTTTTGATCAAGAAGATCATTGTAACTATTACTTTGATCTTGCTAATCATCGTATATATGTTACATTGATCTAGAAGATCATCATACATATTACTTCGAATCGACATATCAATAAATATATTCGCTATGGTTTTTATCCCACTAGATTTTTCCTAGCAAAGTATAAATGTGAGAAATGTTTTGAAGAAAACAATAATTCTGGACATATGTGCATTATACTCTTTTTCCCTTCGATCAGGTTTTATCCCACTAGGTTTTTCTAACAAGGTTTTTAATGAGATAGTTTTGAGAATGTCCAACACCACAAGATCCAAGAGATCATTGTATATGTTATTGCCAAGGTTTTTATCCCATTGGATTTTACATAGCAAATTGAAATACAATTGGTATAAATCCAAAGGGGAGTGTTGTGAATAGTGTATGGATTTACACCAATTGTACACACCATATAAAACACTCATCCACATGATTACATCTCTTCACTTTCCTATCAACTCACCGCCTTCACTCTACCGCTTAATATGATTTACTTCATCAGTAAGCAATCAATCCAAATTTCCAATTGATCATGTATAAGCCTATATATACGTTATCATTTTCTTGTTAATAGCTTTGATCTCATCTTGTAAATCCTTTCCCAGAAATCAATATACTGCTACTCTCTCTCTCTCATTTCTCTTTATTATAAATTACTGATCTCTCATCTGTATTTCTTTGTCTATCATTTGTTAAATTTACAACATTATATATATATATATATATGGTGATATATTATTAAACTTTGAATAGGTCGGCCGGGGTATTCCGGAGTATAAAACATGGTTTTAGTCCATGTCAACATAATCAGGATTACTGATATAATCTTCTTAAGACTTTTTTTTTTGGCTTATTAGCTGAGCTAAAATATTTCATTGTTGATAGATAGAATTTTGTCCAAGATCCATCCAAAAATGATGATTTCTTAATTGTAATTAAAATATAACCAAAGACAAACAAGTTAGTTGATTCAGTCACGGTTGAATCTGTTTTGTCCGTTTTTTTACATATAACTAGTACCAGCCGTTTCTTTTCTAGAATCTCTAGAGCCTTCAGGGTTCTCAGAGGTTGGCTTGCCTTTCAACGCCTTGTGTAAACCGTATTGAATTAGTAAATCTTTGACTTGAACCTGCCACAAGCCAAAGTTAATTTTTTCATCGAATTTCTCGACCTCGAATCTCATCAACTTTGTCATCTCCAGTTTGTTAAGATCACTATCAAGCAACCGGAGCTCTGATACCAATTGTTATCGAATTACGCGGAAGCGTTGCTAGATAAAACATAAACAATAGCAAAATAAAATAATTAAGATGAAGAGAATAAATTCAATCACACACAAGACAATAATTTTACATGGAAACCCAAATCGGGAAAAAAAAACCACGGCCGTCAGGACGACAGGAGAAAGATTCACTATGTAGAAAATTATTACATCCACACTCAGGATCCTCTCTCTAAAATACCTAAAACCCAATTACACCCAATGCTTTTTTGAGATCTCTCTTTGTATTTGCTAATTTGCTCCACCACAAATAGCCTAGCTATTATGGTCTATATATATGAATTACATAGAGTTAAAGATAAAAGGAAATCATACTCCAAAACGTACAAGAATTACTTATTCCACATAAATACTATTTCCTATTTATGAAAAGTTTTCTTGTTTAAAAGAAATCCTTTTCTTTTAAGTACATGACTTTCCTATTCTTCGTGAGGACAAACTCTTTTTCCTTTTCTGATTTTCAGAAGAAAACACATTTCCTATTTTCGTGCAATATTCCTGATTTGGACAAAAATCACCATTGTCGTGGTTTGGATCGCGGTTGGCCACCCGCGCCCAACACCACCAATCATCGTTGTCGTCCGCCGCTCCGAATACCGCAGTTGGAGCATTGTCTCCACCGCGGACCATGTCGTGAGAATCCACAGGCGTTCGAACGCTCCCTGTGCCGCGGTCCGTGCACGTGTCCGCACCGCAGTCCAGGCCGGGTAGGTACCACATTTCCGTTTTTTATGTTCGTTTAGTCTTCAAGCCTCCCTCAAACATTATCTCCTACTTTCAAACGTATCTCACATCTCCAAAAAGTCTTCACATTGGTTGAATCTCATTTGGTAGCCATTGAAAATTCAAGTCATATCCAACAAAAAAAACTATCCACATTCTGTTCCAGCTCTACAACAGTAAGCTCAACAATGGCGTGATCCTTAAGCCTTCCAACATCTGGAACCCAATTATCAAGCCAGAACCTGATTCAGTCACCCATTCCCAGTCTACATTGAATCCCATTAGCTAAAAGCTTGGCCCCAAATACAATACCTTTCTAGGTGCTCGAACAAGTGGTGTCCTTTTTAAGATCATAGTCAATAATGGTCTGGTTCTTGAGATACTTGTGTTGAAGAAGTCTACACCACATGGCATTCTCTCCTTGCAGTAACCTCCAACCCATTTTATCAAGTAAAACATTTTATTTATAAACCTCTTTAATTATTAATACATCCAATTAAAAATATATATATTATTTTTGGATTAAAATGTGAACTATTTAAAACGTTTAACATATAATGATATCTTCTTACCGAAATCGAATGTTTGCTGATGTTATTTATTATTTATCAACCTTAATGCTAATTAGCCAAAGCTTACATTGATCCCATCAACTAGGATTTCTGTGTGTTTTGACTAAACTAAGCCGCATATTATGTTCATCTTATTTGACGCTATGATGTTGTTTAAAGATTAAAAAAAAAAACTGAAATATTAGTAAAACAAAAAGATAAAATTCTTTATATGACTAGGTTTGGAGGCACATGTAAGGCATGTGCTTCCCAATAAATATATATATATATATATATATATATATATATATATATATATATATATATATATATATATATATATATAATTAAAATAACAATTGGAGATAAAAAATCAAATTGATTAATTAAACTAAAATATGTGAAACTTAATTGTATCTTAGTAAGATGAGAAGATAATTTATACTGGACCCTAGTAAAGAATTATATAATCAAATAAAACTTATTAACTTTAAATATATATATATATATATATATATACAAAAGAGAATAAACTTATTCGTGTCATTACAAACTTAGTGGTAAATTAGATAATGAAACATTTACTAAAGTTAGAAAAATTTTACGAGTTGAAAAGTAGTATTATTCTAAAACCCAGTGATTTAAAGTTAATGGTCATCTAAAACCATAAACTTCCAAAAATATATATACATCAAAATTGGTTTGGGTTTTAGATGTATCAAAAAGAGTTATTTATTTTGGGATTCCTGGATTGCAATAACATTGAACTTATTTTTGGTTTGTCCCCCACTTTCAAACGTAGTTGCTTTAATTGATGCTCCCATCCTGTCACATACAAATATAAGTTTAATTAAAGTATTAAAAAAACAAATAAAATCATTAAATGACAATTTTAAAAAGTAAATACAGAGAGAAACCTGAAATTCAAATATAATGATCTAATCTTTGAATACCAGATGAATGACATAGTCAAATTTTATTGGCTAATTTTAAAAATTTAAAAGGTAATCAAACTAAAATTAAAATATTGAAGTTAAGTAGTTAGTTTCCATTAAGTTATTGACTTGGTTTGTATATGGTATTCAATTCTTCAAGAGAGCTAAGATGATAAAACAATTTCATGAATATAAGACATAAATTCTGTATCAAAAACCTCTGAGTCATTCGTACTGAGTATAATTAGTACCAAAATTATATAAATAACTTCAAAATACAAATAGCCAAATGGTAAAGTAACAAAAACTACATTTTCCTACAACAAGATAATTCTTTATCAATCATATACAGAATAACAATTTTAAAAGGAAAAGTATGTTATGAATTCATGCTAGAAAAAAAAAACAGAGGGACTTGTTTAATGTATTATATACTTCAATCACAAACTTTCAAGCAAAAAGCCTTAACAATTTTATATAACAAAGTAATACCTACCACCATCGATCACCAATGCTTTAGTAAAAAGGATCGTTGTACACGTAAAATAAGGGAATATCATAGCATATATTTTTGTTTAAAGCTCATATAATCAGAGAATATTTCTCACTTTGTGAGGATTCTAGCAACTACAATAATTTTATAAATAAATAATTAATAGATTATATAATATACGTCGTTTGTTTGTTTCATGAGTTCTTTTGCTGAGCATGCTAAGAAAATTTCTGCATTCTTTCTAAATATAGTAAGTCAAAATTGATTCAGATGTGTCATGTAATTCTACTTCAAGGCAACACCTAAGTTATATAAAAGAAAGTACGAACTATGAGTATGTTACTTTATTTGTTAGATATGGTATGAAAGAATCTCATTATTTTTTTTTTCATAGAATAGTTATAGTCAAATTGAAAATATGTTGAATTAAAAATACCTTGATACAGCTTTGGCATTCTTTCTTTTGCAGTAAATGCAAGTAAAAGATTCTTCATATTCAGCACCAGTGATTATTTTACATTGATCACACGACGTATACCAGAATTTTTTATTCAAGTTTTTCACTTTCATGGAAGCTTTAACCCAAAAATTTGTTTGCTGCAATTATATATTTCAAATCATGATAATAATTGTTTGGATAAAGTAATAATTATAATATTATTCTTGTAAAAAAAGGCATAAATATTTATTTACCTTTGTAAGCAAAGCTTCAATCTTGTCAATTTGTACCACATCTTCTATGATAGGGGAGCAGAGGAGGATGCAGAAGTCATGTATGACTTATTTTTGATAATGTCTTCAATAATGCTTTCATTGAGGACAGTCCTGTTGTATTACAAAAAAAAAAAGTTTTATGATAATCGATTACAATATATACATGTTATTTATTTATTGATAATTACCATGAATGCAGTGCAACGGCTTCGGAAGTATCGGGATTGATAATGAAAGAGCTTCATGTTTTTGTTGCTAAAGATGTGCCTTTAAACAAACTTACATATATTTAACTGAAAGTGTAAAAAAAAAAAGTTTAACAGATTTAAATTGGTAATAATATATACCATTATATGACAACTTTTAAATGTGTTGCGATGATGACCGGTCTTGTTTTGATCATTTGGAAAATATGAGGAACTTCATTACAATAAACTGATCCCATATTGTTAAAACCATTGGCTTCAATCTTAAAAAAAAATGAAGAGCAACTATTAATATGACAATAATTGATATTAAAGTTTAAGCGCAACTTAATTTGAATTATAATAGTAGTGTTTTTATGTAGTTGATCAAGAATAAAAAGAAATTCTTACTCTTCGTTGATGATTATGAGATTCTGAATTGTTGACGGCGTTTGTTTTGTTCTTATTTGGTGAACGGGTTGTATATCAATTGCTATAGCAATAATATCTATTAAAAAAAAAAGTATAATAGGTTATCAATATTGAGTTTAATGTTGAAAATTTAAATAAAAATACTGTAAAAATTAAATCCTAACTAACTTGAGTAGTGTTGTCTTTATGTGTCAAACTCGACAAAACACACAAACTTGAAAGTCAATGGTATAGTGAATTTTTCATCTTCAATTTCTTGAACAAAAGTTCTGCTGTTGATTGTCCATTGATATTCATTTTCGACGATTTTGTATTCTTGCTTGATTGGTTTCACATAAACATTTGAGATATGATAATATTGCGATACGATCAAAGTGTCCTTGAAAGTATCGATGTCACGGTAAAAAATATTATCTTGAACACGTGTACCCCGTGTAATGTTATTGTAAATTATGAAATTCAATAAATAAAAACTAATTTAATTTGTAATATTAGAAACAATATTTTATATTAAATCTAAGATCTACATCAAAAAAAAGCACATATTGAATAAATAATTGAATGACATAAGAAAAGCAAAAAATAAAGGTTAAAAAAAATCAAGAAAGTGTAATCTAATGTTAGAGGAAAAAATAAACCTTTGAAAAGATGACTTATCAAAGTAACTTTTAAACAAGAGAAAATAACAAATCTAAATAAATGTAAATTAAGAGACAATTAATGAAATTTCACGCAGTTACATAGACATGAAACAACTGATGCAAATGATCAGAGAAAAAAACTTGCATCTTATGTTATAAACAAAAAGATAATGGTATAAACAGAGGAGCTCAATGGTATATGTCAGAAACATTTTCTCTATACATAAAAGTTATAATGCTTTAGTACTGCTCTGGACCTCTTTCGTAGAAAATCACTTTATTATAAGAATAATTAGTTGCATACTTGCATGTGACATAAATCAATTGGTATATCAAGCAATATATATGTTTATAAAGTTTCAACAATTCTTACATACATTTTTTGCATATAAATTCAAGTATTTGTCATCCACACAATACTTCTATGTTCAACGAACAGTTTATTCTAGTTAAAGTTTTAAAAAAAAACAACTGACAGAACAAATACAATACTTCCATGAATCAACCAAAAGTTTATTAAGCATACAAAAAAACAGTGTACACAAAGCATTCCAATTCCACAGTTCCAATAGCTAATTCTCTATTATTTTGATAAGTCCATCACTTGATTCTTTTCAAAAGAAAACAGCCTCCTCTTTAGTAACAGTCAAATGCAAGTAAGAGTCTCAATGTAATAATATGCAGCAACACTCGAATGTTAAATTCAAAAACCAGCAACACTCAAATGTTAATTCGAAAAACTACATGCAAGCATCACAAAATAATCTGAAAAAACAAGAAATAAAACATACCTGATTTTGAAAATTAAAAACCTCAAACCAAAATAAAAACTGTAATAAAAAATGGAACAAAAGAAGCCAATAGAAATAAAAAACATGTACACGGAAAATCTAAAAATTCAAACAATTGTCATCCACACAATACTTCCATGTCCAAAGAACAGTTCATTGTAGTTAAAGTTTAAAAACAGACAACTTACAGAACAAATACAATACTTCCATGAATCAACCACAAATTTATTAAGCATACAAAAAAAAGTGTACACAAAACTTTTCAATTACACAGTTCCAATACAATTTATCCAGATTCTGACGCTAATTCTTTACTATTTTGATAAGTCCATTACTTGATTTTTTTTCAAAATAAAACAACCTCCTCATCTGTAACTGTTGTTTGTAATAAGAGAAAACAATCTGACCATCACTCTTCCATAGAGAAGTTGCCAGACAAAAATTTCAATCTTCGGAGGACATAGACCTTGCCAAACTCTACCTAACTCAGCCTCCTCCCTCGAATTCCCTTTCCTCAAACAATTAATGAAAGATTTGACAGAGAAAAATCCTTTGGCATCGTGAACCCAGCTAATGGTGCGCTGAAGAGAATCCCGAATGATGACACTCTCCAAACAAACTCTACAGCACTCCCACTGCTCAACCTCCCAATTAAACAAAGGCCTCCTTAAGATTATCTCCCACATGCCCTCCGAACCTTCACATTTCCAATAATATCTAATCCTACCTGATTTTTTAACCGCCAAGGTGTAAATTCTCGGAAAAGCAACCTTCAAAGAAATATCCTCCACCATAATATCAGACCAAAGCCTTGCTCTATCCCCTCTGCCCACAACTACTTTGAGACCCTCCTCCAGAATATGAGCTGATCGATTGCCTTGCCTAAACAAATTTCCCACAGCTTTTGTGAAGGCAGAGCTCTTGATGCCACAGTTCCAGTCCCATCTTAAGATCTCAGTGGACACACAGTATTTTGCGCAAATCACTTTCTTCCACAACGGTGCCTCTTCCGCACCAAATCTCCACACCCATTTAACCAGCAAACTTTTGTTTTTGTGCAGAATCGATCCTAACCCCAAACCACCGTCATGCTTACTTTTGCACAACAATTCCCACTTTAGAGAATGAATTTTCCTCTTCTTCCCCCCTACTCCGTCGCCCCCAAAAAAAATTCTCTTCAATTTTTCGATCTTATTTGACACACCCACCGGCATATTAAACACTTACATATAATAGATAGGCAAACTGGACAACACAGATTTTATAAGAACCAATCTTCCTCCCTTATTAAGGAAACATTTCTTCCAAGGCACCGGTCGACATTCAATACGACTAATCAAATCGTTCTAGAACATTTTCGAACACGGACGACCGTCTAAAGGGAGGCCTAGGTATATAATGGGCATAGAACCTTTAGCACACCTAAAAATTGCTGCCCAATTTGTATCCGCCTCCCCCCTTTTACCAATATGAACCAGACAGGATTTATTGAAATTCAAGCTCATGCCAGAAGCTAGCTCAAAACACCTAAAAATCCTTCTAGCGTTCCTGAGATACTCCGCTTTTGGTTGAAGAAAAAGGATAGTACCATCAGCAAATTGCAAGTGCGAAACATGAACTGTTTCGTCACCAAAAAATATTCCTTTCAACATATCCATAGAAGCCACTTTTCTTAACAAAGCACTCAAACCTTCTACCGCAACGTTAAAAAGGAAAGAAGATAGCGGATCGCCTTGTCGAAGATCCCTTTTAACCCTGAATTCCCTTGTCGGACTACCATTCACAAGAACCAGCACCACTGGTGTAGAAACACAACTCCTTATCCATTGACGCCACTTACACCCAAATCACATCTCATGTAACATATGATCCAAAAAAACATGATCCAAGCTATTTTCGAAGTCCAATTTTATCAGAAGCCCCCTTCTTTGGAATTCTTCTAATGGTGAATAATTTCTTCCGCTATAATGAAACTATCTAAAATTTGATTGTTCTTCACAAAAGCCATTTGGGAGTCTCCAATCACCAAGTGAATGACTTTCCTCATCCGATTGGCTAACACTTTTGCAAGGATTTTGTAAAGGGATCCCACCAAGCTTGTCGGTCTAAAATCCTTTATATTTGTCGGCTTAAAGCATTTAGGAATTAGAGCAATAAATGTCTTATTCAACTCTTCCACAACCGAGGCGTCCCTATGGAACTCTACAATGAACTTCATAAAATCCCCCTCAATCACGTCCCAATTAACTTTGATAAATTCCAAGTTGAAACCATCCGGATCCGGTGCTTTATTCCCATCACAACTAACCAAAGCTTCCCATACCTCCTCCTTAGAATATTCAACTTCGATGGAACTACTTACCTCCACCGAGAGTTTGCTAAGAGGTAAGCCGCCAATTGTAGGACGCCGCCAATTGTAGGACGCCTCCAACTCTCCTTTTTGTAGTGTTTTTTGAAAAAGTCAGCCACCCCTTTCTTAACTTCATCTGGACTAGACTTTTTGACCCCTTCTAAAGATAGATCTTCAATAAAATTGTTTCGTCGCCTTCCACTAGCCACACTATGGAAAAAACGAGAATTCTTATCACCTTCCGATAGCCATTTGACTCTTGACTTTTGTCTCCAATCTTGCTCCTCCATTCTTATTGCCTTCCAAAAATCGGACATCACCTTGATCCTTTCTTTACGCAGAGCCGGCGACCGGCCATCGAAGAAGCAGTATTGTCTAACTTTGCCAATTTCTCCTCAATAGCCTTAGTAGACGTCTTATCCTTGTCTTTCACAACCTACCACCTCTTAATGAAAGACTTCGAATTTTTCAACTTAGTATGCAAGATTTTGCTTGTCCGCCCCCCTTAACTTTGCTACCAATCCAGCCCTTTTTTACCTCCGCCAGTAAAACCTTGTCTTCCAGCCACTTATTAAAAAACCGAAAAGGTCTCAAGCCCCAATTATCCTTCGAGACACCTAAGTTAATAGCACAATGATCTGAAATCGATATAGGAAGGCCTATTTGAACAAGGTTAGGACACCAAGAAAGGATGATGGGAGAAACCAAAAACCTATCAAGTCTCGCCCAAGAACCAACTTCCCTATTATTAGACCATGTGAAAGACATCTCCCACAAAGGAATGTCGATCACCTTAGCACCAAGCATAAAATTATGAAAGGACATTGCCGACCATTTGTCTAAAGCGCCTCCTTTCCTTTCCCCTTCATGAAGGACAGTGTTGAAATCCCCTCATATGCACCACGGCAAAGGGAACAAAATTTGAGTATTGAGTAAAAAGCCCCACAAGTCTTTTCTTTCACTTTCCTTATTCGAAGCATAGACATTACAGAGGACCGCCGGTTCGTTGATCTTTTTCAACACCCCAACCAACACAATACACCATTTATTGGATATGCAATCAGTAATTGACAGTAACTCTTCGTTCCAAAGTGTCATGAGACCCCAGCTGACCCATCAGCGGCCACCCCAATGCCCCGCGAAAGTTGACAACCCCCAATATCTCTAAAGGTTTTATTGTCAAGAGTCCCTAATTTTGATTCTTGTAAAAACAGAACAAGAGGTTTATGAGTGAGCACCACACTCTTAACTTTCCTCCTCTTTGCCAACTTACCCAAACCACAAACATTCCAAGACATTGCAAACATTAAAACAAAAAGACTCCCTGCCGGACAAACAAACACTTAAGAGAATTACACTTGCATTCTTGCCTCATCCTTCCTCTCTTTTAAGGAAATAACCTCCATTATGTCCTCCTCTTTCCCATGAAAATCGAAACCCAATGCTACCCCTGTTTTATTAATCTTAGCCACCTCAACATCCGAATTCCATATCTCTTCTTCGTTATCTTCACAGGCTGTAATACCACTCTTAAGGTTCGGTTTCCTCCCTTGCATGTCTAATCCCATCAAAACTCCTTTCTCTATGACCTTGATGTAGAGAAAACGTAACTAGAATTAGACCGACGTCTAAAATCTTTTGAAAAACTGGAATCCACAAGAATAAAGTTAAAACTTTAGAAATTTTATTGAAAAAATAAGCTATCCGAGCCTTTCGGCTTACAATGCTATTCAAAGCGAAAGAACCTAACCCGAATCCTTGTTGGACAAGAAACGGGATTACATATCAAAAGCTACCATAAATAGCGAAACTGCCAAAAATAGAGAAATCACAAAAGTTACGGAAATAAAATATTCTAACGACAATAAACAAGCCGGAATTAACGGTAGACGATTCTGGCTTGTCAAAGTCAACTTATGACAAAAATGGAAATTTCCCAAAAAGGAAAGAATTGCGATTTCGGGGCCTAAATGATGAAAATTAGCCGAAAATGGACGTGCCACAACATCGAAGGTGTTGAATTCTGAAGATCTTGTTGATTCCCTTCAATTAAGGTCATTTAATCTTGGACGAATGGTCTTTCACAAGATTAGGCGACGTATGGACAGGTTTATCCTTTTGGCAGTTTTTCCCACTAGCCATGAAAGTGGATATGTTGCTGCTAGTGGTCCATAATTGTGCACAAGACATTTGTCAGAAAGTGATGCAAAGTGTATGGTGGACAAGGATGTCGATGGCTGACGAACTCCCTGGTAATCTGACGTGAGAAGTTGCACCATAATTTCAGCGGGTTATTTTCAATATGGTGCCAGAGCAACAAACACAAAGCAAAAGGAAGAAAAAAAAATCTTATGACGGTTCGTTCCTAAGTGGTTATATCTTGTGGTGGGGTATGTTGATTCTCGGTGATGAGAATCGTGCTTGTGGACAAAGGTCTTGAGAATTCAAGCCAAAGGGGAGAATTGTTAGGTTTTGGCTCGTATTCTCAAGTGAACCAATGTTAACCAAACAAGACTCAACTGATGTGAAGCTTCCTGGAGATATGGGATAACGTTTGAAAGTTAAAGATGGTGGTTGAGGGAGGTTTGAAGATGAAGAAGAACTGAAGAAACGAATTTTGGTAGGTTCTGCGGCATAGACCGAGGTGCAGACAAGCACACAGACCTCGGCACAGAGAGCGGCCGTTTCTAGGAGTTCAAGCGCGGTGTAGACAGCGGCAGAGGCAAAGGCATAGACCGCAGTATTCGGAGCGGTCATCTCCACTAGCTTTCCTCGGTATAGGAAGCGGGGTGCACATTGACGGGGACACGTCATTGCAGTGTCGTCAAATATGAACATTTAAGTTTGGCCTCGCAAGGGCACAAGTCACAGAGACTAGCATAGCGGCAAGCAAGGGATCGACCCACAGGGAGGTGGGATTCACTGATCGTTTCTAGTTCTAGCTATTATTACAACACTCCGAGTGGACTCGTGTGTTGCGTGTGCATAAAAGTGAATAATAATATAACTAAATAACTTATACAAATAATATATACAATGATATATTGAATGGAGATATGCATGAAATGTGGTTACACTAGGGAAAAGACTCAACCGCGACAATCCTCCTAATTACGTTCTAGATTCACCTAATCCTCAAATGTGCAAGTATATCATAGGCTCGTATCCCCTTAATTAATCTCTAATCTCTCTCGATGTCTTAGAGATAGTAGCCATATATACCTGAAATCTCTCTCAAGTAATCCGGACAATATATATGAACCCATTAAGCACGTGGAATACAAATCGAACCCTATACGCTAGCCTAGTGGTTCTAGCACTTTCTAGTCAAGCATAGTGAATGTTTATCTAAGCATTGTCAAACGCGTCTCCTCACAGTACATATCATCTAACCATGGATCAATTACAAAGTGATCAATTAAGCAAAAGCTTTAAGCATTCAAAACATCCATATAACTACTCAAGTACAAAAGAAATGTCGGTGGTCTTTACTTCTAGGTCAAATATTCGGTTTAGTTAACTTCCTAGGATGGCTAAACATGGGAAACAAGTTTACCTAACAACTATATGCAACAAAGTGATTGTTATATCATTAAGAACATTCAATTTAGGTTAAAGGTTCATCCTCTTGATTAGAGAATTTTCCCACAATCAATTCATCACCCAATCCTGTCAAGCGGATGGATAATCGTGTCTTAATACAAAGAACCATTAAGAACAAGGATATGAACCAATGTCGATTTAGCAACTAAAATCCTGAACTGAAACATTTTATACTCTTTGGGGCTAAAATCCCTATTACTCAAATTACTCAATACATGGAATTTGAAGTCATCCATCAATCAATCAACAATCATGGGTATCTAATTTCTACTCTAAATTACAACTACTCCTAAACCCAATCATGGACACATATTGATTTCTAACAATTTATACACATACATATCATATTAAGAGCATAAAAACACATATCAAAGAGCAAAACAAAACCCAAATGAATTTAAGAACAATCAATACATTTATTACACAAGTGTAGGTTTACAATATCCCCAAATTGGTGGAATACATCAAAGAAAACAAGAAATAAAAAGAAATGAGTAAAAAGAAACAAACCCTTGAAGACAAACCCTCAAAAGATGCTCAAATTCTTCCTAGCTCGGTTTTGACTCCTATTTCCTTTATAATCTACTCTAAGATGGATGGAGGAAATGTAAAATGGTGAGGTGGAGGTGTATGGTGAGCTCCCATGGAGGAAAAACCTCCATTGGAGCAAGAGATGAAAGAAAATGGAAGAGAGAATAGAAGAGGCGTGAGAGGGGAAAAGAGGGGAAGAGAGCTCTCAAGAATAAGGAAAAAATGGGGTATTTATAGTGAGGGAGGTTAGGGCAAGACTTTGGGGTGAAAAGACAAGAATACCCCTATGAAAATGGCTGGAAAATGCACTTCTACCCAGAAGTACGGTTCGATGTGTTCGTATCAACACAGCGTACCACACATCAGTAAGATTTAAACAGCTGCCAAGAGGTGCGGTTCGAGATGCTATACGCATCAACACAGCATACCATACATCACTTTTTGGAGCTTTCTGCCCCAAAATGCGGTACAAAACGCGGTACGTAACTTGGTCTCCCGAGGTTGCGTACCGTAAAGATCTGTGCACAGTTACGAAAATGGCCATAACTTCCTCCATAAACCTCGGAATCATGATCTGTAAATTGCATTGGAAAGAAGACTTTCGAGGCCGTCCGAAAAGTGGTTATAGGAAATGTAGTTCGATTGAACAAGGGAGATATGGCCTTTAAAATTTGATTGTTCTGCACAAGTCATTCCAATTTCAGCTCTTCTAACCTCCTAAACTCATCAATTAAGCTCAAATACTTTCCGTAGGGAACATGTACCTACACAAGGATTACAAACATATCAAATACCAAAATATACTCGAAAACAATAACAAAAGCTAAGAAATGGGGACCTCAAATAAGTATGTAAATTGTTTTGCTCACACACCATGACCTAGACCGTGAAAACGATACATCTTGCCCAGATCAGGAATGTTGCGTGAGAAGAAAAGTGAAAAGATTTTTTTCTGGAAGTTCTTGTGCTAATCGAAAAAGGAAAGAGTTTATCTTCATGAAGAATAGGAAAGTCGTGTATTTGAAAGAAAAAGATTTCTCCCTAACAAGAAGACTTGTCATAAATAGGAAATAGTATTGTTAGGTTTTAGATTATGTTGGCATTAATTCCATATCAAAATGTTGTTTACTTTTAATGATTTAGTTGTTTAGGTTCATGATGATTCAAGCTTCAAAGATGAAATAACAACTAGTCAAAGCAAGTACAAGGTTTTCAAAGAGAAATGATGTTATATGGTTCTACAAAGGTATATTAAGACCTTATCTTTCTCTTACAAGGATTAGGCACACACACACAATTCATACATTTATGTCCCTGTATAGTTGTGCACCATTATAGGCACACACACACACAACTTATACATATGTGTCCCTGTATAGTTGTGCACCATTATAGGCACACACACAAATCACATATATGTATCCCTATATCATTATGCCCCATTTATAACACATTCACACACTTGAAGACGAATGATCATGCATAGGTATGAAAATAACATGCTTTGGAAAATGCATGATTGGATACTATCTCTATGTAGTTTGTATTCTTGTGTGAAATGTGTCTGTATGTGTAATGTAAAGTCCTCAATTGTTGATTGGCTTATTTCGTGAACAAATCACATTTTTGAGGTATTATGTAAGGGTAGCTTAGGCTCTCAATACCTCAAGAGGAGAAGTACAGAAGGTAAAATTCTTGTGCTTACTTGCTTTGAAGAGATAGTTGCACACACTCATAAATTCATACATAACTTTAATTCCTATATGTTGTGTGTTTACTTGTGTGCTTTTTGGTTTAAATGACTCTTGATTGATTTATTTGCATCTTGTAATTAAAGTTTTATGTCATGCTAAGCATTAGAATAGGATGCACTTTCATCACTCTTGAACTTGTTGATTTTGTGTGTTTGAGTGTTGAAAGAATAGGCTTTGTGCTGGTGGTGCGCTACTCGACCAGCGCACCTCACCAGCACAACATTCCAGTGATTTGTCGCATGTGTTGCGCCATTGAGCTGTGTTGTTGCACCCGCACACAGTTGAAAAAAATGGACGTGCGCTACTCGACTAGCGCAGCCTCACCAACGCAAACATTCCAGAGGATTTGCGCATGTGTTGTGCCACTCGTCCAACACCTATTGTAAAATTAGGCTATGTGCTCGTGGTGGGCTACCCGACCGACGCAGGTCACCAGCGCACACAGAGGAAGCTGGAACATTTTTTCCAAAACGACCTCACTTTGTTTGGATCTTATATATATATATATAAATCTTTGATTTAAGGTCGTGTATGAGTTAAGAACATCACATATTTTCGTTAGAACACATTTCAAAGAAAAAACTCTCCCAAGAACTCATTTTTAATCACTCAAAGCATTCCCATGTGCATCAAAACTTCATCTTGCATCTTCTAAGTTCATATAGAGTGCATCTATGGATAGGGTTGCTTCATCACATCTTGTTTGGTAAGTTCTTCACTATCTTCTTACAAGTTAAGTGGTTTACTTGCTAAACCTTCTCTTTAATTATTTGTATGTTCTTAGAAGATTTTCTAAATACAAATTAGAGATTGTTGTGATGCCATGATTGAGTGTTGTATTGTGATAGCTTCATTGGATTGTTTGATCTATGTTTAGCTAAGCTTCTTAAACATGTCATTTAGCTCTTGATATCTAGGATTGCATTAATTGTCATCTTATTATCCTAGATAAACATATAGGGTTTCCTAGCCTTGTTTGTTCATTGAATATCATCATATATTCACTTAGGATATTTTATCTCTTCATTGAGAAGTAAGACTTGTGTTGCTTCCGGGAGTAGGTAGCTTAAATCGCAAGCAAGATGAACTAGGTTCACTTATACCGGGATTAGGTAGTGGTGGTGGATTAAACCGGGATTAGGTTGTAATTCCTTTACCATTAGTGGATTCAAGGTTCTAGTGTGACGCACTCATCAGCCCGTGATTTTTCTCATTTGAAGGGTTTCCACGTATATCTCAAGTGTCTTTTATATTTCCACATTTATTACACTTGTGGTATTTTTGTAACTAGATAGGGGCATTTTCGTCAACTTGACCTTTAACAAAAATTGGGTAAAATGTATTTAAAATCTATTCACCCCCCCCCCCCCCCCCTCCTCTAGATTAATATTACACACCATGATATTTGTTTCAATTGGTATCAGAGCAAGTTCCTAAACATATATAGGTGATCCTTGCTCATTTTGGTGTGTGTTTCATTTTGTGTGTGTATTGATCATTCATACATTTTCATTCATATCATTCATTCATTAAACACAATGAGTGGAAACGGTGGCAACGAGGGAGCTTCTAGCACTAGACATCCACTTCTCACCAGGCTGAATTATGCCTCTTGGAAAGGCAAGATGGAGTCGTACATTTTCCAAATTCATGACAGGGCATGGATGGCAGTTGAAGATGGCTACACTCCACCCATGATGACTCCTGCAGATGAAGGAGATGATGTACTCAAACCAAAGGCATAGTTGAATGCACAAGAGTTTGAGGCTTTAAAATGGAATAGGAAGGCAATGCATGCCATCCTATATGCAATGGATAATAACCAGTACAAGTTGGTTCAAAATACTAGGATAGCTAAGGAAGCATGGTATATCCTAGAAGTTGCACATGAGAGAACCGATGTGGTTAAGGAGTCAAAACTTCAAGTTCTCCAAACATAATTTTAGTTGCTTAAGATGGATGAGAACAAGTGCTTCAATGACTTTGAAGTAAGGTTGATGGACATTGTGAACCAAAGTCATCAACTTTGTGATCCTTATTCAGATAGGAAGATCAAGCAGAAGATTATGAGATCTCTACCCGATAGATTTGAGTCTAAGGTGATGGCTTTGGAAGAGAATAGTGGTTACAAGGATATAAAGCCGAGTGAGGTGATTGGGAGGCTTCTAGCTTATGAATATAGGAAATGTCATAACCCCACACCATCGAAAAAGTAAAAAGACATTGCTTTGAAAGCCTCCAAAGTTGAGAAAGAGGAGAGTGATGACTCGGATGAAGAAATGGCCTTGCTAATGAGGAAGTTCAAGAAATTCTACAAGTCCGAAATGAAAGGTTTTAGATCTAAGGGTCAAGACTTGAAGAAAAAGGCTCCCTTTAAAAGGTTTGAGCCTAGGCAAGAAAAGACCGAGAAGAAAGGAGTCCAATGCTATGAATGTGGTGGAATAGGTCACTTTGCCCCGGAATGTGCAAATCACAAGGTCAAGAAGAAGGGAAAAGTGATGTCTGCCATATGGAGTGAAAGTGATAACTCTAATGAAGGAGATGAGTCTTCGAATGATAAAGAACTCATGGCTAACTTCATAGCATTTACATCCTCTCTTAGGAGAAAAGATGCTAGTGAAGAATAGAATGAAAGTTAAGAGGAAGACTACTCAAGTGATGATGGATCTTCATCACAATCCACAAATGGAAGTGTGGATAGGATGGATATCAAGGACTACATGGCTAAGTTTGAGAGCTCAAGGTTAAAGAACAAGAATGAGATCAAGAGATTAAAAGAAGAAAACCTAGACCTCTCAACTCAAGTTGACCAACTAAATGAAGAGTTGGTGAGATCTGAGAGAAGTGAAGAAGGGTTGAAGAAAGAGCTTGAAGATGCTAGAGAGTTGTTGGCCAAGATGAACTCTAGCACCAAAAAACTTGACCACATGCTAGATGTTGGAAAGAGGCCAAGTGACAAGAAGGGGCTTGGGTTTGAAGATGACAAGGTGTCCTCCACTCCAAGCAATACCATTTTTGTAAGAAGCATGAACTTCAATGGGTCCTCTTCTCATCAATCACAAGAAACTTGACCTAGGAGAGTGTTCAAGCAGTGCTCAAGTGAAAGTGGCACCAAGGAGCCTACCTCAAGCCCATCTTACAAGGGCTCCTCAAGCTAACTTCCCTCAACCGAAAGCTCATCAAGGGAAGATTCCTATCATGCAAGCTCAACCAAGGAAGCAATCAAGTCTTGCTCAACAACAAAGAAGGAAAGCTCCTCAACAACAATCAAGATAACCACATAGACATGGGAAGGCTCCAATGCATCCTCAAGGTTATGGTATAATTCCTAACTTCATTCCTACATGTCACTTTTGTGGTATTGATGGTCACATTAGACCAAATTGCTTTAGATTTAAATTGTGTACGATTGAAAGCATGATAGAGAAGAAAAAGACTAAAGCCATGATGCATGTCACTAGGAAAAATGGAACAATTTTGCATGATCCTAGGACACTTAGAGCCTATGTGCCATTGACCACTAGGAAGAGAAATATTACACCTAGATGGATTAGAAAGGATGAACACTGTTGCCATGTTGCATAAATTGCCTTGAATGATTTTTGGTATTTGGATAGTGGGTGCTCTAGGCACATGACTGGGAATAAGAGTTTCTTTGAGACTCTTGTGATGGAGGAGGGAGGAAATGTCACCTTTGGTGATGGATCCAAAAAGAAGGTTAAAGGAAAGGGAACCATTTCCATTCTAGGATTACCCACCCTCCTTGTCCAATGCTTTGTATGTGGATGGTTTAAAAGCCAATTTGATAAGCATTTCACATCTTAGTGATGAAGGACTTTCCGTCTTGTTTAGGAAAAATGATTACTCTATCCTACTGCCAAATGGACAAACCTTGTTAAAAGGTATGAGATCTAGTGACAATTGCTATTATCTTGAGGCTAGATGTATCTCTTGCAATGTGTCCAAGGATGAACAAATTGAGTTGTGGAACGAAAGACTTGGTCACATGAACTTTAGGGATTTAAGAATCTTTGATAAGTTCAATGTTGTGCGAGGCCTTCCCAAGCTTGAGAAAAAGGTTAATGGTGTTTGTGGACCTTGCCAAAAAGGGAAGCAAACCAAAAGTATGCACAAAAAGGGCAAATATGTAACCATCAAGGAACCTCTAGAGCTTTTCCACATGTATCTTATGGGTCCTATGCAAACCGAGAGTTTAGGTGGAAAGAGATACATTTTTGTGTGTGTAGATGACTTCTCTAGGTACACTTGGACTTATTTCCTTAGAGAAAAATCTGAAACTTTTGATAAGTTTAAAATGCTTTGTTCTAAAATTCAAAATGAAATGAACTCCAAGATTAAAAGCATTAAGAGAATTAGGAGTGACCATGGGAAGGAATTTGATAATGCCCATTTTGAAAACTTTTGCAATAGTCTAGGCATCTCTCATGAGTTTTCGGCTCCTAGGACACCTCAACAAAATGGAGTTGTTGAGAGGAAAAATAGGGTTCTTCAAGAAATGGCATGTGTGATGTTGCTTAGCAACAATGTCCCTAGGAATCTTTGGGCTAAAGCTGTCAATACGGCATGCTACATAGGGAATAGAGTCTTTCTAAGGCCCCACACTAGGCAAACCTCCTATGAGCTATGGAAAGGTAAAAAGCCATATGTTAGCTATTTTCACACCTTTCGAAGCAAATGCTATATTTTGAATGACCGTGATCAACTTGGAAAATTTGATGCTAAGAGTGATGAGGGTATCTTCATTGGCTATGCCTTGAATACTAGAGCCTATAGAGTTTTTAATCTAAGAACTAGGATCGTAATGGAATCATCTAATGTTGTCATTGATGATACTAGGCTCAAATCTAATGACCATGAGGATGAGGTAGATTTAGTTGATGACTTTCCTTTGGAGAAGGTTGTTGATGTCTCTAATGTTGAAAAGACTAACCTTGATGATGACATAACACAACCTATTGATAGGATTCCTCTCTTGAACTCAAAAGAACTTGCTTCATGGGTTAGGAAAATCCATGACAAAGATGACATCATTAGAGAGGTTAGTGAGGGTGTTAGAACTAGGCATCAAATGGCTAATATAATTAGCTACACTTGTTACACCTCTCAAATAGAACCTGAGAAAATTGATGAAGCTTTAAAAGATGAATTTTGGGTCCTTGCCATGTAAGAAAAGCTTAACCAATTTGAAAGGAATGAGGTTTGGACTCTAGTTCTAAGGCCCAAGAACACCAATGTGATAGGCACCAAGTGGGTATATAGGAACAAATCCGATAAGGATGGCAACATTGTACGAAACAAGGCTAGGCTTGTAGCACAAGGGTACTCTCAAATTGAGGGTATTGATTTTGAGGAGACACCCGTTGCTAGGATTGAGTCCATTAGGCTTCTTTTATCCATTTCTTGTTTGTACAAGTTCAAATTATATCAAATGGATGTTAAGAGTGCCTTTCTCAATGGTTTCTTGCAAGAGGAAGTATTTGTAGAGCAACCCAAAGGGTTTGTAGATCCTCACCACCATAATCATATCTATCATCTCAAGAAAGCTTTATATGGGTTGAAACAAGCACCAAGGGCTTGGTATGGACGTCTCACCCAATATCTCATAGACAATGGCTACACTAGGGGTAGTGTTGACAAGACTATATTTATCAAGAATGACAAAGATGAGCTCTTTATAGCTCAAATATATGTTGATGATATAGTCTTTGGCTCCACAAATGACACCAAAGTCTAACAATTTGTTGATGTCATGTCTCATGAGTTTGAGATGAGCCTTGTGGGTGAGCTAAGTTACTTTCTAGGTTTGCAAATTAAGCAAATGGATGATGGGATTTTCATATCTCAAGCTAAGTATGCCAAAAACCTAGTGAAGAAATTTGGCCTTGAAAGTGCCAAACATTGTGATACACCCATGAGTACCACTTTGAAGCTAAGCAAGGATGCTAGTGGTAAAAGTGTGGACCAAACTTTATATCGTGGTATGATTGGTAGCTTGCTCTATTTGACCGTAAGTAGGCCCGATATCTCTTTTAGTGTTGGTGTGTGTGCTAGGTACCAATCGGATCCTAAGGAGTCCCATCTCTCTTTTGTTAAGAGAATCATTCGCTATGTGAATGGAACATCTAACTATGAAATTTGGTACTCTTTTAACACTAATGCTAGTATTGTAGGCTTTAGTGATGCAGATTGGACAGGAAATTGTGATGATAGGAAAAGTACATTGGGCGATTGCTTTTTCCTTGGGAACAACCTTGTCTCTTGGTTTTGCAAGAAGCAAAATTCGGTTTCCTTGTCCACGGCTGAGGTCGAATACATTGCTGTTGGGAGTGGATGCACACAACTCCTTTAGATGAAGCAAATGCTAGTCGATTATGGATTCAATCAAGGTACTCTTACTCTTTTTTGTGATAACATGAGTGCAATTAATATTTCCAAGAATCCGGTTCAGCATTCTAGAACTAAGCATATTGACATCCGTCATCATTTCATTAGAGAACTAGTTGAGAACAAATGCATAGTACTTGAGCATGTAGGTACTAATGATCAACTAGCGGATCTATTTACTAAACCATTAGATGCTACTCATTTCAAGACTCTTAGTAGATCTATTGGGATTTGTTTAATGGAGTGATGTGTTGTGGTCTTTAATCCCATAAGGGAAACTCAAGCAAAGAGAGCTATTGTATACTTGTTGCATCCATTTTTTTAAATGTTTATGCTCATTTATTGATTGCTTGAGTAGCTTGGTTGCACTTATATATTATATTGTATTTTCTTCAATAAGTGTGAACCTTGCTTTGATTACAATCCATGTCGTATTTATGTTCAAACATGTATTTTTGGACTAGGAGATCTACATAGGAAGTACATATTGAATGACCTATAATTATCTCCATGACATGATGATTCTTTAATGACATGCTAATGAAAAATGATAAAGCATAAATTGTTGATTGCAATTTTTGAATGCCAAATATTGAGTGAAAAAAAGCTAGTGAGACTAAAATATTGCATAATTGTCTCTCTTTCTTTATTAGTTGAACATGGCTACTATCATACGGGTATTCTCCCGGAAAAATCAAATAGGGTGTAAAGTTGCTCATGCCATGTTTAGCTTATAAAGTTGGATATATTGCCTTTAAAATTTGATATCTATAAACACTCTATATCCTTGATTCTCTCATGACAAATGGTGAAGTTAGTTTGAATTATATTGGAAACCTTTGTCATTTGCTTTGTCAAATACCATTGTTTTTGGACTTGAATGCAACATGTCTTGTATGCAAAGCATTTTTTTTTTATTCATACATTTTCTTCTAATAAATCTCCTTGTTTCTCTCCTATTAATAAAGTTACATAAATGTGGCTTATATAATTATGCAACAATCTTGTATGCTCCTTTCTTTCTTTGCCTTGAGTGACCCGGTTGGGGACTTCTCATTTGCCTATATCATGACAAAAAAGGGGAGTAGCATTGACCTAGCATTGTGGTGTTAGGAGAGTAGCATGTGGTGCATATGTTGGCTTAAAGGGGAGTAGTTCTTGTTTGAGGGGGAGATTACATGTAGGGGGAGTAACCCGTTGAGGGGGAGATTACATGTAGGGGGAGTAACCCGTTGAGGGGAAGCATTGCATGAGCATTTCACGATGTCATACTCATATTATTGAATGCAATTGCTTTTCTTTTATATTCACTTGATCATCTCACATGCACTTGGTTGGAAAGTGTATTTGTGCTTGCTTTGTGTGTAGGGTTGATAGTTCTACAAGAGAGTGAAGATTTGAAGTTTTTTTTTATGTTTATCTCTTTGTAATGTAGAATATCTTCCCGGTGTTTTATTTTGTTTTGTGAGGATCAATGTGAGTGGTGGTTTTGTCACAAAATAGCCAAAGGGGGAGATTGTAAAGTCCTCAATTGTTGATTGGCTTATTTCGTGAACAAATCACATTTTTAGGGTATTATGTAAGAGTAGCTTAGGCTCTGAAGACCCAAGAGGAGAAGCACTAAAGATAAAATTCTTGTGCTTACTTTCTTTGAAGAGATAGTTGCACACACTCACAAATTCATGCATAACTTTAATTCCTATATGTTGTGTGTTTAGTTGTATGCTTTTTGGTTTAAATGACTCTTGATTGATTTATTTGCATCTTGTAATTAAAGTTTTTGTGTCATGCTAAGCATTAGAATATGATGCACTTTCATCACTCTTTAACTTGTTGATTTTGCATGGAATGTTGAAATAATAGGCTTTGCGCTGGTGGTGCGCTACTCGACCAGCGCACCTCACCAGCGTGACATTCCAGTGAGTTGTCGCATGTGTTGCGCCATTGAGCTGCGTTGTTGCACCCGTGCACAGTTGAAAAAAGTAGGTGTGCGCTACTTGACTAGCGCAGCCTCACCAGCGTAAACATTCCAGAGGATTTGTGCATGTGTTGCACCATTGGGATGCGCCACTCGTCCAACGCCTATTGTAAAATTAGGTTGTACGCTGGTGGTGCGCTACTCGACCAGCGCACGTCACCAGCGCACACAGAGGAAGCTGGAACATTTTTTCCAAAACGACCTCACTTTGTTTGGATCTCATATATATATATATAACTCTTTGGTTTAAAGTCGTGCATGAGTTCAAAACATCACATATTTTCCTCAGAACACATTTCAAAGGAAAAACTCTCCCAAGAACTCATTTTTAATCACTCAAAGCATTCCATGTGCATCAAAACTTTATCTTGCATCTTCTAAGTTCATATAGAGTGCATCTATGGATAAGGTTGCTTCATCACATCTTGTTTGGTAAGTTCTTCACTATCTTCTTACAAGTTAAATGGTTTACTTGCTAAACCTTCTCTTTAATTATTTGTATGCTCTTAGAAGATTTTCTAGAGTCAAATTAGAGATTGTTGTGATGCCATGATTTAGTGTTGTATTACGATGGCTTCATAGATTGTTTGATCTATGTTTAGCTAAGCTTCTTAAACATGTCATTTAGCTCTTGATATCTAGGATTGCATTAATTGTCATCTCATTATCCTAGATAAGCATATAGGGTTTCCTAGCCTTGTTTGTTCATTGAATATAATCATATATTCACTTAGGATATTTTATCTCTTCATTGAGAAGTAAGACTTGTGTTGCTTCTGGGAGTAGGTAGCTTAAATCGCAAGCAAGATGAACTAGGTTCACTTATATCGGGATTAGGTAGTGGTGGTGGATTAAATCGGGATTAGGTTGTAATTCCTTTGCCATTAGTGGATTCGGGGTTCTAGTGTGGCGCACTCATCAGCCCGTGGTTTTTCCCATTTGGAAGGTTTCCAGGTATATCTCAAGTGTTTTTTATATTTCCGCATTTATTAAACTTGTGGTATTTTTGTAACTAGATAGGGGCATTTTCATCAAGTTAACTTGACCTTTAACGAAAATTGGGTAAAATGTATTTAAAATCTATTCACCCCCCCTCTAGATTAATATTACACACCATAATATTTGTTTCATGTAAATGTTTGTATAACATGGATATTAAACTTGAGTTTAGTCTTAAATCATTCTTGATTGAGTTCCAAACACTTTGGTTACTCACTCTTTCAATTTCAAGTTCTAAGTCATAAGATACTACACTTTCAACTCATGTTGCTACATTGTCTTCGTCTTCGTATATCGAGTTGAGTTCTTATTTTCTGGGTTGAGTATCTTGTATGTCCATGTCCGTGAGAGAGTTACGGTTCGTAATCTGTAAACAGATTTGAATTCCAAGTTTGAAGGTAGAAGAACGGTCGAAGAACGGTCGAAGAACGCGAAGAGAGGTTGAGGGAAAAAGAAGACAGCTCAGAGCTCTTCTTTCTCGAGATGGCGCGTGGCCATCTCGGGCAAGAAGGCTTGTTGCCCATCTTGCCCGAGATGCCCACGCTCCATCTCGGGCAGCAAGCAAGCTTGGCTGCTTCTTGTCCCTTTTGGTCATTTCACACTCTATTCTTTCCCTCTCCTTTATATATCCCTTCCCTCTCCTTTATATATCTTCCATCACACATTTCATTCTAAGAAGAGATTCAAAATTTGAGTGCAGAATTTCTCCCAATTTTTTTCATCTTCCAAACACCATAACTTCTTCATTTGAACTATGATCTGAGTGATTCAAAGTTTAGAGTGTTTGTCTATTCATCCTCCATCTTTTCTCTGAAGGTTTGAGTTAGTTTTATTGTTGTTTTTGGAGTCTAACCTCACAAAAACGGGACTGCACCGAATCAACTAAGGTATTGATTTTCTCTCAAAGTTTTCTTTTAAAACTTGGTCAATTGCCTTGGGTTTTCTTCTTCAATATATATATATATATGTGTGTGTGTGTGTGTGTGTGTGTGTGTCTTGTGATTGTTTTGATTTGAGTTTTGAACTCATTTAAAGCTAAATTGAGTTTCAATTGAAATCTCACATGTTGAGTTAGGTTTTGATTTTGCCTATGTTTTCACATGTTTGGGATTGTATTGTGCTAGCTTTGATTCTATGACTATTTGATGATCTTTAATTGATTTATTTTGTGAAAAATAGTCTCTCACATATATTAGGCTCTCTTTGGCCGAAATCTCACTATGATACATATGCTTATGTTTTTTAAGCTATTCTTGTGCTTAGCTGATTTCATGAATAGAAAATATGCTCTAGAACTTTTTCTTTTATCTAGATGACTTTGTCACATGATTTTAGCTTGTTTTGGTTTACATGATTTAAAATTGATTATATGATTAATTGAATATATATTGAGTTCAAGTTTAGATTTATACATGTATCTAGGTTGAAATTAACTTGTCATATGACAACAATTGGTTTGTGCATTCATGCATATGTCTAGTATTTTCCATAGGATGTGTTGATCATAACATTCTATGTTGCGTGCTTGTTTGCGTTTTGTATTCATGATCACTTAGATGCCTTGTGAGAAGGAAGTCTTGACAATATGTGTGAGACCTATGTTGTTGAGCATGAAAGTCTTGGCAAGAGGTGGGAGACCTCGGAATGTCAAGCAAAGAAGTCTTGCCTAGGGTCGTGAGGATCCGGAAGGGTGAGCGATGAAGTCTTGATAAGAGGTGTGAGGCCTCGGAATGTTGAGCAAGAGGGTGACATAGTCATGAGTAGGATATGAGGGCAGTTTCTAGGTGAAGGGGTCACTTGAGAGATTGTACTTTTCTTATCTACTAGTGGATTTTGTTTGCCGGTGGTTGCAACCCGTGGATGTTTCCTCTTCGAAGGTTTACGACATTAAATCTTGTGTCAACTTTTCTCTATCCCTATCTCTCTTATATTGGTATTTGTTATTTTAATACTATGGATAGAACTTTATATGTAAGTTGACTTCCTTACTATAATATCAATTGTGTATGTGTTATGGTTGCTTGTTTGTATCACACTTTACATGTTTTATATATTGATTAAGTGCATGTTAATTGATATATATAAATATATATATATATATATATATATATATATATATATATATATATATATATTGTGATATAAGCAATCTAGAGGGGCAAACTTTTGTTTGTTTCTAAGGGAGTCGAAAAAGGTGTCTAACCTATTCACCCCCCAGTCTAGGTTAGCCTTGAACATTTAACTGTGTTTGTATTTTCAAGTGGTATCAAAGCAGGACACTAGATTGTACTTAGTGAGAATCTAGGTGATACATTCACGGTATTTACAAAGCTTTTGAAGTCATGGGTTTACAAGATGATGTAATGGCGGAAGGAGCCTCAAATACTAGGCCACAATTACTTCAATGCACTAACTATGGGTATTGGAAGTTGAGGATGAAAGCTTACAGCCGCTCAATTGATGAAAGGGCGTGGATGGTTGTGGAAGAAGGTTATAGTCCTCCTACCAAGGTTCAAGAGGATGTAACCAATATACTCAAGCCAATGAGTGAATGGACAACTAATGAGTTTGAGGTTGCTAAATGGCACCACCGTGCTATGAATGCCATCTTTGGAGGAGTTGATGGGCTTCAATTCTCCTACATTCAAAATCTTGAATCCATAAAGGAGGCTTGAGATACTCTCCAGGTCACTAATGAAGGAACCTTAATGGTGAAAAAATCAAGGCTTCAAATGTTGGCATCACAATTTGAAGGTTTAAGTATGGGTGAAGAAGAAAAGTCTGAAGACTTCCAATTCTGACTTCTTAACATTGCTAACCAATGTCATGTACTTGGAGTACCTATCTCAAGATAGTGTTTAAATTGGAAAATCCTTAGGTCTCTTCCTAATAGATTTAAATCAAAGATGACGGACATTGAGGAAAGCAAGGATATGGATAGCATGAACATCGATGAGTTGCTTGGGTCTTTCCAAACTTACGAGATGTGCTTGAAGCCAAAGATTAATATTAAGGGAATCGTTCTCAATGCTATTGAGGATGAGGGTGATGATGAAAATGAAGAGATGGCTTTTTTGGTTAGAAAGTTCAAAAAGTTTCTAAAGAAGAATACCAAGCCTAGAGGTAAGTTTTCAAAGGAATAGGGAATTAAGAAACCATCATCTTCAAGGAATGAGAAGAATAGTCAAGCCATGAAGAAGAAAGGTGTTCAATGCTACAATTGTCATGGTTTCAGTCACTTTGCTAGTGAGTGCACCAAGAAGCCATCTAAGAAAGACAAGAAAGGTAAAGTGTTGGCGGCTACTTTGAGTGATGAAGATTCTAGTGATGATGAGAGCTCTAGTAGTGAGTCTTCAAGTGATGAAGAGTTGGTGATCAACATTGTGGCTTTAACGGCTTCTCATTCTTCACTAGATATTAATGGAGCAACATTGGTGAGCAAGGATGTGAGTCTTCAATCATGTGAGTCTAGGTGAAGAAAGATATTAATGTTGGTGAGCAACATTGTGGCTCTAACGATTTCTTTGAACAAGAAATTTGATGCAAATCATCATGGAAGCTCTATTTCTATTCCTACATCTTGAGTTGTTGGCCAAGATAGAGAAGCTTGAAGAAGCTAGAGATAATGCTCTAAGAAAGGTAGTTGAGAAGGATGATTTGATCAATAAATAACTATATGAGTTTGTTATTGTTACTCGTAGACTTCTTGGTGAGAAATGTGATATTATAAAGAAGTTTAGAGAACTTGAAAAGATAAACCTTAAGAAGGATGGAATGATATCTTCTTTGAAGAAGAGATAACAAGAATTAATGGAAGAGATAAACACGGCTAAGGCGGCCATCAAGGACTTAGTGAATGATTCGGTAAGTATGTCTAGTGTTAGAAATCTTGTTAACTCTCATAGTGGTGAAGACGAATTGGTAGTTGAAGAGGAGCCCTTGGAAGCACAACTTCCTACTCTCTTGGATGAAGTAGTGATTGACAAGGAACCACACAAGAAGAGAATATCAAAAGCCAAGAAGAAGTTGGCAAACAAAGTATCTTTGCAAACTCCTAGTTAAGCTAGTTCAACTCCAAAAGGTATAATCTCATATTTTATTCCAATTTACAATTATTGCAACACAATATGTCACATTAAGCCTATGTGTTATAAATTTATTGAAAAATACAAATTAGGAAATGAATCTAGAGATAAGAAGATTAAACTTCAACTTGAACATGCTAAGGCTTTGAAAGTTTAAAAACATGATAATAATGCTAAGCATGAAAAGAAGTTATGGAGTAGAAAAAAAGCTAATCTTGTTCAACTTGACAAAACTTGTATTGAAAATGTTAAGGAAAAGAGTATTAATGATATTCTTGTTAATCGAGTCATTGAAGGACTTTACTCTAGATTTAACATTGTTGTCAATGATGATATTGGAAATGTTTGTGTAGGTACACCCAAGAACACGTGGTTCAAGGGTGAGTGCTCTTACCACTAAAGTAAGAAGCACATGCGAGATAGCTTTAAGGTAATATATCAGTTGTGTTGAGAATTCTAGCTTGCTAGCTTTGAATACTCCATGTATTGATATGAACTTGGTTATCTCACATTATGTTTGTTATGATGGTCGAAATTTATTGGTTAACTTTTGAGAAGTTCTTTTGATATATGTGTTGGTTGAGTTGAGATGTTATGTTTTTTATATTCTTGTTGTGAAACATCATCAACTTGGTGTCATGAGGACATTCAAGGCAAGAGTGCTCATAAAAAGGGCAGAAGTATGATATTTAGTGAATATAATGTGCAAAAGGTATCACTATACTCTAATGCATGTTCTCTTAGATATTCATCTTTTGACTCAATCTTTGATATACATCTCATAGCATGTCACAATAGAGAATTTTGTATAACATACATATGATTCTCATTGACATTTGCTATTTTAGGATCTAATAGTGATATTGTTCACATTGATCTTAACTTTGATGATTGTTTGTGTATAGTTATTTAGTGACATTACTTTTGAAAATATGCGCTTCATATTCTTTGAAAGCTACTCATTAGAGAAGTAATGGTCTTAAATAAGTCTCTACTTATTGCTTTTAAGATCATGTGCTTATGAGCTATAAAATAATGGTTTTCTAAAAATTGCACTATGATTCTCTTATATATTTTGCTAGTAGGTTGAGTTTACTAATATGTAAACTTTGGATACACCTTGAAGTTTTTTGTGCTTAAGTACATTTAAAATGATCTATGGTTAGTATCCATTTTGCTTCGGCAAATACATAGAACTCAACGAGCACCTTCATACCTTCATGAAAAGGGCTACACACATTGATTGTGAAAGCTACCCAATGTTGGAAAGAGCTACACCATTGTGATGAGTGAAAGCCGCTATGAAGTGAATTTTTATTATGTTTAAAAAAAATCAAAGAAGTGTTGATTTGGAATCATGAAAAGAAAATTCTTTGATTCAAAGCCTAAAAAGAAAAGGAGGAAGGCTTAAAAAGGAGTATAGTTGAAAAATCAAATGAGCTCGGGGTTGAAAAATAAAAATGGGATGACAAGCCACATGCACACACACGCTCATATGTTGAAATCTATTCTATTAAAAACAAAAATTTCGGATGATAATCGGTTTGACTTTTTATGGAAAAAGCTTAAGATGAATGGATGTTGAAAATTGTTTGCATATTGATTATCAAACTACTTCTTGATATATATTTGAAGCATATCTCACACACACACACACACTTTGTTTATGAGTATGATGATATTTTAGCAATTGTTGAAGAATTATGAGAGAACTTGAAAATCTTTGTGTATCTCTTTTAGCATATGAAGCTTATTTTATTGAGATTTCTTCAAATTGCTTGAATGTGTGATTGTGTGAATATCTTTGTGAACTTTATGCTATCATTGATTTTTGTTATGGCATTTATCAAGGGGGAGCATTGTATGCTAGACATTGTGCTTTTTTATGATATGTTCACATGCATCATTTTGTTACATGTTGGCATATTTTGACTTGATGATACTTGTAAGATATTACTCACTATCTTTATCTTGCATGATGATTCATTCTTAAGTCATATGTCTTTGTTTTTTATATTTTTGTGACTAATGTATTTGTTTTGTTTTCACTCACTTTGGTTGTATGTATATAACATCTTACAACATAATAAAAATGGGAAGTACTAAGATTACCGGAAGTGGAAATCAATTGAATCTCATTGTGAAAGCCAAGTCTACCTCAAAAGGATCCAAAACTTCAAGGACAAAAGATTTAAGGATCTTTGGAACAAAGAAGATTTTTCAAGAGAGAGACATTGACTATGGTAAGTGTAAAGATTCTTATGTTCGTAAGTGCTTAAAGGATAGAAAATGGGAATCTTGGGTGAGCATGTTAGGAGTTGTAAATGATACTCTTGTTAGAGAATTCTATCATAAATATAAGGAAAGTGTCATCTTGTTAGATACTTTGATGGAAATAAAGGGTATTGTATTTAGAGTTAACCCGGAAAACATTAACAAATTTCTTGGGCTATCTAATGATATAGATTCTAATTTTCTAGATGTGGATGTCATTGAGAATCTAAATATCATGGGTAGAACTCTTTGTGGCAATACTTCTTTTGAGTGGAAAAATAGGGCATACTTTAGTCAACATGAGTTAACTAAGGCTAGTGCATTTTGGCATCTATTCATTTGCACTAACATTATTGGATCTTCGAATTCAACCGAGTTGAATAAGGACAAGATCAAACTAGTGTATGCCTTGGTAACTAACCAACCTATAAACCTTAGAGATCTTCTTATGTATTACATTGATAGTGCGGCTTTCTCTACTAGAGGTGATAAAAAGCTTGTATTACCGGGGTTTATTACTTCATTGTGTTTAGCTCGTGGGATTAAATGTAGTGAAGATGATGTGTTAGTTCAACTCTTGGAGAAATAATGTGATAAGCTTGTGTCTTACATGTCTTATAAGAATAAGGGTATGACTTGTGATACTTTTAAACTATTTAGTAGTTCTAAAGTTGATAGTCATGTGATTAGCACAAGTATTCTTCCGGAATGGGCTATACAATTGAAAGAGAAGGTTGATAAACTTAATGCAATAGTTGTTCAACAAGATGCTAGGATAAAAAAGTTGGAGGAGTGCATTGCTTCAAGCTCAAGACCACCTCTCAAGCATTATGATAGATTGACTACTCGCACAACTTTTTTTATTGGAACAAGTGGATAGTATTTGAGATTTGAGGTACATTTCTTAACCTTTAGGCGTCATTTCATGTCAAAAAGGGGGAGACGGAGTATATGCTAGTTGTTTAGTTTCTTTTTATGTCGTTTTGTGAACTTTTGAACTTAATGACATGTAATAATTAGTCTTAAGATTTGGTTAAGAATTTTTGTGATTTGGCATATATTGAAGGGGAGATACATGTATTTGTGGACTTAATTGTATATTTTTATCCATATTATATGTTGTCATTTGTTGTTTTCTCTTGTATATGTGTTGTGCTTTGAGACGATTTGTAGGTTGCTTCAAGGGAAGATCAAGATGAAGTTCAAGAGTTGATGAAGATTAGTTCTAGGAATCTTACTCATTGTAATGTGAGGGAGTGATTTTGTGACCTATCTTCATTTTTATATATGTAGTAAATGTATAGGTGTTTTGACAAGGAATTTGCCAAAGGGGGAGATTGTTAGGTTTTAGATTATGTTGGCATTAATTCCATATCAAAATGATGTTTACTTGTAATGATGTAGTTGTTTAGGTTCATAATGATTCAAGCTTCAAATATGGAATAACAACTAGTCAAAGCAAGTACAAAGTCTTCAAAGAGAAAGGATGCTATATGGTTCTACAAAGGTATATTAAGACCTTATCTTTCTCTTACAAGGCTTAGGCACACACACACAATTCATACATTTGTGTCCCTACATAGTTGTGCACCATTATAGACACACACACACAAATCATACATATGTGTCCCTGCATCATTGTGCCCCATTTATAACACATTCACACACTTGAAGATGAATGATCGTGCATTGGTATGAAAATAACATGCTTTGGAAAATGCATGATTGGATACTATCTCTATGTAGTTTGCATTCTTGTGTGAAATGTGTTTGTATGTATAAATATTTGTATAACATGGATATTGAACTTGAGTTTAGTGTTAAATCATTCTTGATAGAGTTCCAAACACTTTGGTTACTCACTCTTTCAATTTCAAGTTCTAAGTCATAAGATACTACACTTTCAACTCATGTTACATACATTGTCTTTGTCTTCGTATATCGAATTGAGTTCTTATTTTCTGGGTTGAGTATCTTATATGTTCATGTCCGTGAGAGAGTTACGGTTCGTAATCCGTAAACATATTTGAATTCCAAGTTTGGAGGCCGGAGAATGGTCAAAGAATGTGAATGGAGGATGAGGGAAAAAGAAGACAGCTCAGAGCTTTTCTTTCCCGAGATGGCGCGTGTCCATCTCGGGCAAGAAGGCTTGCTGCTAATCTTGCCCGAGATGCCCACCCGCCATCTCGGGCAGCAAGCAAGCTTGTCTGCTTCTTGTCACTTTTGGTCATTTCACACTCTATTATTTCCCTCTCCTTTATATATCCCTTCCCTCTCACATTTCATTCTAAGAAGAGATTCAAAATTTGAGTGCAAAATTTTCTCCCAAATTTTCTCACCTTCCAAACACTATAATTTCTTCATTCGAACTCTGATATGAGTGATTCAAAGTAGATAATGTTTGTCTATTCATCCTCCATCTTTTCTCTGAAGGTTTGAGTTAATTTTATTGTTGTTTTTGGAGTCTAACCTCACACGGGACCTCCAAAAACAGGACTGCACCAAATCAACTAAGGTATTGATTTTTTCTCAAAGTTTTCTTTTAAAACTTGGTCAATTGCCTTGAGTTTTCTTCTATATATATATATATATGTGTGTGTGTGTGTGTGTGTGTGTGTGTGTGTGTGTGTGTGTGTGTCTTGTTCTTGTTTTGATTTGAGTTTTGAACTCATTTAAAGCTAGATTGAGCTTCAATTGAAATCTCATATGTTGAGTTAGGTTTTGATTTTGCCTATGTTTTCATATGTTTGGGATTGTAGTGTGCTAACTTTGATTCTAGGACTATTTGATGATCTTTAATTGATTGATTTTGTGAAAAATAGTCTCTCATATGTATTAGGCTCTCTTTGGCCGAAATCTCACTATGATACATGTGCTTGTGTTCTTTTGAGCTATTCTTGTGCTTAGTTGATTTCATGAATAGAAAATATGCTCTAGAACTTCTGCTTTAATCTAGATGACTTTGTCACATGATTTTAGCTTGTTTTGGTTTACATGATTTAAAATTGATTATATGATTAATTGAATATATATTGAGTTCAAGTTTAAATTTATGCATGTATCTAGGTTAAAATTAACTTGTCATATATTTTGTATGAACTAGATGAATTAGACATGCATTTTAACTAGACAATAATTGGTTTGTGCATTCATGCATATGTCTAGTATTTTCCATAGGATGTGTTGATCATAACATTCTATGTTGCGTGCTTGTTTGCGTTATGCATTCATGATCACCTAGATGCCTTGTGAGAAGGAAGTCTTGACAATAGGTGTGAGACCTATGTTGTTGAGCATGGAAGTCTTGGCAAGAGGTGGGAGACCTCGGAATGTCAAGCAAGGAAGTCTTGCCTAGGGTCGTGAGGATCCGGAAGAATGAGCAAGGAAGTCTTGCCTAAGGTCTTGAGGATCCGAAAGGGTTAGCGAGGAAGTCTTGACATGAGGTGTGAGGACTCGGAATGTTGAGCAAGAGGGTGACATATTCATGAGTAGGATAAGAGGGTAGTTTATAGGTGAAGGGGTCACTTTAGAGATTGTACTTTTCTTATCTACTAGTGGATTTTGTTTGCCGATGGTTGCTAGCCCGTGGATGTTTTCTCTTCGGAGGTTTACGACGTTATATCTTGTGTCAACTTTTCTCTATCCCTATCTCTCTTATATGGGTATTTGTTATTTGAATACTATGGATATAACTTTATATGTAACTTGACTTCCTTACTATAATATCAATTGCGTATGTGTTATGGTTGCTTGTTTGTATCATACTTTACATGTTTTATATATTGATTAAGTGTCTATTAATTGATATATATATTGTGATACAAGCAATCTAGAGGGACAAACTTTTGTTTGTTTCTAAGGGAGTCGAAAAAGTGTCTAACCTATTCACCCCCCCCCCCCCCCCCCCCTTCTAGGTTAGCCTTGAGCATTTAACCGTGTTTGTATTTTCAGTATTTATATGAAACAAGTAATTCTTGTACGTTTAGGAGTATGATTTCCTCTTATGTTAAACTCCCTATAAGTAGTATAAATAGAACCTTGTATCTAGGTTATTTTGGGTATGGAGTTAATAAACACCATGTAACAATAGAGAGTGGAGAGAGTGGAGAGATCCGGGTGAGAGACCCGTAGGAATATCCGGGGAGGGATCTAAGGGAATATCAGTGGATTAAGTAAGAGATCTGTGGTTGATATTCAGGAGAGACCTAGGGGATATTGTAGGGTTCTTGGTAAGGATCTTATGAGTGTGGTTTGGGGTTTAGGTGTGAGAAAGAATCCTAGAATATATGGTCGTAACAATTTATCATATAGTGGAATTTTCTCTGTCGTCTTGACGGCCCATGGTTTTTTACCCGATTTGGGTTTTTCACGTATATCTTGTGATGTGCTTGGTTTACTTTCTCTCATCTATTTTTCTGTTATTGACGTTATTATTTGCTATGAGTTATGAGCATATATTAGTCACGACGATTCTCCATTCATCGGTTCAGAAATCATCCCCAACAATTGGTATCAGGGCCTTGGTTAGTGATGGTGTTTTTTCAAGTCTTTACAGGATGACTTATGGAGGACTTGGTAGCCTTGGTTTGGCGATGGTGTTTTTTCAAGTCTTTACGAGAGATTGTATGGAGGACTTTGTGGTATTGGGATGATGATGATGGTTGCCTAGTATTGTTTAGCAAAGGAGATACATCTTGAAAGCGGTTTCGAACTCGGCAGGGTTTGATGAAAAGAAGAATAGATATAAATGATAATTTTTGTTTCATAGCTTGTGGTGGTAGGTACAAGTTATGGAGATCCAATCTAGGTTACACAAGGCACTAATTGAATATTAAAAAAAAATGAACGCTCGAAGTCTCTGGTGGTGGTGTAGGGCTTATCTGGCAAAGCACTCCCCGTTCTAGTAGCAAGTCTTTCACCAGGTATGTGATGCAAGGACGAAAAGTCTTTCACAGGATTAGGTTATGTAAGGACAGGTTTATTCTTTTGACAGTTTTTCACACTGGTCATGGAAGAGGATATGTTGCTGCTAGTGGTCCATAATTGTGCATAAGGCATTGGTCAGAAAGTGATGCAAAGTGTATGGTGGACAAGGATGTCGATAGCTGACGAACTCCCTGGTAATCTAATGTGAGGAGTTGCACCACAATTTCAGCAGGTTATTTTCGACATGGTGCTGGAACAACGAACACAAAGCAAAAGGAAGAAAAAAAAATCTTAGGATGTTTCGTTTCTAAGTGGTTATATCTTGTGGTGGGGTATGTTGATTCTCGGTGATGAGAATCGTGGTTGTGGACAAAGATCTTGAGAAATCAAGTTAAATGGGAGAATTGTTAAGTTTTGGCTCGTATTCTCAAGTGAACCCAATGTTAACCAAACAAGACTCAACTGATGTGAAGCTTCCTGAAGACATGAGATAACGTTTGGAAGTTGAAGATGGTGTTTGAAAGAGGTTTGAAGACGAAAAAGAACTGAAGAAATGAATTCTGGTAGGTTCCACGGTGCAGACAAGCGCACAGACCTCGACACAGAGAGCGATCGTTTCTAGGAGATCAAGCGCGATGTAGAGACGGAGGCAAAGGCATAGACCTCGGTATTCGGAGCAGTAATCTCCAGTGGATTTCCGCGGTATAGGAAGCGGGGTGCACACCGCAACCTAGACAGTGGAAACGATACATCTTGCCCAGATCAGGAATGTTTCGCGAGAAGAAAAAGGAAAAGTTCTATTTCTGGAAGTTCTTGTGCTAATCGGAATAGAAAAGTCATGTACTTGAAGGAAAAGGATTTCTCCCTAACAATAAAACTTGCCATAAATAGAAAAGTGAAAATTTTATTTTTAACCACATACGAAAATTTATTTGTTAATAGCCACTTTTTTGAGAAATTACTTGAATGTCCCCATATAAAAACCATCCCCAAACATTTTCTCTCTATTTTCTCTTTTTTCCTCTCTCTCTTTTCCTCTCTCTCCCCGATCTCTCTCTCTCATTTCCTCTCTCGCTCTCCTCGATCTCTCTCTCTCACCGGTGAACCGTCGTCGGTATCCTCTCTCTCTCTCACCCAACCTCTCTTCTCTCTCCCCGCAGCTCTCTCTCTTCTTTCTCTCTCCTTTCCTTTCTCTCTCACATGTCGTCGACGGCTTGCCGGAGTGCCATCGCATGGGCTTTAAGACCGTCCAGCAACGCAGTTGAGCTCCCCCTCTGCTGGCGATTAGATCTGCTGAAAAAAAAAAGAAAGATAACGAAATACTAGAAACCCAGAACATTTCAAGTTTGAACAGTTCAATTTAGTCAATATTTCAAGTTTCAACATTTCAATTTAGGCAACATTTCAAGTTTCTAGATTTGAAAACGAAAACTTAAAAACCCAGAACATTTCAAGTTTCAACTTTCAATATAGTCAAGATTTCAAGTTTTAACATTTTAATTTAAGCAAGATTTCAAGTTTCAAAATTTCATTTTTTAAAACAAGATTTCAAGTTTCAAGTTCCTAGTCGTAATTTCAAGTTTGGTTCCAGATTTTAATCATGATTTCAAGTTTTCTTTCAGTTTTAAAGAAAAAATCAAATCCAAGGGTATTTTTATAATTTATGTACATACACTGATTTTTTTTTTAAAAGTGGCTATTAACAAATAAATTTCGTATGTGGTTAAAAATAAAATTTGCATAATAGTTGTGGTTATTTTTATTTTTCTTTCAATAGAAAATAGTATTTATGTGGAACAAGTATTCTTGTAAATTTAGGAGTAGGATTTCCTCTTATGTTAAACTTCATGTAACTAGTATAAATAGAACCTTGTATCTAGGTTATTTTGGGTGTGGAGTTAATAAACACCATGTAACATTAGAGAGTGGAGAGATCCGGGTGAGAGTCCCGTGGGAATATCCGGAGAGGGATCTAAGGGAATATCATTGGATCAAGTAAGAGATCCGTGAGTGATATTCAGGGGAGACCTAGAGGATATTGTGGGGTCTTGGTATGGATCCTGTGAGCGTGGTTTGGGGTTGGTTGTGAGAGATAATCCTGGAATATATGGTTGTAACAATTTATCATATAGTAGAATTTTCTCTGTTGTCCTGACAGCTCGTGGTTTTTTACCCGATTTGAGTTTTCCACGTATATTTTGTGTTGTGATTGGTTTACTTTCTCTCATCTATTTTTCTGCTATTGACGTTATTATTTGTTATGTGTTGTGTTATGTATAAATATTAGGCACGACGATTCCGCATTTATCGGTTCAGAAATCATCCTCAACAAATATAACTACTTCAACATGATTATGGTATATAATGGGTATTTTGTCAAACAAAGGAATTAGCCGTAATCAAGACAGGACAAAAATTTTAAAAAGAAAAAAAAAACTCATGAAATGAAAATCAGATATTAGAGCGTTTACGTGTTTGTCTGTCTAAGAAAATTAAGAAAAAGAAAACTTATTTCGTTTAAAAAAACAAAACTTATTAGCTTAATAAAATAACAGATTCTATAGAAAACAATTTAAGCCAAAAAAAAATTATAAAAAAAAAAATGCTGCGATTAATAGTTTAGCGCCAACTGTTCACAAAGACAAAACTTCTTTTTAAAAAAAAAAACTGTCACATCAATTAAATTATATTTTATTTAAAAAAAATCATAATTTAATCTTTTTATCCCCAAAAATATATCATTGGAAGGATCACATTAAGACCTTTAAAATGATATCAATATTGATGTACATAATTAATTATTAATTTTAATATATTTTTAAAGATGTTTTTTTGGTATAAAATTTAGTGTTGAACATTAAAACGGAAAAAAAATATATATAAACATATTCCAACAAAAATCTCATTCAACTCCAAACATTGGAGTTGGTCTTAGACCAAACAATATACATTGGAAATAAAAGAAAAAGACTTTTTGTAAAGAGGTATTTATATTCTTTATATTTTTACTTTTATCTAATTTACCGTCATTTTTTGTTAAGTTGTTTACTCACCTAAATCTAAAAAAATATAAAATAATACAATTAAGACCCATTAAGTGTTTGACATAATTAAGAAAAAAAAAATTGGAATTTAACATCAGAGCATAACAAAATGTGGTGTAAACATATTCTCAAAAGATTCCTATTCGGCTCTAAATTGGAGGAGTTTGATGTGGGACATTGAAGTTGCTCTTATATCTTGCTATATAATATATATATTGAAAATAAAAGAAAAAAACCTTTTGTAAAAAGGTATTCATATCCTTTATATTTTGACTTTTATTTATTTACTGTCATTTTTTTTATGTTGTTTACTCATCTTAATCTAAAAAAATATAAAATAATAAAATTCAGACCCATTAAGTATTTAATATAACTAAGAAAAAAAACTAATGCTAACAGCTCATAAAATTACATTTTATAGAGAATCTGATTAATATTCTTGCAATTTTGCCTTGGCAAACAAGGATGTATCGACTATGATGGAATAATTGGAGAGAAGCCTCCTTTAATTATTGTCCAAAAGCGACTTTAATTAAAGAAAGATCAATACTCCTCTCTTTCTATATATGCATGTGTTTTTGCATAACTGTCACACATGACACACCAATATCTTGATGTATCAAATGTAATTAAATACAGTTCAAACACTTAGATAATTGTTTTGTCAGTGATAAGAACCTCACCAAAACAGAAAATAATTTCTGGGATTTGGTGGGTTTGATTAATTGTAATGGATAGTGGAGATGATATTTACAGAGCAAGTAGCAGTAGTGTGCGTGTGCCAGTTAGTTCATCGAGGTGGAGCAACAACTCCATGGACGCATTTTCGAGGTCTTCTTTTTCGGGAAGAAGATGATGAAGAGGCTCTGAAATGGGCTGCACTCGAGAGACTTCCCACTTTTGATCGTTTGAGGAAGGAATCCTGACCACTTCGCGCGGTGGTGCTAATGAAATCGATGTGAGCAATTTGGAGTTCCAGGAAAGAAGAAAATTGATTGAAAGGTTGGTGAATGTTGCACAAGATGATAATGACGACAAGTTATTGTTCAAGCTCAAGAATCGCTTTGATAGGTAAATATTCTTTTTCTTTTATCATGTAAATAGAATATGTACATGACTTTATGTGTACAAGTATGTATGTTCAATTTGTATGTACAACGTACATATGTATCTAAGTATCTATGTATGTCATTTCGGGTCCAGGGGCGGAGAGAGGGAGGAACCCTAAAAAAAGTTTTAAAATATATACGAAAACAGTTTTCAAAATTATGAAATTATCATTATATTTTAAAATATTTTCATTTTGGTCCCTGAAATTTTTTATTTTTATATGAAAACTGTTTCTAGAGTTCCCTTTCAACCAAAAAGAGTAAGGCCTTATTTGTCCTTGGGTCTTAAATCTGAAGTGGAAATGGTGATGATTGTCACCTTTTTTTCTTGTGTTGTGATGATGTCACCAGTTTAATAACTTATGTTTAAAAGACACCTATTAGGGTGCGTTTGGCACGGAGATAGGACAGGACTAGGTGGGACTGAACTGGACAGGACATGACTGAACATGCTGTTCTATGTTGTATTTGAAAGGTCTGGACAGAACTATAAACAGTACTGTCATACGTTTGGTATGGTTGTGACAGGACGGAACAAAATATTCAAATGACCAAAGTACCCCTCTTATATATATAACAACATAGACTATAATATTATATATATTAATATTAAATATAATTATATATATTCTATATAATATATTTATATAATATATTTATATAATATATTTATATTACATATATATTTTACGTAATATATATATACTATAATATATATATACTTATATTAATAATACATATTAATATATATATTAATATGTATTATAATAGCATGTATATATTATAATATATATATATATATATATATATATATTATATATATATATTGTTATATATAATAATAAATTATAATATAGAATATATTATAATATATATTAAATATATAAATATATATTATAATATTATATATGTAATTATAATATATAATATAATATATAATTTATTGGACATGATTGTAATTATTTAAAAATTTAAAGGGTAAATTGGTCTTTTTGACACTTGTCTCATTGGCATGGGACAAGTTGTTCTAGGGTCTTGGGTGGGACAAGTTTGTGTGATTTTTGTCCCACCTTGTCCTGTCATGTCCCATGCTAAGGACATGTCAAACGTGAGACAAGAACAAAATGTCTCACGTTGTCCTGTCTTGTCCCGCGTACCAAACGCATCCTTATGGTGAACTACCCATTTTGTCTTTAAAAGTTATATTTTTTGCTTTGTTTTTCGGATTGAAAAAGAGAAGTTAACTCTCTCTCCAAAAAAGTAGTCTGGAAATCGATCTAAAGTGATAGTGAGAAACATTTTTTGAATCTGCAAGTAACAAATCTTTTTGATGTCACTATTTTTTTTTTCATGCATTTTTTAGGGTTTTAAGATGTATTCAACAAATGCATGAACATATAGTCTCCAGAAAGTGCATCAGGTTGTTTTTATCTTTGTCCGAGAAATTGTTGTATTGGATCGAGCTTTTATTAAGCATTTCTGAGAATTTGTTGTATTGCGTCGAGCTTTTAGTATGGTTTTCCGAGATTTTTTTGTATTGGCTCGAGCTTTTATTTTTATTTTCCGAGAAATTGTTGTATTGGGTCAACCTTTTATTAAGCATTTTAGAGAAATTGTTGTATTGTGTCGAGTTTTTATTATGGTTTTTCGAGATTTTTTTTTGTATTGGCTCGTGCTTTTATTTTTGTTTTCCGAGAAATTGTTGTATTGGGTCGAGCTTTTATTATGGTTTTCTGAGATTTTGTTGTATTGGCTCGAGCTTTTATTTTGGTTTTCAGAGAAATTGATGAATTGGTCGGAGCATTTATTAAGCATTTCTGAGAAATTGTTGTATTGTGTCGAACTTTTATTATGGTTTTCCGAGATTTTGTTTTATTGGCTCGAACTTTTATTTTGGTTTTCCGAGAAATTGTTGAATTGGTCCGAGGTTTTAATAGCATTTTCGAGGAATTGTTGTAATGTGTCGAGCTGTTATTATGGTTTTCCGAGAAATTATTGAATTGGTCCAAGGTTTTATGAAGCATTTTCGGGGAATTGTTGTACTGTGTCGAGCTGTTATTATGGTTTTTCGAGATTTTATTGTATTGGCTCGATCTTTAAGTTAGTTTTGGCCGATGTGTTTGAAATGAATTTCGTAGGTTTTTTTTTCTACAATTCGAGGCTTTTTTTTTTGTTATTTAATTTGAATTTAGAAATTGATAATGATGGTTTGTGATGATTATTTTGACAGGAGAATGAATCGGGTGAGAATAGACATCTCTTACAACGGTCGATGGGAGCAGTTACATGATGGAAGTCAGGTTTTTTGGTTCTGATAACCAAGGAATGTATGTGTCAAAGAGTATGACTTACCAAGAATTGGTGTCGATCGTGCAAACCGTTGTGAAGTATGATGTGGACAAATACAGTTCAGATCTACAGTCTATATCAGTGGTTCCTAGGACTACATGTCACGCGTATATAAGAAGTGATGATGATGTTCAGTTTATGCTAGGAGAAGATAAGGTGATCCCTCAAGTATGTGTCACACTAATTGATAGGGCAGTAGGAAGTGTCATTAGTGAATAAATCCCTCATCGTGATAACACCCAACAATATCGATCTTCAGACGGAAGCAACCAGTTGTTCATAGAAAGAAGTGGGATTGACGATAGGGAAAACCTGTGTGGTGTCCCACAGAAAGTAGCCGACCACGGTCAATTAGTTAGACCTTAACTCGACAATGTGTTTGAATGTCAAATTGAGATGAATGATGGGCAGTTCAACCACCATTATAATGACTTCTACCGTGACATGAACAATGAGCAGAACAGTGAACCGAATGTTGGGCCGACGCAACAAATGGATGATGAGGAAAATTTGCATCCGGTTGATATTGTAGCTAACAATGAGGAAGAGGAAGAGGTTGTCGAACTGGAGAGACGTGTAAGACGTGTGTAAATATTTAGTTACAGTGCAGCAGATATAGCTGGGACTTCCGAGGTCCGCCCTAATTTAACTCCATTTGATTCTGATATTGTCACAATGTGAGTTATTCCAGAAGCAGAAGCAGAATAATACTCGTTTGGTATGGGTGGAAGCAGGAACTCGGTTGAAGAAGAACATACAAGCATGACATATAAAGGGTAATTTTTTCCTACCAAAAAGGATTTGAAGATACTAGTGGGGCATTTTGCAATGCGGCAGAACTTCGAGTGGAAGGTGAAAATGTCAAATAAGACAACGTTACATTTGGTTTATTTGATGGGCAATTGTACGTGGAAATTAAAAGCAGTTAGGAGAGATGAAGGGACATACTTCCAAGTAAAAAGTTTTATGAACCAACACATATGTCGTTTGGAGGAGAGTCACCACCGTTACCGACAAGCTAGTGCAGTCATAATTGGAAAAGTGGTTGCACCTAGACTTCAACAACAAGATGGTCGACTAATGCGTCTGAAGGACATAATCGCCGACATGAAAACAATGTATGGCTTCCAAATCTTGTACAATAAGGCATATCAAGCCCTGCAATATGCGGTGTCACTGACCTATGGAATGCATGAGGAAACCTTCAAACTACTGCTATAATTTGGTTACGTGTTAGAGCAACAAAATATCGGCACAATAACTGACTTACTGTGCAATGAAGATGGTAAATTTCTTTATTTTTTTATGTCGTTGGGTGCCTCACTTAGAGGATTCTGAAGGTGTATGCGTCAAGTTATTGCAGTAGATTGTACCCATTTAAATGGACGATTCGAGGGTACAATGTTTGTTGCAACTGCAAAAGATGAGAACGAACAAGTGTATCCAATTGCTTTTGGGTACGGTGACTCAGAAAACAACCTTTCATGGGAGTGGTTTTTGGATTGCTTGAAGGGTGCCCTAGGCCATATTGATGATCTGGTTTTCATTTTCGATCGACATACAAGCATTGAAGCTGGAATTTCTAAAGTTTTCCCTGATGCAACCTATACGATATATTGTTGGCACTTTTCTGAAAATATCAAAAAGCAATTTCACAGAAAGGATGTAGCAACCATATTGGATTAAACAGCTAGATCGTACACTGAGTTAAAATATAATCGTAACATGGAAGAGTTACGTGACCTGCACCAGAATGCATTTAATTACGTCATTGAAGCTGGTCCACACAAGTGTTTCTGTGTACATTATCCGGAAAGAAGGTATAGGGTCATGACAACAAATGTTACTAAATGCATACACTCATGCCTAAAATTCGCACGGCAACTGCCCATGCTGACACTGGCAGAGTTCATTAGGAATATGCTACAAAGGTGGTTTCATGATCGCCATCGTGCTGCACAGTCCATGCGCCATCAGTTGATCGATGTAGCACATCTTGTAATCCTCAAACTTGTTGACAAGTGTGGTTATATGACTGTCAATCCTGTTGACTGGAACATATTTTCTATGAAACAATCCGGTAAGCAATGGACTGTTGACATAGCCTGGAAGACATGCACGTGCAATAAATTTCAAATGGACATGTTTCCATGTTCGTATGCACTTACAGCAACAAGGTATATGACTTTGATTTTCTATCTATCTGGGTTGAAAATGAGTTTGACACCTAATTTTTGATGTTCATACAGGGACCGAAACATGGATTTTACTACTTTATGTACGGACTACTACAAGAGTAAAACACTAATTGATGCGTACTAGATTCCTATTATACATGTTGGACATCCTTCTTCATGGGTGGTGCCAGCTGATATCGTCGAGCGGGTGGTCTTGAATCCATTGTTCAGAAGACAAGTCGGACGCCTAAGAGGCGGAAGGCATGTCTCGTGTTTGGAGAGGACAACCACGCAATCGTGTAGAAGATGTGGACAATCAAGTCATAATAGCATAAGGTGTTCTAACCCACTTTTGATTAATGATGGTCCAAGCAGAGTTGTTCCTCAAGAACATCGGTGCAAGTGTAGCATCTGCCATTCAGTTGGACACAACAAACATACGTGCCCTGAAAAGGACTGTACCGAAGTATGGATGGACACAGATAGGTGGATGCCATTGTCATTAGTTGCCATTGACATTGTCTTTTTCGGGAGTTTCAACGATAGCTGGTTTCAGCTGGTGAATTCTTTAAAGTCAAGAATCGAGCAACTGAGAAGGCCCGAACCAATTGGGAGCTGTCAATTAAACATCATGTGGATCGGTCCTTAGGGTCTCTTCGAACTCAGATGAAGGAATGGAAAGCTTACTGCCGTAGCCGAGGCAATGAGCCCCATCCTATGCATTTGGAGATTCCATCTGACCACTCCCTCTCAACCTTCTATGTCAGTCAAGAGTCGGTCGTGAAGGGTGTGGAGCCTGATGTCAGACCAATCCCGGGCAAGGATTACAGCCAATGGATGGATGATACTATCGACACTATCGCTTGGCCGTCTAACGAGAGCCTGCTCCGTGAATATGAGATGGTGCCAGATCCGAATATTGGAAAAGGCTCGAAATCCTCACAACCTTAATTTTGTAGAACTGTAGAAAATTCTGATTCTTTATTTTTTAGTCTTTTGTAAAGAACCATTCTTTTAAGAGCAATAAAATTCTATTTTATTCTGAATTTAGTGGTCTTGTTTATTACTGATTGTTGCCGAGTGCTGTATTATACTGACTGATGTTCGGGTAACTTAACCAAGTATCTTATTAAACCGGTTGTTATCCGAATTACTTCAATTGCTAAGTATCTTATTAAACCGGTTTCTTCGGTGTTCGGGTAACTTAACCGAGTATCTTACTAAACCGGTTGTTACCCAAATGACTTCAATTGCCAAGTATCTTATTAAACTGGCTCTTCGATGTTCGGGTAACTTAACCGAGTATCTTATTAAACCGGTTGTTACCCGAATGACTTCAATTGCCAAGTATCTTATTAAATTGACTTCTTCGATGTTCGGGTAACTTAACCGTGTATCTTATTAAACCGGTTGTTACCCGAATGACTTCAATTGCCTAGTATCTTATTAAACTGGCTCTTTATTATTAACCGAGTCATCTTGAAACAGACAAGTTTACACTTGTGTTTCATACCCGGTTGCTACCCGAACATTACATCAAAGCTCACTATGATCATATGTTCGAGTCCTTACGCAATACCAAGGACGTCTCCCCAGTTTTTATGCGCAAGGGTTTACCGAATCGTTGAGCTCTTTTTTTTAAAAAATGCTTCAACACAGCTACGCATTTCACAGGAATTTTTTCCGATAGCGTCCCGAGCATTTTTCTAGAGTCTGGTGCATCGGGTTTGCCTTTTTGCGAAGGTCATTTCGACCATGCTCAGTTGGCATGCTCCTACGAGCTTCTCCGCCCATTCGGGATTTGATGGTCCCGAGAATTCTATTTGCATGTTCTTATTATCATGCTCTTCTTCCATATGTTCTTATTATCATATGCTTTCTGTTGGAAATCCCGAGCTAGATGATTTCCCTTCGGTAATTCCGAGTAATTTTATTTATTACTGCAAAAAATCAACACATTTAAATTCCAGTTCAATATTTATCCTGACTAATATTGTCCTGACTAGAAAAAAGAACAATATATATATATATATATATTAAGGATAGAAAATCTTCAGGTATTGGGCATTGCATGGTCGGGGTAAAACCCCTCCATTGGGTCGAGCAATCCAATAAGCTCTATGGCCAGCTATTCCCTCGATCTTGTATGGGCCTTCCCATTTATCAGCCAGGGATCCTGCGGCTTTATTTTTTGTGTTCAATGACACCTTCCTGAGCACCAGGTCTCCTAGATGGAATTTCCTGATCCGAACATGAGAGTTGTAGTGGCGAGCTACTCTTTACTGATATGCCATATTTCTTATTCGGGACTTCTCCATTTTTTCTTCTAGTTCATCCAGACTTTGTGATAGAATATCAACATTCTGTTCTTCATCGTATAGCCTGACCCGAGGTGACGCATATGATGTTTCTACGGGGATAACAGCTTTTGTTCCGAATGCTAAAGTGTGTCGAGTCTCTCCTGTTGAAGTCCTTGCTGTCGTCCGGTATGCCCATAATACTTCGGGGAGCTTTTCAACCCAGCTACCTTTCTTGTCATCTAATTTTTCCTTGATAGTGTGCTTGATGATTTTATTTACTGCTTCTACCTGACCATTGGTTTGAGGGTGGGCAAGTGTGGCATAGTAATTGGCAATCTGATATTCCTTGCACAGCTGTCTGAATTTTAGGTTATCAAATTGGGTGTCGTTGTTTGTGATTATTGTGTCTGGAACTCCAAACCTATAAAGTATATTCTTTTTCACAAAATTTATGGTGTTTTCTTCTGTGATATGCACTAGTGCTTCAGCTTCTGCCCACTTTGTGAAATAATCAACAGCTACTATGGCGTATTTAGCTCCACCCCCTGTTCCAGCTGGCATTAGGCAAATCAGGTATAAACCCCACATGGTGAATGACCATGGGGCTATGAGGTTTATGAGTTTTTCTGGAGGCTGTCGGATATCGTTGGCGATTCTTTGACAAGTATTGCAACTTTCTGACCACTGGTGTGCATCTGAGAAAAGTGTAGGCCAATAATAGCCTTGCTTGAGCACCTTGTGTGCTAAACTTCTACCCCCATTGTGGTTTGCGCAAACTCCTCCGTGAATCTCCTGAAGTATTCGATGTGCATCTTCTTTTGGTACACACTTTTGGAGAGCTCGGGAAAACCCCCTTCTGTATAATTCTCATCTGATCAGGGTGTACCTGGCTGATCTGTACCTGATGCGCTTTGCTAATGCAGGATCTTCTGGGAGCACGCCTTCTTCTAAGAATCTTTTCAGCTGAATCATCCAACCGTCTTGCGGTGTTTGGATTTCTGAAATTTCTAAGTGCTTTGGTTCAGTTGTACTCGGTTTTAAGAGGTGTGAGACCGGAATGGTCTTCGGTCTGATTATGGTCGTTGCTGACTCTAGTTTAAAAAGTGCGTCTGTCTTTTCATTTTCCTCCCTAGGGATCTGAGCGATCTTGTATTCTTTAAGCAGATTGGTGAGGTTTTGCTTGACTTTTCCTCCTAGGTTAGCCCTGATCTTGACCACCTTATCTGGTTCTCCTTATATTAATATCACTTATTCCATTGGTTCTGTTTTAGTTTCATTCGACCCTTCCCTTGGATCAAATTCAAATGATAAAAATTCTCTAGGCTGACTCGGCTGCGTTATGGTGCACACCTGTTCAGCATCATTTTTGTCTTTGTACACTGACAAGTTTGCTCTTCGGGCCATCTCCTGGGATCCCTTGACTACCTCGACCCCCTGCTCTATCGGGAACTTGATCATTAATGCATAAGTGGCTGTCACGGCTCTTGTTTTATTCAGGAATGGTCGACCCAATAATGCATTATATGGCCAATTGTCTAAGTCTACAACCACGAAGTCAAGTAGAACAGTCCTTTGGCATGGTGCCGTTCCAATTTTTACGGGTAATTTAACTGTCCTAAGTGACCTTACCTCGATCCCACCAAATCCTCTGAGTGGGGTATGGAAGGGTTGTAGATCTTTTCGGTCTAACCCGATTTGATCGTAGACGGCTACATTAAGGATGTTCGTCGAACTCTCATTATCAATCAGGATTCTCCTGACCTCCCGATGACCAACCTGGGCACTTATGACCAATGCGTCATTGGGTTGAACATCGACGCCATGGGAATCTGCCTCAGTGAATATTATCGGGTCCCATCCTTCCTTTATTCTTTTCCGGTCTGGTTCAACCGAGTTAACGTCAAAGTTATTCCTTGCTTCTATTGCTTCTCAGATTTCCTGAGTTCGTTCTCGGTTGCTTTTCCCAGTAGATGGTCCCCCAAATATTGTATGTATTATCTGATGGGCTTCGGGGCTGGTTCTTTGATTTCGACCAGGGTTGAGATCAGCCTTAACTTCTTTCTTAGTTTCTGATCTCTCATCTTTTTTCAAGATTACATCCCGCAGGTGCCCTTCCTGAATAAGAGTCTCTATGTAATCTCTGAAGTCTCGTGACCGATTTCCTTGCGAAATCTGCAATACTTGGTTGTATCTTTCTGGGCAAATTGAGACTGTCGTCGTGGTTCCTGTACCATGTTCTTCTCTTCTAGGATGGCCAGGATTTCTTCTTGTTTTTTTTAGAAAAGGGGTATAATTAGTGTATCTGCCTCGGTACTTCTCTGTGGATTGTTTAGCATTACGCCCATTGCCCCCGTCTTTACTTTTTTCCTTGCCATTTCTCTTCTGTTTTCCCTTTTGATTCTGCCCTTTGGATTCGGCATCTTTTTGTTCGGGCTTTCCTCCGTGCATATAGCTTCCTCTTGTAACTAACTCTTCCTCCTCGGCTAATGCGTATCCTTCCGCCATATCCATCATGTCAGCATATCTGGTCAGCCGAGCTTTTCTCAAATCAAAAGATAGCCGTCCATTCTGTAAATTATCGATAAATGCAGCGATTATGGATTCATCGTTTGCACTGCCAATCTCTGATATCGCTTGGCCGAATCTCCCTAGGTATTTCTTCAGTGACTCATTTTTTCCTTGTTTTATTTGAGCAAGGTGAGCCACTGACTTTTTCCTGTGAACGTTACTCAGAAATTGTCTTGAGAAGCTCCTGCTCAGTTCACTGAAACTTTTGATACTTGCTGAGGGTAACCTCCTGAACCATCTCGAACCCATTTCTCTCAGAGTTTGTGGGAAATTGAGACATAATAAGGGATCGCTGTGGGCATACTGGGCCATGGCGCTTTTATAGCGTCTCACGTGCTCTTTTGGGTCCATGTCTTTCTTAAACTGCTCCACGTGCGGCATCCTGAACCTTTCTATAAAAGGGGTCCACAAGATTTCCTTGGTGAATGGACTGTCTGAGTCATCGTCAGATAAATCGTTGTAGCCATAACGTCCGACCAATGCATCCATCTGACGCCTATTGTTCTCGACTTCTTGAGTTAGGCTCTGGATTATAACATCTCTGTCCCCCACCGGGCTTCCCCGACGGTTGAACAGGTTGGGTAACTGCCATTCTTTCTGGCTCTTCACTTTGATGCCGAGTTTCTCGCATGACTCCGTGATGACGTTTGCAATGAGGTCGATCGCTATCTTCTGATGACAACCGATCCCTGTGCCGGTCATATTTACGGTGTCTAGTGCGGATTGTCTGATCTTGGTCCTACTTTTGGCGTGGTCGTTCTTCTTCAGGGGTCTTTCGTCTGGTCTGGTTGATTGGGGTAGAGTTCTTTCCGATTTCCAGTATAGTTATTCATGGCCCTACTACCACCAAGCGAAGCCTCGCAGGTGGAAGATCAAGAGTCTGTACTTCCGTAGTCGTTAGATCAATAATATGTGCTTCTGCAGCCAATAGATCAACCCCTTCCCTTGCTGTGTCTGCCACCAATTGCTGTAACGCTTCTCGGAAAAGCAGCGTCAAGTCTCCGCTGGTTGGGGAAACCTGATGGATCCCTGCCAAGTGTGTGGGTCGGTCCTCCGTGTTTGCTGCCAGATCTTGTGATGTACTGCCAACATGGAAGTTATCAGGTGACTTTTGGCCACTCCCAGAATCGCTTCTGCTTCCTCCCATGTCTATTAATTAAATCGAAGGTTCAAGACCCCCTTCTTCTAGCGCCAATTGTTGATGTTGATTTCTGGATTGTATAGAAAAGCCAACAAGGATTGGATTTCGGCTATCAATTCAAAAAGAAAGAGATTCAGAGAGAGTAACGAAGACACAAGTTTTACGTGGTAAAACTCCGATGACCTGAAAAACGTCCACAGGTAGTTGAAGGATCAACGGAGCCAAAAATCCACTATGAAAATATGATGTTTACAAGCTCTCGATCTCTCTTTTTCTCTCTGTAATTTTCTATTGCTTGTTGTGTATGCTATATTGCCTATATTTTTTCTGGACGAGATTATGGGTCTATTTATATGTTCATAGAACCCTAATCTTCTTTGTACAAGTAATACAGGATCTTTACGTTTAATTGTGATTCGGTTACTTGCTTGAGGTTGATTGTCTTCTTTCCTGTTTTGGAGTCTTGTATGGAAGTCGAGTGGGTTTCTAGTAGTGCAATCTTATTTGGACTTGTTTCCTTATAAGAATGTAGTCTTTGTAGTGAAATCAAGCTGTTTCTTGATTGAGGATTCTTCTAGCTCAGTATTCTGTTCTCTTTGGGATTCTTCCTGATGGATATCTTCGCGTATTTAATGACTTAATCCTTGTGAATTAAGCACCAAGTTTTCTTATTCGAGTCGCATTTAACCTGAGTAAGAATAACACTTGTTAGTCCCGAGTAGCACCGCTTGAGCCCGAGTAGAAGATGCTTTTTTGCTAACCCCGAGTACTTTTAATTGATTCGAAGTAGTTTAGTTGATCCCGAGTAGGTCTTGCCATGCTTCTTATTTACTCGGGCTTTCTTCTCTTTAATGATGCCTTGTAGGATTTTTCATGAGTGCTTATTTGGGCGGCGTCCACCTGGCAATTTTTTCCATCTTGTCGATGACGTGTACGCTTGGTAAAATTCACATACTACAGGTTCTTTTCCCAGCACACGATCACAAGCGTGAGCATATTCAGGATTGAGTCCCAACAAAAACGGAATTACATGTTCCCTTTCCATGATGTCTTTCACCTTTTTGGCATCTTTAGCAAACTCTAATTCCATGGATTGATAAAGATCTAATTCGGTCAGCAATCCTTTTAGATTATTGTAGTAATCCGTGACACTCAAGGATCCTTATGATAAATCTGTCTTTTGATCTGTAAAATTTGAGAAATGAACCCAGATTTTTAGTAGGTTCTATTTACTGCATCTCATATGTCCTTGGCCGAGGGAAGAAGTAAATAGGTTTTGCTCGACTCTGGTTGCATTGAATGAAGAAGCTAAGCCATAACCATGTTGTTTTCCGATTCCCACGTTTCATACTTTGGATCATCTTCAGCTGGAGCTTCTACCAAGCCACTAACATATTTGAACTTTCCTTTGCTCTTCAAAGAAATTTTCACGGATTGAGACCATTCCATGAAGTTTCGACCATTGAGTTTGCAAGTAGCAATCTGGAGACTAGGATTGTCGGTATGAATGGTTAGGTAGGATTTCTATAAGGCCTCAATAGGGTTTGTTTTTATGGAATCATTCATGACGAAATTCTTATGAAAGAGGAAAGAAGATTTTTAGAAGAAGGTCGGTACTAATCAGCTCACAACAAAGGCAATGAAGGCCAAAAAAAAATGCAGAAGAAATTAGAGAATGATAAAAAAGGGGCAATGAAGGCCAAAAGAAATTTTGAGCAAAAGCTCTGATACCATGAAAAAGATAATATTTTTTTTCTTATTATCCGATAAGAATCCAGTACATGGCTACAATATATGGCTAAATAGGTTGTATATGACTCCTCACTAACCCTTAACTACAATAACTACAATATTGGAAAAATAAGAAAACATATTCCTAGAGATAAAAAGAACAGCTAATAAACACCCTAATAACTGTTTTAATAAATGGCTAAATACAACTGTATATTCTAACAAATGGGATCCATGTATGGTGTGGTTTTCTTCCTTGGTGTCCAACATGCTGAATCTGTGCAGCCCGTAGTGGCTGTTGAAAGGACAATCTTCTATAGAGAAAGGGCAGCTGGAATGTATTCAGCCCTCTCATACTCTATTGCTCAGGTAATTAGCATATCATGTTAGAGCTTAATATTAATGTCTGAGCCTGCTTTTGGGTTGAATAGTAACTTGGTATGCATTAAACCCATTTTATTGATACTGAGAGATCTGGTTACTAAACATCCAAGAAAAAAGTGGAAAAGTTATAAAATTATGTGCTTCTTCATGGAATTTGTTGTCCTTAATTGCAGGTTATGATTGAGATTCCTTATATATTTGCACAAACTGTTGTATATGGTATTATAGTCTATACAATGATCGGATTCGAATGGACTGCTATTAAGTTCTTTTGGTATCTATTCTTCATGTTCTTCACATTATTGTACTTCACCTACTATGGCATGATGGCAGTGGCTATGAACCCAAACCACCACATTGCTCAAATTGTTTCTGCTGCATTTTATGGAATATTCAACCTCTTTTCTGGGTTTGTTATCCCAATTGACTACTCATATTTGATTGTTGTGTGCTATGATTTTTTTAGCATATACATATCTAATTGTTTCATGTTCAAATTTGTCCAACAGAGAATGCCAATATGGTGGAGATGGTACTACTGGGCATGTCCTGTACCTTGGACCTTGTACGGAATGGTTGCATCATAGTTTTGGGATATACAGAACAAACTTGATACAGGAGAGACATTGGAAGAGTTTTTAAGAGATTATTTTGGTTTCAAGCATGACTTTCTTGGAGTAGTTGCAGCTATTAATTTTGGATTCACAGTGCTGTTTGCAGTTATCTTTGCTGTATCAATTATGATGTTTAATTTCCAAAAGCGATAAGAAACTCAATTTAGATTTTGTATGGGCTTAATGTCATCACTGTAACGAAGGAACAGAGGAGGGTGACAGGCAATGGAGCCTCCAATTTGGCATGTCCATATAAAGTTCTAATTCGGCTCTTAGTTTGTATTCATGAATAAGTTTTTCTCCTGCTACAGCTATTAATATTTTTTCTAGTTACCAATATACAATACAGTGAGTTGTGAATTTCGACGCTCAAAATGAATTATTGCAAGTTACAATTTGTGTACAACACTAGCATTTCTACAGTGATTGAAGCCAGCCTAAGGAATTAAAGCATCATTGTCATCAGCTGAAGAGATAGACTTCCCTTTGAACAACCCAAATCCAGAAGCAGAACCACAAAACTCCATTTTTCTCAATTTGAGAAGCAAAAACAGCAGAATCCCACAACCAAATCCCAGAGCAGCACTAGAACCAGTCAAAGAAACAGCAGCACAAACCAACATCACAAACGACTCTTCCTTGGTGTTCATATCTCTTGAAGCCATAGCCAATTCAATCCCAGCAAACAACAAAAGCACCCCAAGAATCCCAATTGGAAACTCACTCAAAATCCTCACAAATGAGTTTCCAAAAACCAATCCAATAACCATCTTCCCAGCTCCCAAAAACACCACAGCCATGCCGCTTCTCGCACCAAACCTGTACTGCCCAGCTAGCCCACCTGCACCGTGACACACCGGCATGGCTCCAAACCAGCAACCAACAAAATTCATCACTCCAACACTTACAGACACCCTTGTGACTGATAATTCTTCACGATCCGGAAACAAATCACCAGATAACTTGCACACAGCAATCACTGAATTCAATACTGATAAGGGTATCTGAGGAATTGCTGCTCTGAAAAATCCAATTTTCCAATCTTCCCATGTAAACTTTAGTACTTTAAACTTGGATGGACCGAATTTTAGATCGCTGAATATTGTAGGATCACGAATAAAACACAAAAACAACCCAAATAAAAAAACTATCAAAGCTGCAGGAATTGCTGATAAAATTCTCAATCTTTTATGCAATCCGAGTCTTGAACGATTCAATGGAACGTCACCGGATTCATCTTCTGAATCAATATCAACGTTATAATCACCGGAACCAGTAGTCAAAACCAGGAAAAGAACAGCAGAAATGGCGAGAAGTAGCCCATCTAGACCCAACCAGGGACGAGGGATGGTGGCGGAGGACTTGGTGGTGGTGACAAAGTCTTGATTGAAGCGGATGTATTTGATGGCGGAGAACGCAAAAGAGAGTCCCTGAGAGAGCTGGACGCCGCGGACGACGGGGAGAGGAATGAAGCGGTAGAAGAAGGACATGAGACCGGTGGAGCCGAGGAAGAGGAGGGTGGCGGCGGTGGAGAGGCCAGCGGTGGCGATTTGGGATTGAGTGAGGTGGGGAGATTCGGAGACAGCGACGGCGGCGATGGACTTCATGGGTTGGACGGGCATAGGGAGGCCGAAGAGGAGGCCTGTGGCGATGTTGTAGAGAGATGTGAATATCAGAGTTGTGGAGAGGTCTAAGTTTGACACCAAAGTCAGTGTCAAAACTATTGGGATGAAAGTACCCAGATCACCTACTGCTCCGGAGATTTCGGATGTTAGGCTGTTTTTCACGCCGCGGCGGCGGCGGAGGAGGAGGGGAGTGGTGGTGGTAGTGGTGGGTGTGTGTTGTTCTTCCATAGCTTAGTGTTGTTTTGGAGTGTGATTTCCGAATTCCGATCAAACAATTTATTAAGACAATTTTGTTTCGTAAATTCTGTTAGTATGTTATGTGTGTCAATATCACCGTAATGGATTTATAATCTTAAAATTTATAAGATTTGATATTTTCAGTATTTCATCATTTAAAACGTAATTGACGAAAAAAAAAATTAGATCTGAAATTACTAATTTATTTATGTACACTCGTACAAGACAGAGTGGCGAAGTTAGTATAGTCTATGACTCTATGACATAACAAGCTATGATGTCCAAAAACCAAAGTGAAATCCCCAAGGAGGTATCTAAAATAAGAAATTGTCTTAAAAGTTTAAATTATCTTTATTTTAAAATTTATATTTTTTTTACTATTTTTAAAGTAAATAAAAAAATAAATTTTATAATTATCTTCATTTTTAAAATTATTTTTTAACTGGTTTTAAATTTAAAATTTATATTTTAAATTTAAAATTTATAATTTAAATTTATAATTTATTTCTAAATTTTAAATTATTTATAAAAAAAATTACAAAAACTTCTGATGAGTTTAACCAATATTTCACTCGTATGTAACTTTTATCAAAATTACACATACTTTCCTTGCTTTTTTATTAAATAAATATTTAACTAGCTTTAAAATTTAAAATAATTAAATTATCCACGAATTAATTATTTTATTATAATAATTTTTACATTCGAGGATTTTATTATAATAAAATTAATTAACTAACAATTTTTTTTATTTAAACCGTTAAGGATTTTATTACAAATAAAACCTAATTAATTAACTAACCATTTTTTTATTTTAAAAAATATATTTTTATGAAAAATAAAAACAAATCGATAAAATAATTTTTTAAAATAAAAAACAGTTAATTAATTAAATATGTTCTAATTGTAATAAAATCTCTAACCGTTTAAATAAAAAAATTGTTAGTTAATTAATTTTATTATAACAAAATTCTCAAATATAATAATTATCATAATAAAATAATTAATTCAGAAGTAATTTAGTCATTTTAAATTTTAAGGTTAGTCAAACAATTAATCAATGAATAGTAAAGGAAGTATGTATAATTTTGGTAAAAATTGTATATGAATGTAATATTGATTAAATTTATGGGAAGTTTGTATAATTTACCCTTATTAATACTAAGTTTGACTTTTTTTTATTATTATTTTTATTAGTTTAATTTTAAAATCAGACGAGATCTAAGTAGATAATATATATTAAGTCTACTAATATTTATATCAAACTTTAGGGGATATCGATGCATTTACCCTATAAAAAATTAAAACAAAAACGAAAAGAAAAAAGAAATTATCTAATTTAAGAATATTTTTATTATATTTTAAGAAATGTTTTTGGATCAAGTTTTAAAATTTTAATATAAAATAAGTACAAGTTTAATTAAAATTTAAAAAATTGTGATAAATACTTTCTATGAAATATCGTTTACATGAAAACAATTAAGAAAATTTCTATTAAAGACTCTTTAAATAATTTTATAAAAACATTTTTGCTTAATATTTGCGATTAAAAAAAAAACTCAGGATTTTGCTACAATTTCGTTACATGTTTTAAAAGTTTCAATCTTATTCCTTAGAACACCGTTAAAAATAAAAATATAAAAAATAAAGTAAAAAATAAAAACTAGAATCTTAGCTTATTAATAGGAGCAAACGCGCCCCCACAAATAGACACAAAAATGAGTAGAGTCCTACACGTTACGTTGAATGTTAGCTCTTCACAAACTTAAAAAGTCAGTTGCATAAGTGGCTCTTGCCTCTTCGTGGATTGGTTGTTTGCCGTTTCTTCTTCAACCTTGTTAACATAACTAGAGTTCCGTCGGATGGTACGACGCTTATACTCACATCAAGATATCGTGGAATAAAACTATTTCTCATTCGGTTTTTTAAAATTTTAAATTTTTAGAATATTTTAAATATATATATAATTACATTATATCTATAAAACAAAATGAAATTGGTCCAATAATATGCCTTTTATAACCATATCAAAATGCTAATCTCGAATTATTGATAGGAAAACATTTGGGTATTGATTAGTCAGTACCCAAGGTGCTGACTCTTTTATTTTTATTGGTGGAAAAATCCACCACCAACCGTATGTATTTAATATCAAACACTGTAAATAGTTTTTTTCACCAATTAAAACAAAGGTTCAATATCTTACATACTAACTGTTCAGCATCTAAGTAATATCCTTATTGATATATATATATTTCTATTTTGTTTCACTAATTTTTTAAAATAATTGTAAATAGAAATCACCTAGTGTCAAGTGTCAAGTGTCGTATATTTTTTTTAGTGGTTTTGGTGGACAATCAGCGATAGTGATTGGTGCGTCACTGCGTCCTAGTTTTCTCCAAAATGATGCTTTTGGTAAGTTTGTGAATTGTGAGTTGTGTGAATATACTTTCACTGTTTCAAAGTCTTATTATCATTTGATATATAAAGTTTAAAATGGCTTGACTGTACTGATATTGTTTGGGCGACATCGGCAAATAATTAAAGACCGATGTGATATTTATAAATATTTCAATATCCATTTGCACATGAGACGAGTTTCTTTTCAAGTGTGATAGAGATGTAGATATTTCTTTCCATAGTTTTTATGAGTGGATCACATTTAGGGATGACAATTGTATTCTGACCCGTGAGTACCGAACCGAATCCGAACCGAATGGGTCGGGTCAGGTCGGGTCGGGTCGGGTCTCAGTCCACATATCCTACCCGGACCCGTGGACCCGTGGACCCGATTGGTATACAAAACTACACCGTTTGACTCTATTACTCATTATACCTAATTTCTTGTTTTTTTTTCTTGCAGCTGCAGCATCGCTGCATCAGTGTTCTTTCTTCTTCTTGCAGTTGTATCCACCACTCCACCAGATCACCAATCTTCTTTTCTTCTCAAGTTTTCTTATCTTCTTTTCTTCTTTTCTTCTTTTCTTCTTTTCTTCTTTTCTTCTTCCCACCTTTCGAATTTCCACAAACCACACTTGCAGCTCCACCGCTCACCGGCTCATCGGTCACCAGTCTCACCATTCACCGCCGTAAGTCTGTAGCTCTCTATCTCTATCTCTTGCACTTGCTCTTATTAGTTTTATATGGGTTGTGGTCCTGAATTTGTGAATTTGTGAATTTGTGAATTGTGAAACATGGCCTGAATTGTGAATTTGTGAATTTGTGAATTGTGAATTTGTGAATTTTGAAATTGTGAATTTGTGAATTGTAAAACATGGCCTGCCAAACCCTCTAAATTCGATGAAAATAATTTTGAAAACCTTTATGTTAATGCAGAGGCCGTGGGTCGTGCACTCGTGCTGCTACATTAGCTGAAGCGGAGGGTGTCAGTAAGATTGAGGTAACTCATTTGGAGAGAATTCTTCCTCAGTTACTTCTGGATTTTTAAGGTATTATACCTGGTTGTGCACTTTGAAAGTGAATGTTGTAAGAAGACACTTTGATTAGTAAATGTAATCTGGGTGAATTTGGTTGAACTCTAGAGGCAATTTACATGCCCTGGTACGAAGAAATGGACAACTTTCTTGTCAATCTTGAAGTTTTAGTCTAGTACTTAAGTGTTGTGATTTTCAATGTTTAGTCCAATAGATATACCTGGTTGTGCACTGTGAAAGTAACGAGTGTTGTAAGAAGACGTTTTGATTAGTAAATGTAATCTTGGAGAAATGGACAACTTTCTTGTCAATCTTGAAGTTTTAGTCCATTTTTTAGTTTATGTTTATTGATTTATCTTCCAGCAATAGAATTTATGATTTGTGTCACCTTCTTTCTATTTTTGTCTATGAATTCGTGTTCACTTAAGTAAATAATTTGTCATTATCATGCTGGAAGCCTGGAATCATAAATGTTTTTCTCTCCCCATAAGTGAGACTTATGGTTGATTAATATTTTCAATGTTTTAGTATACATTTGCAATTGCTTAGCTGAACTCTATCATCAAAGTATATGAAATGGAAAGGGGTCCTCTATGTCTGTAATTTTTTGTTAGCTTTGAAATCACCATATAATAAAGTTCCAAAATATCTGTTGAGTTTGAATAATTGTTTGAAAGAGTGAAGTCACATATCTGAGAGCCAAGACAGTTTTTGTGTTTCTTCCCTTGTGTTTCTTTGCACCATAGACAGTTTTTGTACAATTTTTCCTTTGCTTGTCTATTGGTAATTATTGACATATAGTTATTGTCATTTTACGACAGAATGTCGACATCAAAAAGTATTACCCAAAACCAAAACCAACCGACTCCGATTCCTACTCATTCAAGTCATAATGAAGTTACTAATTGTGAAAAACTTGATTGATGGAATGGAACTTTGGAAATTGGAAGTGTGGAGCAGTGGAGGAAATGAAGAATGAATGTCCTTGATTCATTGATGGTCAATGATTTATGTGTTATGTCATTGATTTTAAACTAGTTTTGTTTGTTTTAGAATGATATTTGTGTAATGTTTAATGTTGGTTTATGATTTTTATGGATTATTGATTTTAAACTAGTTGTGTTTGTTTTAGGATGCTATTTGTGTAATGTCTAATATTGGTTTATGACTTTTATGGATTATTGATTCGATTTGTGTGGTTATTTCGATTCTCAACTTAATAGTCAATCGTCTTTGTTATTTTGTTTTATTTCAATTTAAGTTAATTATTCACGTATTAATAATTAAATAGGTAAAAATAAAAATAGAAAGGAAAAAAATAATTTTAATAAATATTTTACTGGTAAGCGGGTCCGCGGGTCCATGGGTCTAGACCCGGACCCATGAAATTTCGTGGGTCTCGGGGCGGGTTTGGGTCTCTTGTAGACCCACGGGTCCAGACCCGAACCCGAACCCGAACCCGAAAATCTTCATGGGTCTGGGTTTGGGTCTAATTTTTTTTTATGGGTTTGGGGTCTGGGTTAGGTAGGACCCGACCCGAACCCGACCCATTGCCATCCCTAATCACATTGATATCCACTGTACATTAATCAAGTGTGCACTTCAAAAAAAAAAAAACATTGGTTTCGCTTCGATTTGAAATCAAGTAATTAATCAATCGATCAAAGATCCTCTACTGATCTGATTTTTTTCTTAAACTTATTTAATCTCATAACATATAAGTATTGCAATGAATATACGATCAAAATGTGATTGGTTTCCACAACCACTTTACCAATAACTAATCACATATTTTAAAAAGATTAAAAAAAAAGATCAGATCAGTAGAGAATCTAAATTCTATAAAATAATAATACTTTCATATTTATTACTTTTTTTCTTCTGTTTAATAGGAAGAGATTATGGATATTTACTCCCACCGCATAAGAAAGAAGCCATTGCACACTGACACTTGTATAATTTTACCCAAGCCTACAAACAAATATATATATATATATATATTCAATGGTTTTCCTATCAGTGCGTATATGTTGTATGTGGATCATTGATTATGGAGAAACTTTAACAAATGCATACACTTTGGATCAAAGTATGTAAATCTAATGGTCCACATCCAACGTACTGATGAATTTAAATCAGTGCGTAATGATTTGAAATTTTTTATATATATGACTAATGTTAGGGTCTCGTCCTGCAGCTGTTTTTCAACTCATTTTTGTTTTTGTTTTACAAAAACAATTTCGAATTCGTGCTCGTTAACCGTTTTTCATTTTATTTTCAAAAAAAAATAAAAAACAAAATGAAAAATAAAATCAGTGAAATAATTGAAAAATACAAAATACTTGTTTTTGTTTTTATTTTTGTTTTTCACTTTTCTTTTATAAAAAAAATCATTTTTTTAAACCATTAATTATACTGTTATGCGTTTGGTATGGGTAGGACGGGACAGGATGGAACAAGAGTTTCAAATGACCAAAGTGCCTCTCTTATATATATATTCCAAAATAATTTATTTTGAATTAGAACTAAAAGATTTCATGCAATAATATATATATATATATATATATATAATATTATAATATAATTATAATATTATATTTAATATAATAAAACATATATATATTTATATAAGATATATTGTAATATGTGTTATTATATATAAAATATATAATATTTTTTATTTTAATATTATTATAATATAAATTACAATATATGTAATAATATTTAATATTTATTTTATATATTAATATAATATATATATATAATTATATTTTTATTATATAGTAATATATATATTATAATTATTTATTTATAATTTAAGAGTTTAGTTTTGATTAATTGATTTTTTTATATGTTTTTTTTTGAAGTAATCTGTGAAGTGTTACTTTTGTTTAATTTATAAATTACAATACAAAAATTATATTGGTTAATTATTTAATCAATCAATTTATAACTGTTATAATATTAAATAAAATGTAAAAATTGATATTTCAATTTTTGATAGTTTTCGAATAACCCACCAAACGTGTTTTTTCCATTTTCATTTCCAAAATACAACTATCACTATATGTTACCATAAGTGTTTTTAGATTTCGAAACTAAAACCAAAAACACTGTTTTTATTTTTATTTTTCTTTTCGAAAAACGACAAATGAAAAACACTTAAAGGACAGACCGTAGGTTTCCTAAATTTATTCTCAAATTGTAGTACGTGAGTTGTCAACATCTTATAAATCATGAGATTTTGTGGTGAATCATATGATGTTGATAACTCACATGTCATATCATTTAGAAAAAAAAAATAGGAAACCTAACATTACTCGATATATATATATTATCAGTTCAAACTGATATAAGATATAACAGTTCCTAACATATAGGTCATTAGATTTCAATGTTTTGACTTGATTGTATTCACTTGTCAAAGCATCTTTTAAATCCAATGGTACACTTATAAGAAACTGATATATTTCATGTCAGTTCGAACCACCTACAATTATAAATTTTCAATCACAACACATGTGACAGTTGATGTGTCAATTGGTAAATGAATACATGATTAAATAAGATAAATCATTATTAATGTTCGTCCACTCACCGATTGACACCTCAGCTGTAACCTGTGTTGTGATTGAAAATATGTGATCGTCTATATGATATAAAGTTGTTGTAATTGCAAGATGTTTAAACAAAATGAAATTCTTTGAATGATTCAAATCTCTTCAGCAGATTATACAAGTTTAGAGAATATAAGAGTGAACCGAGAAACAGTTGTTCCTCCAATCAAACGAAGCCCAAAACCAACACAGTATGGGCCCATGGACCATGGGGAACAATTCTTTTTGAATGAAGTTGTACTTACTTAGTGCTTGCCTTAAAGTTTAAAGAGACTTTACACTTGCTTTTATGTGTGGGCTTATTTTAGTTCAAACTAATAACGGTGAATTAATCATTGCTACTTTATATTTTTAAACAAAAAGTTCCTCTAATGCACCCCAAATACAAACAAATTTGACTTCACCCTTTTGGAGGTTTCACTTCATTTGATTGATAATGATACATGCCCCACCACAAATGAGCATATTTATGTCACCATCTAATCTTTCATACAAAGTAGTCGATCTTCCTTTTCTAAATGTTCATAAATAAAAATAACGGATTAAATTATGAATGATGTAAAATTATTCAAACTTAAGACCATAAATAAAGGGTCTTTATTCAGTCTCGCAATGATTTAGATTTGAGACATCATATTCTATATTAAAAAAAACAATAATTATATAGTTTATAAACATCTGACTACTGAATATAGAAATTATTAGAGTATGAACCATTTTAATTTCTTTAAAAGCTTGGCCTAAGTTGATTGATACGAAACAATTGGTAATATTTACGCACAAAAAAACAAATGATAAAAACTCTAATCGATTAAATTCAAAATTCAGGAATATGAAATTCTTACAATTACAAGTACATGACTTTTGTTCCTACCTTTTTTTTTTTTTTAAAGGAAAAAAAAAAGGCCAAATTTTCAATATATGGTGACAAATTTATAGTGTGGCCTATTCAAAAGTTGAGTTCTCTTTGCACTATAACGGTCCTCCAAAATAAGAATACATAAAAGTTGATAATGCATTATAATGCCTCTAGAAACATAGGAGAAAATCCAAATCTATAAACAAAAGGGTATTTTGGTCATTAAAAAATATACCAATCTGGTGGAGCCGGTCTAGCTAAAGTTTGTCTTTGAACATCAAATATTTATTATTTCACAGGGGACCGGCCCATCTAGCCGTTACGCCCATCGCATGCTTACGTGGCACCAATTTTTTTTTTTTAAAGCAAATAAAATATTAGCAGACCTTTGAAACAAAATCTGACCGTTAGCTCCTCTGCTTCTCAACTAAAACAAAAAACAGAGTACTCTGTTTCTAGAACCAAATCTCTCTCTACCTATACAACCTAGAAGAAGAGAAAATTCAAAGTTCAATGGCAGCTGAGTACATGTATAGTGAAGATGAATTCATGGTCGATGAGGGTCTCGGGTTCCCAATAGCCTATGCAAAGATTTGCAGAGATCGAGGTGTCGGTTTATACAGTCATGGCCCTCCTTTTTGTTTCAATCCTTACAGTTTGCAGGAAGATGAGGTAAGGAAATGAATTTAGTTAGTTTTTTGTTTGGTTGGATAGAAAATGGAGGAAAATTGAATTGGGAATGTGAATCTGGGTTCTGGGTTCTGGTTTCGGTTGTTAGTGATGCTTTAGTGTTTTTATTGAAAGTTGAGCTTTTTTATAATGAAGTAACTTGTGATGTTAGACTATTTTCTTTGATGAAGATTTCAAGTTATGATTTTCTGTTTTTTGCAGAGTTTGAGAGCTAAAGAATTAGAGCATATGTTCCCAGTTATTGATCCAAAAGCAAAACCAACAACCAAGCCTAAGATCTTTCTCAGTTTGTTGTGGAAACAACTCAACCATCTTGGGTAAGTAAAATGAACCCCAACAAAAAAATGAAAATGGAGAAGTTATTTGGTTCTAATTTATTTTCATTTCTGTCTTGAATTGTAGGAATGCTGGATTTGATCCTGCGGTGATTCGAGTAGACACGTATGGAAATGTTTTGTACTATCATGCTGACTCAGCTTCTCCTCTTGCTTGGGACATTGATCACTGGTTTCCTTGCTCAAGTACTACTGCTACTACTTATTAGCCTTAAATTTCTCTCATGTTTTCTGTGTTTTTCATTTTTTAATAAGCTGTGGCACTGTATTTAAACTTTTAAGGGGGAGGATTGACTGTTCCTAGCAATCTAAGGATTCTACAATGGCAAGTGTGCAAGAGGAAGCATAACAAGCCTGAGTTCCTTGTTCCATGGTGGGATTTTCAACTGGGTATATCAGTAAACCAGTTCTTGTCAATGTTTGCTTCTTCCAATTCGGATTTCAGGTGGGTTCATTTCGTTTTCGACATTTTGATGCAGTTTTGTTTTTAAAAACATGAATGTGGATGACATGTTTTGTTTGCAATAATTTGGCAGGCACAGGGCGTTTTCATTCTTGTTCTTGGAAGGTGAAAATGAAGAAATAAATGCCTCTCAGACAGTAGAGTCTCACTGTTTCCCGCAACATTTCATAGAATCGAAAAAGAAATTAGGCTTTGCTCCAGCTGCTGTTGTTGTATCTCGAAGGGATCATGATTCTTCGTTAGCCTTGAAATCGTTGGACTATAACAGAGAGATGAGGCAAAACTCTCCTGCAATTGGTAAGTTCTCCATAATAAACATGCTAGATGTTTGTTTCTTGTACTTGCATGGTGATTTTGGATTCATATGATAAAATCTTTTTTTGTTTTTGGTTATTTTTAGGAGCAAGAAAAATGAAACACGGTGTCATGAAAGAAAATGAAAACCCAGATTTTGTTACAAACCCATATCAAGCCATTGTTGCGGCCAGGGATTCCTTAAAACAAAGAGAAGAAGCTCAGAAGATGCAATTGGAAATTCAAAATTTGGATGATGAAGCAAATGATATGAGAAGAAAGAATGATGAAGAAAAGCTTGTTATTCAAGACTTGGAGTTGGCTCTGATAAAGCGTAGGAGAAGGGCAGAAAAGTGCAGGCGGCTAGCAGAATCACAATCATCATATAGGACTATGCTGGAGAAGATGATTCGAGACGCTATGCACCAGTAAGTTTGACATACATCTTTTCTTAATGCAGAAGGTTGCAGTGTGTCTGGTTTGTTTTGTATTCAAAATTGAATAATATGTATGTTTTGTTTTGTAGGAGTGTCATCTATAAGGAACAAGTGAGACTGAACCAGGCAGCAGCAAATGCGCTAATGGCAAGACTTGAAGCACAGAAAGCTATTTGTGATGCCGCAGAGAAAGAACTCCACAAGAAATTCAAGCATCGCGAAGATATTGAGAAACAGATAAGGCCCGAGTGGGAACAAACAAGGAAGAGAACGAGAATGGACGATACCTTATTTGAAGAGAGGGACAGTAGAACCATTATTTATCTTCCAGGAATCAGGCCTCCTAGAACACCGATACACAAAGAACTAAGAATGTTTCTAGAGGAGGAACAGAAAGCATCAGAAAATGAAACAAATGAAGAGCGGAAACACGAAGAAGTTGAAGAGGAAATGCCAAATCCTGCAATAGGTTTTGCTAGAGAACAACTAGAGGATCAAAATAAAGCCATTGTTCCACTTGAGGATCCATACTCGATTGAGGATCAGCTCAAGAGACTAGAAATACGGGAAGGAAAACAACATCAATATCAATTATCGGTGCTTAGAGAACCAGAAATGGTGGAGGAAGATGAAGAGAGCAGAAAGCAGCGTGGTAAAGGGCATGTCGACAGGTGGTTGCAAATACTGTTAGAGAACACTCAAGAAGAGATGGATCCTGAAGATATGAATGGAAACAAAATTTGCACAAGCGATGACATAATCAAAAAACTGGATCATAAATATCCACAAAAGAACAGAGAGAATATAACACAAGTTCCTGAAGAGCAACAGCAGATTGTCTTAGAGAAGGATGCTGGGACGAGGAAAGAAGAAAGCAATGAGATAGAGCCTGAAGCTAGCAGTGTCGTTGAACGAATTGAGAGCAGCAGAAAGAGTTTTGAAGTGAAGGAAACAACACAGAAGAATGTGAAGGAAAAAAGCTTAGCGAGGTCTGATAGTTTCAGGGCATTTAGGAGAATCCCATCTTCTCCGTCTTTGATCTTGAAAAAGGGAGTGGACTGCATACGTAAGAAGCCTATGGTTATCGGTGATGATGATGATGATGACAATGGTGCTGCAGGGAACAACTTCATCAAGACAATGAAGAAAGCAGTGAAGATATGAGACTTTTAAGTTTACTATTTATTCATCTATTCATGTTGTATCTAAATGTCACTTGTTTCATTATTTGTTTTCAGTGAGTGCTAGCAATATAGCTCCCCTAAGCTTAATAATTGAGTGAATTTTAAAATCCAGTATCTTGGTGTGTATAAGATTTGGTTTGCCAGAAATAATAACAACTTGTTGTTTTATATCCAATTCAGTTTCTCTCTTTATGATAATTTCATTTTCTTTGTTCTTTCGTTTATCAGTCAAGTTACTCCAGATGCGTTTATCTTCAAACAATGTGTTTTAAAAGAATGAAAATTTGGCTATACTTTTATTACCCCAGAATTGAATTTGTACGGAATTTCGGTTCTAAGAATCTGTACCTGAAAGAAGTTTGGCATAAATCTTAAGAAAGTTGAGCTAAGAATAAACAGAGATGGAACCTGAATACAAGATCAATTATGATAATCGAGTGAATTATCATAATTGAGTGAATTGAGTGAATTTGAAAATCCAGTATCTTGGTGTGTATAAGATTTGGTTTGCCAGAAATAATAACAACTTGTTTTATATCCAATTCAGTTTCTCTCTTTATGATAATTTCATTTTCTTTGTTCTTCCGTTTCTCAGTCAAGTTTGCTCCAGATGCGTTTATCTTCAAACAATGTGTTTTAAAAGAATGAAAATTTGGCTATACTTTTATTACCCCAGAATTGAATTTGTACCGAATTTCGGTTCTAAGAATCTGTACCTGAAAGAAGTTTGGCATAAATCTTAAGAAAGTTGAATAAACAGAGATGGAACCTGAATACAAGATCAATTATGTCCTAGCCACTAGTAAGAATACAACAAGATGAGGCTGGATGTTTGATTGTCAGTTACTCTATCCTCTAAAACTCAGAATGAATCCACTAAAAAGAATAAAGCATTAATACAGAGTCCGTAATGAGTTGGATCTGTAGGTGAATTGATCAAATTCAAGCTGCTTTGATTCTAAATCATGCATCACTTAAAGCAGGAATAGAAGCTACAACATATAATTGTTTCTGAAGTTGAAGAATAAAGCAGTAATCAGGGTGCTTACATTCTAAATCATATACAGTATCACTTAAAAGTAGGAATGGGGAGCTACAACATAGAATTGTTTCCGCTATATTCATCAGAACTTTAAACTCATTTATATGTACATGACGAAGACTGCATGAACAAGATGAATTTCTTAAAATGATATAGAATCTGAACTTTTTTTTTATTCAAAACACTATTTTCAATATTCTGGTAAAATTATGCATCTAATTTCACATGAAATATACATACATCAAAAGAATAGAACTTTACCTACAAGTACAATTATCGTTCAAATTTTGAGTATCCATGATCCTTTCTTGGTAGCAAGAATACAGGAACTCCGTTTGAATTGCAATGGCACTATAAACGTCAGTGTCAATTTCCTTGATCAAAGGGTAAGCAACAAAGAGAACAGAAAACCAGCTTCTACCCTTTCAAGTCTGCTTGACATCATCGCTGCAGACAGTAATTCATATCCATGTTTTTGAGTGTTGCGTGTAAATGTCTGTTACTTGCTTTGCATGTACACATTTTGGTTCAAGGGGCCAACTATAGCCCATGTATACATGCTGTGCCACAACCTTGAGGCCATCATGGGATCATTCCTGAATTTTCTTACGTGTTATCCAATATTAGCACTCTTTCAGCGGTTCAACCTATCTACTCTTCCCAAATAACCCTCATCATTACAAGAGCAGATGCCTTCCTTAAAATGGTGGAACTGTTCAGTATCCCTAACAAAGATGTCTCTGCGCACAATCTTGGAGATGAATTTGATAGTATTGTGACAGCTTTTGCATGTGTAGAGATTCTTCGTAACCCAAATAGGCATCCCCGGTGCAGTATTTATTAGGCCATATGCAATAGCCAGTCTCTCACTGTGCCCGCAGAATATTTCAGCTTTTGAAGCATCAACTTCATCCACAGAACCAAATTCCAAATCACTAAAACCAGCTGCGTTCATTTTCTCATAAAATCCCTCCAAAACTGCATTTATTTCCTTTATTCGAGGGTGGAAATTATCACCGCTAAGGAAAGCGTGAACTTCTCCCTTTACTTCCACCCAACTGCACCCAGGATCAACAGTTAGCCCTTGCTCTCTCATCATCTTTCTTACCTTCGCAACTTCTTCCCATTTCCCACTGACAACATAGAGATTACACAGGAGAACATAATACCCAACATGTCTTGTTTCAGTTTCAAAAATATGCTCAGCCGCAAGTTCTCCAAGCTCAACCGATTGATGGATCCTGCATGCATTTAATAAGGCTCCCCATATTGCTGCATCTGGCTTCATCGGAATTTTCTGTATAAACTCATACGCTTCATCCAATTTCCCCGCACGGCCAAGTAAGTCAACTATACATGCATAATGTTTTAGATTTGGGGTGATCAAGTATTTCTGTTGCATGCTGCTAAAATACTCCAAACCTTCAGTCACCATTCCAGATCTACTACAAGCACATAACAAAGCAATAAATGTAACCTCATCTGGCTTTAGCTTAGAAACTACCATTCTATTGAAGTACTCTACAGCTTGTACCCCTTGTCCCCGCTCTGCATAGCCCGTCAGCAAAATATTCCAAGCTGAAACATCTCTTTTGTTTGAGTAAAATTGGTTCCAAGCAGGTTCAATCCTTCCACACCTTACATACATGTCCAGAAGTGCATTTGGTAGAAACCCATCAAACCCAACCCCAGTCCTTAACGCATGGGCATGAATCTCTTTACCACACATTAAAGCTCCTATCCTAGAACATGCAGATAAGACAGAAACTAGCGTAACCGAGTTTGGTTTTAAATTCAGCTTCATTTTCCGAAAGAAAAACAAGGCCTCAAAGCACCGATTGTTAAGTCGAAGCCCAACAATGATAGCAGTCCAAGATATCACATTCTTGACAGGAATCCGGTGGAACACTTCCAAAGCCTTATCAATGCTTTTGCATTTAGAATACATATCAACGAGCGTATTCGCAACAATTAAATACGATATGAATCCTGTTCTTTTAGTGAGCTCATGGAGCTTAATTCCCAACTCCAATTCACCTAAACAAGCACAGGCAGATAGAACACTAGCTATAGTGATCTCATCAGGCCTGATACTATCTGCCTCCATCATTTTGTAAGTTTCTATAGCTTTTTCAGGGAGAAAATTATTCTCAAAAACCGAAATCATTGTTGTCCATGACACCACATCTTTAGACTCCATTCTCCTAAAAATGTTTTCTGCCTCCTCCCAATTCCCAAATCCTGAATACATTTTCATCAAGGAATTACATACTGAAACATCATTTAAAAACCCCATTTTGGTTACATATCCGTGTACCTCCATTCCTAGTGTCTCGTCGCCAAGAACCTCGCACGCAGAGATCACGCTACTCAGAGTCATGAAATCTGGGTCCATCAATACTTCTCTCATAGTGATAAACAATCTCAACCCTTCCATACACTCGTCATTCTCAAAATACCCTGAAATCATTGCATTCCAAGAGATCCTATCTCTCCTACGCATTCCATCAAACACCAACCTTGCACTCCTCAAATCACCACACTTTACGTACATAGTTATCAAAGCATTAACAACATCAACATCAGCCTCAAACCCAAACCTAATCACCTGAACGTGAACCTCCTTCCCTCTTTTCAAATCCGGTACGCCTCCACACGTTCTCAAAACACATGGAAACGTATACACATCAGGTTTCACACCACCAACCCACAACAACTTCTCATACAAACACAACGCCTCGTCGAAAAACCCCGCCTTTGCATAACCACCAATCAATACATTCCAAGAGAACAAGTCTCTCTCACACATTTTCCCAAACACATACCAGGCACGACCCATATCGCCAAACCTCACAAACATACTCAAGAACGCGTTACCGAGTCTAACACCAAAAGGGGTCATCTTTTTCGACGCAACGGAATGCAAACGCGACCCCTCATCGTGAGCTCTCTTCCGCTCACACAACTTAACCAAAGCAACAAAAGCACCTTCATCAACACAAATATCAAGTTCTTGCATTGAGTCGAGATAACTCAAAGCTTGTTCAAGAGACCCACTAAGACAAAGGTCATTTAAATACGAATTTCGAGATTCGGAGTTGAGAGAATTGGTGTTGTGGGTGTTAAGTACGTGGACAATTCCGGCATTTTTGGAGTGGAAACTACGAGTTAGAGGTTTAAGAGAGAAAAACAAGGATTTGGGTTGGAGGGTTTTGGAGTTTTGAAGATTTGGGTAGGTTTGGTGAAGAGATGTTTGTGAGGTTTTAGCAGAGAAAGCCATTGTCGAAGATTGGGGGGTTTTGTGTGGGTTTAACTTTTAAGTGTTAGAAGATAAAGTGGGAAATGTTCTAGAAATTAGAACAAGCTGCTGATGTTTGGTCTTTTGTCTTATTATTTCCTTCCTTTATTATCTATTTCTTCTTTTGCTTTTGTTTGCAATAATACTAATTACAATTATGCTAATTTTTGTCAATTAACCAAAAATTTATACTTTTTTATTTAAACATTGTACTGTAGTTAAGCTTCAATTTTTAACAGTATATTAATTATAAATCAATCTCGACAGTTTTATATAAAGAAATGTCATCCGTATCGAAAGTATTGAGATTATAGACTCAAGTACTGAGAATAATGATTCTAATTGTATTTTATGGTATCTAATATTTTTTTTTTTAACAACAAATTTGGTAATAAAACTTGAACTCTCAACTACAGTACAATCTCAACTTTTGTGAGGTTTCCTTCCGCAGAAAACACACGAACCATCTCATCAGTATGCATCAACTCCATAGTCCCAAATTGTTAAGTGCACATTTTGATGAAACCAAAAATATAAATTTGTTTGCTTCGAGGAGACCAAAAGCTCAAAGGTTCATAATGTCATAATAAACTAACATATAATAGTTGAAAAAGTAATGCATATGTTTTATTGATATCATGGAGTTCACTTTTGCTCTCTATCTAGAATGTGCGAGTAATACCCTCCTCCTGTATAGATGATATGTGTTCAAAAAGGGTAAAGGTGTACTAAAAGATGACAGTGTTTAGATAAATTTATCATTTTCATGAACACATATCATCCATACAGGAGAGGAGAGTGAGTAAATATGAACCCGGTATCAAACCTCTTTTTAGAGAATATAGATTGCTAACTAATTGGTGTCGGTTTTTTAAAAAAAAAATATCAACTTATTTAAATTTGAAACAAAAACAAACACTTGAATTTTTTTTAAATAAAGTTTAAAAAAATTGTAACATTCCACCTAGCTTCCAAGCCAACATCAATATTGTTTTACATTATTAACACTGACGGATTATGTATTTGATGTTATAATATTATGTCCATACTCCATACATAATAGTAACCCATATTAATATAGACAATACTTCATAATTTCATTGCCCGAACATGGGAAATGGTCGTCTGACACGAGACTTGCTGAAGTGCTCTATAATCAGCACTAATACCAATTTTTTCTTTTTTTTAGGTATATCACATACCATGATAGCGACTTGAACCGATACATTATCGAACAGAATGAACGCTCTTACTATCAAATGTTAATTGTACATTCTGATGAAACCAAAATATATCCGTACACATCTTTGTATTAATGATGTATGGGAATAAATTATGGAGAAAAGTGATTGAATCTTAAAATTTTCACCCATATGAATTCCTAGATTTATTCTTATTTTAATTTATAAGGCAAAATAAAAAAATCTCCGGTGCACAGGTGCACTGTTGAACGGTACACTCAATCATTAACAGTACACCTAATCATTGAGGATGGAACATGCGGCTACTATATAAACTTTTCCTGTTATATATCTCAACTCCATAGCTAAATACACGTATCACTCAACGGCACATATTTATACTGAAATTTATTCTTAGGAGAGGTATTGTGCCTGACAAGTCGTAATGATATTTGGAAAAGTGAAATTGGTATAAAAAAATGTGGGTGGAAATGAAACAGTCGTAGGAATGGCATAATCCTCATCTCCATTTGAGGGTAAAGCCTTTCCTAAATGGGGACCGAGATAAATTTTATTTCCAAATTAAATATCTTTAAGAATAGCGATGGGGATAGGGATGGGAATGGGGATGGAGATAGGAACACGAATATATAGGTTACTTAATATATATATTGTCATTCCTATACACCTTGTTCCAAAACATCAAACTGTAATATTTTTCAAGTCGTATGTATAATTTCATTGTTTAATAAAAGAAAAAAAAATCGATGACATTTAATTTATTGTTACAAATTACAATAGCAATTTACTAGTTGTTAACACATGATACTCATGTAACAAGATGAGGTTTGTTTGCCCCTTATATCTATAAATCCTAAATTATTTTAATATTTCAACAATAAAAAATACATAATCGACCTTACTTCAAAGTTTCTAAAATTACATAATTAAGGACTATGTTAATTTCACTTAATAAAAAAAACATATATTTAAAAACGTTCTCCAAGTACAAATCCTATTCTCGGTGGGATTAAAATGTTGATGTGGCATGTTTCCAACGGGTTTCTAAAATCATAGCTTGATAATCAAGTTTAGGAAACTAAGCAATCACTTACATGAATTTCCTAATTCGAACAAGTTTATAATTTCCTAAACCCAAACAGATTTTGTCTTCACAAATCTTTTCTCCCTATAAATACCTCCCAGACTCTCAGTTCCCTGTTCCTCTGAAACCCACCACCAAAATTTATTATTTTCTCTCTCAGTCTTGATATTTCTTGAAGCTCTCTTTCTCATATTCTGTCTCTCTGTTTATCAACAAATCAATGGCGCTTTCTCTGATTCGTCATGGCTCGTTGTCTAGGGCAACAATGGAGCACTTTGAGACAAAACATCAGGTCAAGCAAGAACCCACCTTGATCATGCCCTTATTGAAGCGAAAGAAAGAAGAAGACGACGACGACGACGTCGTAGTATCAACAGAGCTCTCTGTTTGGCTTGACTATGAACCCACCACGGCCAAGAAGATCAAGAAACCCAGAATAGATGATCAGAAAGATGAGTTCTTGAAAGCCAACGACGTCGATCAAGATCAAGATTTGGTCATTAAGCGAAAGAAAGAAGAAGACGACGACGTCCACGTCGTATCAACAGAGCTCTCTGTTTGGCTTGACTATGAACCCACGGCTGAGAAGATCAAGAAACCCAGAATAGACGATCAGAAAGACAGTTTCTTGAAAGCCATCGACGTCGATCAAGATCAAGATTTGGTTACTAGAGATTTTGTCTCAGGAATGGCAGTAAATGCAATGGCTTATTCTTCTTCTTCTTCTTTGGCTATTTCTAGTAGTCGTGGTGTTTCGACAGTGCTTGAACTCTACTGCGACCCATGGAAGATCAAGAAAATACTTACGAAGAGCGACTTGGGTGATCTGAGTCGTCTCTTGATACGCACAAGCTGTGTTGAAACTCATGTTTTTCCATTAATGGGTGTGGATGGTGTCAAACAAGTAGTCCAGAGCAAAGATGGGTTGAGAGTTGGTGTTTGGGACTACGACACTCACAGTATGCACCAACTAGATTTCAAGAAGTGGCCGTCTTCCAAAGCCTATGTTTTGACTCTTAATTGGAATAAAGATTTCGTCAAGAGGAGGAACTTGAAGGAAAAAGACCAGATTGCTCTCTTCTGGGATCCTCACCGTTTAATATTCTGGTTTCACATTCTTGATCCCTAGTTAATTAGATGTTAAAATTAATTTGGAACCTCAGTTACTTACCGGTCTTTGTAAATCTTTGAATTTGTTACTCAATGGTACATTTGAACATGTTATATATATAAATCATTGATTTTGTTACTCCTCAATTCCTTATTACTTGGGTTTTGCATGTTTTGGTTGTGTAATTAATTAGGTTTTGTTAATTATATATTCGATTATATTATATACATATATATAAATGAAGTTTGTTACCACATTTCTTAAAAATTCATGAGGATTTCTTGAAGATTATATTATGTTAATTTACGCAGATGAATATATATACAAGTTGAGCTTATGACTTCAAATATTTTTAAAATCGAACATTAATCGATCTTGATTGATTCGAGAAAATAGATAAATTTGAGAAAATTTAGATAAATATATAATATCAGAAATAATTAAAAATGAAAAAAAAAACGATAAAGATTAATTCTCTACTGACAGGGCTCAGTTTCTTAGGTTGATTATTCAATTCAAATAAAACAAACTTTTAAAGACTCAAAATTAAACACATTATTTCTTTCCAGAAAAAATTAATCAAACACATTATTATTGTACAAAAAATTAATTTATATACATTATTATATCCTGGTTAATAATTAAACATACTATATATACGAATGAATGTGGTTGTATTTATGATGTTAAAGTTCTCAACTCTCAATCTAACCCAAATATTAATATATTTTTTAACGAGACGATATTAATATAGAAATGATGGTTCAAAGTGAGCTTCATAAGCTGATTTCACCTAAAAACCCCCATTTTTAGAGAGATTACCAGACCCCATTATGATCCTTACGTACCTGCACGAATACTTGTAATCTTGTGCTCAATATTCCACAGAAGAACAGAAGCCAATTTCTGAATATTCCAATTGTCAGTCTAATAATGCTGAATATTTGAGAGGGAGATGGAAGCATAACTTTGAAGCACACCACACCAATATCTAGAACCCAATTATCGGTCTAAAAAAACACTTTACTACCGCAAAAAACTCTCCATTTCAGCTTTATTGAAATAAGTTTCGCTCCAAATGTGATATCCATCTCCAAATACTCGTAAGAACAACTACTGGTCTTAGTGTTAATAACCTCTGCACATCTTTGTATTAATGGTGTATGGAAATAAATTATGAAGAAAAGTGATTGAATCTTAATTTTTTCAACCATATAGATTCCTCATTTATTCTTATTTTGATTTACGGTGAAATTTTCAAATCTATGACGATCTAGGAGAGGGCTCGTGCCTCGTAATGATATTTGAAAGTGAACCTGGCATAGAAAAATCTGGGTGGAATAGGCGTCTCTCTGTTGGTTGCTCCTGATTTGCACCACTTTCCCAATTTTTTTTTATTTTTTATTTCTATAGTTTCAATTTCATTTATGATTAAATTAATTTTTATTATGAAGTAATTTTATTAGAAGGTACTGCATAAATTTAAAAGTAATAAAAATAAGAGATGCACAAACGGATCCCCAAATTTTAGCTTAACCAACCTAAGTTCGAAACTAGAATCCTTAACCCTACGCCTTTAAGAACATGAAACTATAATATTTGACTACATGCAGATAGTCATGAAGGTTTTGAACCTCGAATATTGTAAGAGCAAACAAATAATACTAATCATATGGACACAAATAAGTTAGAGTATATTTTAAGAAGGCTACGATATTTACACATAAAAAATTGTATGTACACTTCTTTTAAATGGATCAAAAAATAAATAGCACTTTTTGGAGGTGACGTTTCAACACTATCACTGTTTTTATGACTTGTGTTTAAAAGACACATATTATGGTGAACGGACAAAAATGCCCCAAATAGTTGTTTCATCAGAATATTTGATTCATTTTTTTACGGTAAGAGTTATGAAATAGAGAGAGAAAGTTTCATTGAAACTCAGGCGCTACGCAGACGCATTCGGGGGTCGAGCTCCCCGCCGAGCTCGCGGTGGTCGAGCTGCCCGGTCAGCTCGCGCCCTAGAGCTTTTTTTTTCTAGCCAGTACTTAATATGTTTGAAATATAATTATAAAAGGCTCAGAGCCTTTTGTAAAAGTAGAAGTCTCAAACCCAGTAAAAGTCTCGAGATTTTTTGCCAAGTGTCCGAGCTTTTTTGCCAAGTGTCCGAGCTTTTTTTTACTTGATTCGAGACTTTTTGTCAAGTTAAAAAAAAGCTCGGGCACTTGGCAAAAAAACTCGATTCGAGCTTTTTTAACAAGTTCCCGAGCTTTTTTGCACTTGATTCGAGCCTTTTTGCCAAGTTAAAAAAAAAGCTCGGGCACTTGGCAAAAAGTCTCGAATCGAGCTTTTTTGCCAAGTGTCCGAGCTTTTTTTTACTTGATTCGAGACTTTTTCCAAGTTAAAAAAAAGCTAGGGCATTTGGCAAAAAAGCTCAAATCGAGCTTTTTTGCTGAGCTTTTTTGCCAATTGCCCGAGCTTTTTTGCACTTGATTCGAGACTTTTTGCTAAGTTAAAAAAAAGCTCGGGCACTTGGCAAAAAGTCTCGAATCGAGCTTTTTTGCCAAGTGCTCGAGCTTTTTTTTACTTGATTCGAGACTTTTTGCCAAGTTTAAAAAAAGCTCGGGCACTTGGTAAAAAAGCTCGATTCGAGCTTTTTTACCAAGTGCCCAAGCTTTTTTGTCAAGTGCCCGAGCTTTTGTTTACTTGATTCGAGCTTTTCTGACAAAAAAACTCGAAGACAAATAAAAAAAACTTGGAAAAGTATAAAAAAACTCAGAATCATATCAAAATAGCTCGACACTAATAAAAAAGGCTCGAAGTATTTTAAAAAATCTCGAACAGAATCTGGAGACTAAATGTTCATTCATCTTCATACAAAGATTGGGACAACAAATTATAACGAATGGATACATTGTTAAACCACACAGAAATATATGATAATGTATAAAAGAAGATCACAAACATATGTTATTTTTTTAACAGAATCTGGAGAGAGACAAGTTTTTTGGAGAGAGATGAGTTGTAGATCGATTTTCAGACAACTATTTTGGAGAGAGAGGAGTTATCGTTTTCAAAGTGTAGATAGAAGCACAATGAGAATAAAAATAAATTATTTAAGGGTAATTTGGGTAGTTCACCATAATAGGTGCCTTTTAAACTTAAGTTATTAAAACGGTGACATCATTACAACACACACATAAAAATGTGACATATCTCATCATTTCCACCTTCTTTAAATGTGTGTATATATATATATATATAAACCCGGTATTTTACCAGGATCTCCAAATGGTCCAATCTACTTCTTCTTCTTCTTTTGGAGCCTTAGGTTCAATTTATTTTATTATAAGAATGACTCAATTTCAAATATTGATTTGCTTCTTTTAATAAGGCTCAATGATCCTTTTCTAGTTCAATTTAACATTAAAGTCCAATTGATTTTAATATATTAGACTTAGTTTTACATTATTTGAGAGTCCAATTAAATTCTTTTTTTCTTTTTCTTTTTTGGAAGAGAGTCCAATTAAATTGTTAACATTTTTTTATTAACCAAATCAAAATTGCCACCCACTCTCTCCAGGACTCCGTCGGAGTCCACTTTATTTGTTAACGTTTCTTTGATAACCTAATCTAATTGAATTGGTAACCTTTATTTGCTAACATTTCTTTAATGATAATAATTTTTTGAATAATGCTAAGGTATTGACAAGTCGTACCCAAAATACTGACACTATTATTGAGAGTGTAACACGTGACCCAATTAATGAGATAAATGTAAAAAAAATTAAAAAAAAAACGAGTGCTACACTTCCATTCGTGGGGTCAGTATTTTGGATACTTACTAGTTAATACCCAAGCATTGTTCTAATATTTATATGGGGCTCCGATTTTTGTTAATATCATTAAATAGCTCGGATCCTAAAATGTCTGAAGACGTCTCTCTCTCTCTCTCTCTCTCTCTCTCTCTCTCTCTCTCTCTCTCTCTCTCTCTCTCTCTCTCTCTCTCTCTCTCTATATATATATATATATATATATATATATATATGTTATGGTTTGTAATCACACTCCCACGTAATATCAATATCCTTTATTATATCCTTCCCGATTTAGTAGGATTAACCGCACCTTGTTTTATTTAGTTTAGTTTTTTATTTAATTAAATTTGATGGTTTTCATTTTAGGGCTTAAAAAATAAATAGCATTTTTTGAAGATGACATTTCAACATTGTCACTGCTTTAATAATTTATGTTTAAAAGGCACCTATTATGGTGATCTTTTGAAAAATTATCTCGATCTTTTGAAAAAATTATCGATCCCTTGAAAAAAATCTTAATCCCTTGAAAATCTTCTTTATCATTTGAAAAAAATTCTGGATCCTTTGAAAAATCTTCTCGATCATTTGAAAAAAATTCTCGATCCTTTAAAAAATATTCTCAATCCTTTGAAAAATATTCTCAATCCTTTGAAAACAAATCTCGATCCTTTGAAAAATATTCTCGATCCTTTGAAAAATATTATCGATCCTTTGAAAAAAAATCTAGATCCTTTTTCAAAAAATCTCGATCCTTTGAAAAAAATCTCGATCCTTTGAAAAAAATGCTCGATCCTTTGAAAAAAATGCTCGATTCTTTCAAAAATATGCTCGATCATATTAAAAAAAAAGCTCGATTTGGATACAAATATGCTCGATTTAACTAAACCTTATCTTCAAAAATAAAATGCTCGATCTTTTGAAAAATAAAATGTTCAAACATGCGCATACAAAGACTAGACAACAAATCATAACGAATGGATATATTGTTAAACCACAATAAATATATAAAAATATATAAACGAATATCACAAATATATGTTATCTTCTTGTGCAGAATCCGGAGAGAGACAAGTTTTTTTGTAGAGAGAGAGTAGTTATCGTTTTCAAAGTGTAGATGGAAACACAATGAAAATAAAAATAAAAATAAAATAAATTATTTAAGGGCAATTTGGATAGTTCACTATAATAAGTGTCTTTTAAACTTAATTTATTAAAACGGTGACATCATTACAACATATAAAAAAAAGGTGATATATCTCATAATTTCCACTTTTATTTTATTTATTTTTATAATAGTGTGTCCTTTAATATTTTTCAATTGTAAATTATCAATATTTAACATTTTAACTAAATCAAAATATACTTTTTTCATGGAGTTTAAAATTCTCAAAATATTAAATATTATAATAATAAAATACATAGAGAGTGTATTTACAATTAGTTTAATTAATTAATCTAATGTAGGGAGAATTATACCCACGCCCCTAGGGTTTGGCTTAATTGTAATAAGATGGTAAAAGATGCTTAATCTACAAAGATATCCCTTTGAGTAAACAGCTCTGAGCTCTCATTAGTTTCTAACATGTAGAGGCCTGTTTTAGTCCTTTCTCACGTTTAAAAGAAAAAAAAAGAGAAAAATGAAAGTTTCTCTCTCTATCTCTCTCATCTCATTGCTTTTCCTCTCCTCCATCTCTCTCTTTCCTTCTTCATTTCACGACTTCTTATATTCTCTCACCTCAATATTCCTCCCTCTCTCTCTTATTTTTCTCATGGTTGCTTCTTGTTGACGTCGTTTTCTGGATTATGCCAGAAAAGCCAACAATGACTAGATTTTGGCTATTGATTCAAAGAGAAAGAGAAAGAGATACAGAGAGAGTAAAAAAGACAAGGTTTACATGGTAAAACTCCGATGGTCGGAGAAACATCCACGGGTGGTTAAAAGATCAACCAAGTCAAAATCCATTAAAAGAATAAGATGTTTTTACAAGCTCTCGATCTCCCTTTTTCTCTCTGTATTATTTGTGATTACTGTATGCTATATTGTCTATATCTTTTCGAGCCAGATTATGGGTCTATTTATATGCTTATAGAACCCTAATCTGCTTTGTACAAGTAATACAAGATATTTGTATTTAATTATGATTTGGTTACTTGTTTGAGGTTGAGTTGTCTTATTTTCGGTTTCGGAGTCTCTTTATGGAAATTGAGTGGGATTCTAGTAGCGTAGTTCAATTTGACTTGTTTCCTTATAAGAATGTAGTCTTCGAAAAGGAATCAAGTTGTTTCCTGATTTGGGGACTCTTCTGACTCAAAGATCCATTATTTGGGATTCCTTCATGAAGAATATCTTCGCGTATTTAATGACTTAACCCGTACGATAAGTTCTTATTCGGGTTGTATTTACTCCCGAGTAAGACTGTTACCTGATGGTCCCGAGTAGTGTCGTTTGAGCCCGAGTGAATGCGTTGTTTTAGCCAGTCCCGAGTAGGTCTTTATTCGGTATATGCTTACTCGGGCTTGCTCCTCTTTAATGATGCCTTGTAGGATATTTTCCGGATGTCCATCTAAGCATACACCTGGCTATTTTTTCCTTCCTGTCAATGACGTGTATGCTTGGTAAAATTTACATACAACAATACCCCCTTAAAATATTTTTGCCGAGAAGACTTTATTTCGGGTAAGAATATTTTAATCGTTTTGAATTCCTTTTGTAAGAAAAACCGTCTTGCCATAATGATGTATTTTAATGGTGACTCTGTAATTTCGATTTGCTTTGTCACGCAAGATCTTAAATGATAGCGACGTTTCAAAGTTTTGACGGTTAATGGCTACTTCTTGTCTTGACACGTGTCCCTTGTCTCTTCGTTTTTCAATATCGTTTATGAGAAGTGACTTTTGCGTTTATCCAAACGCTGCCAACGTCGTCTGGTTTCGTCATAACTTTTTCCCGCTTTGAAACCCTTGGGTTTCCTGCCATCTCGCCTTTAAATCCTTCATTCAACGACTGTTGATTTATTCTAAAAAGTCCAGCAGAAATTTCTTTAAACTTAAATTTCTTCATTCAGAAGTTCGCGACTCTCCTCTTTGAAGATCTTGCGTCAGTCTCAATTCAAGGTTAGTTTCAATAGGGTCATCTTCCTGTCATCGTCTCTTTAAAATTGCTTTTGATGCATTAGAGCGTGGTTATTTCCAGTTAGTATCTTGCATTAGACGATTACTGAGGGATATCCCAATAGATGAACCTCCATTTTTAGAGGTCGATGTTTCTGGGCTTTACCCTGACGTCACTTTCAGCCCTGTATCGAGTTCTTCCTCTACATCTGATTCTGATATTTCTGATCACAGGGTATCTTCTCGAAGGATGGGTAAACATCAAAGCACAAGCAAGGTATACAAGCACGGCTCGAGCAATGTTAATACTGGGGAACAAACTGTTAATGAGGGGGACGCTAATGTACACAGGGCGTCTCGCCTTTCGTTTTCTGACACTCGCCCGAGTGGCTTTGATATTGAGCCGAATGTGGTCGGGCCAGCTGAGATAGAGAAATAACGATCCCGATTTGATTTGCCCGACTCAGTCACTTTGGTTCTTCGGGAAGTAGAGCCGTATGGAATCCTATTGAGGGGATGATCGCGATTTACGGATCGATGCTTTGCTGTGGCGTCACACTTCCCCTTTAGCCTTTTATTGCCTGGTTTTTAGCTGAAGCAGGGATAGCCCCAGCTCATTTGGCCCCAAATAGTTATAAAGTCTTGATGTGCATGTGGCACATGTTCAGCCAAATGAACCTTTCACCGCCTTCCCCGAATGAAATCAGACATTTCTTTACCCTGAGACAGGTTAGTAAAACGGGGACCTACTTTCTCACGTCTACTCCTTCAGAAAGTTGGATCCCTAAAGAAATGAAGGCGAATCGGGAGGTCGAGGCTTCTGATGACCTGAAAAAGAAGGGCTTTATATGAGGATTCCCCACATCTAACAAGTTCTGGAAGAACATTTGTTTTTTTACTGGAGGGGCTCTCGGGCTGGACGCCACTGTTCAATTTGGGGATTCCCGAATGGTGCTGAATGTTCCCCGCTTCTTCTATTCCCCTGAGGCCTGGAATAAGAAAACAATTGATTATAACGATTCAGAGTTGAAGAGGCTGGCCCGGGCTGCTATCCGTACTCTGGAAAAGAGAAGCAAGAACTATCTTTTCAAAGAGAAGCGAGAACTATCTTTTCAAAGAGGACGACTTGATCAAACTCGGTTTCTTCGAACAAGTTTCGAGCCATCGCAGGCGTTGTAAGTAACCCAGCGTCCTTTCTGCTGTGTTTCTCTATTTTTCCATTTCCTTTTCTAACCCTCTTATTACTTCTTTTTTTTTAGTGTTCGATACGGACGTTGTCTGTGATTTTCAGGCTTGTCAGGTGAAGGCAATTCTTCAAGCGAGCAGGAAGGAGGCTTCCCGTCAGGGCGATGAGGGTATTGCTCCACCCGTGCCTGATGAGGAAATTGATACTGCTGAGCAAATTCCCGACTGCGTTGATCAGGGTGCTCAGTCTTCTGCTCAAGATCTCGCTGGTTCAAGTGGCCAAGGCGAGCCGACCGTGACACATTTGCCTGAAAATAGGGAGAGGCAGTGTGAGAGTCCAAGTGGAGAGCCTGTTGGACTGTCTGAAGCTGGCGATAGTGGTAGCGTCTTGTCGGATCAAACGCCTGTCATTGCCGAGCTTTTTGAGTCTTTTCAGGATGATTTGTTGGAAGATCTTACTGTTGATCTCTTCCACCGTTCTCGGGGTGAGAAGCGAAAGGCAGTTAGTTCGCCTCCTCGTCTTTTTAAAGTTCCTCGGGTAGTCACTTTCATTGACTCCAGCGACGAAGATGTTGCGGATGAGATTGCCCCGAGTGTAGGTGCCGGAGTATCGGCAGATGTCACTTCGGGTCCAAGTAGGACTTCCTTTACCCTCGAGGTTGGAGATATGGGGGCTGAACCTCTCCATCCATAGAGCCAAATAGAGCTTCTCCTATCCCCGAGTCTGGAAATCTGGGAACTCAACCCTCGGGGGTTCCCTTATCCCTTTCTCCGAAAGATATGCTCCATGAGATGTCCTCTGGTCGGGCATATATCGGGGAAGACCGCTGGAGCGGTTTTAGAGATGGTTCACTGCCCGAACGTCTCCAAAACGTTTTCAACGGCGCATCTTATGTAAGTAGCTAATTCTGACTCCTTTACTGTTTTGCCTTCGTTGGATTTCTAAGTATATATATATATATATATGCAGATGGTGCCCAAATTTGCTGAGCTTGTTCAGGAGCAGCAATGTTAGGCTGATCGGATAAAGCTTCTAGAGGCTCAGCTAAAGGCGAGTGAGGAGGGTCGTGCTCGAGCTGAGCAGGCTTACCAGCAAGAGGTTGGTTCGGTGCTGATATTTGCCGACAATTGCCTGGCAAAGCAGGTTGAAGCTGAAGACAAGACATCTTTGGCAAAGGAGAAGGTTGTTTCGCTTCAAAACCTTCTTTCTTCTACTGAAGAGTCTATACTCAAGGCCGAGCAGGAGGCTGAGCAGGCGAAGTCTGCTTATGTCCAAAAAATTGAAGATTTGGAGCGCCAAGTGCTGACAGTTGAATCCTTTTCCCAAGAGGCCAGGTTGGAGCTGGCAGTTCAAGGGGTGGATCGTTTTAAAAGATCCCCTGCTTACGATGCTCTACTTCTTCGGGAATTTCAACATGGGCTAGTTTCGGCCAACGAATTCTTCAAAGTGAAGAGTAAGGCAACCGAGAAAGTCTGTGCTAACTGGGAGCTATCAATCAAACACCATGTGGATCGGTCCTTGGAAACTCTTTGGATTCAGGTGAAGGAATGGAGAGCCTACTGCCGTAGTCAAGGCAAGGAGCCCCATCCTATGCATTTAGAGATTTTGTCCGAGCACTCTCTCTCGACCTTTTACGCAAGTTGAGAGTCTGCCGAGGGTGTAATCCCGGATGTCGGGCCAATCCCGGGTAATGATTACAGCCAGTGGAGGGACGACATTGTCGATGACTTCACATGGCCGTCTAATGAGAGCTTGCTTCGTGAATACGAGATGGTGCCAGACCCGAGTATTGGCAAAGGCTCAAAATCCTCACAACCTTGATTTTGTAAATTTGTAAGAGATTCTGATAGATTCTTTATTTTTTTGCTTGTGTAAAGAATCATTTCTTTGAACTGTAACCATCCTTTTTAAGAGCAATAGAATACGATTTTCTGAGTTTGAATGGTTTGTCTTTATTTTTGTTGCCGGAGGTTGTATTAAGCTGGCTGATGGTCGGAATCATAACCGAGTATCTTATTTAACCGGTTATCCAAATAACTTCAATTGCCAAGTGTCTTATTAAACTGGCTTGTGGTCGGGTAACTTAACCGAGTAACTTATTACACCGGTTGTTATCCGAATAACTTCAATTGCCAAGTATCTTATTAAACTGGCTGGTGGTTGGGTAACTTAACCGAGTATCTTATTAAACCGGTTGTTACCCAAATGACTTCAATTGCCAAGTATCTCATTAAACTGGCTGGTGGTCGGGTACCTTAACCGAGTATCTTATAAACCGGTTGTTACCCGAATGACTTCAATTGCCAAGTATCTCATTAAACTGGCTGGTGGTCGGGTAACTTAACCGAGTATCTTATTAAACCGGTTGTTACCCGAATGACTTCAATTGCCAAGTATCTCATTAAACTGGCTTCTTTATTATTAACCGAGTCATCTTGAAACAAGAAAGTTTGCACTTATGTTTCATACCCGGTTGCTACCCGAACGTTATATCAAGGCTCACCAAGATTATGCGTTCGAGTCCTTACACAATACCAAGGACGTCTCCCTAGTTTTTATACGCAAGGGTTTGCCGAATCGTTGAGCTCTTTTTAAAAAAAAAAAGTTGCTTCAACACAGCTACGCATTTCACCGGAATTTCTCCCGATAGCGTCCCGAGCATTTTTCCAGTTTGGTGCACCGGGTTTGCCTTTTTGCGAAGATCATTTTGACCCTGCACGGCTAGCATGCTCCTACGAACTTCTCCGCCCTTTCGGGATTTGATGGTCCCGAGAATTCTATTTGTATGTTCTTATTATCATGCTCTTCTATTTCATACTGTCGTATGCTTTTAGGAGATCTCGAGCTAGGTGCTTTCCTTTTGGAAATTCTTAGTTTTATTTATTACTGCGAAAAATCAACAAAGATTAATATTACAGTTTTAGTATTTATTCTGACTAATATTGTCCTAACTAGAAAAAGAATAGAATGTTTAATATAAATATATATTTTAAGGATAGAAAATCTTCAGATATTGGGCATTGCACGGTCGGGGTAACACCCCTCAATTGGGTCGAGCAATCCAATAAGCTCCATGGCCAGCTATCCCCTCGATCTTGTATGGACCTTCCCATTTGTCAGCCAGAGATCCCGCGGCTCTATTCTTTGTGTTTAGTGACACCTTCCTGAGCACCAGGTCTCCTAACTGAAATTTCATGATCCGGACACGTGAGTTGTAGTGGCATGCCACTCTTTGTTGATAAGCTGCATTTCTTATTCGGGAATTTTCCCTTTTTTCTTCTAGCTCATCCAAACTTTGTAGCAGTGTATCAATGTATCAATGTTTTTCCCTTCATCGTATAGCCTGACCCGGGGTGACGCATACGATGTTTCTATGGGGATGATAGCTTCTGTTCCGAATGCTAGGCTGAACGGAGTTTCTCCTGTTGAAGTCCTTGCTGTCGTCCGATATGCCCACAATACTTCAGGAAGCATTTCAACCCAGCTTCCTTTTTTGTCATCTAATCTTACTTTGATTGTGTGCTTGATAATTTTATTTACTGCTTCTACTTGCCCGTTTGTTTGTGGATGAGCTAGTGTTGCATAGTAGTTGGCAATATGACACTTTTCGCACAATTGTCTGAACCTTTGGTTATCGAACTGAGTGCCATTGTCGTTGATTATAGTGTTCGGAATTCCAAACCTGTAAAGTATGTTTTTCTTTACAAAATTCGTGGTGTTGGCTTCCGTGATATGCACCAACGCTTCAGCTTCGACCCATTTTATGAAATAATCGACAGCTACTATGGCGTGCTTCGCTCCACCCCCTGTTTCAGCTGGCATTGGCCCGATCAGGTCTAGGCCACACATGGCGAATGGCCACAGGGCAGCGAGATTTCTGAGCTTTTCTGGGGGTTGTCAGATATCGTTGGCAATTCTTTGACAGGTATTGCAACTTTTCGACCATTGCTGTGCATCTGAGAAAAGTGTAGGCCAATAATAGCCTTACCTGAGTACCTTATGCGCCAGACTCCTACCCCCAATGTGGTTCCCGTAAACTCCTCCGTGGATCTCTTGAATTACTCGATGTGCATCTTCTTCTGGTATACATCTCTGGAGAGCTCGAGAAAACCCTCTTCTGTATAATTCTCCTCCGATCATGGTGTACCTAGCCGATCAATACCTGATGCGCTTTGCTAATATCGGATCTTCCGGGAGTATACCTTTTTCCAGGAACCTTCTCAGCTGGACCATCCAACCGTCTTACGGTGTTCGGATTTCTAAAATTTCCAAATGCTTAAGTTCAGCCGTACTCTGTTTAAGGAGGTGTGCAACTGGAATGGTTTTTGGTCTGATCGAGGTTGTTGCTGACGCTAATTTAGATAAAGCGTCTGCCTTTTCATTTTCTTCTCTGGGGATCTGAGCGATCTTGTATTCTTTAAATTTTTGGAGGAGCTGTTTTGCGATGTCACGGTAGGCAACCATTCCTTCATCTTTAGCCTGGTATTCATCCATAACCTGGTTGACAACTACCTGTGAATCGCTAAATATCTCCACTTCGTCTGCCCCAAGAGCTATGCAGACTCTGAGTCCAGCTAACAATGCCTCGTATTCAGCCTGATTATTGGTTGCTTTGAAATCAAATCTCATGGCACATTCAATATCATCTCATTCTGGGGTGCGAACTACGATCCTTGCCCCGCTGCCATAAGTATTCGAAGAACCATCAACATATAATTTCCATTGGAAACTTCTATCCAACAATTTTCTTGCTTCTAGGTTCGGTTCTGTAAACTCGGCTATGAAGTTTGCCACTGCTTGTCCATTGAGAGAAGTTCTGGGGACATAATATATATCGAATTCACTCAACTCGATTGCCCACTTAGTAAGTCTTCCTGATAACTCTGGTTTTTGTAAGATTTGTCTTAATGGACAATTGGTGAGAACCTGGATCGTATGAGCCTGAAAGTATGGTCTCAGCTTTTTGGCAGCTGAAACCAATGCTAAGGCCATTTTTTTTGCCTGTGAGTATCTGGTCTCGGCCGGTAGGAGTGCCTTACTTGTATAATACACTGGTTTTTGTACTCCATCTTCTGTCCTGACTAGGACTGAACTTGCTGCAAGCTCGGTTATTGATAGATACAGCTGAAGTATTTCCCCTTTTTGTGGTTTTAAGAGGATGAGAGCTTGCCCTAAGTATTCTTTTATCTTTAAGAATGCCTGCTCGCACTCTTTATTCCACTACAGGCCTTTTCCTTTTTTGATCACTTTGAAGAAAGGCGCGCACCTGTCTGTAGCCTTTGAGATGAATCTTCCCAAGGAGGCTAAACACCCTGTTAAGCACTGTACCTCTTTCAATGTTTTAGGTGAAGTCATTTGCTGCAAAGCCTGGATCTTCTCTGGATTAACTTCGATTCCTCTTTGATGGACTTGAAACCCAAAAATCTTCCCGAGTGGACTCCGAATAAATATTTGTTTGGGTTTAATTTCATCTGATACCTTCTTAATACATCAAATGTTTCTCGGAGGTCGCGGACATGGTCATCTGCTGAGACGCTTTTAGTCAACATGTCATCAATGTAGACTTCCATGTTTCTTCCTATTTGCCGCGTGAAGATCTTGTTGACCAACCTTTGGTACGTGGCTCCTGCATTTTTTAAACCGAAGGGCATCACTGTGTAGCAATATAAACCCTGATCCGTTGTGAAAGCTGTTTTTTCTTTGTCAGCTTTGTTCATCCGGATCTGATTGTATCTCGAGTAAGCCTCCATGAAGCTGAGCAGTTCATGACCTGCTGTGGCATCCACCAGCTGGTCTATTCTTGGGAGTGGGAAGCTGTCATTCGGACACGCCTTGTTTAGATCCTTGAAATCTATGCACATCCTCCATTGTCCATTTTTCTTCTGGACGAGGACTACGTTAGTGACCCACTGGAGGTAGCTGACTTATCTGATTGATCCCGTCGCTAGTAGCTTTTCCACCTCCTGTTTGATTGCTTGACTTCTTTCAGGATTGAACGATCTTCTCTTTTGTACTACCGGTTTGGCATTCAGGCTTACTGCGAGGTGATGGGATATTATTCGGGCATCTATTCCGATCATATCTTCATGACTCTAGGCGAATACATCTTTGTATTCTGTGAGCAAATTGGTCAATTCTCGCTTGATTTTTTCTTCCAAGTTTGCCCCGATCTTCACTTTCCTGTCTGGTTTGTCTTCTTCGAGTAGTATTTTGGCCACTTCTGTCTTGTATTCATTAGATCCCTCCCTTGGATCTAGTTCGAATGACAAGGATTCTTCATTCTCATTTGGCTGCATTATGGTGCACACTTGTTCGGCATCATGCTTGTCTCTGTATACCGACAGGTTTGCTCTTCGGGCCATCTCTTGGGATCCTTTGACTATCCCAACCCCTTGTTCTGTTGGGAATTGGATCATTAATGTGTAAGTGGCTATCACGGCTCTTGTTTTATTTAGGAATGGCCGACCCAATAACGCATTATACGGCCAATTATCCAAATCAACTACCACGAAGTCGAGCAGGACAGTCCTCTGGCATGGTGCCGTTCCGATCTTCACAGGTAATTTGACTGTCCCAAGTGACCTGACCTCTATTCCCCCAAATCCTCTTAATGGAGTATGGAAAGGGTGTAAATATTTTCGGTCCAATCTTAGCTGGTCGTATACGGCCACGCTTAAGATGTCTGCTGAACTCTCATTATCTATTAAAATTCTTCGTACTTCCCTATGGCCAATCCGGGCACTTATAACCAAAGCGTCATTGGGTCGAACATCGACGCCGTGGGAATCTGCCTCTGTGAAGACTATCGGGTCTCATCCTTCCTTTACCCTCTTCGGGTCTGGTTCAACCGAATTCACGTAGAAGTTATTCCTGGCTTCTACTGCTTCTCGGACTTTCTGAGTCCGTTCTCGGTTGCTCCTCCCATTAGAAGGTTCTCCAAAGATTGTATGTATTACTTCATTGGCTTCGGGGTTGGCTCTTCGGTTTTGACCAGGGTTGTGATCAGCCTTGGCTTTCTTGACTTCCGATCTCTCGTCTTTTTTTAAGACTACATCTTGCAGGTGCCCTTCCCGAATAAGGGTTTCTATGTAATCTCTAAGCTGAAAACACTTCGAAGTTTCATGCCCGGTCTCTTTATGAAACCTGCAATACTTGGTTGTATCTCTCCTTGCGAACTGTGACTGTCGCCGCGGTTCTTGTACCATATTCTTCTCTTCTATAATGGCTAGAATTTCTTCTTGTTTCTTCCGAAAATGGGTGTAATTGGTATATCTGTTGCGGTATTTCTCTGTGGACTGTTCGGCGTTACGCCCATTACCCCCATCCTTATTTTTCTCCTTGCTGTTCCGTTTCTGTTTTTCTTTTTGATTCTGCCCCTTGGATTCGGTATTTCTCTGTTCGGGCTTTCCTCCATGCATATAGCTTCCTCCTGTAGCTAACTCTTCTTCCTCAGCCAGAGTGTATCCTCCCGCCATATCCATCATGTCAGCATACCTTGTCAGCCGTGCTCTTCTCAAATCCAAGGATAATTGTCCATTCTGCAAGTTATTGGTGAAGGCAGCAATAATGGCTTCATCATTAGCGCTGCCAAACTCTGATACTGCTTGGCCAAACCGGCCCAAGAATTTTTTTAACGACTCGTCCTTCCCCTGTTTTATTTGAGAGAGGTAGGCCACCGACTTCTTTCTGTGAACGTTGCTCAGGAATTGCCTTGAGAAGCTCCTGCTCAACTCGCTGAAATTTCCGATGCTTACCGGGGGTAGTCTTCCAAACCATCTTGAGCATGTGTCCCCAAGTGTTTGTGGAAAGTTGAGACACAACAGGGGGTCACTGCGGGCATATTGAGCCATGGCACTTTTGTAGCGCCTAACGTGCTCCTTTGGATCTGTATCTTTTATGAATTGTTCCACATGCGGCATCCTGAATCTTTCTGGGAAAGGGGTCCGCAAATTTCCCTGGTAAATGGACTGTCGGAGTCGTCGTCGAATAGATCGTTGTAACCGTAACGTCTGACGAATGCCTCCATCTGTCGCCTATTATTCTCTACTTCTCGAGTCAGGCTCTGGATTGTAATATCTCTGTCCCCTACCGGGCTTCCCTGACGGTTGAATCGTTGGGTGACTGTCATTCTTTCCTCAGATTCTTCACTCCGATGCCGGAACCCTCGTGTGACTCCATGATGACGTTTACGATGGTGTTGATCACTGTCTTCTGATGATGATCGTCCTCTGCGCCGATCGTATTTACGATGTCTGGCACGTACTGTTTGATTGCGATCCAACTTTTGGTGATTCTCCTCCCCTAGTGTTTTCTGTCCAACTGGATTGATCGGGGAAGAGTTCCTTCTGGTTTCTAGTATAGTTATTCCCGATCCTACCACCATTGAACGGAGCCTTGCGAGTGGAGGATTGGGAGTATGCGCTCCTGCGGCCAGTAGGTTAATCCCTTCCTTTGCTGCGTCTGACACTAATTGTTGCAAGGCCTCTTGGAAACGTAGCGTAAGATCTCTGCTGGTTGGAGGAACTTGCTGGATCCCTGCCAGGTGCGCAGGTTGGTTTTCTATGTTTGCTGCAGGATTTTGTGACGTATTGCCAGTATGGAAATCACCTGGTGATCTTTGGCCATTCCCCGAACTACTTCTGCTTCCAGCCATTGCTTTTTAACAAGTTCGGAGGTTCAACCCCTCCTTCTAGCGCCAATTGTTGACGTCATTTTCTGGATTATGCCAGCCAGAAAAGCCAACAAGGACTGGATTTTGGCTATTGATTCAAAGAGAAAGAGATGCAGAGAGAGTAAAAAAGACAAGGTTTACGTGGTAAAACTCCGATGGTCGGAGAAACATCCATGGGTGGTTGAAAGATCAACCAAGCCAAAATCCACTAAGAGAATAAAATATTTTTACAAGCTCTCGATCTCCCTTTTTCTCTCTGTATTATTTGTGATTACTGTATGCTATATTGTCTATATCTTTTCGAGCCAGATTATGGGTCTATTTATATGCTTATAGAACCCTAATCTGCTTTGTACAAGTAATACAAGATACTTGTATTTAATTATGATTTGGTTACTTGTTTGAGGTTGATTTGTCTTCTTTCCGGTTTCGGAGTCTCTTTATGGAAATTGAGTGGGATTCTAGTAGCGTAGTTCAATTTGACTTGTTTCCTTATAAGAATGTAGTCTTCGAAAAGGAATCAAGTTGTTTCCTGATTTGGGGACTCTTCTAACTCAAAGGTCCATTATTTGGGATTCCTTCATGAAGAATATCTGCGTATTTAATGACTTAACCCGTACGATAAGTTCTTATTCGGGTTGTATTTACTCCCGAGTAAGACTGTTACCTGATGGTCCCGAGTAGTGCCGTTTGAGCCCGAGTGAATACGTTGTTTTAGCCAGTCCCGAGTAGGTCTTTATTCGGTATATGCTTACTCGGGCTTGCTCCTCTTTAATGATGCCTTGTAGGATATTTCCCGGATGTCCATCTAAGCATACACCTGGCTATTTTTTCCTTCCTGTCAATGACGTGTATGCTTGGTAAAATTTACATACAACACTTCTCTCACCTCATTCATCTCCAATCTCCTAGCTTTCTCACTCATCTCTTTTTTTCTCTCACATTCAAACTCTACCTCTCACAGTATCACCAATATATATACATATTTTATTGTCAGTTCGAACTGATAAAAAATATATCAGTTCCTTACATGTGGGTCATTAGATTTAAATGCTTTGATTTTGCTGTATGCATTTGCACTTGTCAAAGCATCTTTTAAATCCAATGGTCCACATGCAAGGAATTGATATATCTTATATCAGTTCAAACTGATAATAAAAAGACTATATATATAAACTCTAAATCTTACAACAATGGAGAAATACAAAATCTCTACCAAACTTTGTTAGTGGAAGAAGAATTTTTTGAGTTATGACCTTATGGATTTCTATTGATTTGAGATGTTATGGATTTTGATTGTAATGGGTTTTGATTTTATGAGTTTCAATTTGATTTGGATTTGCATTGTGGAAATGATTGTGGAAGGTCACCCCACCCCATTGCCATCCATATAGCTTTCATTAGTTTATAACATGTAGAAGCCTGTTTTAGTCATTTCTCAAGTTTTAAAAATAAAAAAGAAAGAGAAAAATGGTAGTTTCTCTCTCTCTCTCATCTCATTGCTTTTCCTCTCCTCCATTCCCTCTTTCCTTCTTCTCTTCATGACTTCTCATATTCTCTCACCTCAATATTCCTCTCTCTCTCTCTCATATTTTTCTTGTGGTTGCTTCTCTCACCTCATTCATCTCCAATCTCCTAGCTTTCTCACTCATCTCTCGTTTTCTCTCACATTCAAACTCTACCTCTCACAGTCTCACACACACACACACACACACACACATATATATATATATATATATATATATATATATATATATATATATATATATATACTATTGTCCGTTCGAACTGATATAAAATATATCAGTTCCTTGCGTATGCGTCATTGGATTTAAATGCTTTATATTGGCTGTATGCACTTGCACTTGTCAAAGCATCTTTCAATCTTTCAAATCCAATGGCCCATATGTAAGGAATTGATATATCTTATATCAGTTCAAACCGACAATAGAAAGAATATATATATATATATATATATATATAAACCTCTAACTCTTACAACAATGGAGAAATACAAAATCTCTACCAAACTTCGTTAGTGGAAGATGAATTTTTTGAGTTATGACCTTATGGATTTCTATTGATTTGAGATGTTATGGATTTTGATTGTAATGGGTTTTGATTTTATGAGTTTTAGTTTGATTTGAATTTGATTGTGGAAATGATTGAAGCATTTTTTTTTGGAGTAAAAAATAATAATTGAAGTTTTAGGGTTTGAAAAAAAAAAAGATTGGAAGATGATGGGATTAGATTTTGTTTGGTAGAATAGAGGAGGGACGTTTTACTCTTAGATTTTTTATTTCCACATTTTCTTTATTTTCTTTATTTGCTTAAGGGTATTTTTGTCATTAAAAGAGTCATATTTGGTCAAACTAGCAGAATTGTAACTACCGTTAACTTCAGGGGGTGACTTTGTGTAATAAGCATCTTTGTCCATCTAGTTAACCCAAACTTGAGGGTGTGTATGCAATTCGCCTTTCCTGAAATTTAAAAAACAATATTAATATTTAATATGGTGTATTTAATATGAATTTGGATCCTCTACTAATCTCTGATATTTTTTCTGATCTCATCTAATCTCATGACACATAAACATTGTAATGAATATGTGGTCAATATGTGATTGGTTTCCACAACGACTAACAATCAATCACATGTTTTAAAAAGGTCAAGAAAAAGATCAGATCAGTAGCGGATGGTGTACAAAGGGTTGGAATTGTGGAATCGGAGGGCCAAATGATAAAAACTTAAAAATTATGGCAATAAAATGTAAAATTCATATTTCATTTAAATAAATTTATAATTTTTTAACTATAAAAAATAAAAATAAAAAATCAGTAGGCCAGGCCCCTGGTGTATATACGGTGTTGGAAAAGTACAAAAAAATATATAGTCACTCTAATCTTCTGCAGCTAATTAAATTAAGTCAGCCCAACATCCTTGATAGCAAGAATATGCAGAAAAATCCGAAGTCAAAATCCATAACATGAGATAAAAACAGTGACGAGGACACAAAATCAAGTCCCAATTCAATCAAACAATTATGGGCGAGACCAGCGAGCCTAGGCGCCATTCTTCCCTCCAGTAGACTAGAGTGTACATGTAATGTAATTAAACACTTGGTTGCAACGAATACATCGTACACCTCTCATTGCGATCACACGTCGCTCTCTAATTCAATTCTTACTCTACTCTTTGTTTTGTTTCCATAAAGATCTCTTTCGATTCATAGTACTTCAGCATCAGACAACCACGTACTCTTTTTCTATACATCTTCTCTGAAATTTAAATGGATAAAGTTTGTTACAAATCTTTCCTGCAAAAAAAGGTGTCAGTGAAGTGAAAATCAAAATTTGACAAATTTTACTGATTTGTGTTCAACATACTGTAAAAAGAGGTAACAGAGACTGTTTACATAGCGTTTGGAGTTCATAAAAGATCTTTAATTTTAAGGCTCGAAAGACTTTTGAACTAGGGCATGTTTATCATAGCTTTTGGAGTGTTAAAGAGATCTTTTGATGCTCAAAAGTAGCATGTTAGAATTATTTAGAGAAAGAGCTTATAATACAATTTAAAAGCTCTTTTACTGAAACGAATAATAGTAAAATTGTTACTAATTCTACTGAACTTCATTAATTACATGATATTCTTATTATCATAACAACACAATAAAAATAGAGGAGATAGGGTTGGTCCGATAGTAAACATCTCACATCACCTCGAGGTTATGGGTTCGAGTTCTCTCCCTCCCATAAGTAGCTGATTGTTGATTGTTGATCAAGACATGGATTTTCTCCACTTATTGGGAGTAGCTCTGCCTCTGACCAGCTTAGTTTTGATGTTTATAGGTGTTTGTCTTTCAAACCCAACCTCTCCTTCTCTTTCAACTTCTTCAATTTTCTCATCAACACTAAGATTACTCATAAATGAAGGCATCATCACTAACTTTTTCCACCTGAAAAGCCCTTTCTTCTTATCCACCATCCTCTCTATTTGAGCTTTCATTGAGTTGCATTGACTTTGAAGCCTCATAACATCTTCTTTTAGCTTCTTGATCTCCATTTGTTGAGCATTGACTTCGCGTTTCGATAAGCAGCGCACCTCGGGGTCAAGGCCTATGTTAGGGGATGATCTGGTTCCATTGAAGGAGCCACTCCAATCAAGTTGTCTATTGAACTTGGTTTGTTCCGAGAAAAGCACTTGGATCACAGCTCGAACGGGTAAACGTTCGTTTTGTGCTGCATGGTGTGATGCTTCCGCTGAGAGCTTTCGGCTATCGATCAATCTACACAGAATTTTTCTTTCTTGCTTTGAGACTCCAGGATGTGCCTGCCACAAAAACAAAGAGAAGGAAATTCTTCTGTTATTGCCACCAAATAGGCCTGAGATGACGTTCAACGTGTGTCCGACCATGAAATGTTACATAGTTTCGATTTGTACAATTATGTTTTTTACGATATATATTAACATTACATATAAGATATATATTAACATTACATATAATTATGTAACATTTCATAATCGTTTGATCTATGTTTTGAAGACACACGTTAACATAATCCTTTAAACATATATATTTATAAATTTAATTGAATTGTTCTACTAATTTTTACTATGCATACTAAATACAAGAGAAAATTCAACCATTTTAACTCAAATCGATGAAAAAAAAATTACATATAAAACAAGTTAAAGTCCTTATTTATAAGAAATTTTAAATGTATTACCACACAATATGGTTTAACAATAAATAAACAATTAAACAGGCCCACAAGTCTAATTGGGCCTAAAGAAGGACCACCCTATCTCACCATTTAGCATAATAATAGCATCCCTACTAAAAGTACGAAAGTTAAACAAGATTCAAGCTGTAATGCAATATCAACTTTAAGCTCGTGACAACATCAACTTCATTCAACAATGTCGATATGCCATCCATAGTCTATATAAAATCCCAATTTCAAAGTGGTAAAGCACTCACTAACTTTCACTTTTCTTTTTATGAGAGAAACCAAAAAAGGCCAAAACTACTGGAGCAGCTCTAGCCTCGAGGTCACCACACACAGTACTGATCAAGATATTTATGTCAATTTGTTTTCTGCTGCAACCCTAGCCACCTAATCTCATATATATGCTGGAGCTGGTGACAACACACCACCAACCGCTATCAGTTTGGTCCCAGTCAGCAGATACTTTCTGCTCATGCCCTTTTAATTGGGTAATCAAAACTTTGTATGATGTCTAAGATATTCCCAACTACACCTTAATGTGATTTTACTACTAACTTAGAATAATTAAACTACTTTGTGCCACCAATTGTCAATGGCCTATTGGGATTTGGCGAATAACTATCTGGGGATGAGTTTTCCCACCCTTTGAGATTTAATAAGTAAAGATTCTTTTTACGGAATTCAAAAAATGAAGTAAACACATCCTTAAACTTACTTTGAGATAAGTATCAATGGCACGGTACAAGCCATCATCAGTGGCACGGGCATGTGTAGGAAGAGCACCAGCAAGAGCAACAAAATCTGCCAAGCTTAAATCGGAATCCATGGCTACTTCGGCTAAATAACAATCAACAAGCTTAGCAACCCTAATCACAGCTGCACCGCTTTTGACTCCCTCAGAATCCAAGCTCACGAACTTGTCCACCAGCCTTGAAACCAGCGCAACATCAAGTAACGTCCCACAAGTGTGACTAAACGATGGAATCATCAGTTCTTTCAGCGAAGCTTGGTCAAGCTGCCATGAAATCCGCTTCTCTAGCTCTTCTCTAAACGTTGACTCCACGTTGACCATGCTCGCAGTCCGGAGAAGACGAAGAAGGAAATTGCATGGAACTGAATCCTTCTCAGGAGGAAGAATCCCCACTAGTGTTTCAACGAAAAACCTCTTTTTCATCCATGTAGCCGTTACACTTTCCGGGGATTCTTCGAAGTTATTGATTAGACCCTTTCGTGTTGTATCGTCGTTGGAGAGGTCCGGTAGCCATTTCGATGCGTGGTGAGCTATGATTGAGCCAATGAAGTCAGGACGGACACCCTTAGCCTTGATACCGGCTATGGTCTTGACAAAGTAGTCCATGTCCAGAATGCATGCATCATCGAACCAACATTCGGCCGCGGATGGGCTCAGTTTTCCCGGGAAAGTGACAGATTCTGGTAAAGAAACTTTCTTCATAACAATTGTATGTGATTACTAGCTGTAGTAGGAAAACCAATTGAAGGGGATATATGCTTTTATGTAGTCTAGCGATGCAGAGAAAGGGTTTGGTTTGCAAATGGAAATGTCCAAAATGCCCATGCAATAGAGGTTATATGGAAGGAAAATGTGAAAATTGAGATGGGTATTTTAGGAAAGTGAAAAAAATTTGTTACATTTTACAATTAGTGGTGAGGAAGATTTTTGTTACCGTTGGAAGAGACTGGAGAGAGTGTGAGAGGATATGAGTGAAGAAGAAGCTAGGAAGATAAGAGAAGAGTGAAGACAAGTTTCTTTAAATGCAAAATATTCCACCTTTGTAAATTGACAAATCGTGATTAATTCTCTGCTTTTTATATATATATATAAGGTGAATAAGAACACCAACCAAGAATGAAAATGACTTGAAATTCATCAATTTCTATGTTCTCTTTCACACACACCTTCCTCTGCAAAATGCTATCTGAGAACAGCTAGCTGTTTTTTGTGATTGTGTGATGATGAAAACTCTAGCTGTGAATTAATTTATTTAACATACACGTGGATTCTATTGTTTTTTTTATTCTATTAGTTAATTAGGGATTTAACCATTTTTCTCTTGTAAAAACATAATATCGGTATTATTACGATTGAAGTTATGTTGCTTATATAGCAAAAATATAGTGATGAGTATTGGTACGTTATAGATATATCTATAATTTGTGTCCATGAGAGAAAAACTCAGGGATTCAGAATCATTTGAATTCATTAGTGTTTTAACTAAATATTTGGAACATCACTTCTTGTTAGAGATGGTTATGCATCTCCCTTCCACACCTAATGTTCAGAGGTTCAAGTCCCACCATACGTATTTTATAAGTATGTGTGGAGAGTTTTCTCTCGGTTTGTGAGAGCAGTCCTCTCTCCAGTTGTGAGAGTTGTAGTATATATGTAACATCTTTCTGATAGTGGAAGTTTTCTAGACCGTTTTTATAGAGTCTGATTAACCTTATCGGGTCCTTGTAATAGTTGTATTTTAATATATATATATATATGGAAGGTTAAGGTGTTTTAACTAAATAGTCAATAATTGAATCAATTATGTCTAAAAACTCCACATGAGTTCCTATTCAAAAATATATGACACGATTGTAATACAAGGAATCTTAAAATTTGATATCTTTTAGTGATAATGACGACGTGTGAAAGAGAAAAAGAGTGGTACTATGTCTATCACTTTCTCTTTTACGAGCAAAATCACGGAGACAAAATTGCATTGATGGGTCGATCAAATTTCCTAATCTAATGATTGAAAATCAAGAGAGAGAGAAAGCAAGGTCCATGCTTGTTGATATGTAGCCAAATAAAATGTACAAATTATGGGCATTTTATAACTGAAAATTGTAATTTTGCAAGGTACTAACACCACGTGAACTCTTGCTCTTATTCTTGTCTGTTTGGTAACCTACAACGTGTATATCTGCATCTCTTGCTGCTCCCCTCCCTTCGAAGCTTTCAAATGGACCACACTCTTTCTCATTATAACTAGGCTTATTTGATTTTAGTCTCTGCTGTTTATATATATTTAGGTTTAGTCCACTGATTTTTTAAATTATTTAATTCAGTCCATTAGTTTTCTGACAATACATAATTCAATCATTTCAGTCCAATTCCTTTTGTTTTTTGTATTGACTTCCGTTAATTCAAACGGGTATTATGGAAAATTCGATTATTGCTTCCAGAAACCTCTCTACAATAAGTGTAATATGTGAATTTTGCTGATCGAGAAAAATAAATTAAATATTATTAAATTTTTCTCTGCCTCAAACTCTTTACTCTCTCTCTCTCACTCCACGTCACCCAACACCCAATCGACGGCGACCGGAAGCAGCAACGAAGACGGGACGATAACCAGAAGCAGCAACGACGACGGGACGATAACCAGAAGCGACGACCAGATCTCTCTCTCTTCTTCTTTTTCTTTTTCGTTTCATTTTAGTTTGATTTTTGTTTGTTTTTGTTTTGATTGGGGCTGGGTTTGTGTTTGAATTTGGGTTTGGGTGGACGGGTTTGAGGGGCAGGGTTTGGTGATTGGAGATGGATGATGGTGTTTGGTGGATTTGAGGGGTAGGGTTTGAAGATGATGATGAGTTTGATGATGAGTTTTTTCTTTTTCTTTTTCTGGGTTGAAGATTGTTGATGATGATGAAGATGGAGGGGTTAAGGGTTGAATGTTGAAGGTTGAATCGATGGTTGATGGTTGGTGAAGATTTAATTTGTTTTTTTATATATTTTTATTTTAAATTTAATTTGTTATTGTTTTTTACACACTGTATGTGAGTTGTTTAATTATTTTTTTGTTCTTGGACTCTTTGTGAATTTTTTTTTTTTTCATAAAGTGAAATTTGTTCTTGACAGAAAGAATATAAAAATCTGGAAATTTTGAGATTGAAGGATGAAGATGGCTGTGGAGAGATGAGGATGATGATAATATGGAATTTTTTTATTTCTTTTGTTCTTGAAAGAAAAAAGAAAATTGGATTTTTATTTTTAAATAAAAATCTGGAAATTCTGAGGTTGAAGGAAGATGATGGCTGTGGAGAGATGAGGGTGATGGTAATCTGGAAATTTATTTATTTATTTTCCCTGTTTTTTTGTGATAAATCTTCAAAGAGGAGGTCCATTTAATATGTAAATAGATGATGTTATTTTAAATTAAATTTAATATATATTTTAAATTAAACAAATTCTTTAAATTTTAATATTACTAAACTGCCCTTAATATGTGACAAATTAGGGGTAAAATAATCATTAATGACAATATCATTTTGTCATATTTAACAAACAAATTTGATGGAACTAAAATTAGTAATTTAAAAAACTAATATATTCAGATAAACATAAACTAAAATTTGAGGGGATACAATCTTAATATCCCTTCGAACTATAGAATTAAAACTATTGAAATGTACCTCACTTGTTTTCAAATGGGTATGTTTAGAATCAACCGATGAATGACATGAATGAAGCAAAATATCGGTTTCGAATAAAATAATGGGTTTCTAGTTCTTAAAAATTTCTCCAAAATGTCATCAATATATTTAAATGATCATAAATATTCAATGATATTTTTCATATTGATCTCCACAAAACATATAAAAAATATCAAAGATATTTTGATCAAATATCAATATTTACTTATTTAGCGCAAGTTCTATTGTAGCTCAAAGAAAAAAGGAAAATAGGGTACTCTTTAACTACTAAGAACCAAAATTCAGTCACTATTAATGCTAATTTTGGGCAAGAATAAAAGCAACATAATAACCTCGTCTGTCTTAAGCATCCATTCAACCAAATCAATATCAAGATTTCTAATAAAATGACAATTACAAAAAAGAATGCATCAAGTATGATAATGTATTGGAGTTTCTTCATCTGTAGGCACTTCGATGACAGTGATCTACAAGCAAGGTATTAAATACAGTTCTTATTAAAATAAATCCAAATGCAATTCTACAACATAGAGGAATGTATGAAAGAACAGATACTAAGCTTGTAATCTATGGAGACTTAAAATTGTCAAGCACTGCAGATACATGTTTTGGCTACTATTATTTCTATGATTGGAAAATTCTCCTAAAACAAACATTTCCTGTAACAGTGCTCTCATTGATCTTGAGGTGGTGAGTAATGGAAGAATTGTTTTCAAATATTGCGGGGAGATGTTTCAGAGGAACTGCTAGTTGAGTCACCTGCAGCTGGATTCAAAGATGAACCACTTGGAAGAGAACCGTTTCCACCTTCGTTTTGAGACACAACTGGGATCTTAACGGCAGCAGCTCTTTCCATCTCCTTCTCCAGCTCTTCTTCCTTTCGCAAAGAAGTAAATTGGGTGTCCAAAGACTTGGCTGCTCCTAACCAAGCAAGAACAATCACCATAAGTATCCCTCCAAGGTAAGGAGTTGAATTCGCAAGTGACCCGAAGCTTAGGATCATAAACTGCTGAATGAGGGCTCCTCCAGACTTCCCCAACGGGTTGCACACAACATCAATGGCTGCCTTCCCTTTCACCTAAACAAAGCATTTAATAGACAAAGTCAAAAAAAATGGACTGACAAGGAATTTTTGTGAACATATATCACAAACAAAATCAAACTTCTCTGAAAATAACATTTCTCCTCGTTTCTTATGAACCCGTTTTAATTATTCAAATGATATCTTCATCCTAAAACTCCAATTATAAAGACATCAAATTTTGGATTGGAAACTAAAACCGATGCCACAAAGAATACAAAAGACCCTTGAATAAGAAGTTAAAAGATTCTAACCTTGGTGTCCTCATCTAAAGGAATGTAGGCCATTTCTTTGCAGGGATCAAATAAGCTGTACTTGGCACTCTTGCTGAAAATGTTTTGCAAGGCACCCACATATACAGCCGCAAGAAGAGGAGTCAATCCAAACTTTGCAAGAGCAGGTGCAAAAGGATCTCCGAAGAGTATTAGAGAAAAGAAACCAACTCCTGTAAGCAGGAGAACTGTTGGTGTGATCTTTGCTGCGGCTCCCCATCCATATTTATCAAATATATACTGACTTAGAAGCATCATCGTGAACGTTGCTATTCCAGTGGCAGTTGAGAAGTCACCCATAAAGGAAGAGTACTCATTTGGGCTTGGAAACTATAAATTGGAGAAAGAGAGCAAAAGAGAATCAGTCAATTTCAAAGCCCCTTGAATGAAGAAGACACAGGGGAAAACATGTTAAATTTACCTGAGCTTTGAGCTTCGATTTCCAGGTAACCTCAACAAGGTTAATGCTGATACCATATGCAACCACCAAAGTAGCAAGATCCCTAATGTATTTTGACGACACCAAGAATTTCAAGCTCTCCATTGTTCCCATCTTGGGCTTGTCCTGCAAATGTATTTACAGTAAGAGAAAAGATAATTTTACTGACCACATTAGACCATCTTATTCTTAAGTCTAGACATGCATGTCATAGTTTTCCAAATGTGTGCTTGTGTGAGTGTCTGTCCTTAGACATAGTTGCATGCTTGTTGATTTGATAGCAGTTTCACAAAACATGCTTTTATTTTTCGTGGATGGGCCTGATAAAAATAAGGCAGATTTCCACAAAAATCAAATTAAAGCACTATTCGAGTGAATTCAGAAGAATTGTAATCCATGCCAACAAAAATAATTATAGGTGTCCTGCACCCAAAATAGATAGTAAGAGACATAACAACCAAAAATAGATAAATACAAAAAAGTAGCCCATCGCAAATTTATGAGCAGTGGATGGAAAAGTCAGCTTATTTAATATCAAGGGAATCAAGAAATGTCAAGTAACAAGATATAGTTAATCCATGAATTTTAACTAAGAAGTGTCAGAGATATAGTCGATCAATAAATTTCAACTAATAAGTGACAGGGTAAATAAATTAAGATGTAAAGTGGTCAAATAGATATGTGAACATTGATAAATATTAGGAATAAAATGAACCAATGAAGATAACTATGAATTGATGCTACTGAAATATTATCAACCATACAATTATGTTCTTTTCAAAAAAAAAAAATACAATTATGTTACGGCAGAAGATTACCTTCTTCTTCTTGCTACGGGTAGGAAGAGGAACAGAAGTGTTCACCCACCAGTAAAGGCCACAGATGGCAAGCCCCATGACAACCACAATACTCATCATTGCTTTCAAGGAGATGGCCCAACCATCAACTCCAGGGCCCAAATTTGTCCTCATCATAGAGAAGTACTTCACCGTTCGGCCTGAGAAAATAAGGGCAATATTGGCCCCAAGTCCAAATAGAGGGTAGAATTTTTTGGCTTCATCAACTGTAGTTATCTGCAGCAAAGATGAAAGTATTATAATTGATAAATCAGTCACCAACAAACAATTGCAATTAAATAGTTAACAAAATAATAAACAGTTCAACACTAGAAAATTCTATATGATGCTGACGAAATGTTTATGACTAACATACAAAAATGAATCATGCTCCTTTCAATTGCCACAGAAACCATGTTAAGAATTCGAAACTCATGTATATGTTTGAATTTGGATTGAAAGTTGTAAGATTCAAATACTTTCTTCAAATTCACTCCCCTCTCCCCACCCACCACCCCGAAATTTCCATATGCCACTTATTCTTCTTTCAACTTTCCACACACACCCACCTGAGCACACAGAAAGATATAGAGAAAATCTTTTAATGTCCTTCAATCCAAAATTTACCAAGACCATCCAATTTCAACCACTATTCACAAGTATTGGTACTTACATTCATGACATCATGGAGACTAAATTCCAGTTCAATGAATTCACAATCACGACTTGTACTTCATGACAAGTCCTAGACTCCTAGTACAGGATTTTCCAGTTCACTGTCAAGCATCAACTCCATATATTTTGGCATCGGATAAAGGCAATATAAAGCAACACAAAACCAACCAACCCAAGACATGGGAAGGGTACACGCAAAAAGATAATATGTTGCCACAAATTGAACACCATTGAAATTACAGAGGTTCATAACCTATTTTATAACCTTGAGACTGCTCTCAATCTTTTGAGCAACTTATACAGCAAGGCAAAGAAATATTTAAATCAGTCAAACAAATTCAGAACATCATCAAGCATTTTCCTCTTATTACCTGTGGGCTACAATCTCGCAACGAAGTCACCAATCCAAACAAGAGATAACCATGTACAAATACTGAATCTGAACAAAACACACCAAGCACCAAAAAGGCTTTACAAACATGCAAAAAATGATGACTCCTAATCAATTCATTTATTGGCAGGGGCAATCAAATAACAAATAATATTGGCAGATATTCTTCGGTATTCAAATGGCATAGAATAAAGACAACCAGAACTATCCAGCGCAATATTCTCCAGAGTACACAAAAGATGAACAAATAAAACTATCAAAAATACTGATACCAGAATTAAAATCAATATTAAAAAGAATATCCTCAAATACAACAAAGCAAACCAAATCAATAAAGAAGCATTCACAGGATTGTATAATCACCTGATTAGCAAAACCCCAAAACAGAACAGAAATGACCACACTCCCCCAAAGTTCAGCCATGACATAGAACAAACAAAAGCTCCAATTCCTCAGAATCGCAAGCGGACCAAGGAACCTCGGGCCGAGAACAATAAGAAGCTTATCAGCAAATGCTTGAGGGTGGATGTAGTTGCTGAGCGGATACAAAACAAACCCAAAAGCTCCAAAGAAGGCTATGAAGGGAACAATAACAGTGTAAAACAAAGCCTTCTTAGACAGAACATTAGCTAACTTTGTGTACAACAACATAAACCCAATAGCCATAGGCAAGTTCACCCAAGTCTTCAAAAATGGTATAATCTCTGCACCGCTTCCTTCAGCTGTCACAACCAACACATCCTTTGTGTCTCTAAGGATTGTGTAGTTGAATAGAATACAAAAGAACATCAACCCAAGTGGGATAATCTTCTTGAGAGTCACAAGCTCAATTCCTAAGAACTTTGGCTGCTCGGGTTCACCCAACAAAGGCTGTTCATCAGCTGGAGAAGCAGAAGCTGCTGCTTCTGCTTTGCAGACATGTAAATTTCTGTCTTTGGAGACAAACCCTTGTGGCTTTGTCATAAAGCTTTGAAATTTCGAAACCCCATTTGAAGATAAAGATAACCCATCAAAGGGTTTGGGTTTTGAGGCAAAAATTCTCTGCTTTAAACCATTTGAAGGCTGTAGACTCCTGAATTTGGGGTTTAAGGGCAGTGAGAGAAACCCTCTTGTTTGCAGAACAGCTTCCATGTCTCTCTCTCTCTCTCCTCGACAAATTCCCAAGAAAAACTTGGTCTTTCAAATAGAGAAGAACACCAGGAGAGAAAGAGGCAGAGAGATGAATAGATAAAGAGAAAGATAAGGTGGTGGCTCGGAGAAGATTGTTTTCCCAGAGAAAGAATTGCTATTCGTCTCCAATATAAATATCCCCCTAGTTTATACACCAAAATTATCAAACAAAACCCTCACAAAGTCACAAGGTTAAAATACATCGGGAATAAAAAAAAATCAAAAAACAAACTCCCCAACAAAAAAAAAAAAAAAAAAAACCCTTTCTAGACAGAGGTATCTATTTTCTTTATATTATTTTATAATGTTTTGTAATTAAAAATGGTCTGTTCTGGTGGCAAGAAGTGGTTTAAATGAGTCAATTGGTTACGAAAAATAAAAATAAATTATTTTGGTTTGTTGAAGCTGTGAATCTGTGATTAGTTAAAAGGCCGTGCAAATTGAGTAAGAGACAGTCAAGGGTTGGGAAAAGTAAACCGAAAGGGATCTCTTCACAAGTGTAAAGAAGGAAGGGGTCATGTGCAGAAATATCTTTTGAATTCCCAAAATGCCCTTTTAAGTGAAATGTCTGAAATAGCCCTGAGATATTTGTTGCTTTTTAAATGCTTTAATGGTGGGGCTTATTTTGTTTCATGTTTGATAGTTACAAACTGTAATCTGATATGTAAAACACTACATGTTGAGCAAAAGTGTTTTCATCTTGGTCATGGTTTATTGTTTTATACATGATAATTTATATTTTTTTGAACTTAATAAGTACATGAAAATTTTCTAAATTAAATTATACAATTTAAAAAAAAAACTTTAAATATTATTAATAATAACAAAATAATTTGATCTTACAATTTATTAAATTACTTATTTTTAATTGTGTTAAATACATTCAAATATAAATATATAATAAATAATAGTTTTTTTAAGGTATGTAATAAATAATAGTTGAAAGTGTATGAATATAAAATAATTTATGTTTAGATATTTGTAATTTATAATGCGATTCGGTTTTTAATTTTCAATCATACTTAGTCTATTCAGTATTATATAATCTTTAGAAGAAAAAAAAAAGTGGTCTAATGGACCACACAACAATAGAATAAAGCATGCGATAATCAATTATAATGTGACAATTACATGAATCTTCATACAAAAGTGTTATTTGATTGTTTTTCTTTTTCCTTTTCCATTTTTTACCAATAAACAAAATTAAATACAATACATTTTTTTCATTGATTTTTTTATCTATTATAATATTTTAAAATTAAGGGAAGGTGTTTGATCTAAACCCATAACCTCTTATATATAGGTAGGTGTGAAAGACATAACACTTGATCATCCTCATATCGGATAGGGCTTCCCTATTCCATATTTAATTAAACAATGTATATATAAATTAATTAAACATGAAAGTTGTTAGAGCATCGTCAAAAGACTTTTATATTTTCACTATTCAAATATCTATTTGTTTACCTACGTGGAAAATTAAGGAGTGAAAAAAAAAATAAGAGCTCTTTTCAAAGACTATTCAATTATAAATATATTTATATTATTTTAATAAAAGTATTCAATTCCTCCATCCCCATCAACAGTTCTAATTACTTTTAGGTGAATATGAAAATCATTTAAATAACCTTCTAAATTATTAATATGTTATTATTAAATATTCAATATTAATCTCATTTTAAAGATCTAGATGAGATCATTCTAATGATATAATTTTTATAATGATAAAATTTATAAACTAAAACTTATTATATATTAATTGAATTTAATTAAAAAGATATAAATATTAAAAAATATTATAATAATAATTAAAGAGAGAGAATGAAAATCTTATTTTGAAGAATCTCATTTGAAGAATACTCTTATATAAACATGAATATTGATATATGTCGCTAATTGAACTTTAAATTATTGGATCCACTTGTACTTAAAATATGTAATTTTTTTAATAATAATGTTTATCTTTTTTAAGGAATGTACAAAAGATATGATGTGGCAAATATTACTTAAATGTTTTTGATGGACATGGGGCCTCTACATGAAGGAACATGACTTCATTCTACATAAACATGATGACAAATGTATTGAGGTTGGATCCACCAAGTTTGAAGCAATTTTTATGCCTATACAAGTTGGTAATGTAATGGAAAACACATCCATCTCACCAAATATATCAATTCTGTCTTAATCAAAGTACAGTTTATTACAGCTGAATAGCTGATAGAGCAAAACCAATTTGAAATTAGGGTTAATTGCTCTAATTCCCCTGACGTAAACGGCTGCAATTTTTCCTTTGATTACACGAATATCTCTTGTAATTTGTTGACTCCCGTCTTTAATAAAGGTTCATTTAACGGTTAAAAAGGCTGAAAAGAAAAGTTAAATGAGTTGCTAGTCAAGACATCGGTCAACTGATTCCAAAAGATATTTGTGTAATTAAAGGAAAGGAAAAGTTATCGCTTTGTGCAATTTCATCTAAAATTTGGGGTCATTAGTGCATTTAACCCTATAAATTATTAGCAAGTTTGTTTCTTATTAGCTTCCTGTTCCTATATGATCTCTCGTGCTAGAAAAATGACATCTAACGCCTTATTTTCTAAGTCAAAAACTCAAACAAGGTGGCTTGCACATTTCAATATGATTACTTCTCCTTTTTCTCTTATGAAAGGTCCTTTTTTTTTGACAAAAATCGTTGATTATTTCAAAATATTAATGAAAAAGATTGATTTTAAAACGAATTTAAGATTTTTAATACTTATAAAAAAAAAGAATTTGAGATTTTAAAAATAAACTTGTGTATGATCTTGTGATTTTTAAATATACATCCATGTATTAATCTGTACACCCCTTCAAATTATCAATGAATGGAACATGAAGTGTACATTAATTAAACATTATGATATATACCTAAATTTGTGTTTTATTTTTGAAGAAATGTAAGGAGGATCTACAGTACCCACAAAACTGTCATTCTTATCTTTTTCCTTCTTCTATTTAAACATTATAATAAGTTAATAACACATACAATTAAAATATATAATGCATTCAATAATTTATCACATATAATATTGTAAGCATCATAAGAACAGATAACCTTTTTAACGCATTTTTTTCATCTTCTTTTGGTTTCTTTTTGATGATGATTATAGAGATGACGGTTTAGGGATATTTTAATAGCAGAGGTTTCTTGATTTCATCTGCTTTTGGATGTGTCTTCGATGAAATATTGAAATGTTTCACATAAGCACATATTATATGGAACAATTATATAACTATGTACTTCTAATCCGTTTGGCTTGTTTTATTTGGTGCTTGTAATTAGGTTGGATTTTGATTTGGGTATTTACTAACATTTTGACATTTTTTGTTGTATTCATTTTGTTTAATTCAGATTTTTTTTAAATGATATTTATATGCAATATGTTCTATTTTCACAAGTAATCGAAGAAGGAAAAGGATGAGTTGGGATTTGAACAAATGACTCATGATTAAGTCAGCGATTCGAATCCTATAATGGTAAAAAAAAATACATGTTCTAGATAGGTGGATAGATAAATAGTGGCAAAAAATAAATGAAAAATGATGTGTGATTGTGTTGTCCAAGTGTGACAATGTCGTAGTTATTTGCTACATATTATGGACTACCTAAACCATTTCTATTTTGTGGATATCCAGATAATACGTATAGTTAATGTCAAATATTCGGTAGTACTTTGTATAAGTCCATTTGAATAGTGATCACTTTTGTTATTGGGTCATTTTAGTGTATCCAATTTAAATAGTATTATTTTATAGGGATAATTACCTTAGTGGTCATCAAATCACACTATTAAAATGATAATTAGATTGAAAAGTTGTACCAAAATAATCATTTTTAATGAACTTAATGACACTAATAGTCATTCCATCAAATACTGTTATAACACCGTTAACTCCTTGTTCATTTGGTATCAAAATGACCATTCTCATATTTACACTATAATCCCAAGTTTTTCATCCTAAATATATGCAGAATTTGAGGTGGGTTTGTTGCGTTTTTAATGGAGATACAAAGTATAGATAAACAGGGAGAGTCCAAAATTTTAAAATAAAATGTTAACGATGCAAAGACAAGTGTTGCTCTCTCTAGTTTTCTTAATAGTGCACTCTACACAATAGGGTGTTTTAATTCAAAGTGACAGTTTTATATATATATATATATATATTATAGATAAAATTACTAAAATACTCATCTATTTAAATATTTAATATCAAAGTTAACTGTGTTTGATTGAATGACCACCGGTGTCATAAAGTTCGTCAAAAATAGTCATTTTTAAACAATTTTCAATTATGTCATTAATTTGATGGTCAGTGAAGTAATTATCTATATTTTATATTAACTTGGATAGAAATTTGAATCAAACATGAGTTTACTAAACATAAAGGCGTATGTATTGTACCTTTAAGGTTAGATTTCACCCTTAATAACAATGTTTGGGTGCAAATCGGGTTACTGATGTGCTTTAACCTTCAGAATACAATGAACTTGATTACATAAATGCCTAATCACTAAAACAACTGGATTGTTTTCATTCTTTGGTGGGGTGGAAGAGTTATGTTACATGTATTGGATGTTGAGTGACAAACACAATACTGTTGAGAAAGCAAATCCTGCTGGATTCTCGTACCTCAAATTAGTCGTGCAGACACTTTTATTAGTGGAATATTAATCGATATAAATGATATAATAATTTGTTTATTAGTATTTAATTTCATCGATTTGTATTTGCAATTTAAATTACAAATCAAAACTGTTACACTTCATCATCAATACCATCTTTCAATGTCCATAAACAAAGATCAATTCCATATTGTAACCGCCGTCGAATTATTGATAACCATCATAAATTACAGCACTTTAATTCTCAAATTTGAATTTATATTATTGGTTATAAATCAACCAAATAATTATTTCATCCAACAACAAATACCCATTATGTATACCAATTAGCTCTCGTTTCAAATATTTATAACGAAGCATCTAAAATTAATATTGTAATCAATATTAATTTCTTCCAATCAATACAAAATGCTATTCAATCTTTTCCAATTCAATTTATACTTTTAATTAAATCACATAATTTACAACATTTAATGTTTAGACTCATAATGGTATGAATCGACATTTGTCTAAAATGGCCAATGGCCAATGATTTCCATAACTTTAGAAATCATGTAGTCTCAATCTCCTCACTCTCTCGCATGGCGGATCCACTATCGACTCCACCAACTCTACTAACTCTGGCGAACAGTCTCGGGGACCTAAACATCCCCTTTCTGTTTGGCCATCTCCATTCATATATTCTCTATAAAAAAAAATCTCATTTTAGAACTTATACTGTAAGCGTTTTTTAGTTGTTGTGTTTCGAAAATAAAAATGAAAATAAAAACAGTATTTTTTTTTGTATCAGTTTCGAATTATGAAAACGCGTCTGGTAGCATATACCGAAAGCTGTATTTTGAAAATGAAAACGGAAAAAACGCGTCTGGTAGGTTAACCGAAAACTATCAAAAATTAAAATATCAATTTTAACATGTTGTTTAATAGTATTACAACTATAAACAAATTGATTAAATAATTAACCAATATAATTTTTTTATTGTAATTTTTATATTAAACAAAAGCAACACATCAAAAATTAATTCAAAAAAACATATCAAAAAATGAATTAATCAAAACTAAACTCTTAAATTACATATAAATAATTATAATATATATATATATATTATTATATAATATTATAATAATATATTATTGTATATAATAACATTATATATATATATCATATATATATAATAATAAAAATTGCATGAATGCTTTTAGTTTTAATGGAAAATAAATTATTCTGGAATATATATATATATATGAGGGGCACTTTGGTCATTTGAAAATCTTGTCTCGTCTTGTTATAGTTATATCAAACGCATAACAGTACAATTAATAGTTTTTTTTAAAAAAAAACTATATAAAAAAACTGAAAAACAAAATGAAAAACAAAAACAAAAACGAAAAACAAGTATTTTGTGTTTTTCAAATCTTTCATTTTTAACACTGGTTTTGTTTTTCATTTTTTTTTCAAAAATAAAATGAAAAACGGTTAACAAACGTGTTTTCAAAATAGTTTTTGAAAAATAAAAACGAAAACAAACTGAAAAACAGCTGCAGAACGGGACCTTATATACCGAAAATCGTTTCTATAACTATATTCCGTTTTACGATCTTCAAATAATAAAATATTATTATTATACTTTATAAATAATATCTCAAATTTTCTTTAATAAATCTGTTTTATCTTAATTAGATAGTAATTTACTCACTCTTATTACAACTAAAAAATTTCTATTTTTTTTATAATTAATTAGACATAACTATTTTTACATGATAAAAAATGTAACATTTACATTTTTTTACCTATTTTTCCACACCTAAATTTTAGATCGTCTGGTGGGTCATTATAGTAGTTATGGTCAATTTCAAAAGTGGAAATGATGAGATATGTCACTTTTTTTGTGTTGCAATGATGTCACCGTTTTAATAACTTAAGTTTAAAAAAGCTCAAATTCAGTAAAAAAAAATCAGGCACTTGATAAAAAAACTCGAACCCATTAAAAAAAACTCGACCTTTTTTGGTAAGGGTTCGAGCTTTTTTGCTAAGTACCTAAGCTTATTTTTACCAAATTCTAGTTTTTTTTTTCAAGTGTTTGAACTTGTTTAGTAAAGGCTCCGAGACTTTTACTAAAGACTCAAAGCCTTTTGTAATTACATTTTGAGCCTTTTAAGTACTTACCAGAAAAGAAAAAAAAGGTCTGGGGGAGCTGCCCCTGGCCCGTGAGCTGACCGGGTAGCTCGACCCCTGAATGTGTCTACGTAGAGCCGCTTCGTCGCCGTTCGAGTAATTGTCTGGGTTTCAACAAGACTTTCTCTCTGTCGCTGTAAAATGAATAAAAGAAATCTGATGTGGAACAACTATTTGGGATATTTTTATCCGTTCCCCATAATATGTACCTTTTAAACATAAGTTATTAAAACAGTGACAGTGCTGAAATACCACCTTCAAAAAGTGTCATTTATTTTATGAACCCTGATATGGTTACAGTGGATATGACTTATTATAATCTATTGTTAACCTTTAAATTTGAATGTTATTTTTATTGGTTTAATTTTAATTTTCAATTTACTTTTTTTTTTGTTGCTAATTTTCCGTTGTACTTTTTAATTTGAAAATGATAATGTTATTATTTTGTTTTATTGAATTATTCAGAATTAATTATTATGCTATATGTTAATTACATATAAAAATTAGGGACGAAAACTTAAATAGCACTTTTTTGGATGGTTTTGTGTAAATAGCACAACATTAATAAGTCTTGTTTGAATAGCACTAAAGATTAGTTTCGGACTAAAATACCCTCAATTTAACTAGGGCAATAGACATCTGATTTTAACTTTCTCTTTTACTTTTATCTTTCTCTCCTTTCTATTTTCACTGCTTCAACTTTTGAAACAAAAAGTTGTGGACCACCTCCAGCGACAACGACAACCGACAACAACAACAACAACATCAACATCAACTGCAAACAGCGACGACAACCAGAAGACTTCGACGGCAACAGGAAGACTTCGACGGACAGTACGACACCGATAAGTAAACATGAGCAATTGGACGGCAGCCAGTAACACTCAGGTCGCTAGATCTCATCGATTGAGGTATTTTTGTTTGGGTTTTGTTTTGAATTGTGATATTGTTGATTTTTCGATATGTATTTCATTTTTGTTGATTTCGATTTAGTATTTTCGTTTGGGTTTTGTTATCAAATGTGATATTGTTGATTTATTTTGTTTTTGTTGATTTCGATTTTGGTTGTTGTCAATCTGATTTCAAGGTGAAGTTTTGTTGTTTGAATATGAATGGCGGTGTTATCGAATTAGTTTGTTATCGATTTTGTTTGGGTTTTGTTGTTGATTTCAGTGGAGCTAAAATGATTCGTTTGGGTTTGAATATGTATGGTGGTGTTATCAATTTCGAATTAGTTTGTTGATTTTGATTTCAGTGGGTTTTGTTGTTGATTTCAGTTGAGAAGATAATGAACAAGTAGTTGTGGTGTTGGTGGGTTAGGGTTTTTGATTTCGATTAAGAGAAGGGGAAGATAATGAACAGTAGTTATTCAATTAGGGATTAATGGTATAAATTCGTGACTTACTGGTATATATTCGAGACTTATTTGTGTTGATTCGAGACTTATTTAACCTATACTGTGGACTGTAATTGATGTGGATTCGTAACTTTATTCATGTTGACTCGAGAGTTATTACGTCTTTATGTGACTTAATGTTATATATTCGAGACTTATTTATCATGTTTTCGGGACTGTAATTGATGTTTGCTCGAGACTTATTTCATGTTTACTCGAGACTTAATGGAGTCCTTATATGAGACTTATTGGAGTCTTTATGTAATACTTATTTTGTCTAAATTTGAGACTTAATGATACCTTAATTTATGTATATTCGAGAGTTAATGGTTTATAGTCCTAGTGATATATATATTCGTGAGTTAATGGTATATATTCTAAACTTAATTGTGTTTATTCGGGACTTATTAAACAAGGTTTTTGGACTGTAATTGATGTGGATTCGTAACTTAATTCATGTTTACTCGAGACTTATTTCGTTTTTATGTGACTTAATGATAACTTAAGTCAAGTATATTCGTGACTTAATGGTGTATAGTCGTGACTTAATGGTTTGTATTCGAGACTTATTTAACATGTATTCTGGACTGTAATTGATATGCATTAGTGACTTATTTCATGTTTATTGGAGACTTATTTCGTCTTTATATGAGACTTAATGGTTTCTTTATGTAAGACTTATTTCCTCTTTATATGAGGCTTAAAGATTTAATAGTGTATAATTGAGACTTAATGGTCTATATTCGAGACTTAATTGTTTATATCTGAGACTTACTGATGTATATGCAGATGGTGAAGTTGAAGAAGCGACTGAAACTCCCGAGTCGGATTGGTATAAAGGGACAATTACTCGCCACAATCACATCGAAATTCTAAAAGCAATAGACGATGCACTTTCCGACATAAATGATAGGGGGGTCCAAAAGCAGAGGTTTATGGACTCATGTTTTGGACATTTCTTACGTATGCATCGAACCATGCAGTTTTCTAGGACAGTTGTGCATCGGTTGCTGTTGCGGGAGATACACCACGATGGTAGCCCAGATGAGATGCGGTTCTTGTTGGGAAATGTGAGTGTCCGTTTTTCAAAATTTGAGTTTTTTCTAATAACAGGGTTGAACTTTGGAATCGTACCTGACACCTCAGAATATTTGGAGGTGGAGAATGGCATACACCAAAGGTGCTTTGGTGGTCAGAATGAAATAAAGATTGAGGAATTGAAGGAAAGGGTATAACAAGGTCAATGGACAGAGCAGTTTGACGTTGTGAAACTGTGTTTGTTGTTATTGCTTCATGTATTTTTTATTGGAGGGGATGAGAGAGGTAGCGTGCCTATATGGCAGGTGCGGCTTGTAGACAACTTGGACGGATTTGATGCGTTCCCATGGGGTTGCCTTGTCTACAGTTACTATATATATGGATTCAAGAATGCGTTGTCCGGTCGGAGACGGCGATTTGAACAGAGACTGAGGATCAAAGGAAAAGATAAGCACCCAAAAGAGAAGTACAACATCTGGGGGTTTTCATACGCTTTATTAGTGAGTCTTACAATATAATATCATTATATGAAACATTTTATTTAAAATTCTTACTTATCTATTATTATATTTTGTAACAATTTTTTGTTACTTGAATGTTGTAGATATTTGCACTAGAAGTCATTCCGGCATTGGCTAAGGAATTCGCCACGCGTCGTAACGTTGACCCATTTCCACGCATTATGAAGTGGGAATTCACAAGGCGACCTCGACCGGACAAAGTCAAAAAGATTATTAAAGATAGGGTAACTTGTTTCTAACCTATTTATTGGATATTATCATGTATAAAAAAAATTAGGGTTGTGCTTAATTGTATCTCTTATATGATTCTTGAATGAATTTTTAATCAATTTCGATGTTTGCGGAACCAGAAATGACCCCTACGAATCAGGAGGTTGGTAAGTGGTACTATGAGGGGGTACAAAATGTTGATGATTTATACCCGGCTCCCGGTGCATTAAATAATATGCTAGATGAGAATGATGTTCATGAAGGCGGTTGTAGCACAAACAATCATACACATTTCTGGAGCATGTTCCTAATAAACTCGGTCAATGTCATCACTGGTAATTTACGGGCAAATCGTAAGCATGAATTAAGACACTCAGCAACATTGGTTGTCATTATGGAAAACCTCCTCTGTGGACAATAGACACGTGACCATTTATGATGTCCGACTTCCAAGACATATTCATATGCGTTCTTATGTAGCTTCTTTAACTCTTCCATCTCCTGATCATAATCCACTTGCCTGTATGCTCTGGCAGCCCGTTCAAATATCTTGGCAACATCCTTTCTGTGGAACCTTTTCCTTACATTCTCGAAAAGGTGCCAAATACAAAATACATGGGTTGCATTTGGGAAGACTTTCTGTATCCCAACTTCAATGCTTATATGACGATCTGACACCAAAACCAAATCGTCGATATGCCCAAGAGCATCATTCAATGTCCGTAGAAACCACTCCCATGAACTATTGTTTTCGGAATCCCCATAACCAAATGCTATAGGATATACTTGTTTATTTCCATCTTGTGCTGTGGCTACAAACATTGTACCTAGGTATCTCCCCTTTAAATGTGTACCCTCAACAGCAATAACAGGACGTATACATCGACGAAAACCTAGAATTGAAGTTCCTAACGACATGAAAAAGTATAAAAACTTATTATCATATGTGCATTGTATGTCCGTAATTGTACCATGGTTTAGTTGTTCCAAAGCATAAGCAAACGAAGGAAGCGACTGGAACGACTCCTCATGTGTTCCATATGTCAACGATAATGCATACTGCAATGAGGCGTGTGCCTTACTGTACAAGAGTTGGATGCCAAACATAGACTTCATATCTGCAATTATGTTTCTAGGACACATCATACGTCCGTCGTGACCTTGAAGTCTAGGAGCTATAATTTCACCAATGATGACTGCACTATCTTACCGGTGCCGCCGGTGAACCTCTTCCAATGGACAACTGTGCTTGTTTTCAAAACTTCGTATGTGAAAGTATGTCCCCTCGGACACTCTAACTGCTCTTAATTTCCAGGTACAATTTTCATGCTTGCAAACCAAATGTAAAACAGATTTGTTGGACCATTTCACCTTCCATTCATAATTCTCTCTCATCACATGAATGCCTACTAACCGTTTTAAATCCTTCTTCCTTGGGAAAAATTGTCCCTTATAAATCATAGCATTAGGTATACCAGAACCCATGGTTCTCATGTCGCCAAACGAAAATGACTCTGATCCAGGGATAACCCATGTTGTTGGATTGTTCGAACTAGAAATGTTAGGCTCTCCTTCCACATGTCTTCCCGACGCAATGATGTTGTTCAGGACCATAACCAATATCAAAACGGTCATCTAACTGCGGTTCCAAGTCACGGTCAAAATGAGGTATAGTATGAGTTGCCTCGTACGAATCCTGGACAACATTATTGACAGATTGTCGTGTTTCTATAGGATTTTGATTGAATTGAATGTCATCACCCATGACACGTTCCTCCCATCTTCTTTCAATAAATGTAACACACACTTTCGGAATTACCTTATCTTCCCCTAGTATAAACTGAACGTCACCATCATCTGCTATCATAGTGCGACATGTACTGTCTGGACCAACTGATATTGATTCTACGCCAATTTCATATTTGTTCGGATCATGTTTGACAATGGCCTTCACAACCCCCAACAGCTCTTCGTATGTCAAATTCTTCTGAACATATACACCTTTATTAACGCCGCCGATATATCTTTGGCTTCCATACAGTAGTTCATTCCATCGTCCATTATATGATATCAATATTCTAACTCGATCCATTATCCTACAAACAAAAAACACTATCAAATTATTCACCACATGAAAACTAGTCCAAAATTAACATTAAGTCAGATTCATTCCAGTAAGTCTCGAAATAATGAAACTAAGTCTCGAAAATATTATATACAAGTCTCGAATGCTATATAAATAAGTCTCCACAATTACATAATTAAGTCTCGAAAATTATATACATAAGTCTCGAATGATATATAAATATGTTTCGAATGTTATATAAATAAGTCCCGCCAATTATATACTTAAGTCTCGAATGTCATATAAATATGTCTCGACAATTACATACTTACGTCCCGATTTTGATATAATAAGTCTCGATAATTAATTAATTAAGTCTAACAAATATATAAATAAGTCTAGAAATGTTTATCAGTCTCGATTATGAAACAAAAATGTCTAGAAGATGATATAAATAAATCTAAAAAATAATGCAATTAAGTCTCGACATTAAGTCTCGATTACATCAAATAAGTCTAGAAATAACACAGATCACGCAGTTTTACAGAAAACCAGATCGGAATGCAGAAGCCAGATCAAAATGTAGAAAATCAGATCGAAACGCAGACTAGAAATGAAAAAATTTGGGTGAACGAGTTTCTCAACTAGTTTATGGACGAAATTTACCTTATCAACTCTTCAAATCATCCAAAGAAGGTTTTAATGGTAAGATCTACTCTTCAAAACTTGGCATTTATCCATTTTGAACAATGTTGGACGACCGAACAGTTGAAGGAGAGGAAGAACGACTCAATGGAGACTGACTGAACTGTCTAATGTCTGTAAGAAGAGACCTAATATCTGTAAGAAAAGATGAACGCCTAGGTGTCTGTAAGAAGAGGCAAACAAAAAATAAATTTGTAAAAGTAATAAAAGTAAATGGAGGAGCATTTTGGTCTGCATACACTTTTAGGTGCTAATAAAACTAGACTTATAAAAGTAGTGATAGTTGCACCGCTTTCCTTTTAAAAAGTGCTATTTGGAGTAATTCCCTCTAAAAATTAATGATTTGAAAACATTTGTTTTAAATTAAAATACTTTTAGTTCATTGATTAAAATAGAATGTGTAATAAATTAAAAAATTAAAATTATTAAAATATAGTCAATATTATATTCGGTTAAAAGATCTCGACAAATTATTTCTAATGGTATAATTTTTATAGTAATTAGATTTATGAATAAAGAGTTATAATAAATTAATTGAGTTTAGTTAAAAATATAAAAAGGATGTATATGAGAGGAATTTAAAAATGAATATAAGGGTGAAATGAGATTATAAAAAATAAATAGTCAATAATGAAATAGAGATGGAGGATTTGGATCTCCAAATATAGAGATCAAAACTTGATCTTTATTTTGATTCTCCTATTTTAATGTGATTTAGAGAACCATTGTAATGAAATGGATCTCCATTTTAATAAAATAGAGACCCATTAAAGATGACCCAATCAATCTCACTCTATATGTTCAAATCTTACACACACTTTTAAGTTAGTGTTTGAAACTTGTAATAAGCATATGATGATAATCTTGAAAGGATATTGGTCTATGATTTTCATAATTTTTTCTAATACGAAAGACTATTTATCCATCAAGTCACATTCGATTCTAAAAATAGGGAGCCCTATATATGTCATAACCTTTATCCATCGATTTGATTATATAGTAACCTATTTCTAATGCTCTATTAAAAATATTTGGATTTATTTTGGATTTCTTTAAATTAATTATATATTTTAGAATAAATGTTTTGATTACTTTTTAGGTTGAAAAGGTCAAACTAGAGAATGAATGACCGGATTTCAAATTTTAAATTTCAAATTAAGAAATTGAAAATGAAAATAAAAAGAAATGGAAAAAATATGGTTTGGGGGTGAGGGAGGGGAACCTCCCCCCAAAACGCCCTCACCCCAGTCCCCTAAAATGAGTTTGGGGGGTGGTGGGGAATGGGGGTGGGATAAGGAAGTACTAATTAATATAATACTGTTAATAATTAGTAGCATAGTTAATATAGCAGGGACGGCATTATGCAGCCACAGTTCCAAAGTAAAAGCACAAAAAACTCCATGAATTATTAATGGACTCTTTGAATTTTTTTAGTTTATAATGCAACTTGCACGGAGAGATATGGCTAATTATATATCTAGTCAGCAGATAAGGTATAAATGATTAAATGTATAATAGTGTTGGTGTACGTTAAGATTAAAAAAAACTTAGACAAGAAGGATTGAGTTTTATCCTCTCACATCAGTCCACGTTATCAAATACCACATGATTTTTAAATCTTGTTAGTGTAAATTTGAATTAGTAGTCATCATGTACTCATGTTCTTTAAATGTAACGAATTTATTCAATTATCTATGTATTGATTAAAATTTCTTTAGTTTGCCGTCTACTCTTTGTAGATGGGTTGTGCACCTACACCTTTTTTTACTTCATTTTGTCATTAATTAGACGAACATGTTTTCAAACTCTATATATTTTCAAAAATACTATATCGATTTGAGTGCATTTTATCCTATACATATAATATTTCACACGCCACACATAAGATTATCCATTAAAAGAATGATTTTTTTAAAAAAAAAAAAAAAACTTGGGCTTACTTGGGTTTGGATAAATTTTTGTGGCTGGACATGTCATTAGTTTTTAAACTAATTTGGTCAAGGGTGAAAAGGGAATTGTGATTTAAATTAGGTTTACATATTTTTTTTTTCAATAAACAGATTACAATAACATGGTTTTTTTTTTTTTTTTTGAAAAAGGAATGTATGGTTTTATTATATTTATTTTATAGAAGATTTTTTCCCTTAAATTATATATCCCTTTTAAGTAATTTTGATAAAAGATTTTTTTTTTTACATAATTGAAAAGTGATAGAGCGGCAAGGTATGTCAATAGCACCACTTTTTACTGTAACCCTAATTTAGATACCACATATAAAATAATGATTGTGGTGGAGAATTAAGATTAAGTCACCCAGTTAACATGATATACATTTACAGAGATGAAAAAGAAAAAGAAGAATTATTTTCTTTAGAGAATCTATTATCGGATCAATAACTTACCAGAAATCATATTGCAACAACAAATTGCAAAGAAGTGAAGGTATTTACATTTTTTTTTACATTGATCTATTACTTTTTTCTTTTCTTTTTTTCATTTCTTAATTTGTATAGTTCTCATCTCTTTGTAATTTGCACATATCAACACCAGGAGTATGATGAGGTGATACACCTTCAACACGAGTAGATCCGAGAAGGAAGAGTTCTATGAGAATATCATGAAACTCTTCTGACATGCAATTTTCGCAAATACCTCTAAATTCAACGTAGGAGATGGAGATGCGAAAGTATCTGATTTCTCCAACGGAACCCTAGCAGCTAAACAAAACTGAGTAATCAAGCAGTGAAACAACAAGGCAGGACGAGCACTAGACCCACACAAATATATCATTTGGCATATATTTTCTCCCAAAGGCAGCACGAGCACTAGATTAAGAGTTTCAATTTTAGTTGTTTTCTCAATACTCCCATTCTTTTGAAAAATTGATTATTTTAATAGGTTTTCAGATTTCCTATTATTTTTAGATTTTAGTTTTTCTATTTAAAAGTCTTTGTACCCTAACAGGGATTTTAATTATTGATCTAATAAAATTTTAGAGAGAGTATCTCTAGTTTATCCAAATATTTGTATTCTAATGAGAATTAATGATTTTGATGCATATTGTTTCGGTATTCAGAGGAGAGAGAAACAGTTAACTTAAATTTTGTTAAACATATATAAAATCAAGAAAAAATGATATATATTGAAGATATGAAAGGGGGTTTGTTGTGATAAAGTATTTATATTGTTTGAAAAGATTAAATCTTAACCATTCAATCCATTATAAATGAACATGGCTTAAATCTTGTATAAATTATTTTGAGGCTATAGAGAGGGATTGGCTAAGAAAATTAACATGGAAAAGAAAAAAAAATGTAAGATAGATAAATGAGAAGGAATTAAATAAAATTCAATATCTGAAAAATCGTGTTAAATCCAGTATCAAAAAATGTATCAACGGGGATATTGTTTTTGATTTTATATTTGACACGGTTTTATAGCCATTAGATCTATGAGATTTAAATGACTAGGAATTAATAAAAAAAATTCTTCCTGCACCTCTATCATTAATTTATTTTATTTTATTTCTTCTCTCTCTCAAATTTTCTTTCCTAAATCTAAATCTGAAATCAATTTTCCTTTTATTTTACATTTTTTTTCCTCATTAGGTTATTTTTATTTAATTTCTTCTCTCTCCCAGATTTTCTTTCCTAAATCTAAATCTGAAATCAATTTTCCTTTTCTTTTACATTTTTTTTCCTCATTAGGTTTTTTTTTTTCTCTACTATGTTACAAGTTATTCATTCCTAAATCAATTATTTTATTTCCACTATTATCAAATACTCACATAGTACCTTAAAAAAAAATACCTACATAGTAAATCATATCCAATAGAGTTTATGTTTGTATTGGTCTATCGATCTACAATTATACTCGCATAGTTTCTCCAATATTTCTTTCTTTTCAATGTTATAATCAAAATTATGAAATTCACTTAATATGTTTAAACTTTTTTGAATAATATGCCATAATATTATTTTGCCACTTGGATGACCCCGTTATCAATGGAGAGAAATAGAAAAATGAAAAATGAAAAACGTATGAGAGAAAGAGAATTGATTTTAGATTTATATTTAGGAAAGAAAATCTAGGTGAGAGAAGAAATGAAATAAAATAAATTAATGGTGGATGGAGGTGAGAGAAAGAAAAAAATAATAATTTTATTAAATCCTAACCATTCAAATCTTGAAGATCCGATGGTTATAAAATTGAATTAAAAATTCCAATGGTTATATATATATATATATATATATATATATATGTGTGTGTATATATAAGCAAGCTACAAATGGGCATATGGGGCCATGGCCCACATCCCGTAGCATGTGAATTTATATTTAAAATATACTTGTTTTCCACAATTACTTAGGTCTCATCATATAACTGTTTTTCAGTCCGTTTTCGTTTTTATTTTTCAAAAACGATTTTGAAAACGCGTTTGTTAACCGTTTTTCATTTCATTTTCGAAAAACAAAACAAAACCAGTATTAAAAATGAAAATTTTGAAAAACATAAAATATTCGTTTTTTGTTTTCGTTTTCGTTTTTCATTTTTTTTGTATAAAAAAATGTTTTTTTAAAACTATTAATTGTACTGTTATGCATTTGATATGACTAGGACAAGACGAGACAAGATTTTCAAATGACCAAAGTGCCCATCTTTTATATATATATACATATACATTAGTGTTTTAGTAAACGCCAGACGCTAGTCGGCCAGTAGACCCACGGTGCCTAGGCAGATTTCTAGGGGGTCGATTTTTTACGGTATTTTTTTTAAAGTTAATTTTTACGGTTATTTTATTTCGTTTATTTGACACTTTTTTTCCAAAATAATAATAATAATTAAAAATATGGGGTAGGATGTGATTATTCTTTTTTTTTTCTTTTTTTTTAATTAATTAAAATATAAAATGGGATCTGATTATTCAATACACATTAAACTAAAGACTAATAAACTATGCAGGTCTGATTTCAATAGAATCAATACACTTTTAATTAATTATATTTTATTTTAATGTAATAAAATAAATAAATGGTGTACACAAAGTCACAAAGGTGATTTGATTTCAGACCGCATCTCTTTTCAAAGTCTATTCGTCTTTTTCAGACTTCATCTCTCTCATTCTCACTTTCTCATTCACGTTCTCCTTCCTAATTCTTCTCGTTTCTTAAACTTAATTACTTCACACCATAAATCTAGCTTTGTGACTTCATTTCCACCGCCATCACCTACAAATCTAGTCTTACAGAAGGCCATATAGCCATCGTGATTTGTCAATCTCGACGGCGGAGGATGCAACAACGATGGTCGCTACTGAGACCTCTCGTTTCGCCGTTAATGGTGTCAAATCTGGACACCGGGTAACTTGGTTTTATTCTCTGACACCTCCTGAAGCTTTTAGCAGGGGTGGTGACGACCCACTCGCCCGCGGCGATGACCTTTTGGAGATGGTTTGACCGGTCAAACGACTTCGTCGACGGCGAGTTTAGGAACGACTAGGTGGAGTCAACGTCTTTGACTCCGATTAGCCTGATTTTTCTACATAATCGGCTAATTTTTTTGGTCAAAGTCGGTCAATTTTCTTTCGACTACCTAATATGGCCGATCTGGCCGAAACGGTACAGCCGGCGTCCGTCTACGGTATAAACGGTGCCTAGGCGGCCGTTTTTTCAGATTTTTCGAACATTGATATATATATATATAACATATTACTATATATAAATATTATATAAAATATTATATATTATAATATTGATATTCTATAATATATATATTTATAATGTTATTATATACAATAATATATTATATAATATTATATATGTATATATAATATATCAAATATTATATATTTATATAGGATATAATGTAATATATTATGTATTATTATATATAAAAATATTAAATATTAATACATATATTATAATTTATATTGTATAATATATATATATATATATTATAATTATTTATTTATAATTTAAGAGTTTAGTTTTGATTAATTGATTTTTTGATATGTTTTTTTGAATTAATTTTTGATATGTTACTTTTGTTCAATTTAAAAATTATAACACCAAAATTATATTGGTTAACTATTTAATCAATTTGTTTATAGTTGTAATAATTTTAAACAAAATATTAAAATTGATATTTTAATTTTTGATAGTTTTCGGTTAACCTACCAAACACGTTTTTTCCGTTTTCATTTTCAAAATAGAGCTTTCAATATATGATACCAGATGCATTTTCAGAATTCGAAACTAAAACCAAAAATACTGTTTTCATTTTCATTTTTATTTTCGAAAAACAGCAACTGAAAAACTCTTACAGAACGGGCCCTTATATTTGTAAGTGTATTTTTTTAAAGTAATTGTAACGAATTCACACTTTAGGTGTTATCAAAACTTAAGTTATTAAGTTTATGATAGTCTTAAAATTCACTCTCTAGAGAGTGTTATTAAATTTTCCAACTCTATCTAAATCTAATAATGTTGTTTTATATTGTGCTACTTAAAGTTGAAAGTACATGATTGTCTCTACGGTTGACCTAATTAGACCATCTCCAACGGGTCCTTTATAGACCCCCCTTAGCTTAATTAAGGGAGGAGTTTTTTTTTTTTTTTCTTTGGTATCTCTAACAGGTCCTTTAAATACCCCTTTAAATGTGTTTTGATAGAGCTCACTCCCTTAATTAAGGGTGTCACCTCATCCTTTTTTAAATTATCAACCACATCTATTGCCTACCATATGGCAAAAACTAATGATGCGGCACTTATGCTATAAGCTGTGTGTCTACCGGGGAAAAACTAGACTTCAACCCCCTTACGTGAGCTCTACTTATTTAAAATACTAAATATTTAACTTTTCAATTTTAACAATTTTTTTATGATCTGTTTTATAATAATAATTATAAAGTAAAATCAAGGTAATAATAAAAAAATTATTAAGAGGGTCATTTAAATGAGTATTATTGGAACACAAGTATACTTTTTTAAAGACACCTTATAACCGCATCCACCCTTATTTAACGGGGTCTTCAAAAAGACCACCGGAGATTCTTATATTGACTTATTTGATTGATTTTACAAAAAGATAAAGACCCTATTGTCTATTTTACAAATTTGGTTGAGACGTTATTCAACTACTAATCTGCCTTACATCAAAACTTCACTTTCTCAAGATATAAAAATATGTATAAACTAAATTTGTCATAAAGGTGACAGTTGATGTAAGTGTGTAACTTGTGACAAATTATAGAAGCAAAGGTAGCATTCACGGCTGCCACCATCCAAGAGAAAATCAGTAAAACAAGCTAATGGGGTAGCTTTAGTGTGAACGACTGTGACTGTGTGAATCTTCATTCTTCATTCTTCGTTGTTGTCACCTTGTTATCAATACGTGACTTATTGGATTAGGTGATAAAGAACTCAATATGTGACTTATTGGTTTAGGTGATCAAGAATTCGTAGCGTCTGAAACAAATCATAATTTATTGTGCTTTGTTTTCTTCATAAATTCAAAAATGAAAATATAAAGAGGATTTACATAAACTTTTACCCTAAAAAAAAGTTATCACAAACCCTAAATCCGACAAAAAAAAATTCAGCATCTTGTAATTGTCACAAATTTTCTATATTATTTTGTTAATATATAACATGTAAATCCGTACCATCGTAATTGTAATACATCAATGAGCAAGTGTACAAAGTCCCACACCCCGGTTCCAATAAAAAGGTGTCCAGATTTTTTTTTCTTTAATTTTAAGACAAACCGAATGTTATATATATACATATGTTAAGATGGAGTCTAGAGTTCAATAAAAAAAAAAATCACATAAGATGGAGTCTAGAGTTCAATATAAAAAATATCATATAAGTATACATTTCACTATTTGAGATTTTGAGTATTTAAGTTCCTGTCCTGCAACTGTTTTTCAATCTGTTTTCGTTTTAATTTTTTAAAAACGCGTTCATTAACCATTTTTCATTTTATTTACGAAAAACAAAACAAAACCAATATTAAAAGTAAGATATTTGAAAAACATAAAATGTTTTTTTTTTAATTAACATTGTTTAAAAAAAAAAAATCTTTTTTATCTAAAAAAACATGAATGCCTTTACCATCATTCATCATGTCTTCTCTTCTCTTCTTCTACATCATTCTTCCTCTTCATCATCTTATTCTTCTCTGATAATCTTCTTCTTCTTCTATGAACCTTCTACTTCTCCGATCCTCTTCTTCTTCTCCGATCCTCTCCTTCTCCTTCTCTGATGCTTCTTCTTCGTCTTCTTCTCTAAAGCTTCTTCTTCTCTGATCTTCATCCTTTCTTTTTCTTGTTTTTCTTCTTTTTCTCTGATCTGGTTTCCTTTCTTTTTCTTCATTTTTTAATTTTTTTTAATGTTATTTATATTTATTAAAATAATACTTATTTATAATTTAAAGTTTAGTTTTGATTAATTGATTAATTGACTTTTTTAAAGTAATTTGTGATGTGTTATTTTGTTTAATTTATAAATTACAATAACAAAATTATATTGGTTAATTATTTAATTAATTTGTTTATAATTGTTATAATATTAAACAAAACATAAGATTTGATATTTCAAATTTCGATAGTTTTCAATTAGTCTACCAGACGCGTTTTTCCTGCTTTTATTTTTAAAATACAGATTTCGGTATATGTTACCAGACGTATTTTCTGATTTCGAAACTGAAATAAAAAACACTGTTTTTATTTTTATTTTTCTCTTAAACAAATATCAATTGAAAAACGTTTACAGGACGGATCCTAAACTTCCATAACCCACCTTTTCAAAAAATTACAATTATATCAGTTGTAAGGGATAAGGGGGCCAAAATTTTGTTTTGTTTTGTTTTGTTTTTATTTTAGTTTAGTTTAGTTTAGTTTTTTTAAAGGAAAACTTAATACAATACAGAGAGTCTGAAAATATTCCCTATGGAAGAGAAAACCATAGAAGCAAGATTATGCCTCAAGGCAGTATCCGATCCGGAAATAGCTTGACACTTGCAAGTACCAACCTCTAAAAAGAGGGTCCCAATGTCATTCACAATGAAACTGACATCTCCTGAAATAAGGTCCGTCGAATTCAAGGTAGACACACTGTCGAGGCCAAAATTTTGTATAAAAAACAAAATAATGATATAAATAAAAGGGTCCAATTTATATTTTTGCTTTGAACAGCTTTAAAGTTAGGCCTGGCCTTGGTTTACAATAACCTAGGTGTTTTTAAAGGATTACATTATTATATAAAGTCAGGGTTCTTAAAGGGATCGGGAATGATTCGAATCCACAACCTAACTTCCTTTATCCTTTATCTAGTTTCAAAATTATGTACCTATCTTCGATTTTGATCAAATCGACCTCCTTTTTTTTTTAGTTCTTTGTAAACAAATTATAAATTTCCGATGCTACATTTGGTTGCATATGTATTGGTTACAAAGTATCATTATTAATATATTATAAGATGATTATGGCCTAGGTATTGCTGTATTGTGGGGAGACGTGTTTTTTATAATTGCTGTGGGGGGAATTGCTTTTGGAAGAATCAGCTGAGTGTTTGGTAAACTGATTTTTAAAAGTGTTGCGAGAACTAAAAGCAATTTCAATGTGTTTGGTAAAATAGAGTAAAAGTGTTGTGAGCGTGTAAAATTACAAAAAGGACATAGACATTTAAATGGTGCTATAATTTATATTTTATTTATTTATTTGTACTTAGTATTAAGTGTTATATAATTATAGTACTTTATTGAATTAATTAACTTCATTTTTTATACTACTTTATTGAATTAATTAACTTCATTTCTTTATTTCTTTATTTATTCTATTTTATTTCTTTATTTCTTTATTTATGTATTTCTTTTTTATTCTACTTTATTAAATTAATTAGTCTTTTTTTATACAGTTATAGTAACAATTTTTTTGTATAGCAATGTAAGACCAAACAATTTTGTATAGTTATGATATAATTTTATATGGTATAATTATGGTATAATTTTGTACAATATACCAAACAAATATCATTGAAAAATTTAAATAAATTATACAAACCCAAACGGATATATTATATGAACGAAAACTATCAAACATAACACTATGGAATATATTACACGAGTTTTTTCGTACTTTTGATAAATTTCGTTAAAGGTAAGGATAAAGTTGGAAAGTTGGTAAAATTTCATTTAATATCACTGTAGCGCGTTTTCTAAAAGCAGAAGCCAAAATCCAAAAGCATGTATTTGTATCTTCTCAAAAACTCAGTTGAGAGAAGCCAAAAGTGACCAAAAGTGACCAAAAGCACTTCCCCACGATTTTACCAAACACCTGTCTTTGATCCGGAATCACTTTTGGCCCCAAAAGTAGTTGGGAAAGCAATGTCAAACTGGACCTATAAGACCGTGTCTCGTGCATTTTAATTTTAACAAAATTTTTTTTCTTCTTAATAATGTGAAAGTTTTGATAGAAAGTTGATCAACACTTTTAAGACCATATAAATGTTACAATAATTCTAGTTTAGAGAAGGGTTAGACTCAAATTCACAACCTTTTAATATAAGTGGAAGAGATCAATAATTCATATATATATTTTAAATTAACTAGTACATAAATTCAGGTTTTATTGGAGATGGGAAGTATTGGAATCCACGAGGACCACGAGTATAAAATGTGTGGTACGAAATGAACGATAGATGTAAATCCACGTAACAAAAAGAGTCAAGAAATCAGTGACATCCATAATTGATGGCACGATTTCGAACACGTAATCTACCGCCTCTCTACGAGCCGGCGAGCCGCGTTCGGACAAACAGTATAATGTTGCAACTCGTTACCTCCTGATTGTTTCTGTTACAAACTTACAGCACAGCGCTGTCATCATAGACAAAGGTTTTTTTTTTTTGTTTCTAGTTTCTACTCAAATACGCAATGTCGCAAAAGTAGTCCCACTCTGATTTTGACATCTCAACAAAATTCCCATTGCGAGATGTGGGCCCAAACATATTGGCCTTCGATCTTGACACGTCATCATCTGTGATAGATTTCTCATCATTTGGATGTGGGCCTTCCGTGCTTGTTTTGTATCTCATTCAGCCCAAAAAGGAAAAAAATCAAAATCAAAACCTCTAAAAAAAAGTATAAAAGAGAGTTAATTGCATAAAGTCCCCTTACTTTAGGTTAAATTAAATTGTTTCAATTTTTCCTTCTATTGCACAAATCTCCCCTAAAAAACCTTACAATAATTTAACTGAGAGCCAATTTAACGATCCAGCTTCAAGTGGTGGTCTAAGGGTACAATCATAAATAATTAAACATAAAAGGAGCCCTATATGCTTTAATGATTATAGATTTATCTAAATAATAACTATAAAATAGCCTTCAAAGTTTAATGAATTACAAATCCAATCCAACAACTTTCATCCTTTTCCTCCTCTGATGTCATTGGTGCCGTGGCCATAGGGGAAGAAGAAGTTAATTTGTTTAGGTTGGACTTGTAATTACTTAAATATTTAGGGTAAATTTTATCTCCCAAATGTCATATCATGTCATTCCTAAATTACAATTGAGGTGCATTTCTATTCTCGTAATATTAATCAAACGTTATGTCTAACGACGGTCAACGTTTTGTAGGGAATGTGTGAAATCCACCGTCTCTAAAGTCAACATTTGAAAATATATCAATCCACCGACATGTGATTTTTATATAAAACTCACTACCTCTAAAGCGATGGGCCATTTGATGACATAAAGAGTAGCTTTCCGAATAGTTAAATGAACACGATCGACAATTGAGATCATGTGCCGTAAAAAAATTAATTGATTTCGTGAATACCAAATTGCACAAAAATATATGAACCTATACAGAAAGGCATAACCTTTTGTAATTTCTGACTATCATTCCATTTCAGTGTTGAAAGGAACCAAAAACTAGTAACCTTGTAATGATAATCAAGAGACGCATGAAAATCTGCCCAAAAATAACCCGAAAGACCTCAAACATAGGGACACTCATTTATGTTATGTAAGATCATATATGACTGAAAAATGCAAACATTTCGCTCACAATTATCCAATGAATGTCCGAAAGCTTTTCATGTTCTTTTTCTAGGATTACTAATTCACAACACAAAAATCATCAAAAACAGCAATCGAATAATTCCATTCATTGTATTATTACATTACAACAATTGTTTTTCCACCCCATGTTAATCAACATTTTGTCAATTTTCCCCCAGATCTTTTATCAAATTCCACAAAATCAACAATTTTTGGAACCATACTTTTCAGCCCTCTCATCAATCCACTCCCTCATATCCTTCAACACAAGATTGGCATTCTCATCAGGCTCTCCTTGAATCAAAGAATGGTACATCCCCTCATAAATCTTGATGCTCTTGTCCGCACTGGATGCCTTCTCGAACAACAATTGGGACGAGGTCGGGCACGTGACTCCATCAGCCGTGCCGTGCACTGTCAAAAATGGCACTGTCACCTTAGAGAAATTATCCTGTATGTATTGGCACACCCTAGCAATCTCCCTCATTGTCCCCACCCTTGGTTTTCCGGTATATCTCATCGGATTTGATGCGATGATCTTCAATTTCTCAACGTCTTTTATAGCCTTTCCGACCATCTTGTTGTCGGGCATCGCGGCCCAAGTGTCAGCCAAACCGAAGAGGAGACCATACATGAACAAATGTAGTTTGCTAGGTTTCATGTTCTCTGGGATGACAAAGAGTGGCGCCGAGAATATCAGGCCCGTCCACGTGGTGGGCTCTGATTGGAAGTACATCAGCATTGTTAAAGCACCACCCATGGATTCACCAAACAAGAAGGCGGGCAAGTCCTTGTATGGCTCGCTGTTGCGCACATGCTTGAAGAATGATACGGACGCGGCGGCTACTTTCTCCATGTCACCTGTATATAAAATGCAGTTATTAATGATGTTTTATTTTAATTAAAAGGTGGATTATAATTATTATTTTTATTTTGCGAAAGTGTGTCTAAATTAACTTTTAAAAAATAAATTTTTTACTTGGTTTATAAAAATTATTTCAACATCAAGGATGGAACTTCTGTTAACATAAATGAAAAGGAAAATATCAATATCTTTTATATTAGCCAACAAAAGTAGGTAAATAAGCTTTAAGGATTACTTATTAGTTATTTCCCTCCATTTATCACATAACAACTATATCCAACTGGGTTGTGTATCTCCCTTCCGGAAATAAACATGCAGAATAAGGTTTTGGTCCCCATTCCGTCTATTATTGTCGATTTCCAACGGTTCGACGGATTTACCACTGATAAAAGGACAGTTTACGATTTTGCGTATACACTTAAGGGGTCCAGCGCCAATTAGTCCTTTCTTAATTAAATAATTGTTCAATGCTTCAACATCAATTAGTAATTAAAACAATCATCTCATTTTTTAATACTTATATAATTGATTAAATTCATAATAATTAACATTATAATTATCTGCTTTTGAGTCTAATATTAACGTTAGCAGAAAGACAAGAAAAGTTGACATACCCATATAGCAACGAATACCGTCGGATCGGCCGTGGCCGAGAAGATCAGCGGCGAAGACAGCGTATCCCCACCTAGCATAGCTGATGCAAATCTTCTGGAACATCCAGCCCGTGTCGGATCCGTAGCCGTGAGTCATGTAGACTGAGGCCTTGACTTTCTGATCCAACGGCAGGAAACTCTGCGTGAAGATCCTGCCGTTGGGTGTCTCGAAGTACTCCTTGCTGTTTTTCACTCCTTCGGAGGTGTAGAACTCCTCTTCGGCCGCGTAACCCCAGAAGTTCGGCGGCGTTTCGGGCTGCGTTTCGCCTTGCGTTTCTGGAGGCATCCTCTCTTAGCGTTTCGAGGTGTGAAAAAAGTTGGCAAAGAAGAGGGAGACTCGGGTTTTTAAGCTGAAAAACTTGACACAGAGGAAGAGATTGGTTTTAGTTTTTTTAGAGAGAGAGAGAGAGGGGTATTTTAGAGAGAGAAAAAGTAGGTTTCACCAAGTCACCAACCACAAGAAGGCTTGGGTGGGGCCGAGTTGGTTTGAGAGTAGGTGAGGATAGGATGGTGAGAAAATCTTCAATGTATATAGTGCACCAGCCGAGTGGGGCACCCGGTATTGATATATCGACACGTAAATATAAGTCCGGTTAAAATTAAAAATATCAATGGTGTTAAAGAGAAAGAGGTTGAATAATATTAAAAAAATGGAAAAAACTAATAATAAAAATGAAACGTGCTTACATGTCTGTATTTCAGTAATCGGATGCACCACTCAGCTTGTGCATCGAATGCACCTTAAATTTTCTCATGATGGTTGGTAGACTGATTGACTTTTTAAGATAGTGGAGCCGTGGAGGTGGTCCTTGAAAAATTGAATTTGTCATTTGCGTTCTCGTGCGATCCACCATAACGTGGTTGGTGAAACAAGAGCTATCAAATGGCCCGGGTCGCCCATGCTGAGGCCCAAGCCTTGTTCGAGACTTATGGTTGGGTTGGCTGGGCTGAACTTGATTCAATGGTCAAACTTGAATTTTTTTTAAATATATATAATAAACTGACGATATTTACGTATCATGAAAAATTGTATATGCAATTTATAGCTTGTAAGCACACCCCACGTATTACCAAAAATAACCTATCTGTTTCGTTTTTAGTTAAATGTCTTAAACTTAGGAATGTACAGAATCCAATCCAATAGGATCTATTGGACTCGATCCAATCAAATTCCATTATTGGATCGGATTTAAAGGCATGATTGGATTGAATTGTATTCTAAATTTTAAAATCTATTGGATCACATCAGATCTTTAATTTCCATTTATAAATCTGTCAGATCGGTCTAAATATAAGACTTAATTTATTTTAGACCAATTTATTTTGTCTTATACATATTAACATTGAGTAAATATTTGGTGCTATTGTATTTTGTTACCGTAAAGGACAACCTTTTGGATGATTTTTTTTTATGTTTGTGTTTAAAATTTATGTTTAAAACTTAAAATTTGTTAAACTTTTTGAATTTTAAAGTGTACACTTATTTCACTTTAATGTGAAATTTATTTGAAGTACTGTATGAGTAATTTTTTTTAAGCAAATAATTATTGATTTTGTTAATCTAGGAATGTTTTAACTTTATATATTAAGAATTGTTTCATATGAATCCGATCCCTTAGATTGGATTAGATCAGAATTAAGTATTTTACAATTCGATCAAATCTAAATGTAATTAGATTGGATCGAATTGGATTCCGCTCTAAGGTCGGATCATATCAAATTGTAATTTCTTTGATTCAATCGGATCAGATCGTAGATCGTGACAAATCCAATAGATCCGATCTGTTGCACACCATAATCTAATGAATTATAAAATAAGTAAAAAAAAATGAAAAGATATAGCAGAAGATGTGGCTCCTCCCAGCATATCTTATAAGGGGTTGTTTATTTTTTACACTTAAAACTTAATGGATCCGAATGGAACTTATTAACTTATTAAGTTGTTTTGTTTGTCGTTTTAAGTGGTTAAACAACTTATATATATATAAACAACTTAAAAAATAAGTAGTAAGTAATCCTGACTTTTAACTTAATTATAAATCACTGGATTACAATTAAATTATTTTCTTCTAAATCTATTTGATATGGTGTAGAAACCTTTCTTTTAACGTATTTCTTATTTTAAACGGCTTTTATGAAAGAAAAAAAATCATAATCATTTCTCATAGAGACCAGTGCATATAATTCAGGAATCTATTTATAAAAAAATCAATAGCTTTTTTTTATTTGGTTTCCAGTGCATATCATCCAAGAAACTAAAAAAACAAAAAAAAAACAAAAATGGTTTTCTCAATTATATATTCTGGAAACGTGGACAACATGCAAAATAACTTGAATTTTAAAAATAAACATGTTGACAACACATTTAGATGTGAAGAAGAAAAAAAAATAAACATGTCATTCAAATTCCGATTTCAGTTCAAATTTAGTTTTCAAAAAAATTCAAGATTGTTCAATCTTCAGACAAAAAAAAACGACCCGTTGATTTCAAAAAGTTGAAAAAAAAATGAGTTTAATATTGTAGCATAAATATTGTATAAATATCAATTTGTTATGAGTAGATATGCACAATAAGAAATCAAACTATTGATTTATGGTAGATTTTTATTGTAATTTATATCCATTATAGTATAAGTTACGACTATTAAGGTTTGTAAGGATATAAATAGTAGCCTTCATCTTGATGCAACTTGTGCAGTCTTGAGGAATAAGTGTCTGTTTAGAAGAATTTCTCTACTGACGAAAAAAGTGTTTTTAATTAAAAAAGCTTTTTTCAAAAAAAAATATTTCGTTTAGTTGTCACTCAGTAGAGCTTTCGGATGATTAATTAAAGTTGTTTTACATCTACTTAGAGAAGCTCAAATTTTATGTTTTTCAAAGTAGATTTTTTAAAGCTTTTTTTAATAACACTAAAATGTGTAATATAACCCTACCATTTAAAATATTTTTGTAATATTTTGATAATTCTACCATTTAAAAAAGTTTTTTCTAATTGACAGTCAAAGTATCAACAACTTTCCATTAAAAACTCTACTTGTAAACGATTTACTTTAAAAGATCTACCTCTAAAAAATATATTTAAAGAAGCTCTTCAAAACATAGCCTAAACTAATCTTTCTCTCTTCTTCTATTTTCAATTTATTTTTTATTTTCTCATTTATTATAATTGTTTCATAACACAATTGAAAATATTTTAAATTTTTTGTGTAGTATTTATAAAATGGTGTCAAGAAATCAAAAGTTAGTGGCCAAATAAGACGGGTGAATTCTGAAATATATCGAAATCCTTGATTGGGCCTCATTCCAGGGATCAGATCAGTCTTAGTATTTGTGTTTGCTAAATTGATTGGATTTGAAGCCCGATATACGAGTCAAGAACTCGAAATTGTTTCAACTTCTTTACAAACCAATTTCTAGTTGGATTTTAGTGGTAATCCCTTCACACCTTTATCATGAGGTTACGGGTTCGAGTCCTCCCCTTCTAAAGAAAACCCGAATTAATGTATATTTCAAAAAAAAAAATAGAATTCAAAAAAAAAAAATGTTAGACATCTAAGATCAAATCATAACTTGTATTCCAACCAAATGAGACAAGATTTCATTATCGTGGGTTTAACTATAAGCTAATATACCTGTAATGTATAATTGTTGGGTTGATTTATAGTCATTGGCTTTCAATCCAATGATATATATATAAATCAAAGATTTAAAAATTAAAACTAACAAAATCTAATTCTCACTAACATAATTACCCAACAATTATATAGTTTCTGTATAATAACTGGAAACATTAATTTTTTTATTTTTTATTTTTAAAACTCTTCCGTTATTTGAACCATTAGATTAAATTCTAACGAATCTGATTACTTATGTATAACTACATACCCGTATAGTTACAAACCTTGTATGGTAGCATAACTCGGTGCATAAAAAAATGTGCTTTATCCCAACCATTCATTCTCTCTCTCTCTCTCTCTCCATAACAACTCCGACCATCAACTCATTCGCGAGAAACATGCCAGATCCGGCGATAAGCCAATATGTGAGTCAAGGGATGACCCTAAGTGAAACCCTCTAGGTGGCTGCAATCATTGAGAAGCTGCCTCCTTCACGGAAGGCGTTCAAGAACTATCTCAATCATAAGCGAAATGAGATGAAAATTGAGAATCTCATAGTCAAACTTCGTATTGAAAAAGATCACAGGAAATGTGAGAAGAAGGATGTTAGTATGACTGAAGCAAAGACTAATGTAGTGGAACATGTGCGAAGTTCTAAATTTAAGTAGAACAATCTTGGAAAAAGATCTGAATTGGATCCAAAGGGAAAAGTCTCTAAGATGTCAAAATTTCAAGGGAAGTGCTTCAACTGTGACAAGTTAGGTCATAAATCAATGCATGTTACCGAAGAAGAAGAAAAACCACGAGGCAAACGTGGTTGCTGAGATTTTAAAGGAGAACTCAGAGATCAATCTCTCTGCAGTTGTGACAGAAGCAAACCTGGTCAGGTCAAACCCGAAGGAGTGGTGGTTAGATACTAGGGCCACACTCCATATATGCTCAGACAGTGAGATGTTCAATACGTTTGAAAAAAGTGGAGAATGCGGAAAAGTTGTATATGGGAAACTCAACCACGTATGACGTGAAGGGACGTGGTCAAGTCATTCTCAAGATGACCTCTGGTATAACCCTAAGCTTGAACAATATGCTGTATGTACCTAATATCTGTAAGAACTTGGTGTCCGGTTCGTTGCTCAATCAGTCTGGGTTCAAAATGATGTTTGAATCAGACAAAGTAGTTTTAACTAAGCAGAGAACTTATGTGGATAGGGGATATGTAACTGAAGGGATTTTTAACTTAATGTATATGTTGTTAACACAACAAATCTTGTAGGTTTGCTTCTGTCACAACTGCAGAAAGATTGATCTCTAAGACCTCTTTTGAAATCGTAGCAACCACGTTTGCCTCAAAGTTCTTCTTCTTCTTTGGTAACTTGCGTTCAGAAGATTTATGATCCAACTTGTCACAATTGAAGCATTTCCCTTGGAATTTTGACTTCTTAAAGACTCCTCCATTTGGATCATTTTCTAGGCTTGTTCTTCTTAAATTTAGAACTTTACCCATGTTCCACGATATTAGTCTTTGCTTCAGTCAGACTAATATCCTTCTTCTCATACTTACTGTGATCTTCTTCAATACGAAGCTTAGGTATAAGATCCTCGATCTTTACTTCCTTTCGCTTGTGTTTGAGATAGTTCTTGAACGTCTTCCATGAATGAGACATCTTCTCAATGATTGCAGCCATTTGGAAGATTTCACTTAGGTTCATCCTTTTGGCATGAATCTCATGCAGAATCACCTGAAGGTCTTGTACTTGACTCATAACTAGTTTGGAGTCCCCCATCTTGTATTCAAGAAACCAGCCCACAACAAACTTTTTGGATCCAACATCCTCAGTCTTGTATTTTCAATCTAACGACTCCCATATTTCTTTGGCTGTCTTCTTTAAAGAATATACACTATATAGCGAATCTGACAGCCCGTTCAATATGTATTTTTGGCACAGAAGATCCGAATTGTTCCATGTATCTATAGCATTCCATACATGAACACCTCGTTCTTCACCACTATTAGGTTTAGGAGCCTTTTCAGTCAAAAACCTAGCAAGGTTCAGCGTGGTTAAATAAAACAGCATTTTTTGCTGCCACCGCTTAAAGTTCGGTCCACTGAACTTATCAGGCTTCTTCATGTTATTCATCAGTAATGGAACCAAATTCATATAGGGATTTACTATCGGAACATTTCCTTAACTCATATACTGGCTCATCACCAGATCTGGCATGTTTCTAACGTATGAGTTGATGGCCAGAGTCATTATGGCCACATTTGGCAACACAATAAGCACTTTGCCCACAAGCAAAGAGCTCACGGTCAAAGTGTCCAATCTCACACTTGGATTAGCATTCAGAGTCTCTAATGGAACACTCGATTTCACGTTAGATTTATTGGCCATAATATCTGAAACAAAAACACAATTGTTTTAGTATCACAAAAATAATAGCATTGATATCAATTGGTTGATATCAATTGGTTGATATCAAATCAATGAATCAACAATAGATTCCAAATTTCACAATAAAAATCACAATTAGTGTCTGATATTATAGACCCGATTACCTAGTTGAAATCGTAATTGATCACCAAATCAGTGTCTGTTAGAAGATTGAAGTCAGTGTCTTATAGACCCGATGTCCACAGATCAAGGTTATTTATTTGAAATCATTGTCTAGTAAATAGACCCAACTTCCATAGTTCTTAATAAATTAAAACTTCACCGTTTGGTTTTAGTTATGTCACGATCTGTACCAGAAACCAGAAGGTTTGAAGAAATAGAAAAAAACTTTTTTTCTCAAAAGAAACCGGAAATTGTCTTAAGATTGTTGTTCGTATGTCAAAAATAATCTGGTTCGAATCTGTAGAAAGTAACAAACAGAAACAAAAGATTAGGGAAATCAAGGTCCGTGTTTCACACGGTGTCCTTAAGATAATTTTGCCGTATATAACATTGTATGTGTATAGCGATTATCTTCTAGGATACAACGATTTAACAGTGAAAATACGAAGCACAACCACTCTCAGCGAACTCAAGCTCAGTTCAAACTTACCAAGCACAGAAAGAGATGAACAAGAAGAGAGAAACCTATTACTCTTTAATTTTGTAATTTATAAAATGTGTGTAATGAAGTGTAGACTAGAGTTTCTTATATAACCAAAATCAAAGAGATTGATTTGGAAATTATTTGATAACTACATTTTAAATGATAAAGGAAATTTAATTAAAGAATAATCTTTTAAAATATCTATTCCTACTTAGACATGTCGCTGATTCCGGTTCCGACGGTTCGATTCCTTTTTTTTTTTCAAAAAATAACATTTTAAATCATACAAAAAAAATAATATCTACATGGACAAGGGTTATAGGTCATGACCCATTACTCTACAATGTCCATTCTCTTTTAAACATTTTTTTTTTATAAATAAAGTGTTATTATATATATATATATATATGGTGGAACCGTCGGTTCGAACCGAAATCGAAACCGTCGGTTCCAGTCTGGTTTGAACCAGGCTATTCCTTACCAAAGGGAATCGGAATCGGAATCGGAATCGGAATCGGAACCGGAACCGCCCCGGTACCGGTTTCAGTTCGGTTCTGGAACCAAAATCAAAAAAATCGGTTTCGGTTCCGGTTTCGATTTTTACCTAATGGTTTCGGTCCGGTCCAGTCAAGTCAAGTCTATTCCTAATTGATCAATTATTCTAATTACTGAGTAATCAAGTAAGTATCAAAATTCAAAACGAAAATCAACTATTTCCTTAACTAAAATAGAAATTACCTTATTTCCTTATCGTTCATTTAAAACCGTCTGACATAGGAAAAACAATTGATTCTTTCCTTATCAATAAATTGATTTAGAAAAAAAATAAATTTAAAATAGGATTGTACTCTCACGGTCCAACAGGAGCGGCATTCATGTACGCAGGACACGCCCACGTACGAATCGTGCAATCGAAGAATCGAGGTCCATGATTTGCACCCCCCATGCGTGCACAATAGAGAGCCTCTATACTACACATTTTGATAAGCTACTATCATATAATTACTTATATACTACGTATAAGTGTTTTACTCAACCAATGTAGGATGCACATTTTTTCCTATACAATGAGCTTACTTTGAGACTCATTTTCTCACTCACCTGTTAATCAATTTGTGAGTTTGAGTATACCACTTTGAAACTCTCATGAAGGAGAATTCGAATATACATTGATCTTACATTTTCATGAAACCGATCATATTCAAATAAAGTTCTCAAACCGTTCGTTAATCACAAATTTTCCAACAGTAGCATAACTCGGTGCATAAAAAAATGTGCTCGAACCGAACCATTCTCTCTCTCTCTCTCTCTCCATTGATCAGATTTTTTTTTAATTAGTTTTTATTATTATTTTTGAAAAATGAAAATTGTATTTGATTTAACTAACCATAAAGTCTTGTCGGCTTTTGTTACTTTTAATATCAGGAAGGACTATAATTCTATTTTTGTAGGGTCCATTATCATTTGTATATATGGTCTGGACCTTGTTGCTGTTGGTCCTAATCCGGACCATAATGTTTCCTATTGGGCCCATTAAATTCTGATTTTTGAAAAACATGTTCAACTTCAATATTCATAATTTTGTTTTATTATTAATTTTTCAAATATGATTTTAGGATAAATTCTTAAGCTTATATATTGGAATATTGTAAGACCAAATGAACGCTCTTAGCCTCTTACCACCAATCCACATTGGGCAATGTTCGTAAGGTTATATTCTAAAACCTACTATAATATATTCAAGATTCATTTATGTACATCCACTCATATCTCAAGTGGTTATACACTTTCTCTTTACTTATAAGTAAGGGGTTTTTTCATTAAACAAAAAATCATCTAACTTTTTTATTTAGTAATAATGAATCTTATCAACAAAATATAACCTTTAGAACTAAAATATTGTAGTTCAATAATTACTTGGCTTTGAAAGCCCTAAAGAAAACTAATAGATCATATATGAACACCCATTGTTTTCTTTCTTTCTGACAAAGTAATGAATGAAGAAAAATAAAAGTTGAAAACATTATATGGTGACATGGTGCTGTAGTTGTACCAGACACAGTTGATTAATTTAATAAACTTACAAAAAAAAAAGTACTAGCTAGAAATACAGTTGAATCTATGTTGACGATAGCTAAAGAAAAGTTTGGTAAATATTGGAAGCATATGCATTTAATATTCTTCTTAATTACTTCTTACTTCAATTTGAGGAGGACACATTCTATTACACTATAGACTGTAGTTGCATAACAAAAATAACTGCTTCTTTTGCATGTGATTCTTCAATGGATTTTACTCTTCTACTTTTGTCATGTACCTTTCATTCATTTAATAAATATTGCTTTTTAAAATATATACACTCTTTTTTTTTCATTTTATTAATTTAAGATTGAACAAGTAAAAAAGTGTTTGATAATGTATTTGAAAAAACGAATTTCATATAAAAAAAATGATGATGATAATACTATTTTTGTCCAAAATCTCTTTCTCAAATTAAATAACATGTGTACAAGTCATTTGACACATAATAGGATTAAATAATATTCCTCTATATATTGTACACCGTACACAAATCATATTTTCAAATAATTAAATCCTAAATTAAGTAAAAATTGTCTCGCATGTTTTGTGCATCTTTGAGATAAATAATCCATAAAATATATGCATGAAACATTTTATGTTTTTGAATTTTAGTAGTAAATATATTTATATTATTTGGATAAATCTTAAAGACCTTTTCCCAAAATTTGGCCAGATGCCCTTATTTTTCAATCACCTCCTTATTTTGACAAATTCTTAGAGAATCTAAGGAGATTTCAGATTTCAACAAATGGCAAATCATCAAAATTTGAAGAGTTCTAAAACTGAAATATGACTATTATATATGTTATTGTTTCTATCATGAGGACACGAGGATCGTTATTTATTGTTTCCGATCATGCATGCACTGATGGATGATGTATTATTTTCAAATCACATTCTACCTAGCTAATTTTTGGGATGAGTCATTTGATCATATATTCAATTGATTAAGTATTAATGTAATATTAACGGATAAGCAATCTATCGAGAGCAGATATTTATTCTCATATCACTGATTTTTTTTTTTTTATATATATATACTTATAAAATATGTATGGCGTGACTTGATTCCTCTTCAACATCAGTTGAGAGAGTTGCATTAAGAATCGAGAAGAAGAGTTGATTCCTTGTAAAAATTTACAGTCTGTCTAAGAATCGAGAAAGTTGATAATGTTAAAAATCTAGCAACAAAAGCAAGAGAGACTAATTAACAAAGCAACAATATTGTCGTTCCTGATGACAAAACCTATAAACCCAACTACTTGTCTTCTTTCTACTATTCGGTTCCATATATGACCTGTGAGTTTTCTCATATTCTTTCAAGTAGGCCGGACGTTTCTTTTCTGTACGTTTTTGTTTTTCAAACATTATGGTTTCTGGGATGGTGACAAAAACAAGAAAATGACGTAACAATACCACACATCTTTATCAAGATATACAATAATATCAATTTGTTTTGCTAGCTTCTGCACTTGGAGTACTTCCACAATCCACCTGTTGTTTTATTTAGTTTCTTTATCAGTTGTTAATTGTTCTATGATCGACAACAAATTAAATATATTATGTCTTAATCCTCTCTTGATCACCTTAATTGTATTTGCCTTCATAATCTATTGTCAAATGTCTAATATAGTAAATCAATAGTTTATATTATTTTTACTAAAAAAAATATGTTTTTACTCTACTAAAAATAGAATAAATCAATACTATTGATTTAGATGAGGACAAAATAATGTAAGAAGAGAATATAAAACCGTGTCCTCTGCAGACATTTCTTATCAAAATCAGTATACAATAGAATGATACCTTTTTTTTTTACATATACATGTTCTTTAAAAAATAAAAATAAAAATTGGATCCTTTTCTCACATCTTAATGATCTCATGCATGGCACTAAGTATTACAACGGTTCATCTCACCTATTGTTTTCTACTATTACTTTATTGATCAATAACTAATTATATATATATATATATATAAAGGACAGAGTCATAAAAGAGAGCTTAATCTAAATGAGTCGAGGAGAGGATCCTGATTCATGATTTACAGTTGTGTTCATAGGTGTGACTTACTCTTTGTAACAGACCCAAAAAATAGTCTCAAACGTAAAGAGCAGAAATCATAGGTTACCCACTTTGATATAAAAAAAACTTGTCCAATTGTATGTCTCAATAAATTATAATCATTTCCTTTTCCACTATGGTTTTCTAATTAAAAGTTTATTTTTCATACGTACGTACCATTCTTTACTAACTACAATATAATTACTCCATGCATGTACGTATCATCTAATTATTAAATACATTATCAAGTTCTTCTCATACATCTATCACATTAATATTATTGTTCACAATTATGTGGAGTAGTTCACACATAAGACTCACATAAACAAAAAAAAAATGACACAATTATCCATCTTATACTTAAAAGGTAAAGAATTATTAAAGGTCTTATTTTCTATTAAGCTATGAATTTGCCTCAACAATACAATTTAATTAATTATATGCATGCATCATATATGTAGCTATCTTAATGTCTTTTAGATTCTTCCATAATTCAAAATTTCAATTATAACGGTTACATATAAGAGTTGCTCTGACTATTTTAAGGTGACAAAATTGACAAAAAGTTATTATGTCTAATGTCTTTGCAACTGCTTTTGCTAATCGTATAACATTTGAAGATAATATTTAATTATTTATATTAATTGTAGTTATAATCAAAGTAGTAGGTGCAATTGCATTGAAAACTTTAATCCCAAATATAAGATGCTCTTTCACGCCAGATTAGCATGTTTAACTTTAATCATCCTTGCAAATCTGTCAATTTTGGCACTATATATCTTTATTTGTAATTGGACCATTCCATTACACTCACTGGTTAACTTTTATTGATTTTGTTTTGAGGTATATATAGCTTTATTATAGACAAATCCAAATGGTACTGAAACTTTTGATATATATTCAATTCCCATATAGCTTGAAGTATTGCACCGAATGGTTGGGTTTGGAGCTGAGTCTGTTGGATCTTCCGAAATCAAACGATATATGATTCGAATATCTACTCTCAAAATATCAAAGATATATAACACTACCGATATATACTTATAAAATATGTATAGTAGAATTTAAACCTCGCTACCACTAACGTGGAAGGGAGGTGCACTCCGGCCACCATCGTCACCTTTGTTAAGTGTTGGTGTGCACCTTCCGATACTTTGAATTTCGTGATAAATATCTTCTAAAATTTAACCAAAACCTATATGGCTATATGTATTAAAATTTATTAGATACCTTCTCGGTTCTCACTTCTTAAAAGTGTAACCAATATATAGAAGAGAGAATAAATGAATATATAGATGAATGTATATATCTATATTTGAGCTAAACCTGAAAAGTTCAAAATCTTCTTCGAAATGCATAATGCATGGAATTTAATTGGAAGTGTAAGGAACATAAATATAACATTATTGGCGTTAGATATACGTAGAAAGTTTGAGTTTGTTTTGGGTGTTTAGAGAGAAAATAATGATAATATTTATTTGAAAGGTAAAAGGCAATGACACTTACAGATATGTTCATTGTAAGGTAATTATCATGGTTGTTGGCAAATTAAGGGGACCACTAGATATTTTTATTCAAATTTAGCAAGCTGTCTGGATATGATCCAAAGATTTTGATTTTGAAAGACATGAACCGTAGATAGAGAAAGATGGAGAGACAGAAAAACTTCAAAGAATGAATCAAATAAATAACTAGAAATGAAAATAAATATGATTATTATTTATTAATGAATAAATCACAAGATTTTGCTACTTTACAATTGAGTTACTGCTATAAAGTATAAATTAAGAAGATGAAATTATTTTATTATTAAAGTATTAATTTTTGTTTTTCATTTGCTTCAAAAAAAAAAGTACTAACTTTTTAAGAATCTCCTTATAAAAACTCAGAATCATTAATTAGATTGAAATCTAATGAACATAAATTACCCCACCAACTATATAGACTCAATATAATATCATGACCCTAAATGACAAAGATTTGGCGAGTGTGTGAATATAATATATATATATATATATCACTTAGAACGGATGATTCAATGATAAAAGAAAATATATAGAGTGAGCTGTAAATTTAATTAGAGTGAGCTGGATTTATAGCACCTTATGACTATCAGTCAGCTGAGCTGAGTTGAGTTCATTTGTTGTTGTCTACTTGTATAAGAGGTTTTAAGTTTGAATTTTGCTCGCCCGTTTCAAGAGGTCGGGTATATATAAAAAAGATTTACCTAGAACATGAAATCAATTTTTTTTATCAATATATATATATAGTGTGTTTCTTATTGATACGTACTGATAAAACTTATATCAGTGCGTTGCATGTGAACCACTAATTATGGAGAAGTTTTGATAAGGGCATACACTTTGAATCAAAATATATAAATCTAATGGTTCAAATCTAATGTACTGAAAAATTTATACCGGTGCCCAGTGACATATATATATATATATATATTTTCAATGCTGGTTTTTTAACGTACGCTTTAAACACATTTAAAGAAATTTAATGAAGTATATTGAATATTGATATGATTTTTTGTATGGAAGATATAAACATTGAAATACATTGTGAATTTTTTTAAAAAAAAATCCGGATACAAAAAGTAGTCAAAAACTAATTTTTTCTGCTTTTTTTAAGATAAAACATTTAAAAAATAAGGAAATAAAAAAAATAGTTCTCAAATCCACAAAAAATTCAAAATTTTACAAGTGTGTATTTTAACTTTATTTGGATGCATGCAAAAAAATTCATCGAAAAACGTATAATTACATGTAATTTCATCAAAAGTGCTCATTGTATTAAAATAAAGAGGTACTTATAGAAAAAGTTTCCATATATAGAAATTTTCCAATGATATATATATGTATAAAAAAAAACATGAGAGCAAAAAATGATTGAAAATGGATAGAGGTATGATGGATTAGGTCAAATTATTCACATGGTAAAAAGGTATGGTGTGAATGTTTGTAACGACAATGGCCTCATCTCCGGTAGGACCTCTTATATAAGTTAACTCTTTCTATTAAATTAAGTTATCAAACTTTGTTTTTTTTTTTTTTTGGAACAGCCATTTATAAAATAGCCAAACTTGGCAGAGAAAACAACAAGAGAACAAAGCTGACAACACAGCTGAAGGGGATCAAGATCGATAGCCCAGAAACAAAGAAAAAACAGGGCCAAGAATCGCATAAGTTATCAAACTTCATGAGCAACATTAATTCCAAGATTTTATCAATTATTTAATTCAACACATACAACTCATATGATCATATATTAATTATTTATATTATGACAACTTTGGAACTTTGAATCATATCTTCACTCTCCACTAAGTTCTTGGATCCGTTATATTAATCCACTTTAAAAAATAATAATGAACCTTAGTTTTAATAAAAAAATATATATGTTTCTTGAATTATAAGAATTTATAATTTTAGTCATTTTTAAGTGTGGAATGTGGATGTAAAAAAGAAGAAAAATTAAAGAAATGGAAGATTCGTCCAAATTAGCCTTAACAAATACAGCCTGAAATACAATTCCGCTACGAGGGTTATTCTATACTTTGTATTTTAATTTAATGGGTAAATGTATGAATAAATTACAATATTGGGTTTGAACCCTTTTGTAATTATATGAAAAATATCAGTAATATATCTAAAAGAAAATAGAAATTAAAATTATTATAAGTTATTAGTTGTTTTTGTAAGAACATAAATAATTTCATAACCATATAATATATTAATATGTTTATACAAAAACAACTTTTCATATCACTATTATTTCCATAAATAATACTCAACTAGCTACTACTAGTACGTAAATTATTCAAATAAAAGCTTCAAATTGAAATACTTTAGTACGTTGAACTATGAAACAAACCAAACCTAATGGTGTTAGTTAAATCATTGAAACAAGGAAAATAGAAAAATAAAAGGAAAAGAAATATGGGTCATAATTTATTAATTTTAATGATGTATAAGTTGGCTACAAACATTATTAACCTCCAATTGTGACCATTAGTGGTATTTTCACACGTTTTGGATAAGAATTAAATAATTTTGATACTGAAATGTCCTCTTTTTCAATGAGATCATTTTAAATTACAAGAATCAAATTCTACATCATTAAATTGTCTATAAACCAATAGCAAAGTAATTCAATTCTTATCCACCACTTGTCTACTTGCATGATAGGGACCAATTATAAATACAGTGGTTGATTTTAAAGGTTATATAATTATTTTTAGGGGCATGGTATTGATATCACATTGAAATTGCACTAAAAATAATTAAAAGCCACTAAATCTGACAACCACCGTAATGATTAATAACAAATAAAGATGATTAATTAGATCAATAATCTACAAATTAAAATGGATGTGTTTTTCACAGAACAAATACTGTAACACCAAACCTTGGTGAGGTAAGTCTTTTTACACCCCGAAAAACAACTTTGTTAATAGTTGACATTATATTTCTTGCTGTTAGTCGAACCTTACACAATTAGAGGGGTATTTTTGTCGATTCAATCAATTTTTAATATTTTGTTTTAGAAAAATAAGTTTGGAAGACTTTTTTTTTCAAAATAAAATTATGGATCTCGACAGTCCATCTCAAAAGATGAACAATGAGATCAAATAATCAAAAATATCATTTTTTTTAAGAAATTGTTGAGATTATATATATATCAAAAGATGAACAATGAGATCAAATAATCAAAAATATCATTTTTTTTAAAGAAATTGTTGAGATAATATATATATATATATACACACGAAAATTTTAAAGTCAGTACGTATTGATGTAATTATATAAAGACATTGAATGTGAACCACTCATTTTACATACTTTGTCTTTGTATATATGCACATGTCAAAACTCTTTTATAAATTAACGGCTCACATTCAATGTCCTTATATAATTCCATCGGTATGTACCGATAGGATAAAGACTATATATATAAACGGAAATTTTCAAATAAGTACGCACTGATGTAATTATATAAGGATACTGAATATGAATCACTCATTTTACATACTTTACCTTGGTATATATGTACTTGTCAAAGCCCTCTTATAAATGAGTGACTCATATTCAATGTCCTTATATAATTCTATCAGTGCACACTGATAGGAAAATGACTGCATATATAAAAAAGGTCTACACATTACCTATTTCAAAAGAATTTATGAGAAAACATTATTTTTTTAGGGATATTAAGATTTTAGTCCCTCTACTTTGCGTTTATCTGGGTTTAGTCCACTAGTTTTTAGAATTACTTAATTCAGTCCTTCCGTTAGAAAATCAGTCAAAATAGCTAGACTGTCAATGTCGGACGGTGTAATGACTGAAATACCCTTACAAATAGTGATGAATTTAAAAAGACAATTATACCCTTATTAATGTCTGTGATGGAAAAGTTTTAAACTAGAATTTTGCTATTTTGCCCCTGAATTCTAAAATCTGAAAACAAAAGCAAAAACAAAAACAAATTAAAATTAAAAAATATAAAAACTAATTAAAAATTATTATTAATAATAATAAATATATAAAATTTTAAAAAAGATTTGGTGAAGATCCAGACCGTCCTTCTCATAAGATGGACGGTGGAGATGCACCGATTTATTTTTTAAAATATAAAAAATATTGGAATTAAAAAAAACAATAATAAATTAAATTAAAAAAAAAACAAATTAAATCTTCAACAAACATCATTCAACCTTCAGCATTCAACATTCAACATTCAACCCTTAACCCTCCATCTTCATCAACAACCATCAAACCTGAAATCTTTATCATCAACAACAATCAACAACCACCCAAAAATTAGTATCATCAACCCTAATTTTATTTTATTCTTTACAGTTCGATCATCATCAACTTTACAATTCCAAAAATTACAACTATCATCATCATCAACATTACACTTCCAAAAATTACAATTATCATCATCATCAACATTACACCATAGTCATCAACAACCAGTGTCACATTCCAAGAACCCATAACAAAAACAAAAATTCATCTCAACCAGTCCAACAAAAATTCCAGACTCAACAACTCAAAACAAATCCCAGTTCAACTGGTGTCACCATTGTTTTCAACCCACCAGAACGCCAACTCAAACACACCAGAAAGCCAATCCCCATCACAACTCCAACTCAACAAACCCTAACCATAGCTTCCACCGTCGCCGTCGACACCACTATTGAAACACCATACCCTAGCCGTCGAAATCACAGTAACGACTACCCATAGCCACTTCGATCTCATCTCTCTCTCTCTCTCTCTCTCTCTCTCTCTCTCTTGATCGATTTCATCTCACTCTCGATCTCGATCTATTTCATCTCTCTCTCAATCTCGAGATCGTGTATTCGATTCGGCCGTCGTGGTTGACAGTTGAGGTGTTTGGTGGGTTAGATCTGGAAGGTGGGTTTTGACGGCGTCGCTGATGGCGGTAGATTTGACGATGATAAGTTTGGATGAATGGTGGTGGTGGTGATATGATGATGACGGTGGTGACAGTGGTCAGATGATATGATGATGACAGTGGTGGTGGGTTTGATGATGAAAAGTTTTTATTTTGGGATATCATATCAGATTTACGCCTGAGAGAAAAAAAAATAGATTTTATAATTATAATTATAATTTTAAAAAAATTATTTGTAATATTAATTATTTTAGCTAAATTACGAAAATTAGCCTTCTTCCAGTCATCCTTCTAGAAGCATTATTCGAGTTTCCCATAATACCCATTTGACCTAACGGAAGTCAACGAAAAACAAACGGAATTGGACGGAAAGGACTTGATTTTGTATTGTCAGAGAACTAGTGGACTGAATTAAGTAATTCTAAAAACTAGTTGACTAAACCCAGATAAACTTAAACTAAAGGGACTAAAATCATAATAAACCATTTTTTTAAATAGAAGCAGAAAAATACAAATAATCCTACATCTCAACCGTTCACCTAGATTTTTTTTCCTTTTAAATTCTCTTACTCTCCATAATCTCAAACGTGAAAATCTCTCTTTTAAAAAAAAAAAAAAATCTTTGAATTTTTTATTTATTTTTTGTTAAAATTAGTTATTTTGGTGATTTTAATTATTATGTATGGCAAATTTTGTCTCTTTAATGGTTGGAATAAAGTTTTTTTCTTATGTAAAAAAACAAACTTTAATCATGAGATTTAGTGAATTAGTGTTATTCGCTCTTTTTAAAATTCCAAATGGTACTTCAATTTTCATAAAATGTGGTAGTTTCATAATATATTGTAAATCAATTGAAACATCATTTAAGATTTATCCAACCAAAAAACTAAACAATATTGGAGAATCTGAACTCCCTATAAAATTAGAATAATCTCCTTATTAAATTTCCAGTACTAAAGATCACATCTTTTTTGATTAATCTAAAAAAAAAAATCATTCTTCTCTTCCAGCTGTCTAATAAAAAAAAACAATGCTATTTCAAATGAAATAAAATAAAATGTTACTTTCTATGTATATATAGAGTTACGAAAATTTTCACATAAATACGTATTGATAGAAATATATAAGGATATTAAATACGAGCCACTCATTTTATATACTTTAACTTGGTATGTATACACTTATTAAAACTTTTTTTATAAATGAACGGTTTATATTCAATATATTTATATAATTCCATTAGTACATACCGATAAGAAAAAAGACAGCATAGAGTTATATACACCTTTTAAGTTGATTATTAGTCTGTGTTGAGGCAAGCTTTTGTTGAGTGGCCCATCTATACTCTCAGCTTTGAATTATTGTTTAATATTTGGTGAACATTTCTCCTTCAATCTGACCACAACTCTCATAGTCTCATTTCCATTGGAAAGAAAATTGAAAGGAGATACTTCCAACCAAATATAAATCGAAAGAGAATCAGAAATGTGTTTGGATGGGTAGAAAAATAATAATTGATCAAGTTGATTGGGAGGAACATGGAGGGCCCAGATAACAACAGCAGCTTAGCTGCAAAGGACATGATGATGACTCATAATTCCATGGATGGATGGCCTTAGCCTTAATTAGGGTTTTTTATCTGAAATTCTATCAAACTGTTTTCTTGCTTTATGTCCCCGTTTTCATGCTTTTTAGTCTTCCTTTTGTCTCTTTACATTGATTTGAAAAGTTTTCATTCTTTTGACTTCTTGAAATTAAAACAACTGATCAGATTCACATACTATATAGAATATATGGATTGCAATTCATTTATTTGTATAGATTTCATCTGGGAATTTCCATCACTACCCATTGCTATACTTTTTATTATTATTAGTTTTATAAAAACAAAATAGTAAAATACCATACTGACCTTACACTTTAAGGCTCTGTTTTGCTTTACAAAATTTGTTGGATTGTTTTATAAGAGCGAATGCTTTACAAATAGAAATGATCATAAGTTTAAGGATTTTTTATATGGTACTCTTTTCAAAGTCATCGATAGAAAAGTCACCTAATTAATAAGTTTTATAGAAATAATATCAATTAAAGAAATCTGTCAAAATTGCCTCTTATAGCACCAATTCTTTTACTTTTTAAATCTCTCTCTCTCCTATGTTTTTTTTTCCAAGGCCTCCGTTGATCCATCAATGGAGATCAAACAAACCTCTTATAAAGGGCAAAACGACTTCTAATGGAGGCCGTCGAAACAACCTCCATTAAAAATAAAAAAATGAAAATAAATTTCGGGTAACTGACAATAAATCTCGGATGACATACTACCTGATACTTATAACAGAGACTTATTTCTAGATTTTTATTGTTTTTTTTTATCTTCTTCATTGACCACCAATGGAGGTCAATGTTATTTTGACCTCGAATAGAGATCTTTTGACCTCCATCGATGGATCAATAGAGATCTTTGAAGGTGCGTTTGGTACGTGAGACATGACATGACAACATGAGACAATTTATTCTTATCTTACGTTTGACGCGTCCTTAGTATGAGACAGTATGAGATAAGGTGGGACAAAAATTACACAAAATTGTCCTACCCAAGACCCTAAGACAACTTGTCCCATGACATGGGACAAGTGTCAAAAAGATCAATTTACCCTTTAAATTTTCAAACAATTACAATTATGTCCAATATAATATATATATATATATATATATATATATATAATATTTTATTAATATAATATATAATGTTATATATATAAAAGAGTTACTCTGGTCTTTTAAATCTCTCATACCCATAACAGTACAGTTAACAATTCTGTCTCAGGTATTCTAAACACAATATAGAACAATATATCATATCATGTCATGTCATGTCCCGTCCCGTTTTATCATGTCTCATCTTCGTATCAAACGTACTCTGGAAAAAAAAAGGGAGAGAGAGAAAGAAGAAAGGAGAGAGAAATTTAAAAAGTAAAAAGAATAAATGAGGGTATTTTAATCTCCCCACATATTTGATATTAAAAAATTTAGAATTAAAAACTTTATGATATTCCTACCAGACCAAACTCATTTAATGATATTTCCCATCTAAGTTTAAAACTTATTAAAATTTTGATATAATGGGGTTGAAATCAGTGATGAGTCCTACGTCCACACTAACCAGGTCATGGTCGAATCATGTTCACTTTCTCAAACCTCAACATTTGCAATAAAATATAAATAAGAAAATAAAAACAAACTTAGTTAATATTTGCTTCTGCTTAGCAGCATAATAACATTCTTTCATCAGTTCATAGTCAAATAACGTTTTAGAGATATGTTATTTTTTATTTTTTATTTTTTAACAAATAGTGTTTTTAAAGAGATAAAGGAGAAAATATTAATTAAAGAGATAAAAGAGGATGTAAGATGTCTTGTATTCTAAAGACTTGTGCTTTAAGTGTCACTAAAATTATTTGTCATGATTAATAATTTAAGCTATGGTTAAAATTACAAGTAGCAATTTTGACTTGGTTGTTGGTGTCATCAAAATGGAGCTCTATCACAATCACAAGGGTCAAAACCCTGACATGCATATCGTGAATATATATAAATATTTAAATCAGTATTTACTTATATAACTTTATTATTACGTTGGATATTGATCATTAGATTTATATATTTTAACTCAAAGTGTATATACTTATCAAAGTTTATTTATAATCAACGGTCCACATATAAGTTATATCAGTACACATTAACCAGAACAGAACTATATATATATTGTCACACATTTGTCTATCAAACAACAATGCATAAGGAGACCTCTCTTTTATTGTGCGAGTAGATACCTTCCGATTACGAGAGTAATCTATTTGATCTCGACAAGTCTCAACACACATGTGATCAATTTGATGTCATATTTCAATAAAAAATATTGAAATATTGAAATGGAGTGTGAGAGCATGATATTCATTTTTAATAATTGTTTTCAAAACACAATTTTCAGAATATATATATGTTAATTTATCTATTTTTTTTTTCTATAAATTTGAGAATTATAAAAATATATTAAAAATATAAATATAAATTTTCATTGGTAATTATAAATCATTTGTCAATGTCACATCATTAATTTATACCGAAATTTGGCATTTCTCATGTTACATATGTTGCCATGTTGGTTGGTGAGTGGGATCCTTCTCGTTTCGTTGATTGACAATTTGACATGGGAAACCTTTTATTTGATTATACATCATAATTATGGGTTTACAGTAACATTAACAATATAAGACTGTTACAAGAGGATTATCATATATATATATATTTAAACCATTGGATCGAAATCTAAAGGATATTAAACTATAGGTATGGTTAATGTGACAAACCCCAAAATTATAGCAGTTGGTTCCTTTAAAAAAAAATGGTTTGTTGGGTTCAAAGACTTGCAAGAGGCTTGACAATTTGGTTTTTCGTATTTAAAATCGGGTAGGAATATTGACAACATAAAACTTATTGGTACATCTATTTTCATAAATATATGTCTAAAATTTAAAATATAAATATTACTATAAGCACTCATCAAAATACCAATAGTACCATCACTGAAATAAATATATTTATTTTGATACATATTATTTATAAAATTCTTAAATTATTACCACACCCAATTTATATATATAAAAAAATCATATTATTTTCGGAATCAAATCTTCTTTTAATGATGATCCAATTTATTTTTAAAAATATCTTAAATATAGGAGCCTTATAAAAGGGAATATATGGAACCAGATATGACAACTATCTTAAAAAAAATATTATTGATATCCACGACTATCTTAAAAAAAATGTATTGATATCTACGGTTATCATTATATATATATATATATATATATATATATATATATATATATATATATATTGTTTATTGATAAAGTTTATAACTATACATAAAAGAAGGGCAAAAATAATATGAATGATGAGAAAGTTTGATACTTAGAGTTTAATTTGGGTTTATTGTTGTTATTTTTTTAGAAATGTAAGTTTTTTTTAATAAAAAAATATAGTTGAAAATACAGATGTAATTCATTAGTGTATATATTATTTAGTTTATTTTTAATTAAAGTAATTTATCTTTATTGATAAATTTTTATTAAGATATTTTTGTAATTTTTTTTAATAAAATATAGATGTATAAATAAGTTGTATAGGTGTCGATGCACCCTTCAAATAATCATGAGTGAAAGAATTCAAATATTTTAAAGAAGAAAAATGGATTGGTCTTAATCAATTAAAAATTTCTTCTTAATATATTGATTGAGAGATATAAAATATATCTAAATATTTAATTTAATTAAAAATATATAAAATAGTTCCAAATTGTTAAATCAATTTAAAATTTTGATTTAAATATTAATCTAATGGTGGATAAGAAGAGTAAACGTGAAATTTATTTAAACCAAATAAATTGATGTTGATGGATGTTAAATTCATACAATTTAAATAAAAATTTTAAAAAGTTAATATACTATAACCCTTATATAAATTACCTTTTTTTTCCACCCATTTAGACAAGTATTCCCTTTTGAAGCTTTTACAAATAAGATTCGAACAGTTGAATTGTGAGTCATTTGACTAAAGGGTCGTTTGTTTTTTCCACTTAAAACTTAATAAGTCTGAATCATAATTATTAAGTTATTTTGTTTGTTTTTTAAGTTGTCAAACAACTTAAAAATCTAAAAAACAACTTAAAATAAAAAGTAAAAAATCATGACTTTTAACTTAATTGAAAATCACTGAATTGCATTAAATGCAATCTAAAATCTTTTCTTCCGATACTATCCCCCATATATAACATATTTCCAATTTCATCAAAATTATATATGGTATAGAAATCTTCATTTTAATATATTGCTTATTTTAAATACCTTTAAAAATAAATAAAAAACCAAATAAATAAAAAAACTCTAATCACTGTACATATTGGTGTTTAATATCGATACTTTACTATGATATTATGGTGATGTGTGTGTGTGTGTATATATATATATTAGAATGTTTTTTGCGAGTTTTTCTGATATCCTTTTTATTTTTTGGAAAAAAAAAACTTTTTTTTTCTTAGAAAAAAAAAGTTTGTTTGTAATCAAAGATGAAAATCATGATCATATGTGTTCATATATAATTATTATTATTGGATTGTTTTTATTCCATATTATATGTATAACTTTTTAACATAAGTATAAATGTAAAATTACTTATATTCATATAATTTTACTTTTTAAAAACAAATGTGTTGACAATATATTCAGATGTGAGAAAAAAAAAACATGTCATTCAAGTTCATATTTCAGTCTCTATTCAGTTATTAGAAAAATTTAGGATTGTTCAGTTTTCAGACAAAAAAACAAACGATCCCTAAGTCTCAAGTTCGTCCATCTACCGGCTGAGCTATGTTCATGAAGGCGGTCTAATGTATGATTGTATTATTATTTTAAATACTCATTTCGTTTTAATTATAGAGTTATCAAGATTGTCTAATGTTATGAAATTTTTAAAAATATATTTAAAGATTTGTTTATTTTCTTTAAATGTCATTAGAATGTACTATTATAGATATTAATTATAAGAGTAATGCTATATATCCAAAATAATTAACCCAACCACACACAACATAGGATGATATGATTAATGAAAAAATCACTTGCCACATCATTTGGGTTGAAATTTAAACTATTTTTTTAGGTTCTTTAACATTAGTGTAATTATAAACTTCTCATGTAAAGTATATTCATTTAACATTTTTTGTTATCGGATATTAAGTTAAATGGAGCAATGATGGATATCCCTACCTCTATTAAGGGATTCCTTATATCTGCCTCACATGCTTATAAACCAATGGTGGAGATTGGTTTATTCGTCCCTAATCCATTCCATTCTTTGACATCCCTACTCTCATGTGCTTCAAACTTGATTTCCAATCCTCGTTAGTGTCTTGATTTCCAATCCCCATTAGTGTTTGGAGATTTTCTAATTCTAAAAGGACAGTGAAACATTTTCCTTGAAGAAGACATTTTTTTTCTATATAAATTTCTTACTTCTTAAATGAGTCTAAATCCTCATAAGTTTTTTTTTTTTTTTTTAAAGGAGCCAATAAAATCTTCAACATGTGATTGTGTGGTTAATGAAAAAATCACTGACCATTTGAGCTAAATTTTTGGGTTATCTGGTATTTTTTTTTAAAGTATTATAAAAACTATTACAATAAAACTGTCGCGACCTGTCATGATCAAACAATACATTGACGTCCTAAAAATCTATTCTCATAACGGAAGATAACTACTCTTACAACCTGGGAAGTAAACTCTCCACACATACTTAGGTCATCTTCAATGCAACACTAACTTAGCGTAAAACGTTGCTCCAATGCAACACTAAATTTGAATTACCATGATAAAATTTAGTGTATTCGAATTTAGTGGTGAGAGAATATTGTTACACTAAATTTAGTTTAATTTAGCATAACACTATTCACTCAACACTAATTTTTTTAATTATTTATTTTATTAAATTATCAAATCAATGTTTTATATTTATTAAACTTCTTAATTTAACCCTCCCACACTTATCTATAATAATATTTATTTTAAAAATTATATCGTCGATATATTTAAAATGACACCAATATTAATATATATATATATATATATATAAAAATTATTTTTTACTTATTATTTATGTATTTAATTTTTATATTAACTTAATTGAGTGCAATTAAAGAAATGACCAAAATACTACAAAAAAAAATTACATGATAAAATTCTTAAAAATGAGATGAGAAAAAAATTATGTGAAAAAAATTAGTTGAGAAAACATTAATGTGAAAATTAGCTGGATAGTGAATAATATTATGATGAAAATTTTGGGGTAAAATTATAATAGTAGTTAAATATTTTTTATATTATGTAATTAATTATTTAAGAATAATATTTTTCATATCAAAAAAATTAATCAATTTTGTCAAAAAAATTATGATAGAGATTAATTAGTGTCGTTTAAATTTTTATTGATAGAATATTATTGTAAATATGCTTTTTTTACACTAAATTTGTGTTAGATGCATTGGAGATATTCCCACAAGATTCTTTTTTTTTTTTACATCAATTTGGTGTAATATTTTATGTAAACCATTGGAATATGGACGGTGAGATTTGAACATTTTACCATTTATATAGAAAAGTGATGCAGTACTAGTTCTGCTAAGAGAAGATATCATAATTTAATAATTTTAATTTGTAATTTTCAAGCAAATCAACAAAAATGGCCTAATTAATCAAACATCACATGCAAAATAATAAAATGAAGGCTTGACCAGAATCACAGGTGCAATACTGCAATGTCAAATATTAAAAATAGAATCCATGTGATTGTGGATTTTTAGTCAGATGGTCTATCTGACTCTCTTTATTTTAATTACACTTTACATGTTATCATGTGCAAATTGTAATTAAAAGTCACTAAAATACTATATACTAAAAACAATACAATGAATACATTATAAATCCACAATCTTAGGAATAAATAAATAAATAGAGAAAGAAAATCAAGGGTTGCCTATTATTATAATTTATAGGTTTTTGAATTTCATTTCTCGTGGTTTGTACCTTCAAATTACATCGTCCTTTTATATAAAAATAAAATAAAATAAAAATTTACATTGTCCTTTATGTTCTTATGTCCCCCATAAAACGACACTACATTGTCCTTCCCTCGTGCTATTGTATTTATTTTACGTTTAATTAATAATTTCAATTTAAATAAAATATTTTTCGATTTTAAAATTGCATGGAAAATGCATTTTCATAATATCAATTAAACTATTTTATAAAAGCGTGAATGTGAAAAAAACTTCTCATTGTTTAGGGAGAGCCATATTTTTTTGTTCAGTTGAAACATTATAAGTTTATAACAAAACAAAATATTGGAGAAGGATCAAAATGAAAACTTTATAGAATTTAAAGGTAAAACTATAAATTTTTCTAGGGAAGTTTTAAAATTTGAATGGCTCACTCCATCCGCCACAGCTTATTCATGCGATCTAATATCCGAATCGTGCTTATCATTTTCGGTAGAACCTTGTATCTAATAATTTATATGCCCCGATAAATTATTTAATTCCATAATTAACTAATATAGGATCTAATGTTAACTAAACACATCATCTTTCTGTATAGTTGATAATGTACGTCCATTCTATTAAGTGGTAAGAGGTTCAAATCTCACTATACGTATTTTATACGTATGAGTGACGTGTTTTCTTCTCATATTGTGGTAATAGTTATTTCTCGTTATGAAGGTAACTTATCATATCGTATATGTATTGATTGATCTCGGTAGATCCCGATAATTCTATTGTGTTAGGTATGATTATACTTAAAAAAAAAAAAAAAACTAAGCTTACTATTATAAATGAATCGGAAAGTTAATTTCAATTCAAAGAATATATTTTTTTAAAGTTGATTCATAGTACAATCATTTTCCCAAAAAAAGAAGAAGAAAAAGTTTGATTGTTGTTTTGTTTTTGTAGTAAAATTGATAATCTCGATACAATATCACCTAATACATTTGAAAATTAGTTTGGATAAGATTAAATTTCAATTCAAAACACCAACCAAGTCAAATTGAAATTCGAGAATATTTACACATATTGAATCTGACAGATCATGTGGATTTGAAACAGACCAACCAAGTCAAATTTAGCTCACATGATCATTGACTGACCTTTCAACAAAATACCCAGTTTTTTTTTTATAAAATAAATTATTTTTAATTCTAGACTTATTTATTCATTTTAGTCCCTATGCTATTATGCGAATACAAGAACAAAAAACAAATAAAAAACTGATGGAAAAAAAATGCGAAAAAGTAAAAACAGAAAGAACAAGAGTACTGAAATGCGCGTGCGAATTGTATGACAAAAAGTGCAAAAGTGGAAACTGACTTGACATCAGAAGTCAGAAGAAGACCATACGGTGACGTTTGGGACATGCTCTTGTGAAAATGTAAATTTACCGTTTTACTCCGGGTAAATTAAATCATCAACGAAAAACTAGAAACCTCCAAAACAACATATGGCCGTAGGATTAAGCGGCAGAAGATCCTGCTGGGAAATCCTCATCGTTGATTTATCTTCTGAGATGGCATGGACCCCACTCCTTTTCCCAATAAAGCTCAAAACAACAGTATCGCTATTATGTAGCAGTGTTTATTGAAGAAGGAAGGAAGGAACAACATTCTTGATACATACAAGGTAACGAGGTGGGTCCTCTAGCTGACCTCATATCAACTAATTATTTCATTTAAAATTTCATATTTATATATAATCAAGGGATTTTGCTAATATATAGGGATTCTATAGTTGTTTTTTTCATATATAAAAAAGTAAGAGTTTTAAGTTTTTTTTTTTTTTTGGGGTGCTTCCTTAAATTGTTAGATAAATTTCATTTATATATATAACCATCAAATTCATTATTAAATATTAATTTAAAAGATTTGATTAATTTTACAACAAGGTGATAATCGTTTAAGTAACTACAATAATTTAAAATTATATTCTTTGACTCTAGATAAATTATTACTATATTTTTTTTAATAATAAATTATGTTTATTTAGTATGACAATATTTCAGTTGGTTAAGGTTGTCTTCAAATAATAAAGATGTGATTTTTTCTTATAAAATACTTGTTATATAAACAAAGTGTAATGTTTACATATATATAAAATTGATTTAGTGGGAAATCCCTTTACATCAACACTAAAAGATTCTGGACTCGAGTCCTTCTCCGTTATTTTTTTTAAATTGTTAATCTTTTTTCAACAACATAAGATTGTAGTTTAGCGGTGAACCACCATTTATATGATAATGTATCATAAAAAAAAATTAGAATAGGTGTCTTTAATTCAATTAAATTACAGAGTTAAATGGGACTTAAAATTATTTTGATTTTGTTGTTGTTGTCGACGATAAGACTATTGTCTGATTATTAATTCACGGATCCGATATAATAAAATTTAAATTAACATATATTTATAAAAAATAAAAAATTGATGCAGCTTTAAAATAAAAAGGATAAAAGCGAATCAGAAAAAGAAATCGAACCGTTGGTTAAATCATAAATGAGTCGACAGATGGCAAGCACCCGTGAGACAGAGTGGAGGGAGAGTGGGACCCAATAAAGAATGCGGTGGTGATGTGACGTGAACCGGAGTGAGTGGGGGCCGAGTTTTAGATTTCTGGTCCCGACCACGATCTCTACAACTTCTAACGGTCACGTTCTCGGGGGTCTCGCTGCTTCCCTCTGTATCAATTTTCAATACTAATTCCACATCTTTTTATTATTATTTATTAGCTGCCCCTCCCTATTTTATTTCTCTAGAATCTATTTATTATTTTATTTAATTAATAATTAACTTTGTTTAATCCTCTGTCTCTTAATTACCCCTCATTTTTTGTGTGCAATAAATGATTTTCACCTTTTACTTTTTATATTTAGTAAAACAAACTTATGTTTGAACGTACCAATAAAAAAAGTATATATCAGTATTGGTTAAAATATCGAGAGTTTAAATATAACAAACTAAAAGTTTTTTTAATATAATACTAGTTTAATACGTTAATGTTATAATTTAGTGTAAAATTAAAAAAAAAACTCTAATATAATATTAAATATTGTCTTAAATTTAATATAAAGAATAATATAGGTTAAATTTGATATAATAATAAATATTATTTTTTTAATTATAAAAATATTATTTTATAATTGTATTAATACATTAATTATTGATTTTTATTATTTTAAATAATAAAAAAATATTATATAAATTGAATGTATTAATTATACTTGTTAACTTTTACAATTTTAAATAAAATAAAATAAAATAACATTTCAAATCGAATTATGTATCAGTGTTCAATATTAAAATGATATGCTAAATATAACATTTTACTAATTTTTTTACCAAATGTAGTATTAACATTGACATATATATTGGAAATGATATAATATTGTAGATATTGAAATATTTGAAGATACAATATTTTTGATATCAATAAATTGAGGTTGGTCTGATGGTATAACCTCACATATACACCACAAATTTATATTAGGGATAATATTGATATCCTTTCTTGTTGCCAATGTCTATGTTGTGTTTGGACAAAACATTGTTTTTTATTGTTAAATTTCTCGAGAATATAGTAAAACATCGTAACTTAATCTTCTTTAAATTAATAACCTATTTAAATTAATAAAAAATCACGGTCCCAACTTGGATCAGTGTAAAAAATTAATAAACTCCTCTATCGTAATCGATAATAATTTCTTTTTGAAACCTAGTGTAAAATTTCGATCCCGCTACATAAATTAATAATTTCATATAAATACAAAATATATTACATAATATTCAAGAACTATAAAAATACTTCAAGATGATAGTTTGTATAAGACCACTATATTTGATATTTTTGAATATATCTTTCATCCTTTGAATTGTCCTCATATTTACTCATTGGTCTATAAGTAATCACATTCCCAAAATGAATAAAATATTTTTTTTAACAAATCTTTCATAATCTTGAAAAAAATCAAAACTTTTCATGAAGAAAAAAACCAATTAAACTATGAATCCTGAAAATTAACCTTCCGTAAATTAGAAAACCGACTTTCACACGTTTTATATGACAAAATAACACTCTATAATATATAATCCTTTAAATTAATAACCCCAATAAATTAATACTTGAAGGTGTTAATTTAGAGGAGGTTTACTTTAGATTTTTTTTCAAACAAACTAAAATGGTAGTTTTTTTTTCAATAATGTTAATAACTTAAGTGTTAACAGTTTTGGTAAAATTCACATTTTTGTTATAATAATAAGTCGATTGATATCTAGTTGCCTTTTAATATAAATAGGAGCTATGTTTTTCATTTGTTCACCAATATTTTTAATATATATATAGACATCAAGTTAAAAATAAATAATAATTTTTTAAAGTAGAAAATTAATTAAAATTTTTGCATTGAAGATCTTGACATACAATACAAGTTGGGATTAGAATTTTATTCTTCTACAATATGAATCTAATATATATTTACATATTTAATGCCGTAATTATTGTTTTAATAATTTCCGTATAACAAAACACATCTAGAATCGATATTCAATTTTATCGTAACAATTTCCAAATAAACAGCCTCATTACCCAAAATAGGAAATTTTCTCGAAAGGATAAAATGGTCAAACAATAATAAAATATTATTTTATAGCAAAGAGGGGTAGTACTGTCTGCACAGAAAAAGCTGCCAGATATGCTCCAGTATAGGCCGGAATCAAGTGGTCTCAGATTTAAATATGTCAAAAAAGGGAAAATAATAATTAATTTTTAATTAATCTGATTTTTTTACTTAATTAGCTCCTAAAAATAAAAAACACACAAGGAAAAAACAAAATAAAATAAAAAAATATTTAAACGACCAACAGATAGAGAGAAAGAGAGAGAATACAACAAAGAAAAAGAGGAGGAAGGAAGAGGAAGAAGAGGAAGAAACAGAGAATTCAAAAAAATTTCGAAACAATTTATCTCTCTCTTGAAACCCTAGTCTGTTTCACATGGCGTTTCTATTGGCTTCACAACTCCGTCTCCGGTGCCGGTGAACGATTTTACCGTTCCTCCCCTTCCTCGCCGGCTAGAGAGAGAGGCATAAAACACATGGCCAGTATTACGCCGCCGCGAGAGGACGATCATCTCTCATTCATATTCGCTAGGTTTTCAAGTCCGACATAAAAACTAAAAGGAAAAAAAAACCATAGAAAAAAAAAACATCTAATTTTCTAATTGTTCGAAGTCTGTCTGTCTTTGTTTGATATTTTTATGATGGCTGCGAAGGGATGGCTGGTTCTGGAGAAGACGCGGCGGATCGTACGGACGGTGTTCTTCATGGTGACGATGGTTGCGTCTCTGATGGTGTCGTCGCTACCGGTTCTGGTGGCGGTCGGCGACGTTCTGGTACCGTGCGTTCTGATCTCGAGCTTCAGTTGTGTTAGGTGTTATGGATTCAAGGAACATTTGCACAGATACCATTTCAAGAGCTCCTTGACAGATATTCCTCTCGTTTCTGTCATCAGATCTCTAATTATTACATGTATGATTCCCATTTATCAATCACATCATTGCCATTTATTATTTGTTTATTTTTTTAAATCTGTGTTTGGTTACTGGGAAAGTGGAGGAAACGAGAAAAAAAAATTGAAATTTTTTCTTCTTCTTTTGATGTCATGTTTGTTAATTTTGAAAGCTGCATTCGTACCCATATATAAACTTTTGTGTTTCTCTTATGTTCTAGCTCTGTGTTTCTATGCATTTTGTATATGATAATGAAGTTCATGTTTGGTTGATGAATATAATTTTATTATACAAGACTATTGTTATTTTTAGCGGACAACAGAACTTAACTAATTTTATAATTCCATTTGAAATCCTGGAAATAAAAACTACTCTCAGATGTTTTTTTTAATTTCAATTTGTAGGAAATAAGAAACAAGTAAATCGAAGATTGATCATTTACGGTTCTGTTTATTTGATTATTTGTTGGCTTACTTGTTGTTTTATGAACAACAGGTGTATATTCGATGTGTGATGCTCCGGGTCTATCGCATGGTCCTTACCTTGGAACTGTAACACTGAGTTCTTTTGCTTCAATTCTTCTTCTTTCCGTGAAGGTTTGTGTTTTTACTGTAAATTCTCAACTTGAGGCTGAAGCTTCATCTTCCCTCTCAAGGCAAAGGCTTCATTTGAAGAAGTCATGGGGAATGCCCGTCTTGTTTCTTTCTTCGGTAGTTTTTGCCCTTGGTCATACTGTGGTAGCTTATAGAACTAGTTGCAGAGCGCGGAGAAAACTTCTGTTTCACCGTGTTGACCCAGAAGCAGTGAGTTTGTTATAGTTTTAAGCATTTGTACTATTATGTATGTATTGGGAGGAAGTGATTTGAGTGGATTAATTGTAAATTTTCAGTTCTTCAATTAATTACATGTGTTTCTTTTCCGTATTACATGTTGGGACTTTAGTTGATTTTCTGGAATTGCATCTTTACAAAAAATGGGTTTTGTATAAATTTCAAGCTTTTTGTTTGTCTTAGAGTTATTGGTTACTTTTATAATAATCATTGGATATGTTGTATATATGATTTTTGGTCCTTAACTCTATATTAAATTTCAGGTTCTTTCCTGCAAAAATGTTTTCTCTAGCTTCCAGAAAGTTCCACGATCTCCCACTCCTGCAGGGAAAACCCCAAAAAGTGACAGTGAAATGAGACGAAAGCCACAAGGAGCAGCTCGAGACGAAGGGGAGCTTCCAGTCAGATTACTTGCTGATATTGACAGCTTATTTCTTACATTGCATGGGCTCACCGTTCATTACAAGCTCTGCTTGCCTGGTTCACCCCCTCGTTCTCTATCCTCCACGGCGTTTCATGAACCCAACTCAACTTGTAGCACACCACCGATGGCTTTGGGAAGGTTAAAGGTCGACAGGCAAGCATTAAGTTTGTTTTCGAAAACCCAATATCAACATCTTCACCGGAGCTATAGCAATCAATTTCACAGCTCATCTCTCTACGCTCCTCTACTGGATGGTTCTGCAACTTCTGCTGTTATATCTGAAGATATTCCTGTTCTGAGCCTAGATGATTCTGTGGAGAATGATGAAATGAACTCTGGGAATCTAGAGCAAGACGTGGAGGCAAATGGACAGTTTGGGATTGTTTTAGTGCATGGTTTCGGAGGAGGAGTCTTTTCTTGGAGGCATGTGATGGGGGTGCTGGCTCGGCAAATTGGTTGCACAGTTGCTGCTTTTGATCGACCTGGTTGGGGATTAACTTCTAGGCCTCGTCAGAAAGATTGGGAGGAAAAAGAATTGCATAATCCTTATAAGCTTGAAGCTCAGGTAATTTTCTTTTCTGGATTTGAATGTTATACAGATATTTTCTCTAAGTATTGAGCAGGGCGGAAAATGAAGTCAAAATGGCTAGGTTGAGAGATCCACTTAATATATGTCCTTAAGATAAATATGACTAGAAGAAGAGGGAAAGCATTTGTACATGTACAAGTATAGCTAGCTGCGCTTAGCAGGGGTCTCCTTTGAGATAGGTGTATTATCTCCATTTTACACTTAACTTGTTATCACTGATTGACAGATATTTGTAGCTTGATGCAGTACCAAGCATTTGTTGGTCTTTTATGCCATTTTAGCCCTGTAGTCCTGGCATAGCTACTTGCTGTCCTTTTTCTCCTCTCCAAAACTTCGCATTATCCATTCCAACCATTATTGTTGGGGCTTAACAATGTATTTGAAATTTGAATCTGATAATTTTTATATTTCCAGGTTGATCTGCTTCTAGCTTTCTGTTCTGAGATGGGGTTTTCTTCAGTTGTGTTTGTTGGTCATGATGATGGGGGCTTGCTTGCTTTGAAGGCCGCACAAAGAGTCCAGTTAATGAAATCTGACAATGTAAGCTTTCTCAGTTTCTTCTTCCATCTTCAGATCTTCATCAACTTGCATGAGATTATCAGCTTCTCTTGTTTAGTATGATACTTAAGTACCTAACAACTTATATATGCGTAATTTCCTTTGTTAGAAGATAAATGCTAAGATGGTATTCTTTTATCAAATTGTTTGTGGTTTAAATTCTAACTTTATGCTTGTGAGCTGTGAGTGGTATTTTTTTGTCATATTTGTGGATGTCAAAGTAAGTGCAAGTGGTGGGAGGTTTTTTCTTGTTATTGCCGTTAGGTGGATTTTTGATTCACCTTTCTCTTGCAATATATAAAATTTTGTTTCTTACACAAAATTGGTTGGAAATAAAATTTCAGTATCAGAGTTGGAAAATTTTGAAATCCTCGAAATTTTGGTTGTACTTTTGTGTTGAAAATGAAATATCATGGCTTGATCTCTGAAAGGATTATTATGATTTGTGGTGTGGGATCTCTTTGAATAGTTTATTGCAATTGTTAATGAGCACTATTGAGCCTAAATGTAAGGCTATAAAATTAGGGAAGTCCATGATGATAGCAAAGCACCTGGACCAATATGCTAGCATAATAGATTACATAACTGTTATAAGTGAACATAAGTTTAGAGATATAAAATTAGAGAAGGCCATGACGGTGACGAAGAACCTGGACCAATATGCTAGCCAACAGTAGATACTTAAATTTTGTTACGACTTTATTGCTTCTTTTCGTTTTTAGTTTTATTCTATTAAATGGTTTATAGTGAATTGTATTTAGCCAAGAACATGAATTTCAGTCATTATGATAGTATGGCCTTTGATGATGAAATTTGAAGGTACCAAAAACTTGTGATGGGGGGCATGTTCTAGAATAACATGGGAGAAGTATTATGTCATGTGGTCAGGGCTGGAGATGCCACATAAAAGCTTTGTTTTTATGTAAATGCATGAGCCAACACTTTAATTTTCCGTATGCTTAAAATCTATGATTCTTCATGTATTGCTCTGTTTATCGTGTTGTTGTCTGAAACTGTTATTGTTCAGATCTGAAAAATTGATAAACAGTTTTGGAAAAGATGCCAAGTAGTGAAGGGTTGTTTTAGTTGGAAGTGACGAAATGGAAATGAAGATGTTCCGTATTTAGCATACTACGCAAAATGTCCATAGGTCTGTGGAGAGAATAAGAGCCTCTCTGATGACCATATTTATCAACAGAAAAATTGAACTCCCTGTGGTCCGCATGTTTAATTAGACACAATTATTCAGCAAGATTGTGCTTAATTCAAACCTGAGATGTTAAGCTAGGAATCTTACTTAAAACTTGAAACTGGGGATTGATGTTAGGCTGGCTTACCTTTTTTTGTTTTGTTTTGTTTTTTTTTTTTCTGGTTAAATCGACATTTCTGCCTGCAAAATTTTCAATTGTCAAATATTAATCACACTAGAATGTTTCTTCGGATTAATGAGTGGTATAAAGATTTTTTTAATTTGAGCATTTACTCAAATATGCTTACATTTACGTAGAAACTCCTCCAGTCCTGCTTACCTATATTGTTGTGCTGCATTATTCAGGTTGCAATTAAAGGGGTTGTATTACTAAATGTCAGCTTGTCTAGAGATGTTGTTCCTGCCTTTGCAAGGATACTCCTGCGAACTGCACTTGGGAAAAAGCACTTGGTTCGCCCTCTATTGCGGACAGAAATTACTCAAGTGGTGAATAGGCGTGCATGGTATGATGCTACCAAGTTAACAACAGAGGTTTTAAGCTTCTACAAGGTATGTTGGCAACTTTTTTTTTCCTGCATTATTTCATCGTTGCTTTTGCATGTCACTGGGTGTTATTGTAATCATAGCCCTTCTTATAGTTGCCTTGTTCTTAATCTCCTGTACTCTCTTTTACATTTATTAAATCTTCTTGTTTCCCATGGAAAAGGCTTTGTTTGTTAGTTGACCTAGTCATGTGAGGTAAACTTCGTAGGAATAGGAAGTAAATTAATGAAAAAAAAATGCAGTGGTATTGTTGGTCCATTTCGATAGCTTTTGCAGTTCACTATTTTGTCACACAGGATCAGAGTTGTTGCAAATAGGATTTCATTTACAAGACGTTACCAAGCTGTTTGTAGAGGGAAGTGAATATATCTTACATTCAACTAGAGAGGAAGAAAATACTCCTTGGAGCTAACACTTACAAATGTGTTTTTGTGCACAAAATAGTCTGAGAAGCAAACAATACATCAAAAGAAAGAAATACACTTGAAACACAAGCAAAAAATAATGCACTTGCCAAACACATAAAGTCTTAAGTTAATGCACTTGTGAAATATATCTTCAGATAATATATTGGCAGGACAAGAGAATTATTATTCGAAAAATAGGTTTTTTTTTTGGCTATTCAAAGTAATTGTTTTGGAAGTTAATTTTCTTGGTTCACGGTTACAATTTCATCATGTTGACCATATGCTTTTCTTGTGTCTTTAATCAATCAGGCTCCACTATGTGTAGAAGGTTGGGATGAAGCACTGCATGAGATAGGTAGACTGTCATATGAGACGTTACTTTCACCACACAATGCAGCATCATTGCTGAAAGCAGTCGAAGACATGCCAGTGTTGGTTATTGCCGGTGCTGAAGATGCTATGGTTCCCCTTAAATCTTCTCAAGCTTTGGCTTCAAAATTTGTAAATTCTGTGAGTATCTCTTTATTGCTTGCTCTGTGTCTATTTCTCTTTTGTAACTAATTGAATACTTGATCATCTATCTTATGTTATGTTTATATTATTGATTGTGATGCAGAGGGTGGTTGCTATATCGGGATGTGGCCATCTTCCACACGAGGAATGCCCCAAGGCATTACTTGCAGCTATAACACCTTTCATAAGCAGAGTCTTATTTACAGCAGACTTTCATAACCAATAAATAGGATACTTTTTTTTTTTTTCACAAGTAGGTTGTATCTGTTGTAGGGTTTTCTTCTTCTTCTTCTTCTTTGTTTAAGCAATTTAACCTGAGAAGGAGAAAATAACGCCATCTCCTTTTTGGGTATTTTTGATGTGTTAATTTGATCCATACCCCGTAACCCTAAATCTCCAGGGTTGAAAGTTATAAAGCTCTCCTCTCTCACTTGTATTTTTAGCTCCCTTTCTCTTCATCCTTTGTTTAGGTTTTTTAATTTATTCACAGTTTGTCCAAAATGAAGCATGTTATATGCCATTCAAGGGAATGGGAAATAGCATTTATTTGCACATTTGATCAAATTTCATGCCACTTTTGCGATACTTTTTGTGGTTGCCTTAATTGTGGACACATTAATGCCATTGGAATTTAATCAAAGCATAGGACTAGAAAGTAGAAAGTAGAAAGTAGAAAGTAGAAACACAAATACAGCTTACCTGTGAGAAAGTGCCACCAATCTTTTTTGCACCTTATAACAACTTTACATTCTTTTGTGATGTTAGGGATCGTGTGGAAGCTCTTTCAGGTTTGGACACAAATGTATTGCTTTCCAATAGATTTAGAGATTGACGTTTTGAAAATGGGTTAAGATTTTCCATCATTTCTGAAACTTCACCCAATTTTTTCCTGCTTAGTGCACCAATGAAATGTAATAGCCTCGAGGTTTGGAGCAGAAATAAGCTATACATATTCATGAGTAGATAACATGTTAAACCAAATTGCTGTCTTCTTCACTATTGCCTTGCTTGTGATGTGACAAAAACATACGAGTTTTTTTATTATCAAGAATCAGACATCACAGTTAACTAGCTTCTAACGATAGATGAAATAGTTAATACTTGAATCTCAATTATGAGAGATGAATAACCAGCACTGATGCCTCGGATCAATTGGAAAAGAAATAATCAGTGTGCCATAGTACAAACAATTGAAACAAATGACACCAACACTGATCAATTGTAGACCAAAAAGTAACATTAAAAAACTAATAGGTTTGGACACTTCATCACGTCAATTTTCTTAAGTCGTGGGGAGAGCAATGCTTTCCAATAGATGCTCTTCAATCTTTCCGCACCTAAAATTTCAAGAGATTGCAGTTTTGAAAATGGGTTCAGATTTTCCTTCTTTTCTGAAACAACTTCATCCAATTTTTCCTTACTGATTACTTCTTCCAGACTTTTGCACCAATTAAGTGTAATGGCCTTGAGGTTAGGAGCAAAAATAAGCCATGTCATGTCCCTCACCCTATAGCATTCGATGGTAACTATGTGAAGATTCTTGAAACCTTGAAATTCTTGTATTTTTTGTACTGTATTCCATACACAGTTAATGTTCAACTCTTCCATATCATCAAAATGCAAAGATAGCTCATTCAGATGCACCACATCCGCTAAAGATGATAAATCAAATAACTTTGCATTATAATCAACAAGATTTAATGTACATCTTTGCAACTTAGGGCGAGAACTCATTAGCTTTTGGAGAGCATTTAAACTAGAGTGATATTTTACCACACTCAAGTGTTCCAAGAGAAGCAATTCGTCTACCAAAAATTCTCTATCACTGATATGAACCTCACCAAGAGCAGTGAGACCCGGAACCAATATATGGTAACGAAGGATCGTTTTCTAATCAAGTTTTTAAACAAGAATATTATCGGACCGCGACCCGTTACCTATAAAGAGGTAAGAACCAACAGTATCAAGAAAGTTGTAGACGCCACACTCAAGAATAAGAAAGAAGGTGAGTGATAAGTCAAGGTTTGAACGCCACAAGGTAGAACCTTGATAAGTTCACAAGTTCTATGAAGAACCAAAGAGAAAATTCTCTCAAATTTATTTCAATTCAAAAATATATTCTCAAATTACATCAATTGGTCCCTTTTATACTAAAAATATCTAAGACCTAAAAGGGAATAAATATTAGGAAATTAATGTCTTACAATCATGAAAATAAATGCAAACAAATTTCGGAAGTAAATAAATACTAAACTAGCAACTATTGACTTGCTTCCTAATTGGAAAGCTAAATCTGGAAACAAATCAGCCCCTTAATTTGGGAAACAAATCAACTATTATTCTTTGAAATTAAAAGGAAATAAATCAGCCAAAGTTGACTAGCTTGTGCCACACGCCCAAGTCTTCCTTATTCGGCCCAATCAATTGCCTTGATGACCTTAATTACGCCTTGGTCTTCATGTGTGCTTATCTTGGACTTCAACAATTCAAAATCAGCCAAAGTGTCTTGAATTAGGCCATTTTAGTGCTTCTTTGAATCTTTTAGTTCTTGCCCTTGTTATTAGCCCAACCGGAACATGCAATGGATCATTTGATGACTTCTTGATTCTCATCAATCACCAAATAGAACGCTGTTGTTGTCTTCTGGTGTGACATTCCAACCGTCACACATAGTCAATACTTGTAACCTTGAAAAACTAGAAATCAATTGTCTTGGAATCATTTTGAGAGGTGAACCCTCTAACATCAAACATTTTAGTTTTACCAAGGCTTTTAACTCTTCCGGCAACTTTGTTATCCAAGTTCTTTCAAGATCGAGATATTCCAGAAGAACCAAACTTGAAATTCCTGAAGGCAATTCTTGTAAATCTCTATTATCAGAGAGGTTTAAAACTCTAAGAGAAGACATATATCAAAAGAAGTCATGAGGGATTTTTCTTATCCAATTTCCATTGAGAAACAAAGTGATGAGAGGAGAACATTGAGGAGCCTCCGGTAAATTCTTAATTTTATTGTCCATCAATGACATCCTCCTTACCCCTTCCCATTTTCTAGCTTTCACGGCCTTAGTTAATCCAAAACTTGCACAAACCAAAAAATTTCCATTCTCCTTCTCAACTTTTCTTGCTATCCACAAAGCCATATCACGGATCACATCATGCATTTTGACATAACCATTTCCGTTTTCTTCCAATAAACATGCACGGACGAGAGTGTTGATGATGGAGTATCCTTGGTTTATTACTACTCTCCCCTCAAATTCATCCAAATATCCCTCACCAATCCAGCAATCAATCAAGTCTCTCTTGGAAATTAGACAATCCTCCGAAAATAAACAACAATATTTGAAACAAGATATAAATTTTTCCCCATGTAATCTATCATAACTGAACTTTAAACGATAATAAACCCCATTCATATCTGGAAAACTATCCGTACCTGCATATTCAGATGGTGGTCTTTTCAAAATTTGAATTGTATAGTCCCAATCTTCAAATGTAGTGGTACATGCCATGGCTCGAGCAATGGTTTTGATCACAAGTGGCAGACCACCGCACTCTTCGGCAACCTCTTTTGCTAGTTGAAGAATATCTGGATTACTATCAAGTACGACTCCATGTAGATTGTTTTGAAACAATTTCCAGGCCTCATCATGTCCTAAACATTCCTCTCTAAACCTCTTATGAGCATGCATCTGACCACACACCGCTTCTAAACGAGTTGTGAAGATTATCTTAGATGTAGTATTTGGACCTGGATTGGGGACACCAACTTCTTTTAAGTCAACATGGTTCCATATGTCATCCAATAACAAAACAAACTTTTTATGGCTCAAAATACTCGAGATGTCTTGAGCTTTTTGTCGGAGAGTTTTCTTCTTCCATTGTTCATCACATAAACCTATTCTTTTCCCGATATCTTCTTGAATCTTCTCAAGCTCCAACTCTTTAGACACCACTGTCCAGATCACAACATCAAAATCATGCGGCAGCACATCACAGAATTTGTTGTTGATTTGGGTTAAAAGGGTAGTTTTGCCCACACCACCAGTACCATAGAGGCCAATAATTCCAACCTCATGTTCTTCTCTAAGGCATCCCCAAACTTGATCAAATATGTTTTCCTGGCCTATTACTGTTGGCTCAATAGGCAATCTGTCCACCGGATCTTCTGGTATTCTCTCCGCTACGTTGTCTCCGAAATCTCTTCTTTCTGTCTTTGACGTACGTGGCCACATCTTGAAGCTTTTTGTACAACCTTTTTCCCAAACTTGTAGCTTGAGATGCAGTTCTTGGAACAACAGCCTCCAAGACATAATTTCTCAGTTTCTTGAGATTCAGTGTTGAGCAGTTGATCGACTTCAGCTACAAGAACTTCCATACTTTGAAGCCAGCCTTGCACCTGGTTTGTCCGCTTCATAAGTCGTCGTTCAGCAAGGTTGATCTTCACGATCACGTCGTCCCTTGCTTGGATCAGATTTCGCAATTCAGACTTCAAGGAAGCAAGATTATCCCGCAGCTCACATATATATGATGCCCTTCTAACAGTGCAATCAAGGAAACGGGAAAGAAAGGCATCACATGACGCTGAGAAAGAGCAGGCGTTGTCCATTATAAGCTTGTTTCTATAAAATTTCAATGAAGAGAGAAAGAAGATTGAGGAAATATTGTATGTATTCAGGAGTGCAGAAGCTTGTTAGTTGTACAGATTTTTGGATATACTGAGAATTTTAGAAAATCAACTCCAAAGCAAATTAAAAGCATGAATTAAATGTTAAAAGTCCACTCATGTATACAATTTTTTTAATAAATCAATTCATTTCTGACTGGGTGTGAACAAAACTACATTTGATACTATATCATAAAATATTTCATGACAACTTGTTACCTATAAGACATTATTCGAAATATATTTTTTTAGTGGGCATGTCATGATTATTGATAGGAAGGAATCTCCTTATCAAGTCAATCCAGAAATCAAAAGCCATCGGAGTAACTTCAATGCAACAGTAACATGTAAAAAAAGAGACATAACATATGATTAATAGACGTTATGTTAAAAAAAATATTTCTCCAATACAGTTATATATATATTCAATATCAAGTTAATGTGACCAAAAAAATATTCGACATTGTCAACATGACCGTCCACTTTCAGACGGTCTATTGCACAACCCTTTTTTAGGTTGACTCAGCAAACGTTTAAAACTGACATTAATTTTTCATCTATTTTTGATAAGAAAATAAAATAAAATAAAATAAAAAATAAAATATAAAATTGGACATGTCATTAAAACAAAATGTGTTTTAAACGGGAGCATTGGAGACCAAATTTTAAGTTGATTATTTATCAAGTCCATATTTATGCCACATAGGAATTAAGTCTCCTGACATTGTTGTCATATCAACAATAATTCATATACAAATCATTTTTGGATTGGAAATACTCTCAATAGTTAACCAGTTTAAGAGCATTCCTTTTATTTGGTTTCTCATTATAATTAATGTATATGATTTTAGGCATTCTAACCTGTATATATTTGACCATTGTGATTATATAAATATAAACGGGGTCTTGCTACGGTGCAACTAAGGGTGATATGTTGTACCGTATAACATAACATTTAACGAGTTTGAAGAGAAAAAAAATAATAACACATATAATTGTTTTACTTGATACCTATTAAACCAGTTCTATCCAAATGCATATAATAGTGTTTCAGTCTCTCTCCTCTCATTCTAACCTCTGTTGCTCCATTTTTTTTTTCTGAACCAATACCTGGCTCTCCATCTCTCTTGGTCTCCCTCCACGATTTATGTCTCTCCATCTTTGTTTCTATCTCTCCGACGGCTTTGTATCCATCTCCATGGTGTGTCTCTCCAGCGGTCTCTTTTGAGTCCTAGGGATGCACATTTATCCCCGGAGTCCCAAATTCCCGCATCCCATCCCTATTTGGGGATTTTTGTGTGTGAGAAAAATGGGAAAATGGAGGGAGGGAGGGAGGGAGGGAGGGAGGGGGGGGGGGGGTGATGGGGGTGATTTTCATCCCCAAATTAAAATGGGGAAATGGGGATGGGGAGTCCCCCACAATTAAATTGAAATGGGGATGAGGATGGAGATCCCCATTTCCCCATTTCCCCATTTCCCTCAAAAGTATATAAATATAATTATCATATATATTTGAATTATTTGAAACATTTTATGTTGAATTTGTAATGCATTGATATTTTTTATTTGTAATGAAATGTTTGTTTTTTTTCATTTAATTTATAATTTTTAGTTAAATAGGGAAATGAGAAAATGGGGGAACAGAGGATACGAGAAAACAAAAAAAACAGAGAAAATGGGGAATTGGGGATGGGGATGGGGATGGGGGGACCTCCCCCCAAACATCCCCATCCCCATTTCCCCCAAATAGGGAAAGGGGGGGGGGGGGGGGGGGGGGGGGGGGGGGATGACTATATCCATCCTCATTCCCCAAATGTGCATCCCTTAGTCTTCTCCATCTCTACGGTCTCTCTCCAGCGGCAGCTTTGTCGTTCGATCCCTTTTCTCTAGGAATGGTGTATCTTCGGTTGTAGCATCTCAATCATTGATTTGGTACTTCAAGTAGAAGGTGAGTTACTGTTGTATGAAGATTAGGTTTTCGTATAATTTTTCAACAAAAACGAATCGATGATTGAAATAACAATTAGGGTTATTGTTGTTCCGTTTGAAGATTAGGGTTGCAAATAATTTTTTTTTATTTTACTTTGTGTTTTCAAATCTGAAACAAAAAAAAAACTCTATCTCTCTTGCTTTGAATTCCTAAAAATCAGGAAAAAAAAAAGCTCACGGCCTAAGAGATTTCCAGAAAACAAGGCCTTGAGTCCTTACTCAACAAATCTGACTCGAATAAATGAGTTGTGGAAGATTTTGATGCTGATCTCTCCAGATTCGTCACTAAAACGATGTTAGAATTTTTCATGTCATTTGGTCAAATATTTCACGTTTCAAGTTTTGTTTTATATATTTTATGTTTTGGTTTTTTATATTTCACTTATTGTTTAAATTTTTCGCCTTTTCATGTTTCCAGAAATTTCAATTTTAGAAAGTTATCAAGTTGAGTTTCTTTTCTATTATTGGTTTTGCTATTAAAGATTCGTAATGAACGCCTGGTGAACACCCCACATAGTTTTGCTTATTATATTATCTATATGGATTTATACAATATATCTTATTGATTTGTGTAATTAAAGGCTGGTTAACTAGATTGATATTATATTATTGTATATTATGCTTTTGTATCTAGTTAATGGTAGAAATGAGATTCAAATGGCAATAAGAAGAGCATTTGTTTTAGTACATTAGAATCTGCCATGAAATTTAGATAATCAATTGAAACGTCAACATTAAAGAAGAATCCGAACATCTAATTCAATTCCTTATATTTGACTATTGGCAATAAGATTTTGCATTCAATTTGACTTTTAATTGTCTACCTTATCTCTTGCTTGATTAGATCCATACCATGAATGGGTAGTGTGGATTTGATTTTGTTATATAGATCGTATGGTTAACCTTAGTAACCTCTTATTGGATCACCATTTGATAAGTTTGATTGTTATATAAAAATTGAAGTATATATACTTTTCTGATACCCGTTTAAGTTTTATGATAGTAACAATTGCATGAATATAGAAGAAGTATATAAAAATTATGTTGAATGATTGAATGGATTCGTTATGATTATTAATATGAAGAAAATTCCACTATGTTGCTATGTAAAACCCACTAATGTTGACATGCCGAAGTTAAGCTACGTTTTTTTTATCAAATTCATAAATTTGATGATAGGTGGAATTGAATACAACTTGATGTTTGTTCATTGGCTTGTTAGATTGGATGAATAATTGTTTGAAACATGAAATTAATTAGAACTGTATTATTTTTAGTACTTTTTGGTAGATGCACTCATTTAGTTAGTGTCCTTATTAATTATCCTTTGTTGTAGAGAATGGCACCGACCCCTTGTTCTGTTTGTCTATCATTGATGTTTGATGGTGAGTATTTGATATCTTTTACATATCCTCTACTTTCTGTATGTGTAGTTGCAGCATTTAGGAATATATAGTTCTAATTTATTATAGCGGGTACTCAGACTTCATTATGTGTTAGAATTAAGTAGGATGTTTCGTTTTATTATTATTAATAGTCTTAAATATTTTTAGAAACATTAAAATCTTATAAAATATATCAGGGTTCTAGTAATCAAGTAGAGTTGAGCTAAATATTGTTTAAGAGTATTATATTTTCTTTGTCAAGGAGGGCTAAAGACTTTTGTCTAGAAGATGTTATTAGGAATTTTTATGCAATTTTATATGAAACGGGTGGGTGGGTATGTAGCTGTACCATGTTTGCTTGTTGGTTTTTTCAGTGGGTTGGTGTGTAGTTGTGTCTTGTTTGGCTGTTTCCAATTTATGTACACCTTGTTGGTTGTTTAGGTGGGTGGGTGTGTAGTTGTGCCCTGTTTGAGGCATTATCTCGCGTACACCAAGATACTAGTGGAGTAGATTTGGAGCTTGGTGCTCTTGGTCTGAAAAGTGATCTTAAAGGACAGATTCAACAGAGAAAACAATTGGTTAAGGACAACTTTGATTGCTTTGCCACTTGCAAAACTACAATCGATGGTATATTGGTATGTAAGCATATTTTCTGTTGCTTATGGTTTTTACTGTGTAGGTTTTAAAGATTACAGTTGTTAGAATTAGAATGAATCCATGTTTATTGTTTTTGTTGTAAATTTGATGCTTGTGCAGATATTGAGTCAAAATTGAAACGGATTGAAGATGATCCCGGAGGTTCAGGGACTTATCATTTGTTCAATATGATGCAATGAGTTAATTCTATGGCTAGTTGTGCTTTTGAACCTCTATTTGAGAGACAGTTATATGATGCTTGTGCAGATTTTGCACCTTTATCATTGTCAATTATATACTAGTGGAGATTTTCTATTCCACCTAGGTAGAGATTTCTTTCTCTAAGTTCGTAGAAGTAGCATCTTAATTTAGGTATAGTTTGGAATCCTTTGTTTCTCTTGTTTTAGTTAAAAGGAAACCAATCTTTAAAGATGATGCATGCTAATATTCTTTTTCTTCTGTATCTGTCCACAATTGTTAGTTAATCTAACTTGTAAGGATGTGAGAAAACATCAACAATTTCTATGATAAGGCTGATTTGTTAGGTGGCCTCCCAGTTTCTCATCTTGATATCAGCTTTGTTTTGATTATAAGTCACTTATTTCTGTTAGGAATAGGGAATTTTTATGTAGTAATAAACATTTTCCTAGCAGGGAATGTGAGAGAGCAGGGTGGTCAGTTGACTAATGGTTTTTGTTTCAAAATTTCATTCCGTTTTTATAACAATAGGATTGAGGTAAAATTCTTCATTTATGGTTTAGTTTCATGTTTAGGATTTGATAATGGAGTTGTTAAAGATGCAAAATTTGTCATCTTTGAGAGGTTCTACTAATGGATTTAGTTTTTTATTGTTTCATGTGTAATGGGATGATTTAATTTTGTGTATTGTTGTTCTTTGTAATGATAGTCGCTTTAAATGTAAAAGTTTACTAGAGAGGTATAAGTTATTTACATTTCTTGTGTGGTTTGATTTTATGTTAGAATTTGATAATGAAGCTTGTAATTTTGTTCTTTGATATTTGGAGGAAAATTTGTCTCTCTTTTAAAAGGTTTTTGCATAAAGTTAGTGTTTTTCTTTTTGTAGTTTCATGTGTGCTGGGATGCTTTGATTTTGTATATTGATGTTATTAGTAGTTGCTGGAGGTAATATTTTGTATTTTCTTGTGTGGTTCAGTTTTGTGTTTATGATTTGATGATGAAGCTTGATTTTTTTGTTGTTTGATATTTGAATGTGAGAAAATAGTCACCTTTTAGAGGGCCTGTGGATAAAGTATGTGATATTTAAAAAAAAACTGCCATTTTATTACACGAAGAGAGGGATACAAGGGACTAATGCCCCAGAGAACACCATCAGAAGCAATATAAAGACCCCAAACAACCCAAAGCAAAAGCAACCCACCACCAACAACAAAAAAGAGATGCAATACCTTAATATGTATTCATGTTATTAGTGATCATTTAATTTGTGTTGATTTCTATTCAAATTTTAATTTGGCTCATTAAATTGAAGATTTTACTAATTTCAATGTCCAAAATTCCATCAATTTAGTCTTAAATTTCAATAATGATTGTGAATCATTTGTTCACAAGATTCTGTCAACACAATTATTCTATCTTTTTGTTGATATGTGATTTAATCTTAAATTTGAATAATGGTTTTGATTGCGAATCATTTTGTCAACCCAAATCCGAACCCAACCTCTTCGTCTGTCAGAATTGAAGAAATAAGAGGTTTATGAAAGCAGGATTTAGGATTTAGGATTTAGGGTTTCATATGGAAGAGATCTACGGATTTAGGTGTCATTTTGGTAAGGAAGTAGAGGGAGATCAAGCGAGACAGAGAGATTCCTGAAGAGAGAGATATGAAGAAATCTTGTGTTTGTTTTTTGAAAGGAATCAAGTGTTGGATTCGTGAATACGGTGATTTTGTTTTTAAAAAAACTTAAATTATTTAAGTTTTTTTTTTTGATGGGTTTGATTTGGTGGTGGGTCTTGGATTTGGGGTGGTTGGATTTCTGGAAACAGATGGAGATTATTTTTATAATTGTTTAATATATATATATATATATATATATATATATATATATATATATATATATATATATATTGGATATTAGTCAAACATGTCAAAGGGTGTTTGTGATATTATTATATTTTTTCGGTTTTAATACAATTATTCATATAATCAAGGTGTGTAAGTGTAATTTTCCTTTGACGTCCGTTTCACTCCTGTCAGTTTTTATCAATTTGTGATAGTTCAAAGGGCAAACTGTTAAGAAAAAAATTCAAGGGGCAATTTGCTACCGCGCTATAGGTTCAGGGGGCACAAGTAACCATTATTATTATATAATACAATGTTGAAAATGATTTTGAAAATATTTTACCAAACACGTTTTTTATGTTTTGATCATTAGGATATTGTTTTCAACGGTTGATACCAGACGCGTTTTCGAATCCCAAAAATTTAAAAATCAATTTTTTAAAAATAAATAAAAATGAGAAAACAGAAAACGAAAAACAAAAATGTTACCAAAAGGCCCCTTAGGTCTCGTCCTGCAGCTGTTTTTCAGTCCGTTTTTCATTTTTATTTTTCAAAAACTATTTTAAAAACGCGTTCGTCAACCGTTTTTCATTTTATTTTCAAAAAACGAAAAAAAAAAGAAAAACAAAACCAGTGTTAAAAGTGAAAGATTTGAAAAACACAAAATACTTGTTTTTCGTTTTTCATTTTTGTTTTTCATTTTGTTTTTCACTTTTTTATATATATAAAAATATCATTTTGTTTTTTATTTTGTTTCATTTAGTTCTATTATGTGTTTCATAAAGTTAGGATAAAATGGGACAAGATTTTTAAATAACTAAAATGCCCATATATATAATTATAATATTATATTTATATATTAAATATTATATCTATAATATTCTATAATATTGTAATAGTATATATATATATATTAATACTATATATATTATGATATATATATTGTAATTATTTATTTATAATTTAAGAGTTTAGTTTTGATTAATTCAATTTTTGATATGTTTTTTTGAATTAATTTTTGATGTGTTACTTTTGTTTAATTTAAAAATTACAATACAAAAATTATATTGGTTAATTATGTAATCAATTTTTGATAGTTTTCAGTTAACATACCTGACACGTTTTTTTCTGATTTCATTTTCAAAATACAGCTTTCAGTATATGCTACCAGACGCGTTTTCGGAATTCGAAACTGAAACCAAAAACACTGTTTTCATTTTCATTTCATTTTCATTTTCATTTTCATTTCATTTTCATTTTCGAAAAACAGTAACTGAAAAACGCTTACAGGAGGGGCTCTTAGTTTTTACAAAACAATATTTTTTGTTAATGAATACAATACATATTTGGCCAAGAAGAAAATAAGTATGATAATTAACCTGCTTTGTAGAAAAGGTCCAAATGTTATTCTCATTTTTTTTAACAGTGATTGATGGTTGAGGAGGGAAGGGAGACACGATGACAATTAACAATGGAGAAAAATATCATTAAATCTAATTTCATTTAGATTATATTAAGGGATAATATTAAAACATCCCTCTAGTTTACGGTATTAACCATTTTAGTTCCTTTAATTTCAGTATTGTCTTTTTTAGTCTTTCCGTTAACTTCCATTAAAATTTGAGCACAAATACGATTTTACCCTCTATAAAATAGAAAAAAAAATTCAAAACTATTTTTTTTTAAAAGAGAGATGAATCTCTACCGTCCATCTCAAGGATGGAAAGTAGAGAATCATCTATTATTATTTTTTAATTTTTTTGGTGGGGGATCTCAGCTAAATCCAAAGAAATTTTTATATAAATATATAATTAAACATGGATTTGGTGGAGATACCAAATGGGATCTCCACCGTCCATCATCTCAAATAGATGGTGGAAATCTAATGTTTCAAAACAATCACCAAATGTAAAGAACCAACTTTTTTTAAAAAATACACACTAGTTGAGATCCCAACAAATCGCCACAAAAAACTCACCAAATCCAAACAAAACCCAATACCATTTCACAGTCACTAGAAAACCCCACATAAAATTCCACAGCCACCACACAAAAATACCCTAACACCCACCCACAAGCAACCAGCCACCGCGAGAGACGGTGGTGAGAGAGGGAGAGAGAGGCGATGGGTGAGAGATATCGAGAGAGAGAGAGAGAGAGAGACGAGGTGGTGACTGGTGAGACTTGTTGAAGGTGTGAGTGGTTGGGTTTGAATGGGTTCGAGTGTGGTGGTTGATGGAATTTTACCACCAGACCAACCTCATATTATCTATGAAAAGATGAAATTTTAATCGACACATGTTGTGATTTAATTTGACAAGAGAAAAAAAAACTCTATTTTGTTTCAAAATTAATGTTTTTATCATCTTAAATTAGTCAAATATTAACAATTTTTTAAAAGGATTATAAGGAGAAAACTCTCTACACATACTTATAAAGGTGGAAGAGAGGTGCACAACCACTCGTACTGAAATGTGATGTACCGGTCAATTATTAATAATTATTATATAAAGAGTAGCGATAATGGCTCCCTTAAAAACTGTATGTACACCCATATCGTAATCACACTTATCAATTTTTTTTTAAAATAGTTTATAAATAAACCTCATTTATTGTCAAAAAATATCATTTCTTTAATTATACTGTATTGTATTTTTATATGTACTTACCATCTACACATATTATTATGTTATTTAATCAATTTTATTATTATTTAAAATTTTGTTGTTATCTTTAATTCTATTACCATTTTTTCTTTTCCCCCACTTCTTTTTTTCTTTTATGTTTTTCTTCAGCAAAATAGACTCCATTTTTTTCTTCTCTTTTCTAATATCAAGCAACTCTCTCCATTTCTTCTTGTTTTCTATCCAAAATCACTATAATTTGAGTTTTTATCTTTGGGAGGTCCATTTTATGTTTGTGAAAGTTGGAGCGATGTGTCTTGTCCCAATCGATTTGGAAGTAAAAAATAGAAGGTGTTTGATAGAATTGAAAAACAACTAATATCGATAACAAAAAAAGAAATCTAAAACGTGTTTGAAAGAAAAAAAATACAAATATTATAGAGAAAACAATGCTTAATAATTTTGTTCTAATAAAATTTAATTTAAAACTTACTTTTTCAATTTTCACAACCAAATTTGGATGTTTTTGATTCATTATCTTTGTATTTTCTTAAAAGAAATTGAAAATATATTTGGAATTAGTATTAAGATTTTTTTTAATGATATATGTTAATATCAAATAATCATATGATTTTTTTTTCACAAAAAATTAAAATAGGAAACTAATTGATAATTTGTTTCAGAAATATTACAATAATTAATTGTTTACTTACAAACTATTTAGTAATTTTTGTAATTTTACTAATGGGTATTATTGGATTTTAAAAACATACTAATTTGGAGTGTACATACAATTTTTAAGATGTGTAAATATTGTCACTCTTACATATAAGTTTATTATCCCATGCACTTGACAGTTTGGTGTCCATTTTATTTACTCGGTTTTACATATTTTATATGGTTTAGTTCCATTATTATTATTATTATTATTATTATTATTATTATTATTATTATTTTAAAGTGTTACATTAACTATTACAATAGACTGTCAAGATCAAATAATATATGTATAGTCTGAATATCTATTCCTATAACAGGAGATAACTCAAACAAATCTGGAAGAAAACTTCTCACAAATGATTGTAAAATATGTATGGTAGCATTCATTGGCGGACCTAGGAATTTAACCAGATAAAGTACATAGGTGATGTGTAATAAGAAACATAATATTAATAAATAAATAATAACAAGGAAAACAACATAAATTATAATATAATTTTATAATACAAAATTTTGTTTTGTATTTATAATGAATTTAGTTTAAATTTATACAAAATTGATTAATATATATTACTAGACATGTTTTGAATTTGTTATTCTTCTAATTATTAGTAATTTTTTTGATTTGTTGATTCTAAATAAATTAAAATTATAAAATAAAGGAAAATATAAAGGATAAAATAAAATGAATCAGAATAATATATGGATTATTTTAATATGATAAATTAAAATTTGAGATTTTAGAGTTTATTGATGTGATGTGATAGATATATCAAATTAAAACTATTAAAAATAATATATTATTTAATATATAATAAAATTGAATTAAGTAACCATAAATTGTGTATAGCTAAAAAGTTGATAATTACGAAAAAGAGAAAAATGAATTATTTTATTTTAAAAAAATAAAAATTTGATTAAAGAATTAGAAAAGATGATAAAATAAATAAATATAAAAAATATTAAAATCAAACACATATTAGGACTTGAACCCTCGTTATCTAAAGAAAACAACAATCTCTATTAGCTGCACCATTAATTCCTTTATGTAATGATAGTTAATTATATATATAGAAAACAGTTTTTTTTTTTTTTTTAAATTATATATAGAAAACAGATTTTTTTAAAAAAATTGAGATAAAGTACGTGTACAACCTAACGTTAATGTGGATCCGCCCCGATAGCATTTGAACCCTCACCACATACAACGTGGATGGGAGTTATGGTACCAAATGGTTCCATTATTTGTACTTGATTTTTTTTTTAATATAATCAAACTTAAATAAAACAATCAAATTCACTAAGATACTCGTCAACAAATAAATAAAAGGATCGAAGCACATATTTACTTGCCACCAACACAACAATAAAGCATGCATGAGAAGAAGCTTTATTGTTTATTTCAGCCAAATGAATGGCATATTTATTAGCACACAGCCACACACAGCATACATATAACAAGAGAAATAGAGAATGAAATCAAGGCAAGTTCAATTTATTTAATTTTCGATCTTCCAAAAGCAGCAGAAATATTGATGTTTAGCAGCTCAGGAGTATTCGACGTGAACCCCTATTGCCTCCATGTATTGACCACTTCTTCCATGAAACCCAACTACCTTCGCATTAGACTCGGGAGAGTTGAAAAACGTCCCAATTTCTCTTCCGAATGGTCCATATTTTCCTTTGTTTGCGTAAAAGGAAACAGAGCGCACCACCTCCAAGCAACAATTGTTAGGATTTTCGATTAACACAAAACCATTCACATAAAAAAAAACCATAACATGCTTAGACACAAAATTAGTCTGAGTGTTTAATCTAAACATGTTTCTATATCATTTTAATCAAACCCTAATTTACATGTCATAACCCATATCAATTCAAGAGAAAAGATAAAAAAAAGATTGTTGACGTCGATTTCTGGATTATGCCAGAAAAGCCAACAAGGATTGGATTTTGGCTATTGATTCAAAGAGAAAGAGATGCAGAGAGAGTAACAAAGACAGGTTTTACGTGGTAAAACTCTGCTGGTCGGAGAAACATTCACGGGTGGTTGAAAGATCAACCAAGCCAAAATCCACTAAAAGAATAAGACATTTTACAAGCTCTCGATCTCCCTTTTTCTCTCTGTAATGTTTGTGATTACTGTATGCTATATTGCCTATCTCTTTCTTAACCAGATTATGGGTCTATTTATATGCTTATAGAACCCTAATCCGCTTTGTACAAGTAATACAAGATATTTGTATTTAATTGTGATTTGGTTACTTGCTTGAGGTTGATTTGTCTTCTTTCCTGTTTCGGAGTCTCTTATGGAAATCGAGTGGGATTCTAGTAGTGTAGTTCAATTTGACTTGTTTCCTTTTAAGAATGTAGTCTTCGAAAAGGAATCAAGTTGTTTCCTGATTGGGGGACTCTTCTAATTTAAAGGTCCATTATTTGGGATTCCTTCATGACGACTATCTTCGCGTATTTAATGACTAGCCCATATGATAAGTTCTTATTCGGGTTGTATTTACTCCCGAGTAGGAATGATACCTGATGGTCCCGAGTAGTGCCGTTTGAGCCCGAGTGGAAGTGTTGTTTTAACCAGTCCCGAGTGTTGTTAACTGATCCCGAGTAGGTCTTTATTCGGTATATGCTTACTCGGGCTTGCTCCTCTTTAATGATGCCTTGTAGGATATTTCCCGGATGCCCATCTAAGCATACACCTGGCTATTTTTTCCTCCCTATCAATGACGTGTATACTTGGTAAAATTTACATACAACAAAGATCAATAGCGGAAGCGTACCTGAATCCATCGCTGGAGATTTGTGAACGGGTTGTGATCTTCCAAATTAACACGATCTCTATGAACCCTACTGTGTTCTTGAGGCTCTGTTGATGGGATACAGAGAAACAACAAAAGATATCGTGTAATTTGGGGACCATAACCCTAAATATATAATAATCAAATTATTATATATATTGGCTATTTCTAATTCGGCCCCTCAACAAATTAGAAATAGTACTCTGGTATCTACACATTAATTCCATGACAATTATACCCTTAAGCCTTAATACTTTAAATCTTAATTAGATCACTTTAATTTAGGCTTAACCAAAAGATAGCACAACACATTTAATACTCACATGTGTGGCCCCATATGATGGAATTTTCCAACAATCTCCCACTGGGCCACATATGTAACTTTACAAATGTGTATGACTTTATGAGCTCCAAAATTTTGCTATCACAATTTTAGGGTATATCCGAACAATCTCGTCTATTGATTATGCCAACATAGGATCAAAGCGGCTTTCGTCACATTTAGCGTGACTAAACCCATCAATGGTCACGTATACCAACATAACCAAATGACATAGATCAATCATGGATGCGTAGCATGGAAATTACATGCAATGTGATCTATATATGTCTATTCCAACTGGTCCTACTTTATTCCTTAGTGAGATCAAAACTTAACACAATGTAACAGGGTGTAATTAACTGAATACTTTATTTCTGATCAGATAAATATCCAAATACATAAATGCATAAATATATCCAAAATAAAAATATAGAGCAATACAATACACAAATATACAAACTCCCACTATAATGTGATATCCTCATACAAAATAACACCCATATGAGCAGTGTGCTTATGAAAGACCTTGGGTGGTAATCCTTTTGTAAGCGGATCCGCTATCATGGAGTTTGTCCCAATGTGCTCTATGGATATATGTCCACTCTGTACTCTTTCCTTCACAACTAGGAACTTAATGTCAATATGCTTTGACTTAGATGAGCTCCTGTTGTTATTAGAATATATCACTGCTGTCTTATTGTCACAATATAGTTTGAGTGGTCTTTCAACACCCTCAAGAATGCACGGCCCAGTGATAAAATTCCGCAGCCATATTCCATGGTTGGATGCCTCATAGCATGCTACAAACTCTGCTGCCATGGTTGAAGAAGCTATGAGTGTCTGTTTGACACTCTTCCAAGATATAGCTTCACCAGCCAACAAGTATTTGTAGCCTGATATGGATCTCCTACTGTCTTGGCATCCATCATAATCAGAGTCGGAATACTTTATGATCTCAAACTGATCCGATCTCCTATATGTGAGCATGTAATATTTTGTTCTCTTCAAATACCTTATAACCTGATTGGCTGCTTTCCAAAGATCCATCATAGAGTTACTTAAATATCTGCTTAACATACCAACAATGTACGCAATATCCAGACGCGATACCTGAGCATACATTAGACTCCTTACAGTTGATGCATAGGGAATCTTCTGCATTTCCTTAGCTTCAAGGTTACTTTTAGGGCACTAGTTGAGACTGAACTTGTCTCCCTTAGCGACGGGGGTGTCACCTGGTTTGTAGTCCTGCATGCCAAACCTTTTGAGCACTGTATCGATATAGCTCCTTTGTGATAATCCAAGAATACCCCGATAACGATCTCGTTGTATCTGAATCCCTAATACAAAAGAGGCATCACCAAGATCTTTCATCTCAAAATTCTTTGATAGAAATCTCATGGTTTCATGCAATATGCCTATATCATTTATGGCAAGCAGTATGTCATCGACATATAAAACCAGGAATATGTGCTTACTCCCACTGAATTTGTGATACACACAATTATCAACAATGTTTATCTCAAAACCAAACGAGATAATCACTTGATGAAACTTATGGTACCACTAACGGGAAGCTTGCTTGAGTCCATAAATGGATTTTGTCAATTTGCAAACCATATTCTTTGGGTCTCCCGACTCAAAGTTTACTGGTTGCACCATATAAATTGTTTCATCAATGTCACCATTGAGAAACGCCGTCTTGACATCCATCTGATGAAGCTCAAGATCAAAATATGCAACAAGTGTCATGATTGTCCTAAAAGAGTCTTTCGTTGAAACTGGAGAGAAAGTCTCTTTATAGTCAATCCCTTCCTTTTGGGTAAAGCCTTTAGCTACAAGACGAGCCTTATACCTCTCCACATTACCTTTCGAATCCCTTTGGGTTTTAAATATCCATTTACAACCAATGGGTTTCGCACTTTCTGGTAATGGGACAAGTACTTAAACCTTATTGTCTTGCATAGACTTATACTTCTCATTTATGGCATCAATCCACTTTTGAGGATTGGAACCCTGCATGGCTTGATGGAAATTGATTGGATCATTTTCCATCATTCCAATGTTTTCCTCATGTTCCTGGAGAAATACGTAAAATCGTCTGGAATAGCATTTCTTCTTTCTCTAGTGGATCACCTTAATGGCACTGGTTCTTGAGGTTGTTGAGTTTGTTCCTCAGGAACAATTACCTCATCTTGAATGGGGGGTTGTTCAACATTGTCTGGTTGAGGATCCAGATTTGCTTCTTGATCAATGACAGGTATAGAAACCTGCACATTGTCAAAAGCGATAGTAGGAATCGAAATCGATCCTTCCTCAAAGACAATGTCTCTAACTTTATTTCTCCCCACAAACTCAACATCCTCAAAAAATGTTGCAGTTTCCGTTTCAAAAATTGACCGAAGTGTGGGATCATAAAACTTATAGCCCCTTGATCGCTCAGAGTAGCCAATGAAGTAGCTGCTCACAGTTTTGGAGTCCAATTTCTTTTCATGTGGCCTGTAAGGCCTTGCCTCAGCTGGACATCCCCAAATGTGAAAATGCTTTAGACTTGGCTTTTTATGCTTGTCCAAAGCTCATAAGGTGTTTAGCAGCTTCATTATTCTTCCTCTATTGGCCCTTATCCTTATAGGTGCTAGCCAAATGAGCACTTTCGGCCATGTCTCGCTTCAGTCTCTCTTCCTCTTGCACACAGTAAGAAATAAGCTCATTAAGAGTCCATTTTTCCTTTTGACAGATGTAACTGACCTTAAACTGACTGTATTGTGCTGGAAGTAATATTAATACCAAATGCACCAGCAAGTCGTCTAGACAACTTGAGCTTCAGTGCCTTAAGCTTAGAAGCCATATGAGACATTTCCATAATGTACTCCCTAATGTTCCCTTTGCCTTTGTACTTCATAGAAATCAAGCTTTGCAAATGCGTGCTTGTTTCTACCTTATCATTTTTAACTAAACGCTTTTCAATTTCGGCTAGGAACTCCTTGGCTTTGGTTATCTTTTCAGATACCCCACCCCTAAATGCCTTCGAATGCCGCGCTTGATGATCATAAGACTCATGCAATTTGAGCGATCCCACTTCTCAAAGTTCTTCCTATCATCAGGAGAACTTGCATCCGTAAGAGAAGCGGGTTGCTCAACCCGAAGTGCAAGGTCTAGATCCATGCAGCCGAGAACAATGAGTATGTTCTCCTTCCAAATCCTTAAAGTTGATCCCATTAAGTATGGGTATAGAGTAGGTATTAGCAGATATAGTAAAACATTAACTTTAAAGAGAACAAAACAAACACACAAACATACTCACATTAATAACCAAATACAATGATCAACAAATTCAAATAATGGTAAGTCCCATCTCAAGATACCTAGCACAACATTAATATCAAGGCTTTGGACAGTAATATTAATTGTAAGTGGTACTCTTGTTGTAGTGATCAAATATTGACAATAATTAATGTCAAAAAGTATATCTATCTTTGGATCGACTTATTATTCACATGTCAAACCTTATAATCGTCACATATTTATCACCAAAGGTGTGTGTGTAATTCGGCCAAGTATTAACCTTCCTTTGGACCGACTAATACTCGCACGAATTTACACACACACACAAACATCCAACATCCCTCATGAACAATCTATACAAGAGAGGTCACTTTGGCGACATCTTGCTTCAATTAGCCCATTTAGAATGATAGACCAATTTATTTAACTATCAAAGATATACCAAATAATGGTCGGTCCCATCTTAAGATACCCAGTACAACATTAATATCAAGTTTTTAGACAATAATATTAATTGTAAGTGGTATTCTTGTTTTAGTGATCAAACATTGACAATAATTTATGTTAAATAATAAATCTATCTTTGGATCGACTTATTATTCACATGCAAAACCTTATAATCATCACATGTTTACCACCACAGATGTGTGTACAATTCGGCCAAGTATTAACCTTCTTTTGGGCCGGCTAATACCCGCATGAATTTATATACACACACATGGTACTCATTTAGTGATCAAACATTGACAATAATTTATGTTAAATAATAAATCTATCTTTGGATCGATTTATTATTTACATGTAAAACCTTACAATCGTCACATGTTTACCACCATATATGTGTGTACAATTCGGCCAAGTATTAACCTTCCTTTGGGCCGGCTAATACCCGCATGAATTTACACACATGAACATCCAACATCCAACATCCAACATCCAACATCCAACATCCAACATCCAACATCCCTCATGAACAATCTACACAAGAGAGGTCATTTTGGTGACATCTTGTTTCAATTAGCCCATTTAGAATGATGGACTGCTTTATTTAACCATAAATGGTATACCACCAAATATCTGAATTTTAGTTGATCCTTCAAATAAAATAAAATAAAATAAAATAATTTTATTTTATCAAAATTACAAAAGTACCCCTATTTTGTAAAAATACATAATGGCCCCTTAAGTTTTAGTAATTACAAATCGACCCCTGTATTTTGTCAAAATCATAAACTGACACAGTAATTTGTAATAATTAAAATTTGGCCCCAGAACTTTTGAAAATTATAAAGTGACCCCGTATTTTTTTAATAATTATAAATCTGCCCCAAATCTCTTTTGTAATTGCATACAGGCCCTCTAAGTTTAGGAAATTATAAACTGACCCTGAAACTTTATCAAAATCACACAATGACCCAAATAATTTACAAAGCAGTCCCTCAAGAATTTCAAATTTTCAAGAGAGGGGCCTGACATAAAATCAACCTCTGAAACCCTAGGTTTCAAGCCGCCGCCGCCTTAGCCACCAGAACGTCACCGTAAGAGGGTGATCGGAGGCCAGGAAAAGGTGCACGACCGGCGACTCACAACGCACGATCGAAGATCGATCCACTTGGATCTAACGATCGGCGATGCAAGTGCCCGATCAGACCGACGACGTGGTCGCTGCAAGTGGCGTTTCGGCTGCCCTAACAACGGACGAAAAACAGACCAGCGTCGTGGTTGAAGTAGGTGGTGCTGCGGCGCCACTAACAAGGGACGAAAACAACTTCTTCTTTTTTTTTAATTATTATTATTCATATACATGATCAAACAAAACCGAATCCAAAACAACAAAATTCAACCAAAGTTCATAAAAGAAGATCAAAACCCAAATAATCTATGGATTCAACACATAATATTTTGTTTATGAATTCAACACATAAAGTAATCAATAAAACTGAAATCCTCAAGAATCAATTATGGGTTGCTCTGATACCAATTGTTAGGATTTTCGATTAACACAAAACCATTCACATAAAAAAAAAAAAAACCATAACATGCTTAGGTACAAAATTAGTCTGAATGTTTAACCTAAACATGTTTCTATATCATTTTAATCAAACCCTAATTTACATGTCATAACCCATATCAATTCAAGAGAAAAGATAAAAAAAAGATCGATAGCGGAAGCGTACCTGAATCCATCGCTGGAGATTTGTGAACGGGTTGTGATCTTCCAAATTAACACGATCTCTATGAACCCTACTGTGTTCTTGAGGCTCTGTTGATGGGATACAGAGAAACAAAAAAAGATATCGTGTAATTTGGGGATCATAACCCTAAATATATAATAATCAAATTATTATATATATTGGCTATTTCTAATTCGACCCCTCAACAAATTAGAAATAGTACTCTGGTATCTACACATTAATTCCATAACAATTATACCCTTAAGCCTTAATACTTTAAATCTTAATTAGATCACTTTAATTTAGACTTAACCAAAAGATAGCACAACACATTTAATATTCACATGTGTGGCCCCATATGATGGAATTTTCCAACAATAATTTCCATCGATAGGCCCATAAAACCCAGTGATGCCAACCAAGTACTCGGATGAGTGGTTCTCCAGTTCAATCTGTATCAATACTCCAAATTTCAAATAATTAACAAAGTATATATTATTTAATCAGAGATCGAGCAGAATTTCCATTTCTTACTTTGTATACTTTACTAGCACCTCCTCCACCATGCCTGTTGGACAAGACTAAGTTGCCATCTCTGCCGTGATATCGACACTGAATTGCATGAACCACTCCATTTCCAACATGCACATCAATTTGCTGGATACCACCAACAAGTCCATCATCCCACGATTTACCTTTGTTTCCTCCCCAAAGCCCTACTTCTCGTGGAAGGTCCATGTTCATTGTAATTCCCTCGTTAGCCTAAATATATATATATATATTTGACCATGAAAATCATCATTACTAGTACCAAACATGTTATCATATTATATGCATATGGAAAATCACAATAATAACTTAACCTAGATTGTTACAATTGGAATGGAGGGATCTTTCCAATATACTCCAATCGCATCAACGAAATCGCTCTTCCAAAAAATCCAACAATTTCTCGGTCTTCAAGAGGAACGTTAAAAGGGCTGCCCTCTAGACGATTCGGATTTGTGCCACCAAAAGGTCCGTAATTATTAAGGTTTGTTTTGTAGTACAGAATTTCAACAACAGTACGACCCCATTGATCATTTTTTATTCCGTCGATAGATATCAAATATTTTTTAGGTCAGTCAATTGTAATTTATAGATTGTAAAATTTTAATTTGTAAAGAAAGATTAGACTAATAAATATGAGTGAAATCAACTAATCAAGTTAAAGTCTTGAAACGTATATATATATACATACGATTCTGGTGTCTCAGCGTTCACCACCAAATTTTTGTGAACATTCATCGATACCTTCGAAGGAGAGCGAATCAATAACCCACCCGCTACTGATTTGTATCTCTGTGATCCCAGCCCTTGGCACATAACTCCATTCACATCCTCCGGAGCCACCCCATGCTCCTGCCTTAATTAGAGATTGATCTTGGCTGCAGCTAGTTCTTACCTGCAACAAAGGAAAAAAAAAAAAACTTAGTATCTTATATAATATAAGCTAAACGAAAATTGATCACATGCCTGTTAAAACAAAGACAAGCCTAGTTTACCATTTGCTTGCTATAAGAGCTTTTTGCATTTGCTTTGTTTCAGGGACGGAGGAAGCTTTGGGCGAGCTTGATCCGGCTAACTGTCCCCCCTGAAATTTCAGTTTCAACAAAATTTTCTAAGGTTCTCTTAATTTTTTCTCTTTTTGAATGGTTCTTCTAGAACTTCAGTACTTCACACGGTTCAAATTTAAAAACAATTAAAAGTCTACAAAAAAACTAATAAAATTTATCAATTAATAAAGTTAAACAAAATTGGCCCATATGTAAATGTTTTTTCATACGAAGGTCCACCCATTAAATAAACTCAAAACCCATTTAATTTTTTATTTTTTTATTTTTTTAATCATTAATAATATTTTTGTTTTGTTTTGTTTGTTTTAGTTTTGTATTGCCATTTTTTGGTTTAATTCCAATGGTTTATTTTATCAGTTTTAAATATTTGTATATTTTTTATTCAAGTGTGGTGTTAAACGACAACCGACTCTTTTTTTCTGAAAGATGAAGTTTAACTAATTTTTTTTTAAATGTTTAATTTATTTTTATAGTTCTTAGATATTAGAAAAAAATAATACTAAAATCACAATTTAAATAAGAAGAAGTATATATTACTTAAAAAAAATAGTATATAATTAGGGATGACAACGGGTCAGGTTCAGACGGGTTTTATAAAATGGAAACCCTCGCTCCTGAAAATTTTCATCACTCACGTCGACCAGCGAACCCGTGTAGGTAAGCGGGTTCCAGGGTAAGCATGGACCCGTGGTTATGGTTGCACCCATACTCTCATCGTAAACCCGCCAACCAATACGGGTTCACGGACAGGTGCTTCACCCGTGGGGTATCTACAATTCTACAAACCCGTAAACTGTGAACCCGCGAATTGTCACTTATAAATTTCCAAATGTAATCACCTGTTTGATACTTAAGTGAATCAAATTTCCATCTCTAAAATAAACCAAGTCCTAACTCTTAAATCTACAGATTCCCATTGCAAAAAGCTTAGATATACATATTGAACATGTTAAAATCAATTGGATTGCTAAGAAAAGAACTGAAAATATCATAATTTTCTAATCAATTGATCACAATCATATAATTGTTTTATAAATCCAGGCCGGCAAGATTATTTAATCACCCGTCCCCAGTCTCCACCCTCTGTTTATTTTAATATTTTTGATGGATGGATTCGATGATCAACAAGAAGAACATAGTTAAAAAAGGGGAGTTCGCTAGTATACCCATTGTGAAATGGGTGGGTATCATGGCAATTTAATTTGGCTGCCAACTGGCAACCAATTGATGCCATCAACCGGTTTTCAACCGGGAACTTTTGTATATATTAAAAAAATATTTGTTTTATAGATTAAAGTTTATTAATATCTATTTATATATAAAAAAATTATTTGAAAAACTCAAAACATTAGTATAATATTGTTGATAAATAATATAATCACATGTATAAATAAATATAGTACTAATAAACATAAAAAAATTATTAAAATAAAATTATTAACATTACATTAATAGTTAATGTAATTTTATAGTTAATGTCATTAAAATTATGATGGCAAATATTAAATATTATAAAAAAGTTGAAAGTATTATTAATTAATATTAGCAATTAATATAATTATTTTGCTAATAATGAAAATTTGAAAGTATTACTAACATCATAATAATTTTGAAACAAAATGTCTACAATAGAAAAAAATATTAATAAATACAATTCATGAAATTATATAATTAATGAGGATAATAATTTAAAATAAATGGAATGAGAAGGTGTAGAATATTTAAAAAAAAATCACGGAAAGCTTAAATATAAAAAATTTAATTTTAAAATATAAATTAAGTAAACATTGGGGGGAAACAACTTTAACGTTGACGGAAACCATTTCAACGTTCTAACCAATGTTGTAATTGTTTCCGAAAAACCACTCAATTTTAACAAAGGAAACAACTTTTATGTTATTGGAACCATTTTAACGTTCAAATCAACGTTTAAATTGTTCTCGGGAACAAATACTCGTTTACTCTCTCAATGTTTTAACAAATGTTGTAGTTGTTTCTGGGATCCAAAATTTTTTAACAAAGGGAACAACTTTTACGTTATGGAAACCGCGTTATCTTTCAAACCAATTTAAATCAAGGTCAAATTGGTTCCCGGGAACAATTACTCATTTGAAACAACTTCAACGTTGATGGATATCACTTCAACGTTCTATCCAATATTGTAATTGTTTCTGGGAACCAATCAATTTTAACAAATGGAATAACTTTTACATTATGGAAACCACTTTAACGTTCAAATCAACGTCAAATTGGTTTCCGGGAACAATTACTGGTTGAAACAACTTTGACATTGATGGAAACCACTTCAACGTTCTAACCAACGTTTTAGTTGTTTCCGGGGAACCACTCAACTTTAATAGAGAGAACAACTTTTATGTTAAGGAAACCACTTTAGCATTCAAATCAATGTTAAAGGGAATAATTACTCGTTTGAATCAACTTCAATGTTGAAGGAAACCACTTCAATGTTCTAATCGAAGTTGTAGCTTTTTTCGGGAACTACTTAACTTTAAAGAAGGGTACAACTTTTACGTTATGGAAACCACTTTAACGATCATATCAACGTTAAATTGGTTCCCGGGAACAATTACTCGTTTAAAACAACTTCAAGGTTGATGGAAGTTACTTTAACGTTCTAACCAACATTGTAGTTGTTTCCCAAAACTACTCAACTTTAATGAAGGGAACAACTTTTACGTTTTGGAAACCACTTTAACGTTCAAATCAATGTTAAAATTGGTCCAGGGAATAATTATTCGTTTGAAACAACTTCAATGTTAAAGGAAACCACTTCAACATTCTAACCAACGTTGTACTTGTTTTCGGGAACCACTCGATTTTAACAAAAGGAACCACTTTTAATTTACAGAAGCCACATTATCGTTCAAATCAACATCAAATTGGTTTCCAGGAACAAATACTCATTGAAACAACTTTGACGTTGATAGAAACCACTTCAATGTTCTAACTGACGTTGTAGTTGTTTCTGGGAACCATTCAACTTTAACAAAGGGAACAACTTTTATGTTATGGAAACCACGTTATTGTTCAAATCAACATCAAATTGGTTCCCGGGGAACAATTACTTGTTGAAACAACTTCGATGTTGATGGACCACTTTAACGTTCTAACCAACGTTGTAGTTGTTTTCGAGAACCACTCAACTTTAACAAAGAGAACAACTTTTACGTTATTGAAACCACTTTAACGTTCAAATCAACGTCAAATTGGTTCCCGAGAAAAATTACTCAGCTTTTTTGAAACAATTTTAACGTTGATGGAAACCACTTTAACATTCTAACCAATGTTGTAGTTGTTTCCGGGAACCCCTCAACTTCAACAAAGAGAACAACTTTTACATTCTGGAAACCATTTTAACGTTCAAATCAGCGTTAAAAATATTCTCGGGAACAATTACTCGTTAGAAATAACTTTAACGTTGATGAAACCACTTTGACGTTCTAACCAACGATGTAGTTGTTTTTGGGAACCACTCAACTTCAACAAAGGGAATAAATTTTACGTTCTGGAAACCATTTTAACGTTCAAATCAACGTTAAAATTATTCTCGAAACAATTACTCGTTAGAAACAACTTCAACGTTGATGGAAACCACTTTAACGTTCTAATTAACAATGTAGTTGTTTCTGAGAACCACTCAACTTTAACAAAGGGGATAACTTTTACGTTATAGATACCACTTTAACATTCAAATCAAGGTCAAATTGGTTCCTGGGAATACTCATTTGAAACAACTTCAACGTTGATGGATATCACTTCAACGTTCTATCCAATATTGTAGTTGTTTCTGGGAACCAATCAATTTTAACAAAGGGAATAACTTTTACATTATGGAAACCACTTTAACGTTCAAATCAACGTCAAATTGGTTTCCGGGAACAATTACTGGTTGAAACAACTTTGGCATTGATGGAAACCACTTCAACGTTCTAACAAACGTTTTAGTTGTTTCCGGGAAACCACTCAACTTTAACAAAGAGAACAATTTTTACGTCATGAAACCACTTTATCGTTCAAATCAATGTCAAATTGGTGCCCAGGAATAATTACTCGTTGAAACAATTTCGACGTTGATGGAAACCAATTTAACGTTCTATCCAACGTTGTAATTGTTTCCAAGAATCACTCAACTTAAACAAAGGGAACTAGTTTAATGTTATGGAGAATAAATTATATTATAATATATATATATATATATATATATTAGTAAAGGGTACTATTAGCATTATGATGGGTGCTTTTAGTAATATTTTTTTTTAAAATTTTAGACATTGTAAACTAATTAGTTTATAGGTGGTAATATCTGCATCCATTTCATATTTTTATGGTTTTAAACTACCTATCTAATATTTATATGATCTTATTTTACAGGACTTATATTCTTATTTTACTGGACTTATATTCAGTGGTTAAGGATACCCCAAATTGTTATATACTCAATTACTTATTATGTTCAAGAGTTTCGAGTTTCGATTTTTTCCCAAATGGTAAAACCAATATTTGGTATTTATTTCAATACATCCTCACTCACTTACTGGTTCGACATGTTCTTTCTAATACTTAGGACGAGTTTGATATTACTATAACTTTTATAATAATTCTTGTTCATTGTACTGAAGGAATAACTAGCTGTGAAGTTAATCAATAGATGTTTGGTTAATTGTAATTTTAAAACTGTTGTATAGCTCAAAAACAATATATATATATATATATATGTTTGATATTTTTATTGCAAAAGCGCTGAGATCTGTTATAATGACTAAAAGCAATATACATATGTTTTCATTAACTATTTCATTGTTTTCTTTAAAATATACTCTGTTTTTAGTTTCAATTTTACTATATACATATATACATCGATGATGAATAAAAACAAACCCTAATTCCCTATAATGTTTTATTGGTAGTATTTAATTCTTGCATTCATAATTAGATTTGTTTGTATGCTAAATAATATTTTGTTTAATTTCTAATTAATTGTTATACTATATTTAAATGATTTTCTCCTTATAATCCAAATTTTTCTTTCCGCTCTATTTTTTCTAAATATACGTATTTTAAAAAAATTAATTTAAAAAAATTCTATAGTAAGTAATTATAATAATATTATTTTTTCTCCTAAAGAGATATAGTGTTGCATTAATTGTAATAATATTTATTTTTAAAAAAATCAATTGTAATAATATTCTTATTAATTAGTAATAGTTCAGGGTATACCGACTCAAATTTTCGATCCTGACACTTAAATAATAATATATGTTGTTATGGAGATTTTTTGATAGCATGACAAGTCAGCATGATTAGATATGTCATTTCACAAAAGTCAGAAAAGATCAACCAAATGCAATTAATAGATGATCTCAATGCCTAGTCAAGATTACCCAAGATGGTCGGGAAAACTAACCGATCGAGCATAAATAACATGGTCAGGGAAACTAACCGATCGGGTAGAGACAACTTGGTCGGGACCATCCGATCGGGATAAAAGAAGTCTGATCGGAACTAGACAATTGGTCAGTTAGACAATGTGTGGGAGACATTAAAAGCAACTACGACTCAAATACGAAGAAGAATTATCTTACTTAAACAAGGAATCTAGAATTACACTATAATAAGGAAATATCTCTATTTCCTCTCCAGTATCAGAGAATTCTATTCAGGAAAAAACTTAAAGTTTCCATAAGGATAAACACCAAACAGGAAACAATTCCAAATCAAGCAATAACTCTGCTATTTTAGAAGACTGCACATCGATCTGGAAATAAGTCTAAACAGACTATTCAACCAGAATCCTACGAAGACTCTAATTCAATACACAAGATCTCCAAAACTGGAAAGAAGACAAAGACGACTTCAACAAATAACCAGTTCTAATTAAACAATATCACATTTCCTTATTTGTATAGCAAGGATTAGGGTTCTATACACATATAAATAGACTCATAATCTCATTATAAAAAAGACATACAAAAAAGATATAGACAGAGACATATACAACAACACAGAAAATATACAAGAGAGAGACACCAAAAAAGGAGAGATTGAGTATATAATCATTATATTATAGTGAATTCTTCTCGCCGTCACCGACAACCGTGGATGTTTCTCCACCTTGGAGTTTTACCACGTAAACTTATGTGTTCATGTTTTCTTCTCTTTTTTCTATTTTCTCCATAACATTTTCAACAATCTACAAAAACCTATTAGACGCGTGATCATATGTAATCTATTTATCTCCCCTTTCTTTTAGGTTTTTTTTTTGTATTATATATATATATATATATATATATTGGAGATAGATAAAAACAATCCTTATAACATTTCATTCATTATCTTTGAAGGAGATAATATCCCAAAGATAAATACAAAAAAAAAATAAACAAATGATAATATCATAAAGCCCTTAATTATCTTTCTTAAACTTATATCTAATGTAAGTTCTCCTATACCTAACTTTTCCCCCATAAGGTTGCCTCCACAGTGGAAGAGACAGTAGCCTCTAAAACAAAATTCTAAGAAATAAATAGATTTTTAGTACTATTTTTTTAGGTTTTTTTTTTAAAGATTATTCATCTTTTCTTATTTTTGTGCACATGTGGCCCTTATTTAAAAGATATTTTTGTGAGACAAAAAATACATTTGAAACTGTTAGATATTTGACTAACGGTTTATTCTTAAAAGGATCAAAATGATATATTTTTGCTAATTTAGATACCACAAGACAAAAAAAATAGGGTAAAAAAGTGATATTTGGAAAACATATAAAAACCAAAATGATAATAGCCTTTTTGAATGTCAAAATTGGAGGCTAGCTTGTGGGACAAAACGATTAATGTAACAAAAAGTATCCCATGAAATTAGATTCCGTGGGCCGGCTTCCTTAATTTCCAAATCTTGAAAGTTAAAAGTGATATCAAACAATTTAGTTATACTTTACTCGTTTAGTCAAATTTGTAGATAATAGTTAATAATTATAAGAAAATTGAAGAACAATTTTGTATGCTCTCCATTCTCTAATACTGCCATTCTTATATATTCTAAAACTCATCTTAAAATTGAACTATTCATATGAATATTAAAAATAATAAAATTCTATTTATTTATAAAAATATCATTTTAATAAAAAATAAAATAATATGACACTCAATCACAACCACAGTACCACCACCTCTCTCTCTCTTTCTCTTATCCACCGTCCTTCTCTCTTTCTCTCAATTAGGGATAACAATTAAACCCGAACCCGTAGGATCCGTCTGAACCCAACCCGCTTAAAGAGGGTTTGGTATGTGAAAATAGAACCCGTGGATAGGTTTGGATTTGAAATTTCAACCCGTGACAGGTTCGGGAGTGGAAAAAAAATCAAATCCGAACCCGCGAACCCGTTTGATTTAATAATTATTTAACAAATAATATTATAATTATTATTTTTATATTTCATTTTTACATTACATCACATACAGTTGACCTCTACTATTTATCTTTTCAGATTTTAAAATATCTTTCATTATTATTATTATTATTATTTTATCTTTTGTTTTTATTTTCTTTTTTTCTCGATCTTCAACTTCCACACTCTCTCTTTAAAATTAAAACTCATCTTTTCCATTTATTTTCTCTGTAACTTATTTTATATTTTTTTCATTTTCTCTGAAGTCTGAAAGACGAAAACTAATGACTATCGGTAACTGGGTTTGACTCAGACCGAGTTACGTACACAGGAGTGAGTCGCTTTGGAACAACAAATCTTCAGGAGTTTACGGGTCCGTAGACGGATCTGGATGTTTCTAAAATCCGCGGGTGAAACCCGAACCCACTAGATTTCGTGAGTTCGTGGGTTCGTGGATGAGTTTGAATGCCATTTTCTTTCGTGGGTTTGAGTTTGGTTTTTTCCAAACCCGTCTGAACCCGACCTATTCAGGTTTTTAGATTCAATTTGACTTGCCTACATATTTATACAGCTAAAAATCAAAAATAAGATTCAACTTATTTTCTTTCGGTTTTTGAGTCTGCGTATCTTTTAAGAGATGTCATAAGTTTAATATTAAATATATTTAATATTTGTTACACTTACCCATTGAATTAAATAAATTCATTTTAATAGATAAAATATGTGTAATGCATGATACTTTTGTTTCATATTAATATTTAATGCATAGACTTTTGTTTCTCATATTAATATTCAATGTACTATGCATATATTGTTTTCATATTTTTATGTATGTGTGTATATATATATATATATATATATATATATATATATATATATCAATATAACTGATATTTTTATTTGGTATATTATTATTTTACTTGATTATCATTTTATGTTTGATTGAAATATATATATATATATATATATATATATATATATATATATATATAGTTTCATAATTTAGATTAAAAAATAAATTATGAATTAAATTTATTTAAATTGAAAATAATATATAAAACTATATAATACTCCCGTAGCAAAACGTGAGCCATTTTACTAGTATATTACTAAAATGCTTACAGGTGAATTATTATAAGAGACTAATGTCTCGGGCCGTAAGCTTACAAGCCCAGGAGTCCAACAAAGGTCCTTACTCTGCCTAGCTCCTAGAAGATTCTACAGACTTCTCCACAATTCCAGTATTGATCAAGTTTCTGGAAGTCTCTAGCAACTCTGTCATTTCTACATCATTCTTGTATTTAGCTAGATAGGTGTAGAGTAATCTAGAACCTTGTAAAGGCATGTAGAGTATTCTAGATAGGGGTAGAATATTCTGGAGACTTAATCTCTATTGTTAGACTGGATTAGTCCAGAACATTCCTTAAGGAGGTGGCTCACTTATAAATAGTCAACTCCTCTCATTTGTACAACCATCCTAGAATTCCTTCATTAATATAACTCTTCCTTTGAGAGTACTTATGAGCATTCTAGCGATCCAGAGCATCGTGGTCTTCCATCGCAAGTCCCACCGATACTCTGCCTTCGGGCTCCCCATTTCAACCCTCTCCCGACTCTCCCGACTCTAAATCGCTTTTGCATCTTCACACTTGACAACGTTCATCCAAAAACTTGCTCGAGTGTCCCTCTTACAAGGCTTACTTAGCAACATTCCCACGGAAGTTGCCTAAGTGCCGAATGGGTGTGCCTAGCTGAAATCTCACCCCGTGACAAGTGGTATCAGAGCAGGTAGGTTCCAAGCAGCAGGGGTCGGAGCTCGTTACTAGGCAATCATAACTAGCACGAGTCATGCACTCCGATAGCGAAGTTACCACCATAAAGCAATCACAACTAGCACGACCCACGCTCTCAGATAGCGAGTTGCTCGATTGGAAATCCAAGCGCATGTTTGTGGCGACCAACAATCCCATAACAGGCAAAGCAAGCCCAATGCCTTGTCCATCAACACCTTGGCATCCCATATCGATGCCCACGGTAAGACACTCTCTAAGGTACATGCCAACATGAGTGCCATAGTCGATCGTCTTGACGGATTAGAGACTGACTATGCCCTAGTCATTCAAGCGACCAAGCAATGCTACTAGAGTTTCAGAAGGGCATTCAGGAGGAAATCTGCCAACTCACTCAAGAAGTCTGCAACACTCGCACCATCATCGAGCATGAGTTACGGTTCATTCAAGCAGAAATGGATGAAGTCCGTACCGGAAGCGCTTCATCCAAGGTCATACCTCCCACACTTGCCAATGACCTCCCCTTCGTGAGAGTCACTATCGAGGCAAGCTAGTTCGTGCATTGTTGGACACCGGGGCAGTGTGTAACTCTATCTCTATGGTCGAAGCCAAACGACTTGGCCTTCGCGTCACCAACTCTGAATGTGTCGATGCCAAAGCTGCTAACACTCTAGCTAAACAACCTAATGGCATAGTGAAAGGCGTCACTGTCCACCAAGGCTAATGGAATGGCAAGCTCAACCTCTCGTTAGTCCCTGTTGATGACTACATGATGGTTCTAGGCATGACGTTTTTCACCCAGACCAATGATTTCCTTCTTCATGCTGATAACTCATCCAGCACATGAAACGAAGGCAAGACACCCTCCATCCAGGCGAAACCCTACCCGAGCCATACAGAATGCCATCTGTAACACGACTCGAGAAGACACCTATCTCTTCCTCATCTCCACAGGACGTAACGTCCAGGGAAGTTCGAAAGAGCAGGAAGCGTACAAGCCATAGGAGGCAATCAAAGGCACCGAGAGAAGGCACCCGAGATGCCGGATCACCTTCAAAACCAAGCAAGCCCACTTGCGTCGAGCCAAGGATGCAGCCCGCAGTAAAGCTCGAGGAGTCATTCAGTTTTCCCACTTCTTCATAGAACCAGTCGATCGTAGGCGTTCAAAGGAACAAGAAGCGTGCAAGCCATGGAAAGCGATCGAAGGCATCTGCAGAAGGCACACATGATGCTAAATCACCTTCGAAACCTAGCCAGCTCACTTACGTCGAGCTAAGGATGCGAGACTCAGATACAGTCCCTCAAGAGAGGCTTCCCCAGCCTAGGACCTTCCGTATGAAGGACCTAACTCGCGACCAACTCCAACATACTCAGCACCCACGCAACGAGAACGTTGCGAACTTAGGTGGGGGAGGATGTCATGGGTCGTAAGCTTACAAGCCCAGGAGTCCAACAAAATCCTTTACTCTACCCAGCTCCTAGAAGATTCTAGAGACTTCTCCACAATTCCAGCATTGGTCAAGCTTCTGGAAGTCTCTAGCAACTCAACCATTTCTACACCATTCTTATACTTAGCTAAATAGGTGTATAGTAATCTAGAACCTTGTAAAGGCATGTAAATACATGTAGAGTATTCTAGATAGGGGTAGAATATTCTGGAGACTTAATCTCTATTGTTAGACTGGATTAGTCCAGAACATTCCTTAAGGAGGTGGCTCACCTATAAATAGCCAACCCCTCTCATTTATACAACCATCCTAGAATTCTTTCATTAATATAACTCTTCCTTTGAGAGTACTTATGAGCATTCTAGCGATTCAGAGCACCGTGGTCTTCCATCGCAAGTCCCACCGATACTCTGCCTTCGGGCTCCCCATTTCAACCCTCTCCCGACTCTCCCCACTCTAAATCGCTTCCGCATCTTCAAACTTGGCAATGTTCATCCAAAAACTTGCTCGAGTGTCCCTCTTACAAGGCATATATAGCAATATTCACACAGAAGTTGCATAAGTGTCGCACATGTGTGCCTAGCTGAAATCTCACCCCGTGACACTAAGTACTCAACCACAATCTCATTGATGTGGACATGAGTCGTTTCAATTTTCATAAAAATTTTAAAAAATATATATATATATATATATATATATATATATAATTATTTTAAATTATATATCCATGAAGCAAATGACTAAGGGTTCGTTTGGCACACTGTACCGTATTGGATAGTATTGGACTGGAATGTATTATTATTGTGTTTGGTTTGTATTGGACTGGACTGGATTGTATTATTATTTTGTCTAGTGATGTATTGTATTAGATTGTATTAAATTTTAAATTATTAAAAATTATATTATTAAAATTAAAATTAATTGATTTATGAATAATATATATTTATATAATTCATCTTATAACAAATTCATTTTGTCATTTCTCTCAAATTTATCAGATCACTTTCTCTCCTCTCACCGCCGCTTCACCAAACCCACCATCGTCCCTCTTTCTCTCTTCTAACAACCGTCACACCAGCCTTCATCTTCTTCTCATTTCACAGTCGCGGCCCTCATCTTCTTCTCCTTCTCCTTCTCCTTCTCCTTCTCCTTCCACTGATGTGGCCTTCGTCTCTCTCTCTCTCTCTCTCTCCCTCTTTTCTAATATGTATGAATTGAAATAGTTTGTGTATGGTTTGGTGTGGATGTTTATGATTTTAGGCGGATGTGGTGGTTTTTTAGATGTGAATGTGGTGTGGATGCTTCTAGGTTTCTGGAAGATGAATGTTGAAGATGAAAGTTTGTTTATAATCTGGGTTTAAGAATTTTTCAAGCAAGAAAATGAAAAAATAAATAAATAAACCTGTCAAATTCCAATACAACATAAACCCAAAGGGGAGAGATTGTAAGTTCCTCGGTTTTTGATTGGCTTATTTCGTTGATAACCACATTTTGGGATCAATATGTAAGGGTAGTTTAGGGCTTTATTGTTCGTAACCAAGCTCAAGCATCAAGGGTAAAATCACTTGCTTAACTTCATTGAAGAGATAACTTCATTGAAGAGATTTAGTGCACACACTCACACTCAAGAATTTTATTTTAATTATCTTGCTTGCATGCTTATTTGCCATTTTGTGTGCCTTGTGTGTCCTATTTTTATTTGAGTGATTGAATGTATGATTGTGCCTTAAAGAGAGGATTTTTTCCTTTATACCGCGGTCTAGAACGCTCTATGTGCAGTGCCCCCGCCGTGGCCTACACAGCGGTGTTTGGCAGAGGATGCACGCTGTGTCTACCGCGGTCTGTGCGTGTTGCCTACGCCGTGGCCTCCCAAGCGGAGTTTCACAGAGATGCATGTTGTCTAGACCGCGGTCTATGCACGTTGTATGCACAGTGGCCTATAGAGCGGCGTTGTCCAGACGATACACCGCTCTCTGTGCCACGATCTGGACACTTGCCTGACCGCGGTACAGCCAGCGATCCTGAGGCGTTTTGGTTACGTTTTGCCAAAAACGATGCAGTTTCACTTTAGGCTTCATATATATACATCATCTTCTTCCCAATTCGTTTTTGTGAGCTTCCAAACCTAAATTTAAGAGTGAGATAAGGTTCTTTAGAGAGAGAAGCTCCAAGAAGGCATTTTTACTCAACCATCTTTAAAATCCAAAGCATTAAGCATCAAGCATCTTTCAAGCATGGGTTTCTTGTTTGTTCATGACTAGGTATTCTCTACATGTTCTAATCTTTATGTTTTCATTACTAAAACATGTATACCTAGGGTTTTAGTCTTTATTGCATATTAATTGCTTGCTTGGTTGTTTAATTGTTTTTATGACATGCTTGTGTGTTGATTGTTGGTTGAGATGCATTACTTTTTGATAGCTAGCATTTAGGACGATTTTGCCCTTCTAGCTAATTCTTCTTGCCTTTGCATTTAGAACATTGATATCTAGGATTTGCTTTAATTGTCATTATTAATCCTAGATAAGCATGAATGTATTGACCTAGCATTTTTGCATATTGAATATTCTTGCATATTCACTTAGGTTGTCATTATCTCTTCATTGTTGATTTAGCTTGTGGCTAAGTGGTTAGTGCACAAGGCTAGTGATTCAAAATCGCTATTAAGGGCCTCTGGGTAGAGTGAAAGGGTTAGTAACTAGAGGGTTAGACGGGAGGTCAACCTAGGTTGTAAACTTTTACTCAATAATGGATTTTGAGGATCGAGGGTGGCGCTCTAAATAGCCCGTGGTTTTTCCCATTTAGAGGGTTTCCACGTATATTTTCCGTGTTGTTATTGTTTTATGTTTGTTGTCATTTAATTGAGCATCTAAGTAGAATGGGATAGAATTGTTAATATTGATTAATTCGTAAAATTGGTAATCTATCGAATTAAAACCTATTCACCCATCCCCCCTCTCTAGGTTATAGATAAATATTTTCTTTTGAATTTCAATTGGTATCAGAGCCGGTGCCTAGATATACTTAGGTGATCCGTGCATTGTGTGTGTCTTACCTTGTGTATTTTGGTTGTTTGCATTTTGTGTGTTGCATTACATTTGCATCTTCATATCATTCATTACCCTCAAACGTAATGAGTGGAAACGGAAATAGTTATGAGGGAGCCTCAAGCACAAGACCCCATTTGCTCAATGGGGTAAATTATGCTACTTGGAAGGGCAAGATGGAAGCCTATCTTTACCAAAGAGATGACCATGCTTGGATGGCTATTGAAGACGGTTATACTTCTCCAACAATGACCACTGACGATGGTGTAGAAGCTCCTAAGCCCAAGTCTAGTTGGAGTGCTCAAGAGTTTGAAGCATCTAAGTGGAACAACGAGGCTATGCATGCCATCCTTTGTGCTGTGGACGATAATCAGTACAAATTGGTCCAAAACACTAGGATTGTAAATGAGGCTTGAGACATTCTTCAAACGGCACATGAGGGAACCGAGGTAGTCAAGGACTCAAAGCTCCAAGTCTTACAGATGCAATTCAAGATGATTAGGATGGAGGAACATGAATGCTTCAATGACTTCCAAGTGAAGTTGATGGATATTGTCAACCAAAGCCATCAACTTGGTGACCTCAATTCGGATAGGAGAGTCAAGCAAAAAATTATGAGGTCACTTCCATCAAGGTTCGAATCTAAAGTGACGGCACTTGAAGAGAATAGTGAGTACAAGAATATGAATCCGAGTGAAGTCATTGGAAGACTTCTAGCTTATGAGTCTAGATGGAACACCTCACCCACACCTTCGAAGAAGCAAAAGAGCATTGCCTTAAAGACCACTAAGGTTGAAGAAGATGAGGAGGATTCAGATGAAGAAATGGCCTTCATAGTTAAAAGATTCAAGAAATTCATGAAGTTTAAGAGGAAAGGTTTTGGGTCAAAGGGGAAGGAAGTGAAAAGGAAAACTCCTTACAAGAAGATTGAAAAGTTTCAAGAAAGTGACTCCAAGAAGGGCATTCAATGCTTTGAATGCAATGGCTTTGGTCACATTGCTCCAGAATGTGCAAATTTGAAGAAAAAGGAAAAGAAAAAGGGGAAGGAAATGGCGGCTACTTGGAGTGATAGTGAAGACTTAGAAGAGGAAGAAAAATTTTCGGATGATGAAGATAGAGTTGCAAACTTCATTGCTTTCACAACATCTCATAATGGCAAGAAAGTTGTGAGTGACAAGGAAGAAGTAGATGACTTTAGTGATGAGAGTACCTCTTCTAACTCTAGATTTGAGATTGATGAGGAAATTGACTATGTAGACTTCATGAAGTTTTTCGAAAAGTCTAGATTGAAAAAGAAGAAGAAGGTTCAAGAGTTGAAAATGAAGAATTTAGAGTTGACCTTCAAAATTACCACCTTAAGTGAGAAGGTAAATAGTGGAAAAGAGTTAGAAGAGAGTTTAAAGTTGGAGCTTGTGATCACTAATAAGAGTGAAGAAAACTTGAAGATTGAGCTTAAGAAAGCGAAAGAATTGGTTGCCAAGATGACATCCGGAACTGAGAGACTTAACAAGATGTTATCTTGTGGGAAGAGTCCTAGTGATAAAACGGGCCTAGGATATGTGGAAGGCAAGGATGCCAGTTCTTTGAAGAAGACCATATTTGTCAAGAGTCTAAAGGACAAAGAGGTTCAAGAGTCACACCAACAAATGAGATCAAATGAGGTTGGTGAATCATCAAAGCAAGCACAAACAAAGTCTCAAGCTAAAACACATTCATCAAAAGCTAGAGCTTATCAAACAAGACCACAACCTTCAAGGAGCTCTCAAATTCAACAAAGAAGTTTTCACCCACAACCAATAAGAGAAGCTAATGTGGCTCAACCGCAAAGGATGTTTCAAATAAGAGATTCGGCTCAACACCAAAGGACAACTCAAAGAGAGGGAAGTCTTCCATGTTTGCACAAGGATATGGTATAAATTCTTACTTTACTCCTATTTATCATTATTGTGGTGTTGAAGGTCACATAAGGCCGAATTGTTTTAAATTTATTAAGTTGTGTCGTTTTGAAAGCATGATTGAGAGGAATATGCTTATAAGAGCCAAAATGCATGCACCTAGGAATTTTAGAGCCAATGAACCCAAGGCTCCTAGAAATGACAATGTTGCTACTATGTGGACTAGAACAAATGAGTATGTTTGAAATGTTGCCCAAGTGGCGTTGAATGCGAAAGCCTCTAACACTTGGTACCTTGATAGTGGTTTTTCTAGGCATATGACCGGAAACAAGAGTTTCTTTGAAACTCTTGTGATGGAGGATGGTGGATTTGTCGCCTTTGGTGATGGTTCACATAAGAATGTTCTAGGAAAAGGAAACATTTACATCCCCGGTTTGCCCTCCTTGCCTAATGCTCTCTATGTAAATGGCTTGCAAGCCAATCTTATTAGCATATCATATTTAAGTGATGAAGGGCTTTCAGTTTTGTTTGGAAAAGTTGATTGCTCTATTGTAAGAGAAGATGGACATGTTCTATTGAAAGGCAAGAGATCAAGTGACAATTGTTATTGTCTTGATTCGAATGGCATCTCTTGCAATTTGTTTAGTTATGATCAAGTTGAATTAAGGCATCAAAGGTTAGGTCATATGAATTTCAAAGAGTTGAAAGTTCTTGAGAGGTTGAAAGTTGTGAGAGGCCTTCCTAAGTTTGGAAATAGGATTGAGGGAGTTTTTGGACCTTGTCAACAAGGAAAGCAAACTAAGAGTGTGCATAAGAAGGGTAAGTATCTTGCCACTAAGGAGCCATTAGAGCTTCTTCATATGGACCTTATGGGTCACATGCAAACCGAGAGTCTCAGTGGCAAGAGATACATTTTTGTGTGTGTGGATGATTTTTCTAGATTTACTTGGACTTACTTTCTTAGAGAAAAATCTGAAACGTTTGAAACTTTTAAAATGCTTTGCACTAAAATTCAAAATGAGAAGGATTCTCACATAAAATGCATTAAGAGAATTAGGAGTGATCATGGGCGAGAATTTGAAAATGTTTGCTTTAAAATTTTTTGTGATAGTCCTGGAATTTCCCATGAGTCCTCGACTCCTCGAACTCCTCAACAAAATGGGGTAGTAGAGAGGAAGAATAGAGTCCTCCAAGAGATGGCCCGTGTGATGTTGCATAGCAATAATGTGCCTAGAAACCTTTGGGCTGAAGCTGTCAATACGGCTTATTATATAGGCAATAGGGTTTTTCTTAGGCCCGGGACTAGACAAACCTCCTATGAATTGTGGAAGGGTAGGAAGCCAAATGTGAGATACTTCCACTCATTTAGAAGCAAGTGCTACATTCTAAATGACCGTGATCAACTTGGCAATTTTGATGCTAAGAGTGATGAGTGAATTTTCATTGGCTATGCCTTAAATAGTAAGGCCTATAGAGTTTTTAATTTGAAAACAAGAAGTGTTATGGAATCATCTAATGTGATCATAAATGATTGTAGGTATAATGCTAGTAACCATGATGAGGAGATTAGTGTGATTGATGATACTCCCTTGGTGAAGATTGATGAGATTTCTAGTGATGAAAAATCTAAGCTTGACAAAGAGGTCACTCAATCTCTTGATAGAGATCCTACTTTGGACTCTAAGGAAATCGTTCATTGGGTTAGGCATCTCCATAACAAGAGTGACATTCTTGGAAATATGAATGAGGGTGTGAGAACTAGACATCAATTAACAAATCAAATTAGTTACACTTGCTACACCTCTCAAATTGAACCCAAAAAGGTAGATGAAGCTTTAAGTGATGAGTTTTGGGTTTTTGCTATGCAAGAAGAACTAAACCAATTTGAAAGAAATGAGGGTTGGACTCTAGTTTCTAGGCCTAAGAACACTAATGTAATAGGCACCAAGTGGGTCTACGGGAACAAATCAGATGAGGATGACAACATTGTACGGAACAAAGCAAGACTTGTTGCACAAGGTTATTTTCAAATTGAGGGTATCGACCTTGAGAAGACTTTTACTCCCATTGCCCGTTTAAAGTCCATTAGGCTTCTCTTATCCATATCGTGTGTTCACAAATTTAAATTATATCAAATGGATGTTAAGAGTGCATTCCTCAATGACTTTTTACAAGAGGAAGTGTTTGTTTAGCAACCTAAAGGGTTTGTGGATCCTCACCACCCCAATTATGTTTATCGCCTCAAGAGTGTGCTATATGGGTTGAAACAAGCACCGAAGGCTTGGTATGAGCGCCTCACTCTTTATCTTGTTGACAATGACTACTCTAGAGGTAGTGTTGACAAGACTTTGTTCATCAAGTGCACTAAAGAAGAGCTATTCATAGCTCAAATTTATATTGATGATATAGTTTTTGGTTCCACCAATAACTTGAAAGTTCAACAATTTGTTGATGTCATGACTCATGAGTTTGAAATGAGCATGGTTGGTGAACTCAATTACTTTCTAGGCTTGCAAATCAAGCAAATGCATGATGGGATTTTCATATCCCAAGCTAAGTATGTCAAGAACCTAGTGAAGAAGTTTGGCATTGAGAATGCCAAACATTGTGACACACCAATAAGTACCACTTTGAAACTTAGCAAGGATGCTAGTGGAAAAAGTGTGGATCAAAGTCTATATCGTGGCATGATATGGAGCTTACTATACTTGACAGCTAGTAGGCTCGATATAGCTTTTAGCGTTGGTGTATGTGCTAGGTACCAAGCCAATCCCAAGGAATCCCATCTCTCCTCTGTGAAGATAATCATTCGATATGTGAATGGGACATCCAACTATGGGATATGGTACTCTTTTGACACTAATGCTAGTTTAGTTGACTTTAGTGATGCAGATTGGGCAGGTAATTATGATTTTAGGAAGAGTACATCGGGTGGTTGCTTCTTCCTAGGGAACAATCTTGTGTCTTGGTTTTGCAAGAAGTAAAATTCCATCTCATTATCCACAGTCGAGGCCGAGTATATAACAGTTGGGAGTGCTTGTACACAACTCCTTTGGATGAAACAAATGCTTATGGATTATGGCTTTGAGCAAGGTACTCTAACCCTTTATTGTGATAACATTAGTGCCATCAATATTTCAAAAAATCTTGTCCAACATTCTAGAACTAAGCATATTGACATTAGACATGATTTCATAAGGGAGCTAGTTGAGAGCAAGTGCATTGCACTTGAACATGTGGGCACAAATGATCAACAAGCGGATTTGTTTACAAAACCATTAGATTCAACTAGGTTTAAATATCTTAGTAGGTCTATTGGGATTTGTCATATGCATTGATGAGTTTTGGTGGTTGACCCCATATGGGGAGCTCAAGCAAAGAGAGCGAACTTGCATCTTAATATGCAAATAATTGTTCAATTTTATGCTCTTTAATTAATTGCTCGAGTATCTTGGATGCATATATTATTATATGTTTTTTTATTCAATAAGTGTGTTTTTTCCTTATTCGAAATGAATGTCTCATTTATGTTCAAACATGTATTTTTGGACTGGGAAACTTGATTGGGAAGTACATTTGATTGACCCAAAGTTTATCTTCATGCTTGTGAAAACTTGATCTTGACATACTTAAAGTGTTATGCATGATGAATTTATTGAATGCTTCAAAATGATTGCAAATCTGTGTGCAAGTGTCTTTTGAGACTTCATTCAATAAGGATATTGTATCTATTTCAAGGATTTTCACATTCCTATAGTCTCTCTCTCTCTCTCTCTCTCTCTTTACTTCATTGAACAAGGCTACTATTCAATTTTATGCTCTTTAATTAATTGCTCGAGTATCTTGGATGCATATATTATTATATGTTTTTTTATTCAATAAGTGTTTTTTTGCCTTATTCGAAATGCATGTCTCATTTATGTTCAAACATGTATTTTTGGACTAGGAAACTTGATTGGGAAGTACATTTGATTGACCCAAAGTTTATCTTCATGCTTGTGAAAACTTGATCTTGACATACTTAAAGTGTTATGCATGATGAATTTATTGAATGCTTCAAATGATTGCAAATCTGTGTGCAAGTGTCTTTTGAGACTTCATTCAATAAGGATATTGTATCTATTTCAAGGATTTTCACATTCCTATAGTCTCTCTCTCTCTCTATTCACTTCATTGAACAAGACTACTATCATACGGACATCTTGTCCGGAATAATCTAATAGGGTGCAATAGTCGCTCATGTCTTGTTCAACTTGTAAAGTTTGATAGTTGCTCTTATTTGTTTTTGGTTCAACTATATCTTGTAATTTGGTGCAAACTGATTTGACTTCTCTTGGAACCTCATGTGTTAATTTTCCTTTGCCAAATACCATGCTTTTGGAAGTTGATGTTGCATATACTTCATTCAAGGCAATCTTTCGCACATCTTCCAATCAATAAAACTTCCATGAATTTCTCTCTCTCTTAATTAACCTGCATAAAGTTGTTGTATATGATTATGCATTTACATTGCAAATATCTCTCTTTGCTACAGCATCCCAGTTGGGGAATACTCATTTGCCTATCTTGTGACAAAAAAAAGGGAGTAGTGTTGGATTTAGGGGGAGTTGATATTGGCATGTTTTAAGGGGAGATTGACCTATTGTAAGGGAGTTGACCTATTTAGGGGGAGCATTTGCTTTGTGCATTGTTGATTGCATGTTACTTGTTTCTATTTCATGCACATTGCACCTGTTTTTATTTTTCTTGATCCTTCTCATACACTTGTCTTGGAAAGTGTAGTTTATTGTTTTGTAGGGATGATCATGCTACAAGAGATGAAAGATTTGAAGATTTAGCTTTAGGTATCTCTTGTAACATAGAATGGTTTTTTGTTGACCTCTTGTTGTTTCTTGTTGATTGTTGTGAGGATACCTTGTGTGTGAGTGGTTTTGTCACGAAATAGCCAAAGGGGGAGATTGTAAGTTCCTCGGTTTTTTATTGGATTATTTCGTTGACAACCACATTTTGGGATCAATATGTAAGGGTAGTTTAGGGCTTCATTGTTCGTAACCAAGCTCAAGCATCAAAGGTAAAATCACTTGCTTAACTTCATTGAAGAGATTTAGTGCACACACTCACACTCATGCATTTTATTTTAATTATCTTGCTAACATGCTTATTTGCCATTTTGTGTGTCTTGTGTGTCCTATTTTTATTTGAGTGATTGAATGTGTGATTGTACCTTAAAGAGAGGATTTTTTCCTCTATACCGCGGTCTAGAACGCTCTATGTGCAGTGCCCCCGCCGCGGCCTGCACAGCGGTGTTTGGCAGAGGATGCACGTTGTGTCTACCTCGGTCTGTGCGTGTTGCCTACCCCACGGCCTCCCAAGCGGAGTTTCACAGAGGATGCATGTTGTCTAGACTGCGGTCTGTGCACGCTGCATGCACAGCGTCCTACAGAGCGGCGTTGTCCAGAAGATACACCGCTCTCTGTGCCGCAGTCTGAACACTTGCATGGACTGATGTACAACCAGCGGTCCTGACGCGTTTTGGTTGCGTTTTCCCAAAAACAACGCAGTTTCACTTTAGGCTTCATATATATACATAATCTTCTTCCCAATTCGTTTTTGTGAGCTTCCAAAATTTAAGAGTGAGATAAGGTTCTTTAGAGAGAGAAGCTCCAAGAAGGCATTTTTACTCAACCATCCTTCAAATCCAAAGCATCAAGCATCTTTCAAGCATGGGTTTCTTGTTTGTTCATGACTAGGTATTCTCTACATGTTCTAATCTCTATGTTTTCATTACTAAGACATGTATACCTAGGGTTTTAGTCTTTATTGCATATTAATTGCTTGCTTGGTTGTTTAATTGTTTTTATGACATGCTTGTGTGTTGATTGTTGTTTGAGATGCATTAATTTGTGAAAGCTAGCATTTAGAACGACTTTGCCCTTCTAGCTAATTCTTCTTGCCTTTGCATTTAGAACATTGATATCTATGATTTGCTTTAATTGTCATTATTAATCCTAGATAAGCATGAATGTATTGACCTAGCATTTTTGCATATTGAATATTTTTGCATATTCACTTAAGTTGTCATTATCTCTTCATTGTTGATTTAGCTTGTGGCTAAGTGGTTAGTGCACAAGGCTAGTGATTCAAAATCGCTATTAAGGCCCGTTGGGTAGAGTGAAAGGGTTAACAGGAGGGTTAGACGGGAGGTCAACCTAGGTTGTAAGCTTTTACTCAATAGTGGATTTTGATGATCGAGGGTGGCGCTCTAAATAGCCCGTGGTTTTTCCCATTTGGAGGATTTCCACGTATATTTTCCGTGTTGTTATTGTTTTATATTTGTTGTCATTTAATTGACCATCTAAGTAGAATGTGGTAGAATTGTTAATATTGATTAATTCACAAAATTGGTAATCAATCGAATTAAAACCTATTCACCCCCCTAGGTTATAGATACACACTTTCTAGAGAATTTCACTAACCCTTTCACTCTACGCAGCGGGCCTTAATAATGATTTTGGATCACCAACCTTGTGCACTAATCACATAGCCACAAGCTTAATCAACAATGAAGGGATAATGACAACCTAAATGAATATGCAAGAATATTCAATATGCAAAAATGCTAGGTCAAGACATTCATGCTTATCTAGGATTAATAATGACAATTAAAACAAATCCTAGTTATCAATGTTCTAAATGCAAAGGCAAGAAAATTAGCTAGAAGGGTAAAACCGTCCTAAATTCTAGCTATCACAAATTAACGCATCTCAACCAACAATCAATACACAAGCAGGTCATAAAAGCAATTAAACATACAAGCAGACATTTAATATGCAATAGGACTAAAACCCTAGGTATACATGTCTTAGTAATGAAACTATAAAGTCTAGAGCATGTAGAAGTTACCTAGTCAAGAAGAAGATGATGTTCCATGCTTAGATGATCCTAGAATGAGGCTAGATGATCATGAGAAGAAGTTGGGTTGAGTAAAAATGAGTGTTTGGGAGTCCCTCTCTCTCTAGAAAAACTAGATCACACAAAAATGGCTTCTTGGACTTTTAAGAACCAAAGAGAAGAGAAGAGAACATATATATATGGTTCCCTACACAAAGTGAGTCGTTCTTTAGTGTTGAGCCGAATCTCTTCTTTGAAACATCCTTTGTGGTTGAGCCAAATTAGTTTCTCTTCTTAGTTGTGGGTGAAAAATCCTTTGTTGACTTTGAGAGCTCCATGGAAGTTGAGGTCTTGTTTGATGAGCTCTAGCTTGAGACTTTGTTTGAGCCTTCATTTAAGCTTGCTTTGATGATTCTCCAACTTCATTCGATCTCATTTGTTGGTGTGAACCTTGAACCTTTTTATCTTCTTGACTCTTGACAAAGACGGTCTTTTTCAAGGAAGTAGCATCCTTGCCTTCCACATATCCTAAGCCCGTTTTATCACTAGGACTCTTCCCAAATGACAGCATCTTGTCAAGTTTCTCGATTCCGTATGTCATCTTGGCAACCAATTCTTTCGCTTCCCTAAGCTCAATCTTCAAGTTCTCTTCACTCTTCTTAGTGATCACAAGCTCCGATTTCAAGCTCTCTTCTAACTCGTTTCCACTCTTTACTTTTAACTCGTTTCCACTCTTTACTTTCTCACTCAAGTGAGTTATCTTCAAAGTTAACTCTAGATTCTCCTTTTTCAACTCTTGAATCTCCTTCTTCTTTTTCAATCTAGACTTTTCAAAAAACTTCATGAAGTCTACATAGTCCATTTCCTCATCAATCTCAAACCTAGAGTTAGAAAATGTGCTCTCATTACTAGAGTCATCTGCTTCTTCCTTATCACTCATAACTTCCTTGCCATTCTAAATCTTCACTATCGCTTCAAGTGATAGCCATTGCCTTTTCCTTCTTCTATTTCTTCAAGTTTGCACATTATGGAGCAATGTGACCAAAACCACTGCATTCATAGCATTGAATGCCTTTCTTGGAGCCACTTTCTTGAGACTTTTCCATCTTCTTGAAAGGTGTTTTATTTTTCACTTCCTTTCCCTTGGACCAAAATCCTTTCCTCTCAAACTTTATGAATTTCTTGAATCTTTTAACCATGAGGGCCATTTCTTCATCTGAGTCCTCATCTTCTTCTTCAACCTTGGTGGTCTTCAAGGCAATGCTCTTTTGCTTATTAGGAGGTGTGGGTGTGGTGTTCCATCTTGACTCATAAGCTAGAAATCTTCCAATGACTTTATATTCTAGTACTCACTATTCTCTTCAAGTGCCGTCACCTTTGATTCGAACCTTGAAGGAAGTGATCTCATAATTTTTTGCTTGACTCTTCTATCCGAATAGGGGTCACCAAGTTGATGGCTTTGGTTGACAATATCCATCGACTTCACTTGAAAGTCATTAAAGCATTCATGCTCCTCCATCCTAATCATCTCAAATTTCATTTGGAGGACTTGGAGCTTTGAGTCCTTGACTACCTTGGTTCCCTCATGTGTCATTTGAAGAATGTCTCAAGCCTCCTTTGCAATCCTAGTGTTTTGGACCAACTTGTATTGATTATCGTCCATGGAGCAAAGGATGGCAAGCATGGCCTTGTCATTCCACTTGGATGCTTCAAACTCTTGAGTACTCCAATTAGACTTGGGCTTAAGAGCTTCTAACCATCGTCATTGGTCATTGTTGGAGGAATATACCCATCTTCAATAGCCATCCAAGCACGATCATCTATTTGTCAAAGATAGGCTTCCATCTTACCCTTCCAAGAAGCATAATTCACCCCATTGAGCAAAGGGGTCTTATGCGTGAGGCTCCCTCATGACTAGTACTGTTTCCACTCATAGTGTTTGAGGGTAATTGATGTAATGCATATGCAATGTCACACAAAGAGAAAACAATCAAACTAAATGCACTAAGCAAGACACACACACAGAGCAAGGATCACCTAAGTATATCTAGGCACCAGCTCTGATACCAATTAAAATTCCCTAGAAAGTGTGTCTATAACCTAAAGGGGGGTGAATAGGTTTTAGTTCAATAGATTACCAATTTTGCAAATTAATCAATATTATCAATTCTACCCCATTCTACTAAGTGTTCAAATAAAAGACAACAAACATAAAACAATAACAACACGCAATATATACGTGGAAAACCTCCAAATGGGAAAAACCATGGGTTGTTCAGTGTGCCACACTCGATCCTCAAAATCCACTATTGAGAGAAAGTTTACAACCTAGGTTGACCTCCCGTCTAACTCTCCAGTTACTAACCATTTCACTCTACCCAACAGGCCTTAATAGTGATTTTGGATCACTAACTTTATGCACTAATCACATAGCCACAAGCTTAATCAACAATGAAGAGATAATGGCAACCTAAGTGAATATGCAAGAATATTCAATATGCAAAAATGCTAGGTCAAGACATTCATGCTTATCTAGGATTAATAATGACAATTAAAACAAATCCTAGATATCAATGTTTTAAATGCAAAGGCAAGAAGAATTAGCTAGAAGGGTAAAACCGTTCTAAATTCTAGCCATCACAAATTAATGCATCTCAACTAACAATCAATACACAAACATGTCATAAAAGCAATTAAACATACAAGCAAGCATTTAATATGCAATAGGACTAAAACCCTAGGTATACATGTCTTAGTAATGAAACTATAAAGTCTAGAGCATGTAGAAGTTACCTAGTCAAGAAGAAGATGATGCTCCATGCTTAGATGATCCTAGAATGAGGCTAGATGATCATGAGATGAAGTTGGGTTGAGTAAAAATGAGTGTTTGGGAGTCCCTCTCTCTCTAGAAAAACTAGATCACACAAAAATGGCTTCTTGGACTCTTAAGAACCAAAGAGAAGAGAAGCGAACATATATATATGGTGCCCTACACAAAGTGACATCGTTTTGGATGAAAGGCAACCAAATCCCGTCATGACCGCTGGTTGTACCACAGTACAGGTAAGTGTCCAGACCGTGGTACAGAGAGCGATGCATTGCCTGGACAACACCGCTCTGTAGGCCGCTGTGCATGCAGGTGCACAGACCGCGGTCTGGACAGCATGTAACACCTGTGAAACTCTGCTTGGGAGACCGCGGTACATGCAACAGGCACAGGCTGCGGTAGCCACAGCGTGAAGCCTCTGGTAAACATCGTTGTTCAAACCGCAGCATAGGCACTGCACAGAGAGCGGTCTAAACCGCGGACCAGAGGGAAAAATCCTCTTTTTAAGGCATTCAAAATGCATTCAACACTCAAACAATAATTAAGACACACAAGGCACACAAGATGGCAAATAAGCATGCATGCAAGATAATTAAAGGAAAATGCATGAGTGTGTGTGTGTGCACTAATACCTCTTCAATGAAAGTTAAGCAAGTGATTTTACCTTTGATGCTTGAGCTTGGTTACGAACAATGAAGCCCTAAACTACCCTTACATATTGATCCTCAAATGTGGTTGTTAACGAAATAAGTCAATCAAACACAGAGGAACTTACAATTAGAAATCGGGCTAAACGATCGATTAATCAATGCTAGTCACCTACTAGGCGGATATTCCTCTAGGAATGCCGACTAGTGCTTAGTCACGGCGACTGGAGCGGCCTAATGTCTGGTCAGCCAATTAATCGGGTGCCTATCCCGATTACTAGAACACTGATTATCTGATACAGTTGAAGGTGTAATAGGTGTCACTGTTTACATTATCTAGCCCAATACAAAGGGACCATCCCAACACTTTTGTATTAGAGTACACCCTAATACAATACAAACAAACATGCCAATTAATATGGATTTCATTAAGGGCTCGTTTGGCTCACCGTACTGAATTGTATAGTATTGGAATGTACCGGATTGAATTGGATTGAAGTGGATTGTATTATTGTTGTGTTTGGTGATGTATTGTGTTAGACTGTATTAAATCTTAAATTATTAAAACTTATATTATTAAAATTAAAATTAATTGATTAATGAAAAAGAGAAATATATATATATATATATATATATATATAATTCATCTTATAATAAATTCATTTTCATTTTCTCTCTTATTTGTCATATCTCTTTCTCTCCTCTCACCGCCGCTTCACCAAACCCATCATCGCCTCTCTTTCTCTCCTCTCATTATCGTTGCATCGGCCTTCGTCTTCTTCTCCTTCTGTTGCACCAACTTTCCTCTTCTTCTCATTCGGTTGTTGATGCATTCATCTTCTTCTCATTCGGCCGTCGCGGCCTTCGTCGTCTTCTACTTTCGCCGTTGTGGCCTTCATCGTCTTTTCCTTCCACTGTCGCGGCCTTTGTCTTTTTTTCTCTCTCTTCCTCTCTTCTGTTGTGTGTGGACTGAAATGGTTTAGGTGTGGTTTGTTGTTGACTTGGTAGTGGTTTGGGTGTGGATTTGGTGGTGGTTTGATGTGGATATTTCTAGGTTTGGGTGGATCTGGTGGTGGTGGTGATTTGGTTTGGGTGTGGATATGGCGTGGATGTTTCTAGGTTTCTGGAAAATGAAGGTTGAAGATGAAACTTGTTTATAATTTGGGTTTATGAAGGTTTCTAGAAAAATAATGAAATAGAAAATTCATTGCCAAATTACCAACACAACGTAAACCCACCTCTCAAAGTAAACCCACCTCTCAACTATGTGTTAGGCAGTCCCATACAAAAGGACCGTCCTAACACGGATATTGTATTAGAATACACTCTAATACATGTTGGGTTGGGTGGGTTTCCTCCAAATGTGGAGATGACCCAAAGAGAGTTTATCATACATTCATGGTAAAGCCCACATAATATATGTGGATGGTCCAAGGACTTTTAAGTCACTTTACATGTGGTATAAAATAAACCCTTCTATAATTAGGGGTAAGAGAGTGGCAAGAGAAGAGAGAATCGGTGTGCAAGAGAGAAAGAAGAGGGAAAGAGAAAAGAGTGCATTCTGGGCTTGGAGGTTGTTGTCCAGACTTTTTCAGAGGGCTGTTTGGAGGTTGATTCATTCTCTGATCGAGCTCAAATTTGGTAGGCTTGTTCACCACACATGGTACTACATTCTGGATTGAGGAATTGTCAATCGGAGTTCCCTATTGTGAGTTTTACGGTTCCGAATAGGGCTGAAAAGAAAACAGGGGAACTGCTGCGCAGGTTTCTTCAAAGGCAGGTATCTCTTTGGTTTGTGGTCTGATTGAGCTGAAATTTATAAATATTCTTCTTCTCTCGTGGTTATACGATATGTACGGTAGGATCGTTGAGAGGAAATTTCTGTAGAGAGACACACACCCAGAACAGAGGATTCGAGTTTGTGAAATCCTATCTCTCTTGTTTTACTTGCTAATATTGCATGTGTTGCCAAGATTAGTTAATCTTGATATTGTTGTATTATATGCCTCTAGTTCAGCTAGAGAGAATTATGTGTATGCCCATTATATTTTGATATTGGAGATTTCGGAGGATCCCTGGTTTTTACTCCTCAATTTGGGTTTTTACTCCTCAATTTGGGGAGGCGTGGTTTTAACTCCTCAATTTTGAGAGGTTTTCCATGTAAAATTCTTTGTATTCTTGTGTTTGTGAATGAGCTTGTGGTTATGTTATTTTTTGCTCTATTTTAATTACTTCTTATTAGGTTCACACAAGAGAGGATAAATATTGTTTGTGATTGTTATTGGTGCACTTTATCCTATCAATACAATAATACTATACAAACAAACGTGCCCTAAAGAGTTGGAATCAGATTGAAGTTCAAAAATAAAAATAAAATACAGACAACATGAACTCGAAATGAAAAATTAAAGTAAAAAAGTGATAAATTGGAAAAAAGTAAGGAACCCAAATGAAATTGCATTTAAAAATAATAGTATTAATAATAATAATAATAATAATAATAATAATAATAATAATAATAATAATAATAATAATAATAATAGAAAACCTCATAAAAATCACATAGTAAAAAACCAATGGATCGTTTGTTTTTTTGTCTGAAAACTGAACAGTCCTGAATTTTTCTAATAACTTAATAGAGACTGAAATCTGAACCTGAATAACATGTTTTTTTTTCTCACATCTGAATGTATTGTCAATACGTTTTTTTTTAAAGTAAAATTGTCTGAATATAAGTAATTTTACATTTATGTCTATGTTAAACAATTATACATATAATATGGAATAAAAACAATCCAAAAATAATAATTATATATGAACACATATGATCATGATCTTCATCTTTGATTACAAACAAACTTTATTTTTCTAAGAAAAAAAAATATTTTTTTTTCAAAAAATAAAAAGGACATCAGGAAAACTCGTACAAAACATTATTATTATTATTATTATTATTATTACTATTATTATTATTATTATTATATATATATCACCATAATATCATAATAAAGTATCAATATTAAACACCAATATACACCGTGATTTAGACATGACCACGATTCGGTTCGAATCGTGGAACCGAACCGTAACTGTGTGAAAAGAACCGGAACAGGAACCGGAACCAGAACCGTAGAACCGGTTTCGAAACCAAAACCGGAACCGGTTTCGGAACCGGAACCGTGGAACCGGTTTCAGAACCGGAACCGGAACCGTGGAACCGGTTTGGGAACCTTAACCGTGGAACCGGTTTCGGAACCTTAACCGTGGAACCGGTTTCGGAACCTTAACCGTGGAACCGGTTTCGGAACCGTAACCGTAACCGTAACCGGAACCAGGGGGTCGGCGGTTCGGTTCCGGTTTCTTCTCTTGAAAAAACGGCCAGGAACCAGCGGTTCGGTCTCGGTTCAGGAACCGCCGGTTCCTGGCCTATATTTAAAATAAAATAAAAAATTAAATTAAAATAGCCGTTGGGCCCAACGGCTCAAAAAAAAAAATTCCCCTTTAATTCTTTATTTTCTATAAATACCCCCCTAATTCATTTCTTATCAAACAATTGCTCTCTCAAGTCTCAACTCTCTCTCAAATCTCAATTCTCAATTCTCCTAATTCTCTTCAATTCTCTTCCAATTAGTCAATTATTTATTTGTTTATATTTAGTGTATTACAATTATTATTTTTTAATATCCTTGTCAACAATTTTTATCTTAATTTTTTTTGAAGAGTTTATTTACAAATTATTTTTTTCGATGGCAAGTGGAAGTGGAAGTGGAAGTGGAGTAAGAGATATTCCACCAAGGCATTCCGTTTCCAGGACCGGTAAGGGTCGTATGTCGGAGCCGGATCCTGTCCAACCGGATAATATCGGTTTTGATGACACCGCTTACCATGAGTTCCTACAACGGCAAGCCTATCTTGAATCTCTAAACTATCCAATCAATCCAAATCCCCCTTTAATAATTTCTGAACCCAATTCTAGCCAGCCTAGCGCCTCTAGGCCTAGCCCTGGTAATATGACAAGCCAATCAGAAAATATACCCGATTTTGCTGCAGATCCAAATTTTGAAGAGCCGGCAGAGAAGGATAATAAGCATCTCAAATCTGATCTATTCGTTCTCCACATGAAGAAAGTTACGAAACCGAATGGAACATGTTGGGTGGTGTGCAATTACTGCCCTAAAGAATACAAGTGGACTAAATCTAGAGGATACGGCACATATATGAAGCATATTACGACCAGTCATCCAGCAGAACTTGCCAAGGGGAATGCACAATCTCAAATTTCCAGGCTTTCTACCCCTGACACTCAATTATTTAAATATAATGATCAAGCTAATAGAGAAGAATTAGATAGGATGGTAGCTGTAGAACATTTACCTTTTAGTTTTGGTGAAAAAGTTGGTTTTATTAAATATTGTCATAAAGCATTAAATACTGATGCATGTCGTGTCCCTAGGACCACTCTCATGCGTACAATGTATGATATTTATAAAAAGGAAAAAAGGATTTTAAAAAATATATTTTGCGAACTATATAGGTCGTGTTTCCGTATGTGCTGATATATGGACTGACCATTGGCGAATGCATTCATACTTAGGTGTAACTTGTCATTATATGGACAAAGCATGGATAATACAAAAAAGAATTCTTGCATTTAGAGTTTTTGATGATGCACATACTGCTGATAATATTTATAAAAATATGAAAATCATTTTTGAAGAGTATAAAATTGAAAGCAAATTTTTTTCAGTTGGTTTTGATAATGCTTCTAATAATACAACAGCTATTCCTGCTTTAATTGAATTATGCAAGCATTATTTTAATAGTAAATTTTTTCATCAAAGATGTGCTTGCCATGTTTTAAATTTATGCGTTCAAAAAGGTTTGGAAATTCTTCAAGCTATGCCCTCTCATATTTATGGAAACATCCTAATGTTATGAAAGCATGGGTAAGATTTTGTAAACAGGCAGGTAGACATCCCATTAGATTTTCTCGTGATGTTCCAACACGTTAGAACTCTACTTATAAATTGCTTTGTGAAAGTTATGAATATAGGGATTTATTAGTTTCTTTTATGCAATATAATGTTAGTCAAATCAATCTTTATGCACACCATTGGGATGTTTGTACAAAAATTTGTAATTTGTTAAAAGTTTTTAATAGTGCTACTAACAATTTATCAGGTATTTATTATCCTACTACTCAATTATTTATTATTGAGTATTGTAATATTGCTGGTGCATTTGTTGACTGTTCATTTGATATACAATTACAGGCATGCATTGAAGCTATGAAAAAAAAATGGTTAGACTATTATATAGAGTTTCCAACTATTTACCTGCTTGCGTTGTGTTTTGACCCACATTGTAAACTAGATGCATTGACAGATTATTTAACTCTTTATTATAAATGTTTAGGTATACAATTAGAAATTAATACTTATTGTGCTGCAATTAAGATATTATTTTATCAGTTATATGATGAATATCGTAGAATTTATGGTCCATCATTAAACATTAGTGTTCCACAAAATGAAAATGTCTCCCAAACTCGATCTTCTGGAGTGTTGGGGACAGGGTCTGCACTTTTATCCCAAAAGATCAAAAGATTGCGAGGTTCTTCTTCTTCTTCATCAAGTCCGATCTCGTATGATGAGATAGAAACTTATCATAGTACCAATTTTGAGTTTATAGGAGACGATGATGTGGATAAATTTGATATTCTACATTGGTGGAGAGAGCATGAAAAGCACTTCCTAATCTTGTCTATAATAGCCAAACAGATTCTTGCAACACCGGTTTCTACAGTGGCTGTGGAACAAGAGTTTAGCGCGGTGGAAATATTTTGGAAGCAAGACGATCGATTTTGAGTCCAGAATCAATTCAAGTCCAAGTGTGTGTTGATGATTGGACAAAGGCTGGATATAGACAACAAGAAATGGAGCCATAAGTTATTTATGATTTCTTCGATGATGATCACACCACCGAACCGGAACGGATGGCAGCGATTAGTTACAGACTTACAAAATTACATATGTAAAAGACAATAAAATGTAAAAGAACTACGTGGTCTTTGATTCCTCTAAACCTCGAGTCCGAGAGGATACGTAGGCAACTTAATTTTGGTACAAATTAAGTGCAAGACCAATTTTTTAAATTTTTAGTTTTATACATTTATTTCAATTTATGTATTTAGTATTATTTTTTTAAATTTTAATTTCGGCTTACGGCCTTACACAAAAAAATTCATTTACAAGTTCATATTATTACATGTCTTATGTTTTCGTATTTTTTAAAAAATGAGTATAAATGTATAATAAGAAGAAAAAAAAAGGAACCAAACCGGCCGAACTTGCCGAACCGAAACCACGGTTCCACGGTTCCACGGTTCCGGTTCCGGTTCTGGCTCCTTCCAAAACCGAAACCGGTCGGAACCGGGGTCATGTCTACCGTGATTAGGGCTCTTTTTTATTTTAAAGATATTTAAAATAAACAATATATAAAAATAAAGATTTCTACACCATATGTAATTTTGATGAAATTGGAAATATTTTATATATGGGATGATAGTATCGGAAGAAAAGATTTTATATTGCATTTAATACAATTCAGTGATTCACATTTAAGTTAAAAATCAGGATTTTTTATTTTTTATTTTTTATTTTAAGTTGTTTTTTAGGATTTTTAAGTTGTTTGACCACTTAAAAAAACAAACAAACAAAACAACTTAATAATAATGATTCAGACCCATTAAGTTTTAAGTGGAAAAAACAAACGACCACCAAGTCTCTTAGGGCCGTCTTGTAAGCGTTTTTCAGTTGTTGTTTTTCAAAAATAAAAATAAAAATGAAAACAGTGTTTTTGGTTTCAATTTTGAATTCTGCTAGCATACACTGAAAGTTGTATTTTGAAAATGAAAACGGAAAAAACGCGTCTAATAGATTAACCGAAAACTATCAAAAATTGAAATTTCAATTTTGATATTTTGTTTAATATTATTACAACTATAAACAAATTGATTACATAATTAACCAATATAATTTTTTATTGTAATTTTTAAATTAAACAAAAGTAACATATAAAAAATTAATTCAAAAAAACATGTCAAAAAATGAATCAATCAAAACTAAACTCTTAAATTATAAATAAATAATTATAATATATATATGTAATAATAAAATTTATATTATAATAATATATTATTATTAATATATATATATATATATATATAAGATGAGCCTTTTGGTTATTTGAAAATCGTGTCCCGTCTTGTTTTAGTCATTCGAACACGTAACAGTACAATTAATAGTCAAAAAATGATTTTTTTTATATATAAAAAAAGTGAAAAACAAAAACAAAAACAAAAAACAAGTATTTTGTATTTTTCAAATCTTTTACTTTTAACAATGATTTTGTATTCCATTTTTTTTTGAAAATAAAATATTTTTTTGAAAATAAAATAAAAAACGGTTAACGAATGCGTTTTCGAAATAGTTTTTGAAAAATAAAAACGAAAACAGACTGAAAAACAGCTGCATGACGGCGCCTTACATACTTAGGAGGAGGAGATGAGACTCCGGACCTCTGGTAGTGCCTGCCCTCGGTACGTACTGTGTCCGGTTTAGTATAAAATTAAATATAGAACCTCCGGTTCTGGTAGGTTGTCTGTTATGCTAATCTTATAAAATACGTATAAATAAATAAAAATAAATCTAACAATTTTAGATTAAAATTCAGATCGAATTTCAAGTCCTGACCGGAATGAAATCAAGAACTTGAAGTTCTGATGGACTGAAATTCAGAATTTCTAGTTCTTTTATTTTGAATTTACAATCTTCACTTATAATCAAAACAATATTGAGCTGCATGTAATTCATTCATCAGAAGATCCTTTTTACTTACGTCAGACGAAGAGTATAAGAGAGCAATACAGTATAGAGAGCAACTCGCTGTTTTATTCATTTTCTTCGCCAAACATTCGGTATACATCCATCGCAATTAACAAACGAAGACCTTATTTATAGTAGATAGGAAGGAGTTAGATGATTACAACAAAAATGCCACCAATCAATAGAAAAGGCTTGGAACGCCATGACAGTCATGTGTCTTGCCACTCTGTGCTTGAAAACACCATATTAGGCGAAGATCTGGCTCCAGTCGGACATATTTCCAACAGTTAAGAGCTTCTATGCATCATGATGCAAATATTACGTGGTAAGATGAAAATGAGAATAAGAATAAGAATGTACGGGGCATGTGCATCCAACGAACTCATGTTTTTTTTTTCTAACCTTAATTAAAGTGGTTGATCAACTAATCAAAGGTGAATAAAAAAATAATAATAAACTATTACAATGATCATGACAACTGACAAGCATACATAAGCATCCTCAATAGAAACAAAATAATTATTTTATTTTATTGTAATGACAGAGATTCATGAACAATTTATCATAATTGTTCAATAAACATATATAGCTGCATTCTGTTTCTCCATTTGTGGTCGTCTCTCGGATCTTCATGATAGGATGGGAAAGGAGAGTCAAGTAATTACTTGGGTTAGACTACGTCAATTTACAAATTTTATTTAAAACTTATAACTTCAATATCCATCCTTTTATTATCTATCCTTCTTAAAATTAAGAGTAAAATAATGAATGAATAGTAAAATCATGAATTTAAATCGAATTTTAAAATTGATTTAGTCCAACCCTAATTACAAATATTAATCAAAACACTATTATTAAATTGTTTGGAATTTATATTGGCAACTAGCTAGCCTTGAGAAGATAAATGTAAATTGAAATGATACACATAACCGATGCAAATGAGAGGAAAGTCCATCTCTTAAAAAATAATAATAATAAAAAGCCTAGGATTCTCGTAACATATATTTAAATAATGAAGGAACATTATCACCTATGACCTAACCCAGTATTTATTTATTTGAAACATAAATTTTATTATTTATTCTAACATGTGTGAAAGCACACAAAAAGAGCAGTAATTTTTTTTTTTAACATCTTATGCAAAGTTATAAGATTTATATATATATAAAAAAAAAATCAAGTTAATGCATACGGAAATAAATTCATCAGTGTATTGGATGTGGACCATTAGATTTACATACTTTGACGCAAAGTGTATGTATTTATCAAAATTTCTTCATAATCAATGGTCCACATATAACGGATTAATATAAATTATATTGGTATGTATTGACTGAAAAATCAATATATATATATATATATATATATATATATGATCAATTAAAAATAATTCTTTCTATATTTTTATATAATAATTCTTTCTATATTAATTCATGAAAAAGACGACATATAATGACCCATAAATTGACTATTAAATAATGTTTTGGCAAACTCCCTTAGAGCTCCATAAATTTTCCAGGAAAGTAAGCGAAAATTTCATTGAGGCTGGCTGCCAACTTTGACAGTCAAATCACAAATAATTAATGTACAAGTGAAAACTATCTCCACTCATCCTTCAATTTTTTAATTTATTTTTAGATTAATATTAAAAGCACCTCCTCATCTTTGAACCACTGTACCTTTCTTTTAGAAACCTCATATATGAACTAATACCGTTATTATTTTATTTGTATTGATTGAGTTTTACTGTTAAAAAATTAAAATAAAAAAATTACAAACGAACCAAATATATTGAAAATGAGTTTTTATTTATATTTATATAAAAAAAGATAAATAAATATATTAATAAATACATATTCTAGTTTATTTTTAATATTTTTGGTTCATTTGTAATTTTGTTATTTTTAGGGATAAAAAAATTCACAAAATTTCATCTCCTTTGTAAGTTAATATTTCCACTTTTTGTATCATTTTATTAATTTATTTAGTTAAAGTATGAGGGCATAATGGTTCATTCATACAATTGAAATATAAATAGAGACATTTTAGACTTTTTAACTGTTAAACTCAATCAACACAAACGGAATGCTAACAATGTTAGTCCATAGATGAGGTTTCTAAAATAAAAACATTTGTAATTATACATCCAATAATAGTTCTAAGGTGAGAGGAGGTTTTTAATATTAAATTTATATTTTTTGTTTTAATTCTGTTTTAAAAAAAATATCTTCAGTTTTTTCAATCTTCTTTTTAATATTATGTTTTAATTATTATTAAAACAAAAATATGTTTCAATTTATTTGAAAAAAAAAATCTGTTTCACTTTTTTTAAAAATTTCCTTTATTTTTTCAGTTTTTTTTTTTTTTTTACAATTTTTTTAGACGCATTCTATTATCTTCTTTTTTTTAACTTTTTAATATATTTTTTACTGGTCAATAAAAGTCTAAGGATTTTGTGTCAGGTGACTGTCAAATATTTGGTTAAAAGATTGAAATGATATATTTTTAATTATATAAGGACTAGTTTGATGACAAATGTAAATATAATTAAAAACCAAAAGTTTCTGATTACATAAGTACAAAATTGTAAAAACCCCCAAAATTTAATAAACAAACAAGTACTCCAAATGAGCTTGTTGACATACACATATCAGAGCTCCATTTTACTAAGAACAGTGTCGGTTGTTTCCATTAGAGCATCTGAAGTTGTAGTTTTTTTTTCCTCTTGAATTGGTTCCAAATTTCTACTCAAATAATTAGATGGGTAATGTGTGCTCGATCTCAGTGCCATGTGATGCCGTTATATCACGCAGTCTAGATTGCACTGCTAGAAAAGCAACTTATATAAGTCAGCTGGAAGATAAAGTTGTAGCCTTACAAAATGCAATGCAAAAATTGATTGAAGCAAGGAACGATGTGATGAGCAGAGTCATTGTTGCTGAACAACAACAACAGATGAAACGGCTAAATCAAGTGCAAGGGTGGCTCTCCAGGGTACAACATATGGAAACTAGAGTTGTTGACTTGATCATCAAAGACAGCACTCAAGAGATTGACAAATTATGTTTTGGAGGCTTTTGTTCTAAGGATTGCAAGTCTAGCTACAAGTTCGGAAAGAAAGTGTCTAAAACGATAAAAGTTGTGACCACTTTAATGGCTGATGGAGCTAATTTCCAAGTGGTGGCTGAGAGGGTACCGGAAGCCGCAGTGGATGAAATGCCTCATGAACCATTGCTTGTGGGTTTGCAATCGACACTCGATAAAGTTTGGAGATGCCTTGCTCAGGAAGAAGAAGATCAGGTGAGAATTATTGGCCTATATGGAATGGGTGGAGTTGGTAAGACTACCTTATTAACCCAATTCAACAATAAGTTCGTTGATACGCCAAACGATTTTGATACTGTCATTTGGGTTGTGGTGTCTAAAGATCTACAACTTGAAAAGATTCAAGAAATCATTGCACAAAGGATAGGTCTTTGTAACGAGTCATGGAAGAACAAAAGCCTTCAAGAAAAAGCTAGAGATATCTTCAAGATTTTGAGCAAGAAGAAGTTTGTATTATTGTTGGATGACTTATGGGACAGGGTTGATTTAACCAAAATCGGTGTCCCTCTTGCGACCCCGAAAAATATTGGTTCCAAGGTAGTCTTCACAACTCGTTTTATTGATATTTGCGGCCTCATGGAATCTAACAGGAAGTTTAAAGTGAAGTGTTTGACAGATGAGGAAGCCTTGAAATTGTTTCAAAATAAGGTTGGAGAAGACACTCTTATTAATAGCCATCCTGATATTCTTGAGCTAGCCAAGTCTGTTGCTCAAGAGTGTGGTGGTTTACCGCTTGCTCTCATCACCATCGGTAGAGCCATGGCTTATAAGAAGACACCTGAAGAATGGAAATATGCAATTCAAGTCTTGAAGAGATCAGCTTCTGAATTTCCAGGTATGGGGAAAGAGGTGTATCCTCTTTTGAAGTTCAGTTATGATAGTCTGTCTGATGACAAAATTAGATCTTGTCTTTTGTACTGTAGTTTGTTTTCAGAAGACCATAACATTTCAAAAAGTTGCCTGATAGATTGCTGGATTGGAGAGGGAATTTTGGATGAAAATGACTATAATCAAGTTCAAAATAGAGGTTACTACATCATTGGTATTTTACTTCATGCATGTTTACTGGAAGAAGGCAGAGAGCCCGATTACGTTAAAATGCATGATGTGATTCGTGATATGGCTTTGTGGATAATGTGTGAAATCGAAAAGGAGAATGTTTTGATTCAAGCAGGGGCTGGATTAACTGAAGCACCAAAGATTGGAAAGTGGGAAGGTGTGACAAGGGTTTCATTGATGGATAATGAAATTGAGGATCTGTTAGAGTTTTCTACATGCTCTCATCTCACTACTTTGTTTCTCCATTCTAATCGTTTAATGACGATCAATAGTTACTTCTTCCAATTTATGCCTTCTCTCAAAGTCTTAAATCTTTCATCCAATCGTTTTCTAAATGAATTGCCACCAGGAATTTCAAAATTGGTTTCTCTACAATATCTAAATTTATCAAAGACTCCCATAAGAGAGCTGCCAAACGAGTTAAAGTCCTTGGTAAACCTCAAGTGTTTGAACTTGGAGCAGATGAGATTTATTCGCGTAATTCCAAGACAACTGATATCTAGTTTTTCGATGTTACAAGTATTGAGGATGTTCAATTATGATTCTCAAGATTACATAGCTCAGGACAGTGTTTTATTTGGTGGTCATGAATTCTTGGTGGAGGAATTGCTTTGTTTGAAATATATAAATGTGTTGACCATCACTTTAAAAAGTTCTGATGCTCTTGTAAGATTTTTGAGCTCTAGTAAGTTACGAAGTTGTACTCAATCTCTGAGCCTTCAATCATTCTCTGACTCAAAGTCACTCAATGTTTTATCATTAGCAGATGTGAAGCATATGCAGACGCTATATATTGAGAGTGAATATTTGGAAGAGTTGAAGATTGGTGGCGCACAAGAAGTACAAAGCATACGAGATACTCATGGTTTCCGTAGCCTTCACACATTTAATGTATACTCTTGCAAAAAGTTGAGGGACTTGACATGGCTTGTTTTTGCTCAAAACATCAAGTTCTTGTTCGTATCGAATTGCCTTCTTATGGAAGAAATAGTCAGTGCTAGAGAAATAGGCCAAGTTCCAGAGATGATGGGAAATCTAAACCCATTTGGAAAACTCGAATTGCTTGAATTGACATATCTACCACATTTGAAGAGTATTTATTGTAATGCTTTGCTCTTCCTGCATCTCAAAGATGTGAAAGTGCTCAAATGCCGGAATCTTAAGAAGCTTCCACTCGATTCTAACAGTACGAAGGAACGTAAAATTGTCATCGAAGGAGAGGAAGGCTGGTGGAAGGATTTGCAGTGGGAGGATGAAGCTACTCAGAATGCTTTTCTACCCTGTTTTAAGTCTCAGAGCAGTTCTTGAATGTGATTTTTGGTGTGTGCTTTTCCTTGTAATAATGTATCTCATTGAAATCTTGTTATATTTTTGCTTTTCTTTTCTTTCAGTTTATCTATTCACGTATTTTGTTTGATGTACAACATATTGTCTATAAAGGATCTTGATCAATCTTATTGGAGTGTTCTCATTTTCCTTATCTACAATGATGAGAAATTAAGCTGCTGCCAAACCTGTCTAAAGAGGAGAACACAGTATGCTGTAATGAAATTCATTTACGAATTCGGTAGCAATAATAAAGCTGGAATTTTATCCTGACTCATATCATATAGATTGTTGCTTGAAACTGAGGGACTTGACTTGGCTTATTTTCGATCTAAATGTCAAGAAGATTGTGATATCATCTTGTAAAGAAATGGAAGAAAATCATCAGTTTATTGCTAGCAAAACACCAGTTTCTGAAATTGCACCATTTGCATAATTTGAAGAGCATCTATTGGACTGCCTAGCCCTTCCAACGTTTGAAGGAAACGGCCGTTGTGTATACTATGAGTGAGTGTCCAATGCTTAAGAAACTTCCAGTACTTGATTCCAACAGTGCAAAGGATCGCAGAATTGCCGTTGAGGGAGAGAGGGGCTGGTGGAAAAATGCTTTTCATTTGAGTTTCAGATCCTGCTGATGGTTCATTGGTAGGTAGGCATGACAGCAGATAGAGAGTTTGTAGTGATCCTTAATCGCTGCTTTTCTCCTTGAGGTACATTGAAATTCTCAGCCAAGGATGTTCAAGGAGTTTAACAAAATTCAGATATAGAATACTCAATCATTAGATAATTTTTACAAGATATTCAAGGGTTTTTTCGCCTTTTGCGGTTGTTGTATAACCCAGGTGCTTTTTGATGTGTAATTTGATTTTTGTTAGTGGTACAAATTGATTGTTTCTTATCCAAACAGAGCTGGATTCTTAACCTGGAATTTGCTTATTTCTTGTTTGATACACTGTCTATCAGAATTGTCATTCAAGTATATATATGCTACTATTTCTTTATCATGAAGTCTACAAGATTTATACATTTTTCTTTAGTATGGAATGGGTTAATAATAGAAGATTTAACGTGATTCAGAAATTTGTATAGGACCTCTGTCAGAAACCTTGAATGAATTTGTAAGGATGTTTTTTATTAAATGAATTTGTACTCAATCTCTGAGCCTTCAATCATTCTCTGATTCAATGTCGCTCAATGTTTTATATTTAGCAGAAGTGAAGCATCTGCATAAGCTACATCTTAAGAGTAGATATTTGGAAGAGTTGAAGATTGGTGGTGCACAGGTTTCCGTAGCCTTCACACATTTAATGTATACTCTTGCGAAAAGTTGAGGGACTTGACATGGCTTGTTTTTGCTCAAACCCTGAACTTCTTGTTAGTATCGGATTGCTTTCTTATGGAAGAAATAATCAGTTGTAGAGAAATAGGCCAAGTTCCAGAGAACCCATTTGAAAAACTGGAATTGCTTCAATTGAAAGATCTATAACATTTGAAGAGCATTTATTGTAATGCTTTGCCCTTCCTGAATCTCAAGGATATTAGAGTACTCGAATGCCCGAATCTTAACAAGCTTCCACTCGATTCTAACAGTGCGAAGGAACGTAAAATTGTCATCAACGGAGAGGAAGGCTGGTGGAAGGAGTTGCGGTGGAAAGATGAAGCCACTCAGAATGCTTTTCTACCCTGTTTTAAATCGCAGGGCAGTTCTTGAATGCCATTTTTGGTGTGTGTTTTTCCTTATAATGTAAGGAGTCTGCCTTTATTTAACCACTCACATAAACAAACTATTAATTTAAAGGCTAGGTTCTGATACCAATTGGATTATGCAAAATAAACGAATCTTTCAAGATCCTATGGTTTTTATTGATTCAAAACGAGTTTTCAATCTCTTTAGATCCATACATGCCTATCAATAGGATTTACATAGGACCGCTAAAGAGTTTTTTTCCAGAAAACTAATAAAATCTTTTTTTAAATAAAAACGGGACTCTACTAGACACTTTTATAGAATAAATTGCACAAAAGATCTTTTAAAAACTACTATGACCTTGTTACTCTAGAAATTTAATAATTTTCTCATATTTTCATTAATCTGGTAAAACTTCTTAATGGTTAATAAATAAAAGAAAGATTGAAAAAAGAAATGCAAGAAAGCTTACTTGAATTCTGAAAATAGAATTCTGGAAACATACACAGCTTTTTATTGATTGCTAAAGCAGTACATGAAAAGAGAGTTGTTTACAAAGAAGTATGTGGTGAAAGATGGTTATAGGATTGTGTGTGTAGGGTGTGTATTACAAATGAGAGGTAAGACTCCGTTTATACAAAAAACAAGGCCTGAAATAATGGCTAACCAAAACTTTTACAAAGTCAAAAAGAAAAATAGTATTATACGTCTACATTGTCTTTTTCTATCGACATTACAACTGTACATTAAGATTTTTACAAAGTCAAAAAGGAAATAGTGATTATTGTTGACGCTTTTGTCTTTTTCTACCGACGTTGCTGCTTTATACTGTTCTTGATAAGAGTTGCCTTTTATCTTTGTCTTATCCTACAGACATTATTCTTGATAAGAGCTTACGTATCCAGATTATGATAAGATTCATCATCAAAATCATCAAATTCTTCCTCATCTTTTTAAAGGGGATCTCCTAGTCTGATTTCTTCTTCCTCTTGCATTTCTCTAAGAAAATCATGTCTTTGGACTTAGAAAAATCCATGGAACAAGATATTTAGACCAAACGTCTTGACATTTTGTTATAGTTTTCTTTTTCTTTTTTATGAACACCTAGAGTAGACCCTAAACATCAAAGGCAAGTGATATCCTTACTATATAGGCAAGGCCGACCCTGGGCATAGGCCCAAGAGGCGGCCGCCTAGGGCCCCTATTTATCAGGGGCCCCCAAATTCAATTAACTGTGTATTTTTGTTTTTAGGTTAAAGTTTTTAATAAAAAAAAACATCTTATATGTCACTTATCACTTAAAGACCCACTAAAGAAATATTTATATGCAACTAATCATATGTTTTTTTGTTAATAAATAACCCATTAAAGAAAAAAAAAACATTATCAAATTGTAAATTGCAATTCATTATATCTGAGTCAAACATCCAAAATCTTTATAGAGTTCTTTGTTACCGTGTATTTCTATCTTTAAATCCGAGTAGAGTTTAAAAAAAACAGTTCATATGTCACTTATCATTTAAAAGACCCCACTAAAGAAATATTTATATGCAGCTCATATATTTTTTTGTTAAAAAAAGGTCCATTAAAGAAACATAATCATTGTCAAATTGCAACTTGCAATTCACGGTATCAAAATTAGACATTCGAAATCTTTTTAGAGTTCTTTTGCACTTGGCAGCTCTGTTCTTGCGAATCTTACGAAACTAGAAATTAGTGGGAAAGTAATTTTTTTTCAGTTCTTTAATTGGAATTTAGAAGTTTTTTCCTTGAAATCAACCGTAGTTGTTTTAGAAGGTAATTTAACACATTTTTTCCTCCTCCTTGTAGTCCGAAAATCCTCTTTTCATTTTTCTATTTTAGTTTTGTTAGAATTTTGTATGTACTATACATTATGGAACCTAAAAGTCAGGAACCCTACTAACCAATAGAAAATATTGTTCTTGAATTTTAACATATATGGAAAGTCAGAATTTGGGAGCCTCAATTTTGTAGTTCACCTTAGGCCCTGAAATCTCAAGATCGGCATTGTATATAGGCACCCCGCTCAAACCCTATCCAGTGAATATTTGTCTATCCAAGTTAATATTATTAAATAAAGGGAAAAAAGATGCAGAAAAAGAGTAAAAATGTACAGACCCAATCATAAAAAGAAAGACACAGGCAACAAGGCAACAAGGCCAAATAAAGTCGCAAGAACATAAAAACTAACCATCAGGTAGACTGCCACGGGATGTGTTTGAGAAGCCGTCTCCTTAAAACCTTGATAACGAAACTCAATGGGAAACCTGTCAAAGGAAAAAGAGTACAGTTTTCGACCCCAAAGCAGGAAAGTGCAGCGTATAAAGTATAAACACACTGATTCTCATGCCAAAACCCAACCACGAAAATAAAAGACCATAAGCATAAACATGCATCCAGTGAAAGAAAAGAACTTTAAGAAATCTGAAATGAGGTCACCCATTCATATCTTTGTCAATATGACAAACAAAAACTAGGGGCCAATAACAATTGCATAAACAGCCCCTGCAATTGCATAATATTATGCAAATTGTAAACGCATTTCATATATTGTATGATTTGACTGCAGCACAATAACTAACAATGTATCCATCTAATTTCTCATGTTGTATGATTTGACTACTGATAAGGAAAATGAGACCACACTTCAATGAGATTGATCAAGATCTTTATAAGACAATATGTGTACATCAAAGAAAACACTTGAAAAGATAAATTGAAAGAAAAGTTTTCAAATCCCTTGCTCCCAAACAATTGCATAATAAGTTCCTTCGTAGGACTCCCTTGGACCATTTTGTTGTTGGGTATTTACCCAAAGGTTCTCATACAAATTTGGAGAAAACAAAATCTGTAGAACAGAGGTCTTATACAATTTTTGAATCACATTAATGTAGAAAAATGTAGAAATCCTGTAAACTTCATGACAAAGAAATAGCATATACTTGAATCACAATTCTGATATACAGTTTATCTAACAAGTAGTAAGCAAATTCCAGGTTAAGAATCCAGCAAGGCACTTCATTAATTATTTGGATAAGAAAAAAATCATTTTGTACAACCAAAAAGCTATAATCAAGAAAGAAAGAAAGAATGGAACAAGAGATTACATGTATACTATTCAGGTAAGTATTGGTATTGACCAAACTTTTCAAGATCAGCAGCTGGGTTACACAACAACCGCAAAAGGGGAAAAAAACTCATCCATTAAAATTATCTAACAATTTAGAAATCTATATCTGATTTTTGTTAAAATCCTTGAACATCCGTGGCTGAGAATTTCAATGTACTTCAAAGAGAAAATCAGCAATTAGGGGGGGATCACATTCGAACAACTCTGCTACAAACTCTCCATCTGCTGTCATGCCTATCAGACAAGGAACCATCAGGAAGATCTGAAACTCAAATGAAAAGCATTTTGAGTGGCTCGATCTTCCCATTGAAGATTTTTCCACCAACCCTTCTCTCCTTCAACGACAATTCTGCGATCCTTTGCACTGTTGGAATCAAGTGGAAGTTTTTTAAGCATAGGGCATTCATACACAACCATTTCCTTCAAATGTTGAAAGGGCAAGGCACTCCAATAGATGCTCTTCAAATTATGCAAATGATGCAATTTCAGAAACTGGAGTTTTGCAAATGGCTTTTGATTTCTCACTATCTCCGGAACTTCACCCAATTTTCCAGCACTGATGATTTCTTCCATTTCATAACAAGATGATATCATAATCTTCTTGACATTGGGAGCAAATATAAGCCAAGTCAAGTCCCTCAATTTCAAGCAGCAGTCTACATAAACTGTGACGAGACTATGGAAGGCATGAATCTCTAGTATTTTCTCTACTTCCCCTGCAGAGCCAATCTTCAACTCTTCCAAATGTTTACAGTTCCATATAGACAGTGCATCAAGAGATTTCATATCTGCTAAGGATGAAACATTGAGAGACTTTGAATTGTCAAAGTACTGCAAGCAAAGAGATTGAGTGGCGCTCTGTAGATTGTATGAACTCAAAAATTTCTTGAAAGCTTGGGAGCTTTTCACAGTGATACTCAAAGCGTTTAAGTGTTTCAAACCAAGCAATTCCTCTACCAAATATTCACTTCCACCAAAAAGAACACTCTCTTTCCCTTGACACAAAAAACCACAATTGAACATTCTCAAAACATTTAACATTGGAAAGTTAGATATCAGCTGTCGTGGAACCGTATGAAGATAATATGTATTCTCCAAGTTCAAACATTTGATGTTTACCAAAGCCTTTAACTCTTTTGGCAACTCTTTTATTGCAGTCTCTGATATGTCAAGATATTGTAGTGGAACCAATTTTGAAATTTCTGCAGGTAGTTCCCTTATAGAATCATTTTTTGACAGATTCAAGACTCTTAAAGAAGACATATATTCGAAGAAGCCACTGGTAATCGAACTTAAATCATTTCTACTAAGGAACAATGTTAAAAGATGAGGGAATGTTGCAATCCCTGAAATTGACAGGCTATTAATTTGATTTTCCATCAATGAAATCCTTCTAATACCTATCCATTTAAAAATCTCCGGTGCTTCAGTTAATCCAGTACCTGCACGAACTAAATAATTTTCTTTCTCCTTCTCAACTTCGCAAGCTATCCACAAACTCATATCACGAATTACATCATGCATTTTCACAAAGTCATCATCTTCTTCTTCTAACAAACATGCATGAAGAAGATCACCAATGAGGTGGTGTCCTTGGTTTTGAGTTCCATCTCCATCATTGTCATTCAAAAATCCCTCACCTATCCAACAATCTATCAAGTGCTTCTTAGGAATACTATAGTCTTCCGGAAATAAACTACAATACAATAAACATGATCTAACTGTTTTACTAGGCAAACTATCATAACTGAACTTCAAAAGAGGATACACCTCTTTACCCATACCTGGAAATTCGTAGGCAGCTCTGCCTAAGACTTGAATAGCATATTTCCATTCTGCAGGAGTCTTCTTGCAAGCCATAGCTCGACCAATTGTGATGAGTGCAAGTGGCAGACCACCACACTCTTTGGCCGCAATTTTGGCTAGCTCAGGAATATCTGGATGACTGGCAAGAGCGTCCGCCCCAACCTTATTTTGAAACAATTTCCAGGCTTCCTCATCTGCCAAACACTCCACTTTCAATTTCTTGTGAGCTTCCATGTGACCACAAACTGCAACAAAACGAGTTGTAAAGACAACCTTGGATGTGATATTTGGGTTCAGATGAGGAACACCCACTTTAACTAAATCAACTCGCTCCCATATATCATCCAATAATAGCACAAACTTCTTCTTTCTCAGGATCTTGAAAATGTCCTGAGCTTTCTCCTCCAAACTTTTACTCTTCCATGATTCATCAGACAAACCAATCTTCTTCCCAATATTTTCTTGAATCTTCTCAAGTTGCAAATCTTTAGAAACCACTACCCAGATCACAAGGTCAAAATCGTTCCGCACATCAAGGAACTTGTTGTTGATCTGGGTTAATAGGGTAGTTTTCCCTACTCCCCCCATGCCATACAAGCCAATAACTCCCAATTCTTTTTCTCCAAGGCATCTCCAAACCATATCAAAGGTTGATTCCAATCCCACAGTTGGTTCACAAGGCCTTTCATCCACCACAATTTCTGGTAATATTCTTTCACCAGTAATTGGTTCATATATTGTATCTTCTTCTGGTAGCAGCACCCTTTCAGCAACTGATTGAAAAGCTCCTTCATTCTTTAAAGTAGTTACAACTTCTAGCTTTTGAGCCACTTTTTTCCCAAACTTGTAGCTGGACTTCAAGTTCATGGAACAGTAACCTGCAAGACATAGTTTCTCATTCTGATGAGAGCTGTCTCTGATTAGCTTAGCAACTTCAATTTCCACAGCTTCCACCCTGGAGAGCCAGCCTTGAACTTGATTCAATCTCTTCATCTTTTGTTGTTCAGCCACCATGACCCTCATCAACACATCACTCTTTACTTCAACCAATCTTTCTGCAGCAGTCTGCAAGGCAACAAGATTGTCTTTGAGCTCATGTATATATGCTGATCTTCCAACGACACAATCTTGGCAATCAGAGAAAAATTTGTCACATGATACTGAGATTGAGATAATATTTCCCATAGTTTGTATAAGATACTAACAAAGAAAGAAGAAGAGAAATTCTGATAAAAAAATAAATAAAAAAGAATTATGTTCTTGACTGTTGGACAGAAGATTGTAGAATTTCAAGCCCGAGTATAGACAGTTGACTCGTGACACAAAAAATATAAGAGGTCATATACAATCTGTATTAAGACTTTAGGGATGGGCGTGGGTGCCATTGGGGCAGGTGCCCCTACGGCTCTACCCATATTCTTAAAACCTTCACCGACCCGGTTTCCGTCACCTAACACCATTTGAGGGAAGTGGGTATGGGCCATTTTTATCATTTTTAATCTTAATATTTTTAAATTTAAAATTTGAGATTTAAAATCGATAAATAATTTAAAATAAATAATTATATTAATATAGTTTTATATAAAAATAAATATAAAAAATAGATAGAAAATAAATAAATACTAGGGTTAAAGTTATTAATTTTAAAAAATAAAAATAAAAATATATAAATAGATGAAAAACCAGAAAAATAGGAATTCACCCACCCCTATTAAAAGAAATTGAGTAATTGAGGAATTGGGGTGTGGAGATTATAATTGTGACAAGAGAAGTAATGTTTTTGGGATGGACCCAAATCAATTAGTATTTGGGTTTATCCTTATTTTAAATATTAAGGCCTAAGTCTATTTAAGTTGCTAGTTGACCTAAACTGAATTTAGGGTAATTCAAGAGATTATAATGCCCTATGAATTCGATGAGTTGAAAGGAGGAAAAGAAATAAAAAAAAGGATGGAACAATCAAACGAATGGAGGGAGAGAGAGTTGTGTTGGGATTTTTTAGTCACTGTCCAGATTTCTTCTGGTGGCATTTTGAAGGTCAATTTGTGGTTTGATTGAGCTCGAATTTTGTCAGCATGTTCTACTCTGATAGATCTTGAGTTGGATGGTGGAGATGTAAATTGGAGTTCCCTATGGAGAGATCTGCGGCTCCTAACAGAGTTGGGCAGAAACATGATACAAACAATGGTTTGAAGATATTGGTGGTAAGTAAGTTGTTCTCTCTTTCCCATGTCAAGGATTTCTTAGATATGTTAGACTGATTTTATGAATCGTTTATGACAATAGACCTATGTAGGATTGATTTATATTCATATCATAGTTCATGGTCCATATCATGATTTTTATAGAATTTTCGAATTTGTATAGAGGTTGCTGAAATCCTCTGTTTTAGTAGACCAACCACATTTCGTATATTTGTTTTGGGTTTGTTATTAATGTGGGGAAATTATGAAAATTTACATAGATGTAGGTTTATGAGTATATTATCACTCTGGAAAATTTCGTGATCTTTAGATATATAGAAATATTGTTATGAATTTTGGAATAGACATAGGTCAGTATTTGAATCCTGCTGGATAGTTTCGGGAATCCATGAAAGATTGGTATTTTTGTATGATCTAATGAATCCGTATTGATATGAAATTTTACTGAAGATTACCTTATATGTCTAGATTACATCTGCAAAGTTTCATAATTTATACTTGAGTAGAAATATTTATATAAATTTCGGAGTGGACTGTGGTTGGCTAAGGTCTTTACTGGACAGATTTGGAAAAAGCAAGACTGTAATTAATTGTTTGGACATGTTATAGATCCTAGAATAAATTGAAACCTTTACTGTAGTATAGCCATAGGACATGTTTGGCACACCGGATTGGACTAGGATTGGACAATTTTAGTCCCAATCTGGTGTTTGGCATCGTTTTGGACAAGGGATTACAAATCCCATAAACAAATTTAGTCCCATGATCATGGGACTAAATAAACCCAACACCCACCCTACCTCTATTTATCCCAGGACTATTTCTCACTGCTTGCTCCCTCCATCGGTGACCACCACATGACATCCACACGCCTCTATCTTCCGCCGGCCGTCACACCTCTCACTGCCGTTGTTCCGACCGTCTTCGCTACCACTACATCTGATACATATCGGTGTGATCTCCTCTCACCATAGCAGATATATAATTTTTTCCCAAAATTTTTGTAATAGATAAATGAGAGAAAGAGAGGCGAGGAAAGAGAAGGGGACGATTTAAATTATCTCTTGATAACAAAGGAAGAAAAAAAGATGGGAAGAGATAAAGATGGTGATAGTTGATTGTTGGATTTGTGAAAGAAAATCTTTGATCAGAGAGGCGCTATGAGAAAAAAAAAAGAGAAAGAAAACAGAGGAGAAGATGAAGAAGAGAGATGTTGATCGTGGATGTGGGTGGAGTGAGTGTGGGTTGGTGAAGTGATTTATGTTTATAATTTTTTTTAATATAAAATTTTTATTTTGTCTAATCCTAGACTTTACCCAAACACATGATTGGACAATCTTAGTCCAATCCTTTATTTCTCCAAACACAGTATAATATTAATCCAATCCAATCCAATCCAGTTTAATCCCAATCTTATCTTAATCCAATCCAATCCCATCAAATAGTCCACTCCAATCCCATGTACCAAACGGTGCCATAATCTCTAGACAATCCATGTTAAATTTCGTGATATTTGAAGCTGTAGAGAAATTTTTAAAAATCAAAGATCAGAGGATGGTCAGTTGCATTAGCTGGAAACTAGATTTCTAAGTATAGTTCTATATATGTGAAGCTTATGTTGATTTACCTTAATGCGATGATAAGGTTATGACAGTAAATCAATTTGTAAATTGATAGGTTTGAGTGATGCTTGAGCTTCTAGAACTAGAGCCGATTCGTTCGTATTCAAGGTAAGTAAACTCATCCATGATGTATAATGTTTTTCTGAAATGTCTATAATATGTAACAAGCTCTTTCATGTTTTCAAATGTTTATATGGCATATTTATGTTTCAAATTATCGAACTACTGATTCTAATATCCCTACCATTTTATACTCTATCGTACTTTGTTAAGGATTTCACCGATTTTAAGTAAGGTTGCTTTTATAAGTATTTGGTATTAATGACCTTGAACTGAATTCCTTACATATTTTGAATACAATTTGACTATTGTTATTTATACTGAAATGGTTATACTGAGAATTCTATTGTTATCTATACCGAGTACCGACATACTATTGATTTCAAATGTATATGAATTTGTAAAACCGTTTTGGTTCATTGTTCCGTAGTTACCGTTATTGTTATTGGCCCAGCTGGGATATTGTGTGCACACATACTGTAGCCGCATCACTCGGGTAATTGTGACATATTGTTATTGCCGCTTCACACGGGTAATTGTGACATACTGTTATTGCCGCGTCACATGGGTACTTTTGACACTACGAGACATGAGTTTACCGCTTTCTAAAACTGATTAATGCATACCGTTTATACTGTAAAATAATTTATTTACCGTTTTATAAAATGAATGATCTGTACCGTTTACTTCCGTAAAATTATAGTGTTTTAACTTAGGATTACTAGATGATCTTTTGGTTTAATATTGTATATCCTCTTTAATGAAATGATTTATGATTTAAGAATATCATTGAAAATGTTTTGAAATATTGCTTCAGCCGTTTTAATGACATTAAGTATGTACATTGTATTAAAATGTTAATTCATGTTTTATAATGCGTTTTATTGTTTAAATTCTCTGGAATGTTTATTATCAAGATTTTACAAATGCCATATTATTTTTACGTGTTATGCATGAATTTACTTACCGAGTTGATGGCTCACCCCTCGTCACCACCATTTTGCATATTGAGTTTTTGGTCATAGAAGTGATGGAGATTACATTAGCATATTGGAGATATGTATCGCCCTGAAGAATTTGATTCTTTGTGTGTATGTATTGTAAGTGTCCGGTATTAGTTAATATTGTAATTAAGTTAGACTCTAAAGATTTTAGTGAAATGAATGGTATCAGATATACATGTTGAAATTTATGGATACATTATTGATGATATAAGTTGTGACTATTGTAAATTAAGGTTTTTGTAAGGTCCGGATCACGTAGCATCCCGATCCGTTGGGTCCCGGATTTGGGGGTGTTACAACAAGAGCCTAGGTGATGTTGAACTATTTTGTGTTGTGATTTGGAGGATTTGGTTTGGCTGAAATTCCGTTATCCATGGTCAGTGTGGTTTTATTTGGAATGATGTTATTAACTGGAGCAAAGTTTTTCTTAATGATTTTTACAAAGCTAACTCGAGTTTGCAGTGTAAGTCTGACTTCAAGGTTAATAAGCCGACTTGCAAATGGATGCCTCCAAATGAGGGGATGTATAAGGTCAATTGTGACACTTCAATTGACAAAATTAATGGAAAAGTTGGATTTAGGATTGTTATTCGGAATAACAGAGGACGGGTGATGGCTTCTTATGCTAAATCAATGATAGCAAATTTCAGCATAAAGACAACCAAGTTGGCCGCCGTGTGGAAAAGCATCATCTTCAGTGGCAGGACCGGCCCTGGGCCTAGACTGCAGGGGCGGTCGTCTAGGGCCCATTTTTAAAAGCAATAAGAATATCCCATTTTATATATAATGAATTAGATGATAATGGGCTTACTAAATACTCTATAAACATTTTAAATGGTCTAAGTCAAAGATATTTTTTATAAAACAAAGAGAGGCCCAAGTTAAATATACTTTAACCAGAGTACCGGTTACCACAGACCACAGTTGGAACTTGGAAGTTGCAGCAGGCGAGCGCCGAGGTCCGGCTGTCCCAAGTTCGGTGCCGGTTCAACATCTCTGACCTCAACAAGGTGAGTTGGAGTTTGGTTTGGTTTCAGCATCTCTAATATTTGAATATTAATTGATTTATCATCAGTTTGTCATAAAAAATTAGCTATTTGAATATTAATACTTAAAACTACTTATAGCTATTTGAATATTAATTGATTTATTGTCATAAAAATTAGCTCTAAATTGTGCTAGAGAACTTCAATTGAATATATTCTTAGATCTAGGCATCTAGCATAGTAGCATGTTTTCTGTGAATGATTGAATGTGAGTTGGAGCTTGGTTAGATTTTAGGCTTTCAATATTTTTAATATTTGAATATTAATTGATTTATTGTCAATTTGTCATAAAAATTAGCTATATGAATATTAATACTTAAAACTACTTATATCTTTTTGAATATTAATTGATTTATTGTCATAAAAATTAGCTCTAAATTGTGCTAGAGAACTTTAATTGAATATATTTGTAAATAATATTCGATATAAATAAAACGAATTCGGATTATTACCGTTCACCATACGGAAATCCGAATTCCAACGGAAGCAGGGATCGAACACCTGGAACTGAATCACCGGTCGGAGGACGATCACATCATCGGAAAGTCCCCTCTGATCACAATGCATGTTACCCACACTTTGATTATAGATGGGAGAAAATTCTACAGATTTTCTCCACATCTCTTGTGTTTTTATTCTCTGTACTTTATGTTCTCTGATAAACACATGCACTTATGCCTTATTGCATGCACAACACACACACCCCTTTGCATTGCACAACACACACACATGCCTTTGCATTTCCCATGCACATACAATACATTCCATGCATGCCTTTTCAATACATGTATTGTGTATGTTACTGTGTTGCTTGTCTATTTCCAATCAGTTTCTAAAACTGATATATATATATATATATATATATATATATAATAAAACTGCTCATGCAGTTATACAAGTTGACACATGGGCTTTGTATGTATTGGGCTAGGTTGCTTGGGCTTTGCATATATGTCATGGGCTTGGGTTTGGTCCACTTGGGTGTATAATGGGTCTCCAACCCATACCCAAATATACCAACATCTCCCACTCGCACAAGTGGGGCCAACACAGTTAAGTTACCACAAGCCCATCATAGGTGCAACCTTATTATTGAACATTTACCACTCCCCAGATGGCGTAAGATGTGATATATACAGAGGAGCATTTAAAACATTTTAAACACAAGTATTATCATCATTATCAAAAGTGTTCATATGGGTAAATGTATCGTGTGACCTATGAACAATCAATATATATATAAAAGGGAGCTAACAATCTCAAATGTAAATTCTCTATTTATAAGAGATAATTTTGTTCATTATTGTATCCTAGATTTAATTTATAATTTTTTTTATCGGTCTAAAGCATACTTGATCCCTCAAAAGCTATGCTTGACTTTATCACATTTCATGTATTCACAATTGTAACAAATGCAATTGGTTGACCGGTGAATACATAAGTCAGATAAAAATTCATTAAATCTTCCCATTTCATATCTATCTTTCCGTCTCCAGAACAACTGCTACCCTAGACGTGCCCCATAGGCTGAATTATCATAGCCATAGAAATAACACGCTAAAGGTGCTAACATTATCCTGTCACTTCAAGATAAAGTGAATGGTCATAAGGACACTGTTTGAAGTTAACGTAAAACTTCAATGGAACTTACACAATGAGGGAGCAGGGATTCATTTTCTCATTTTCCACATCGGTCACAAATAGCACACGTGGTATGAAACACGTGTTACAGTGAATTTTATTCTAAGTAAGAATGCATGTCTTTATATTATTCACTGTACAGATCTTAGTCTAGCCACAACTCTCGTGACTAACTTGAGTTCTTAAAAGCTCGCCTCTTTCTGAAGCCATATTAAGATCTCATATCTGGCTTGAATCAGGTGCCAATGATAGTGGGGTCTATCATGATCGGTTATAACATATATTAGTATATTTATTGTGAACCTCATCTTGACAAATTCAAGGCGACATATTCATATATACTAGCTCCGCGAGAATGTATCCTACATATTCTTTAATATATATGTGTCTCATCTCAGCTTGCTATCTCAGCAACTGAGGCGACCGCACGTGTAAGAATGCTGGTCTCAACCTGACGACATATTTCTATTACATTATGTGTGTAAATATGCTAGCATTAACGGTAAATTCCCTTACTATTAAAGTTATATCATAATCCTCTCAATCTAGGATTATATTGATATACATTTACCAATCTTGTAGCATAATTTCTATTGGGCATTGTACATATCACAATGTACACTTATTAGTTAGTCGTACTTTCAAGGTATGTCATAATCCTCTTGACAATATCTCAATGCCATAATCAAGGATTATATTGGTGTCCACTTACAAAACTTACGACATAACTAATGATAGGCTTTGTACATATAACAATGTACATGAGACTCTGGTACTAACATGAGGAACTTGTAATTTATAACTTGATCTTATGGAGTTTCAATGTACATATTGAGAATAAGAGTTTGTAATTTCACAATAAGAGTATCTATGAGCCTATAATTTCTCATTTCGAATCAATTATTACTCCTAATATATATAAGCCACATTGCTCATATAAAATCTCAAAGAAATTTGAGAATTACCATTTCATTATGGTTTTACAAACTCTTAATTATTTATAGCCAAGACATATAGTCCACATATATAGATAATATAAAAATTATCCTTAACCTGTTTAGTGTACTTACCATGGCTATCTTTAGTCGTCAATAATCTGTAAGACATTACAGCTTGATGAATAAAAGATACCACTTTCTAGAGGAGTGTTTCAAACCATACATTAATCAAGCAAACACACTTATGCGCTCTTGATCTTTTGAAACGAAAAATTTACAGGCAACTCCATGTAAATCTCTTCCTCTAGTTCTCTATCGAGAAGTACAATCATTACATCCATCTGATGTAATTTCAAGTTCAAATATGTGACTAGTGCTAAAATAAGGCGTATAGAAGAAACATTTACTTCCAAAGAATAAGTTTCTTCATTTGCGATTAATCACGCCTTATACCTCTCATTAGTACTTTCCGCCTTACATATGATATATATGGAATCCATACGTTATAACGGTCTAACGACCAGGCGGTAAGTGAATCAAGTCCCGAACATGATCACTTTTCTATACTCCATCACCCCTTCCATTGCTTTCATTCATATATTCACTTAGTAGATATAAGTGATAGCTCAATTCTAAAATCTTTCGCTCATCACTGTCAATCGAAGTAATCATCAAAACTTCCCTTTCAATCTCGAAAGATGAAATGGAATAATTTGATGATTATGTCCACGAGTTGGTAAATTATTACAGTGACTGATTTAACAGTTGTTTCACTCCCACTAGGGATGAAAGATCCATGAGGATTTCTACTCCCACTAGGGTGTAGATTTCCACTTTCACTCCCACTAGGGATGAAATATCATTTAGAATTCCACTCCCACTAGGGATGGAGTTTCAAGTTAAATTTTAATTTACCGCCACTCGCATATTAACACAGATCATCTAATTCTAAAATTAGATATCTATATTCAATTCATTTCTACTAAGAAATTCATTATCTAATAATGACATCTTGTTATTCAAATTCAGTCACACGTTTATCTAATTGTACACCATCGTTTATTTAATCCTTTGGAATGCATAGAGTATCAAATAATGATACAAATTCTCTTCATGCATCCAATTTCTCATTTCTATAAGATGGATTATAAACATAATCTGCATACCCCTAGGGTTGTAGATTAGTCAGACCAGGCTACGTACCTGTCCAGAATTCATATGGTGTAGAAGTGTTTGATTAAATGGAACATTATTAAGAAAGTAGGTAGTAATTATCATATCTTCTAGTAAGATACTAAATAATTCACATGCACCATCACAAACTTAACCATTTCCAACAATATTAAATTCCTTATTTCCGCTACACAATATGTTGCGAAATCCTAAGAATAAATAAATATCTTTTTATATCTTTCTTACTAAACAATTCCTTAAATTGTTCAGAAAGATATTTACGTACTCGGTTTATTCTTTAAAACTCAAAAAAGTTGATCATCTAATATGATCCTCAACCAAACAATATGAATGCAATCCAATGCTTTCGATTTATGAGAGATCAAATAGATATGACCGAGACATCTAAAGATATTAATGAATGTAACTAGATATGAAATTTCAACCTAGTCTTTACACTCATTCAATCACAAATGTAATTATGAATTAGTTGCAATGGAATTCCTGATCTATTTCCTTATTAAATGGTTTTCTAGTTGTTTTTCTTGTTAGATAATTTGCATGACCTTTAAGATGAATAAGTTCAATTAGTCTTCTCTGACTAATATACTCATTTTATCTAGTCCAACATGACTTAATCTAGCATGCCAAAATATTAGCACCATTACCATTGTAATGATTGAAAAACAAACAAAATTATAACCGTCTCTACTGAAGTATAATTCCATAAAACCATTAAACTATCAAGTACCATATGAATATAATTTGCTAAAATAATATTCATATAACCATCATGATCATTAATGATAACTCGAATCAATGAGGATAACCACGGACATTAAAACCCAGTTAGATCTCAAATGTATATTAGAACATCATGGAGTCTAAATTTAGGCTACCATGCAAACCCAGTTTGTAGGTACTTAACTCCAAAATTGTTCTAACACATATACATCTTGCCTCTTATAATCTAACTATACTCAACGAATGCTTTACAGTTTCCTATTGGATGGTATTTCTTTGCTTATCTACTGTCCACAAAAGACCAGATTCAAAAGAAAATACCTAGCCAGAAACTTAAGCATAACTTAACAAATTCTTGAGTTTGGGTTTTACTCTTTTCAACTCAAGGCTTTTATGAGTGAAAAATACAACTTGTCACAACCGTAACAAGTTATTTTAGTTTTGTCCTTCCTCAATTCATTATCCCTCAACTTCTTGCATATTCCGTTCTAGGATTAAGTGGTTATGACTTTATTCTCTTCTCCTTTTGGAAATAACTATTTCCACTAATATGCCCAAAACTTAAAATTTTTTGTACAAGTTGGAATCTTTCATATAAAATTGGCTAGAATCCTAAGCCGCCTTTAGGGCGCTCATCTTCTACTACCAAAATGACGAGATCGAAACGTGTCATATTAATTTTATATTTTCCAACTATCAAATGAGATCAGATCATTTAGTCGGTGTATTATGTTTTATATTATTATTAGAGGTTGCCACTAATTTTGGCTCTTCTTATAAGTACTCTAAAACTTGATACCGTACATACTAAATTTTATCTCAAAATCCTACTAAAAATTTCCCTTCAAGACAAAAACCTGAAAGGTAAACCACTTTACTTAAATCATATTGTACTTGTAAAAACATACATGTGAAATTACTAATTAACTTACTCTGCAACATGATGCGAGTAAGTTAACTTATGGCTTGATAAGCCTTCACATCTTGTATGTCGAGCAATAAGTACTATGCCGAAGTTCAATCATGATTCATGTTATAGTCTCAAGAGTTTCTTACTCTTAAAATACACTAAATCTTTTTTTTTTTGTATCTATTTCCTAGATTACAAGATTTAGTTTATCGCAATCAAACTGGCCACAATATTATAGATATATAATCTATATTTTATGCTAATCTATGTAGAGACATACAATCTACTATGCAAGCATATTAATTTTCAAAAATACACATTTAATTTTGCTGCAAATGTTGACCGAACAAATGATGAAACAATTTAAGGAACAGAATCGAAAAAGTCGTCAAAGCGTCTAATTACCATCAGTTTCCAAAAATTTAATCATCATTAATTTAGTACTTTGCGCAAAATTCTAATTCTAATATTGCACTCAACAATTTAGAATTCCCCAAACAAGTGATCATATAAATAACAGAAGAATACAATACACAAGTCCCAACAAAATATTTTATGGGTCAAACCGTTTTTACTACAAAGTAAATAAACCAAAATTATTTACTATAGAGCGGTTTATTAAAACCACAGTATTTTCTCAAAATACATGACTTTGCATGCTATTCATTCTATACGTTTCATATTTATATCGATCATCACTGAGAAAGACTCTCTGAGTCTTCACAACTCATATAATTTTCATTTTCTCAAAATATTTGATCATCTTTCGCGTGTGCAATAACTCATGTGCCTAGCACTATGAATATTCATTGCGGATGTAGTAGATCGCCTCACATTCCCAAGAATGTAACGCTTCTCTACGATTTCTAGTTCACATGCTATATGACCAAAATATATCGTGGTACCTTACTTTAGCTTTACCAACCTTATAGATCTATTAACTCTTTGGAAAATTTCATTAAAAGATTATCTACTGCATCTCTCCACATAAAAGCACGAGTCATTGACTGTGGCTATATGTCATTAATAAGATTCATGAAATCTTCTCCATCAAGACATAAGATAATGCAGATTTATTTTAAAAAAATTCTAACTCATTTAGAAAAAATTGTCTATTAATAATCTTTTACATTTCCAATGTATATTCTAATCAAACTTCTTTTTCCCGATTGCATAATTAATTAGACGGAGAATTTTAAACGAAGGCCTTTCAATATCCATAGCTCCCTGTCACGAGGTTAAAGTTTGCACAGCTAACCCGTGCGGCACTTAGACAATTTCTGGGCGAGATTGCAAAGTAAGCCTTGCTTGATCACTCTCAAAGGCTAGAGAGACTAGAGAAGGACTAGAAGAGCTTTGTAGGAAAATAAGGCAAAGTGTATTGCTATGAGAAAGATTTACAATGCTTTGAGTATTATTGGCTTGGATGCCTTACAAATGAGAGGGGTTACCTATTTATAGTGGTTCACCTCCTAAATGAATGTTCTAGACTACTCTGGGAGATTGAGTCTCCAGAATGTTCTACATGTATCTAGGTTTCTCTACAAGTATTCACAACCCTAGATATTTACAAGAGAGTTCTAGAATGTTACTAAAGTCTTCCAATGATGGCCTTGCTAGATGAGTGGAGAAGACTCTAGAATCTTCCAAGGGCTTGTGCCTAACTTTGGGCTCTTTGGATCAAAATTGGGCGGGCCGTGACATCCTTCCCCACTTAAGCTCGCTACGTCCCCGTCGTGCCTTCATTCTTGTATCGTTGGATTTGCTCGGCGAATTGCCAGAGTGTATCCCCTCGTTCCCAACTTGCTTCCCTATCGGGGAGGTTCTTCCATTTCACCAAGTACTCTGTGTAATTTGGAACGCCTCTTCTCCCAATCACCCGGTCCTCCAGTATGCACTCCACGTCGTTATCGAATGCGGTGACTACGGCAGTTGGTACCCGTTTAGACTCTCATCTGCTTGGGTTTTCCATATCTGCATGGTATGGTTTAAGGAAACTTACATGGAAGACCAGATGGATTTTGAGTCTTGGTGGGAGTTAGACTTGGTAGGAGACCTTGCCTACTCTTTTGATGACAGGAAATGGGCCTTCATATTTTCTCACCAACCCCTTGTGCACTTGGCGTAGTGACTTGAACTGTTGGGGTAGCAGTTTGATAAGCACCAAGTCCCCTTCATTAAACTCTAAGTGTCGCCTTTTTGTATCCGCTCATTTCTTCATTTTTCGGGCGGCTTTATCTAAGCATGCTCGCGTGATATCGGCTTCTTCGTGCCACTCTCTAGCGAGCTTATGAGCCGCGGGGCTCTTTCCTCCATTGGTTGAGGCAATGGCTTGAGGAGTCATTGGTTGTTGCCCCATGACTATCTCGAATGGGCTCTTGCCTGTAGCCTCACTCCTTTGAAGGTTGAAAGAGAACTGGGCAACATCAAGCAACTTTGCCCAATCTTGTTGATGAGCGCTTACATAGTGCCTCAAGTATAGCTCTAATAGCCCATTGAAACGCTCAATCTGTCCATCACTTTGGGGATGGAAGCTAGTTGAGAAGTTTAGATCTGTCCCCAACATCTTGAAGAGCTCCGTCCAGAACCTCCTGGTGAATTGTGGGTCACGATCACTGACTATGCTCTGCGGAACTTCCCATAGCTTCACAACATGTTTGAGGAAAATGCGGGCAGCTTCCTCGGCTGTACAATCCCTAGGGGCAGGTATGAAGGTGGCATACTTACTGAACCGATCGATTACCACCATGATGCTCCCACACCCTTCGGATTTTGGGAGTGCGAAAATAAAGTCCATAGAGACGCTCTCCCATGGTGTACCAGCTATAGGTAGAGGTTCAAGTAACCCTGCTGGACGTTGTTGTTCGACTTTATCTTGTTGGCAAACCAGGCAAGTCCGCACATAAGCGTCGACATCATCCCGCATCTGAGGCCAATAGTAGGAGTTTTGGAGGAGTGCTAAGGTGCGTGTCATTCCTGGGTGACCAGCCCACTTGGAATCGTGGCACTCCTTAATGATTTCCTTCCATAAGTTCCCCCACTTAGGTACGTACACTCTATCTCCGGTGGTGAGGAGGACTCCGTCGTCTAGCCAAAATCGTCTTGTCTTCCCTTCATTGGCTAGCTTGATCAGGTTCTTGGCTAGAGGATCTTGTTGTAGACCCTCCTTGATACGGGTGATCAGGGTACTTCGCGGTTGACTTGCACTCAATGTAGCAAGCTCTACTTTTCGGCTGAGTGCATCGGCCACAACATTGGCCTTACCTGGCTTGTACTCGAGTCGGTAGTCGAACTCTGCTAGGAAATCTTGCCATCGTGCTTGCTTGGGGCTAAGCTTCTTTTGTGTCTGAAAGTAGCTTGTTGCAACATTGCCAGTCATTATGACGAAGGTGGCTCCAAGCAAGTAGTGTCGCTAAACTCTGAGACAGTGGATGATGGCAGTCATCTCTTTTTCTTGGACCGTGTATCGCCTTTCCGTGTCGCTTAACTTGCGGCTTTCGAAGGCAATTGGGCGGCCTTCCTGCATAAGGACACCTCCAATAGCAAAGTCTGAGGCATCTGTGTGCACCTCGAATGCCTTGGTGTGGTCAGGGAGGACAAGTACCGGTTCTTTTGAGATGGCCTTCTTCAACTCTTCGAACGCAAGTTGGCACTTGTCAGACCATTGCCATGCCCTATCCTTCTTGAGCATGTTTGTCAACAGGCGGCTTTGGCTGAATAGCCTTGAATGAACCACCGGTAATAATTGACTAGCCCCAGGAAATATCTCAACCCTGGCACTTTGGTGAGTGGTTCCCACTCTTGCACTGCCTTCACCTTGGCACCATCCATCATAAGCTTCCCATCCCGTATTCAGTGGCCAAGGAACTCAACCTCTCGTTGGCCGAATGAGCATTTCTCCAACTTGACGTAGAGCTCGTTCTCCCGAAGTACTTGGAAGACTTGCTTAAGGTGTTGGACATGCTCCTCGAGTGTCTGGCTATACACCACAATGTGGTCCAAGTACAGTACCACGAACCGATCTAGGAAAGGATGGAAAAGTTTGTTCATAAGAGTGCAGAACGTGGCTGGTGCGTTGGTGAGGCCAAATGGCATGACTAGGAATTCGAAGGCACCATATCTTGTCACGCATGCCGTCTTGGGTTCATCTCCGACCGCGATGCGCACCTGATAGTACCCTGATCAAAGATCCAGCTTGGAGAAGTAGCACGCCTTGCCTAGCTGGTCAAAGAGATCGGCTATCAAAGGTATCGGGTACTTGTTCTTGATGGTGATCTTGTTCAAGGCCCGATAGTCGATGTACATGCGGAGCGTCCCATCTTTCTTTTTCTGAAATAGAACCGGAGCACCACATGAGGCTTTGGAGGGCCGAATGTAGCCCGAGTCGAGCAAGTCTTGGAGTTGCTTACGAAACTCTTCCAATTCTGGTGGTGCCATGCGATAAGGCGCCATGGCGGGAGGCTTGGCACCGGGCTCCAACTCAATCTGATGATCCACCTCTCGCCTAGGTGGGAGTTTTTTCGGAAGCTCTTTTGGCATGACATCCTTGTATTCTTTAAGAATGTCTCGGACCTCGGTCGGCATTGGGTCTGGGGAAGTGATTTGGTCTTCTCCATCGTTGAGCTCCCGGAGGGTGGCTAGGAAGCTAGGATACTTCTTCAATCCCCTCTTGAACTGCAGGGCGGACAATACCTTGGACTCTGTCTTGGTTGCGCGTTCCGCTGGGACCATGCAAGTCTTGCTCCCATCAGAATGCTGAGGGAGTTCCCGGCTGGGAAGGGGAAGGCATGCACCTGATCGAAGAACTCCATGCCTAACACCACTTGGAAGTCGTCCATGGGTACGACAGAGAAACAAGTTTTCCACTCCAGGTTCCAAGGCCAACTGGAATAGCCTTGGCAATGCCTTCGATTGGTTTTGCCGGTGAGTTGACAGCCTTGATCGTGCATCCTCCATTGGTGGAAATTGACTGGGCACTGTTGCTCTTGAGTGCACCAAGCTGTCTGAGTGACCCCATGCCCGTCTCGTGTCCTTCGTCTTGGTTTTCTTCGTGTTGAGACACTATGGCATTAAGGGTTTTCCGCTTAGGGTAATCTTTCACCCAATGCGGTCCATCACAAATGAAACAAAGAGGCTTAGGCTTAGGGCTTCGGACTTACCTCCGTCGGGCTTGCATCTGTCCGTGTTGAAAGACTTTCGTTGTCCCTCGTCCCTGCGGCCTTGGTTCCTCTACCCGGCTCTGTCTCGCCCACTTTTGCCTTGGGTGGCCTTCTTTTCCTTCGATTGGGTGGAGTAATCAGTGAGTGCTTCGGCTTCAGCAATAGCGGTGTTTAGGTCTTGCACATTTCTCCTTTCTAGCTCCACCCTTGCCCAATCCTTCAGGCCATCCATGAAGTAGAAGAACGAATCTTTCTCGGACATGTCTTCCATTTCAAGAGAAAGGGTAGTGAACTCCTTGATGTAGTCCATAATGCTAGTCGTCTACTTCAATCGACGAAGACGGCCACGAGCCTCTTTCTCTGCATTTGTGGGACAAAATTGCCTTTTGAGTTCTTTCTTGAACTCCTCCCATGTAGTGATGGGGTTGATGCCTTTGCCTATGTCGCAATGCTTACGTCTCCACCATAGCTGAGCGGCATCCCGAAGAAATGTGGGTGCATTTGCTATCTTGGTAGCATCGTCACGAGCACCCTTGGCCTCAAAATATTGTTCAAGACCAAAAAGGAAGTTTACGACCTCTGTGGCATTGCGAGTACCATGGTATGTTGTTGGCTTGGGCACTTGAATGGCACTCAATGTGCTTGTGCTAGAGGTGGCAGTAAAGCCAACGGTTGGGCTGGTTTTGTGTGTAGCCCATTCAGTGCGAACATCGGACACTTCCGAGCGTATAGCCCGCAACTCTTGTTCTATAAAGTTGCGGATGTTGCGGAACTCACGTGTGAGGTCCTCTTTGAGGCTCTTTTGGAACTCGTGGATGGTAGGCTTGGTTGCTTGAGTGATTTCACCATAGTCCGTCTCCACACAATCAAGACAGTCGGCAACATCGCTCAAGGTAGACTCCATCCCTGATACGGCTTCCTCCAAGCCAACAATCCGATTTTCTAAGGCATCCGTGGATGGACCCTTGGACTTACTCCGCTTGGCGTGGGAATGTTGCTCATCACGTCCACGCCCTTGCTCTTCTGCTCTAGCAGCAACTTCGTTGTCGGATGCCATTGCTTCGCGAACTAGCTGTGGTTGCTTAACCTGGCTCTGATACCAACTGTCACGGGGTTAAAGTTTGCGCAGCTAACCCGTGCGGCACTTAGACAATTTCTGGGCGAGATTGCTAAGTAAGCCTTGCTTGATCACTCTCAAAGGATAGAGAGACTAGAGAAGGACTTGAAGAGCTTTGTAAGAAAATAAGGCAAAGTGTATTGCTATGAGAAAGCTTTACAATGCTTTGAGTATTCTTGGCTTGGATGCCTTACAAATGAAGGGGGCTACCTATTTATAGTGGTTCACCTCCTCAATGAATGTTCTAGACTACTCTGGGAGATTGAGTCTCCAGAATGTTCTACATGTATCTAGGTTTCTCTACAAGTATTCACAACCCTAGATATTTACAAGAGAGTTCTAGAATGTTACTAGAGTCTTCCAAGGATGGCCTTGCTAGATGAGTGGAGAAGACTCTAGAATCTTCCAAGGGCTTGTGCCTAACTTTGGGCTTTGTTTGGGCTCCTTGGATCAAAATTGGGCGGGTCGTGACATCTCACTGAAGCTAAATTTCGGTGGCCAAATGTTTCGCAGGAAAATTCCATGACCGTTAGAAAACAATGCTAAAGTCCTACTGGAAAAATCCACGGTGGCCGAAAATGCCACCGGAAACCATCTTTGACATTCGAATCGGAAACTGTTACCAGAAACCGCACCGGAGACTGTCATCAAAAACCGTGCCAAAAACCTTAACCAGAAACCGTCACCGAAAAACATGCTAGAAACTGTCGGTGGAATCCACAACAAAAAATTGTCACTTGAATTCGTGCTTGAATCCGTCGTATTAAAAATCTCATTCGGAATTTATAGGGCATTAATTCAGCTCCCATTGAAGTGAAACACATCTATGGAATTAATAAATAAAGAAATTGAATTTTTTTATAATAAAAAATTATCGCCGGAAAACCGCCATAAGTCGCCGGAAAACCACTTATGATGGCTGGAAACCGTCTTTGGTCACCGGTAAACCATTTATTGGTCGTCGAAAAATATCACCGGTTGTCGGAAACCTCACCGGAAAACGTGTCGGCCGGAGTATCGAAACCGGTCCGGTCAGTGTTGATGTGGCACTGGTAACTGTTCCGGACGTCTGAAACCGTCGTCGGAAACTTCCCGGTGGAAGGAAACAGTCAACGGTTTCCTTCGTCCACGTCGGTGACACGTGTCGCGTTGTCATCAGTACACGAGGTGAAATTAAACCCACTTGACATGTGGCGTTTTCTGGGATATCCACGTGTCAACATATTAACCACTCAAACCTTTTGTGCCCAACGCCCAATCGCGCCGACAGAGAGTGTGATGCACGCGCCGTCTTTCCATACGTTTCCGATCATGGGACCACCACCATCCGACTTTGAATTTAATTATAATTCTATTTATGCCCTTAATTATGACGGTTGGATTAGGGGTGAAATACACTCTCCGATCATAGGAGAGTGGAACATGTTCTTCATGTTCTTCACCCACATTCAAGAACAAACAATTTTCCATAATTTAATCCATTGCATGAAATTTCGAAATCGTTTTTCTCCCTCCTTTCTTAACCAAATTATGCAAATGACCTATCGTTGGAAAGCTATCGAAAGAATCTATCTAATGGTACCATGATCGCAGAGAAACAAAAAAATGACAATAAAATTCGAACCCTATAACAGTCACGGGTTTCGTTTTTAATTCTTATAAATTCTCTTAATTTTGAAGTTAAATCATGGCAAGAATTTCCCGAACATATAATCACATATATATGTATACAATCATGTCATTTCAAACGAAAAATAACAAGTGTGTGGTGTTATGCCATTATTGAATTGTGATGTATTCAAAACGTGAATAACAATTCCTAAACATGTCATTTCTACCAGAATACAGTCTCAATCATGCTCTGATACCAATGTAAATAATATTCGATATAAATAAAACGAATTCGGATTATTACCGTTCACCATACGGAAATCCGAATTCCAGCGGAAGCAGGGATCAAACACCTGGAACTGAATCACCGGTCGGAGGACGATCACATCATCGGAAAGTCCCCTCTGATCACAATGCATGTTACCCACACTTTGATTATAGATGGGAGAAAATTCTACAGATTTTCTCCACATCTTTTGTGTTTTTATTCTCTGTATTTTATGTTCTCTGATACACATGCACATATGCCTTATTGCATGCACAACACACACCCCCCTTTGCATTGAACAGCACGCACATATGCCTTATTGCATGCACAACACACACACACCCCTTTGCATTTCCCATACACATACAATGCATTCCATGCATGCCTTTTCAATACATGTATTGTGTATGTTACTGTGTTGCTTGTCTATTTCCAATCAGTTTCTAAAACTGATATATATATATATATATATATATATATAATAAAACTGCTCATGCAGTTATACAAGTTGACACATGGGCTTTGTATGTATTGGGCTAGGTTGCTTGGGCTTTGCATATATGTCATGGGCTTGGGTTTGATCCATTTGGATGTATAATGGGTCTCCAACCCATATCCAAATATACTAACAATATTCTTAGATAGTAGCATGTTTTATGTGATTTAAAGTCTTAAATGAATATTGAATGAATATTTTGTGATTCCAGGTTTATTTGCATGTATAAAATCTAGAATAACATTATGATTTGGTTGGGTTATCTCCTTTATGTGATTCTTACTTATATCATCAGTTTATTTGAAGTGCTCTTGAATTTTTCTTAGTTGGATTCATTTAATTCAATTTGGTATTTCTAACATCTAAGTCAATTTATTATTGGTTTGACATTAAAATCTTAAAATCGTACTCTGTCACTCTCTTTTGCTCTTGCCTTTCAATTTCATACTTCTACTTTTCTTTGACTTGAACCTGTTATGCCTCTCTCTCTCTAATTCATTGTTTTTCTCCTCTGTTTCCCTGTTTTCCATCCTCTGTTTTGTTGGATTATTTACAAGAAAATGAAAACTGAAGTTTTGAATGTTTTGAATGTTTACACAACTCGTGTTCAACTTTGTTAGAGCAGTTTTGAATGTTTGTTGAATTAGAGATTTGTAAATTTGAATTCCATACAAATATTCAAGTAGTGTAGTAAGGTCTTGAAAATTTAACATTTGATTTGGTTTGTATGAAATAAATAATACTTTGATGCATATAATTAATATATGATTTGATTGCATTTTTCCATAATAAAAAATTCAATCGTACGATACTGCGGTTTGTGGGGCTGTTGCGAGTGTGGCGGTGTGCGATCTGTTGAATCCAATTGCTTGATAGGTTTTATTGTTCCGTTTCACTTTGATTGTTATGATGTCATTTTAGTTATCAGCGGTTTACTGTTTTATAGTTTATTGTTTATGTGTTTTACTGTTTGTTGTTTGTTATTTTAGATACTAGTAAAATGTTTCCTAATAAACAACAATCTGGATATGAAAAAAAGGAAAAAAAGACATAGAATGGAACAATTGACTCAGTCTCAAAAGGGAGCTTTAGAAAGATTCTTTCCTAAAAAAGTAGAGTCGGGTTGTTCACTTAAAAATCAAGTAGAAGGTTTAGCCAGTGAATCACAACACCCAACTCCTCATTTGACTTCTCAACACAATGATCATGATGTGAATGATATTAATGATATTAATGATAATGAAAACTTAGGCACTGAAATTGAAAATGATGAAAATCAACCCAATGATCATGATGCGATTGACATGAATGAAAATGAGAATGCAGACAATGAAATAGAAAAACAAGCTCTTCATTTAGATATTTATGATCCAAGTATGTGGGCAAACCTTGATAATAAAATGATTTATTTATTAGTGGAAAATGGTCCTATAAGAGAACCTAATGTCATCTTTCCTTTGGATGGTAATTCTAGACATTTTTTATTATCACATTATATTCGAAAATTACCAAATGGGGAGACTTAAGATAGGAAATGGTTAGTTTACTCAAAACATGTAGATAAAGTATATTGTTTCTGTTGCAAGTTGTTCAATATAGGAATGTAGAGTTTTTTTATCACATGAGGGATTTAATCATTGGAAACATCTTAGTGAGAGGCTTAGAGAACATGAGAATAGTATGGAGCATATCACTAATATGAGCACTTGGATTGATTTACTAATCAGATTTTAAAAAATGAAACAATTGATAAAAAAATACAAGAGCAAAATACAAAAGAGAAAAATCGTTGGAAAGTAGTTCTTGAAAAAATCATTGTTGTTGTAAAATATCTTGCTAAGTATAATTTGATTTTTCGTGGAACCAATGAAAAAATTTATGAAAATAATAATGATAACTTCTTGGGTTTAATTGAAACGATAACCGAGTTTGATCTAGTAATGTAAGAGCATATTAGACGCATTAATCATAATGAGATTCATTATCACTATATTGGTCATAAAATTTAAAATGAGTTGATTTCTATGTTAGCCTTTAATATCAAAAGTGTAATCATCAAGAAAATCAAAGATGCAAAATATTTTTCAGTGATACTTGATTGTACTCCCAATATAAGTCGTCAATAACAAATGATTTTGATAATACGATACGTAGACATGTCCACTAGTAATATACAAGTATAAGAGTACTTTATAGAGTTCTTAAAAAGTGGATGATACATCTGGGTTGAGGCTTTTTAAAGTATTACAAGTTGTACTAGAATCTCTTGGTCTTGATATTAATGATGTAAGGGGATAAGGTTATAATTATGGATCTAACATGAAAAGGAAACACCAAGGTGTGCAAAAAGGATTATTTTAAATAAATCCTAGAGCGTTGTACATACCATGTGCTTCCTATAGTCTTAATCTAACTGTGTGTGAAATGGCTAACTCGTGTGTTAAAGCGGTATCTTTTTTCGGAGTTGTTTAAAGAATATATTCATTGTTTTCTAGTTCTACAAAAAGATGGAAAAAAATTCAAAATCATGTCCATGACTTAACTCTCAAAACATTGTCTGCAACACGTTGGGAAAGTCGTATTGATAGTGTTAAAGCCATAAAATATCAAGCTCCTCAAATAAGAGAAGCTTTAGTGGAATAACATGAAAGTAGTGATGATCCCAAAACAAAGAGTGAAGCTGAAAGTTTAGCAAATGAATTTAAAAATTTTAATTTTTTGGTAGGCATGACTGTTTGGAATGATATATTGTTTAGTATAAACACAATTAGCAAAATTTTACGATCGAAAAATATGTGTATTGATATTGCTATAGAACGTTTGAAGGGGGGTGATTTCTTTTTTTGAAAATTATAGAGAAAATGGGTTAACATCTACAATGATTGATGCCAAAAGTATTGCATGTGATATGAAAATTCAACCAATTTTTATTAAAAAAGTCAAATCCGTAGAAAGAAACAATTTGATGAGAATGCACATGAGGATATTGCGCAACCGGCTGAAGAATCTTTTAGGGTGAATTATTTCATTGTTGTAGTTGATATTGTTATCGTTTATTTGAAGAGTAGATTTGAATAAATGCAAGTATTTGAAGGTATTTTTGGGTTTTTATATAATTCAAAGAAATTACTTTCTTTAAATGATAATAAATTGAATGAGTATTGTGTAAATCTTGAATGTGCTCTAAAACATGATAGATTTTTAGATGTTAATTATAAAGATTTATTTTCTGAATTGAGAGTGTTATGATTTGTTTTACTAAAAGAAATAAAGACTGTCATTGAAATACTTGAGTTTGTAAAGAATGTATCAATTGCTTATAGGATATTGTTGACTGTACTTGTAACTATGGCATCCGTAGAAAGAAGTTTTTCGAAATTAGTTTTTTGAAATTAAAAATGTTGAAATCTTATTTGTGGTCGACTATGCCACAAGAAAAGTTAAATGAGTTAGCAATCTTGTGTATTGAAAAGGAAATGTTGGAAAAGATTGATGTTGAAAATATTATTAATGAATTTACTTGTCAAAATGTTAGAAGAAGACATTTCAAATGATGTTTTGATATTCTTTACTGTTTTGTGATTTTGTTTTGTAGAACTACATGAGAGTTTGAATATTATTGAAGACATGTTGAACTATTTTGGATCTTTGCAAATGTCGAACTATTTTGTATTCTTCTGAAATCTACTTGTAATTTACTTTTCACTTTTTTCGGGTAGTCAATGTTTTGTAATTTTTTAAGTTATTAGCGATAATTTTGATATATAACATTGATGTTAATAAATAATCCAAAACTTCTAGTTACATTTTTATTTTACTTATATGATAAATTTATTTGTTTACATAATAAATGTATTTATCGTATGATATTATTTTATTTTTAATTAAATTATTATTTTCGGACTAAATATATACAAACGTTATATATATATATATAAATGATTAAGGGACTCATTTTTTAGCCTTTAAATGTCAGGGTCGGCTCTATTCAGTGGTGACTATGGTTTGGCTCATTGTTTTTTCAAATTGGATGAGGCTTGCATTGTTAATTGGATCAAAAATGGTGGTCACAGAGATCCGGTTAATAGGATAATTCTACATGATATTGTTTCTTTGGTGAATAACCTTGGAGATGTGGATTTCTATCACATTGATAGATCGGCCAACAGGGTGGCTAGGGGTCTTGCCATCTTTACCCTGAAAAGTACCGATGATACTTTTTGGATGGAAGACTTCCTCTTCTGTGTTAAAAGAAGACTATATACCTAGTTAGTTTGTGTTATTTGTTTTCGCTTGCTTTTGTGTTTATTTTTTCTTTATCTTGTGTTGTTTTCTCCGGTGTATTCCCGGTGTCTCTTTGTTTAATAAAAAAAAAAAAAAAAGAAGTCATTATTTAATTTTTTGAAAAACCTTGCTTCACTCTAAAATATATCATGCTTAAGTTTTTTCTTTGAAAGTGCCGATAGCATTTTTCAAATTGGCTTCTTCTTTAATCTTTCTTATAGTGTGAATGCAATAATGTTAAAGTAGAATGGTGACCCACTGATGACCGACACCGACCCTTCTTGCATGTGCTTTTACATTGTGTATAATTAAAGAAAACAATATCAAAATTATTAATCAGATGATTAGGATAAATTTTTTAAAGTTGATCGATTAAATTTTTAAATAAATAAATAAAATATCCACGTCAATCATAAACTATCTTAAATCACACCCTTAAAACCACCAAAAAAATGACCAAATAATCCGCCATAGGGCAAGGACTATCCAAAGACATGGACTTTCATCGAGCATATGGTGGACCAACCCACAAGTAGTATGTTTCCACAACTCACGACTCCCTGTTATCACTCAAGTTTCTTAACTCACTTCAACAACCACATTGTTACAGTCCCATAATCTAATCACATTAGTACTCGATCAACAAACCAACTGAAAAAGAAAATAAAAGAAAAAATATATATATATAGAGAAGAAAGCTGTATAACTTACGGCGGCGAATGGCCAGCTGTATGTCACGGGCCGCAAGCTATCAAGCACAGGAGCCCGACAAAGGCCATAACTATGCCAAGCTCTTGGAAGATTCTAGAGACTTCTCCACAATTCCAACATTGGTCAAGTTTCTGGAAGTCTCTAGTAACCCAACCCTCTCTACACCATTCTTGTTTTTAGCTAGATAGTTGTAGAATAATCTAGAACCTTGTAAAGGCATGTAAATATATGTAGAGTATTCTAGCTAGGTGTAGAATATTCCGGAGACTTAATCTCCACTATTAGACTAGATTAATCTAGAACATTCCTTAAGAAGGTGGCTCACCTATAAATAGCCAACCCCCCTTCATTTGTAAATCATCCTAGAAACTCAAGCATTCTAGTATCCAAAACATTGTAAAGCTTCCTTCATAGCAATACAATCTTTGTTTTCCATTCAAGCTCTTATACTCTTTTCTCACAAATCTCTCTTGTAAGGCTTACTTAGCAACATTCTCATAGAATTTGTCTAAGTGCCGCACGGGTGTGCTACGCAAACTCTAAGCCCGTGACAGGTAGCAGCTAATCAGCGGTGACACAGCTTTTTATATTGGAATCGATCGACAGACCTTACACAACAGTTTTATTGTATCAATTGGGGTTATTTTTCTGGCCTATAAATGGAACCTCTTGACCCCTGGGGACCAGTTGTGCAGGTTTGTGCTTCTCCTAAAGTACACAACACCAAGTGCATTGTTGTTGGGAGCAATTGCAAACTTGAGGAGCTATGGAGTTGGTGAAGCCTCACTCAACACTGCTGTTTTGGCAGAATGTTTTTACCATATTTTCTCTTGCATTTTATGTAGTCATATACTCATATACTTCAAGCTGTTGCTTCCTTATTCCTAAGATTTGTACAAAATTCACTGCTTAATTTCCATTTTAAGGATTGCCATTTGATAATCCAGAAGATGATCTAACTCATTTTCAGATTGGAGATTCATATTGATGTGAAGTGAGAATCAGACATGTTAAGATTTCAGATTCTTCATATCCATTCCATGAGAAAAGCTTCATGTGCTTAGCTTGGCCATATAAGCCTAGGCCCCACACATTGTGGCAGCAGCAGAGGTCGCTCTGCAGATGTATTGAAGCATCTCAAGAAAATCCTGACATTCTAGTAATATTGATCATTTTAATAACGTCATAATATACCAGATTCATCAAGGGGTAGACATGACCACGGTTCAGTTCGAACCGTAGAACCGAATCGTAACCGTGTGAAATGAACCGTAGAATCGGTTTCGGAACCGTAACCGGAACCGGAAGGTCGGCGGTTCGGTTTCGGTTCCTTCTCTTGAAAAACCAGCCAGGAATCTACGGTTCGGTCCCGGTTCCTAGCCTTTATTTAAAAAAAAATGATTTTTAAAAAAAAAACAACCGTTGGGCTCCAACGGCTCAAATTTTTTTATTTTTTTCTTTTCTTTTTTTTTCTTTTCCCCTTTAATTCTTTATTTCCTATAAATACCCCCCTAATTCATTTCTTATCATACAATTGCTCTCTCAAGTCTCAACTCTCTCTCAAATCTCAATTCTCCTAATTCTCTTCAATTAGTCAATTATTTATTTGTTTATATTTAGTGTATTACAATTATTATTTTTTAAAATCCTTGTCAACAATTTTTATCTTAATTTTTTTGAAGAGTTTATTTACAAATTATTTTTTTCGATGGCAAGTGGAAATGGAAGTGGAAGTGGAAGTGGAGTAAGAGATATTCCACCAAGGCATTCCGTTTCCAGGACCGGTAAGGGTCGTATGTCGGAGCCGGATCCGGATCCGGTCCAACCGGATAATATCGGTTTTGATGACACCGCTTACCATGAGTTCCTATAACGGCAAGCCTATCTTGAATCTCTAAACTATCCAATCAATCCAAATCCCCCTTTAATAATTTATGAACCCAATTCTAGCCAGCCTAACGCCCGTAGCCCTAGCCTTGGTAATATGACAAGCCAATCAAAAAATATACCCGATTTTGCTGCAGATCCAAATTTTGAAGAGTCGGCAGAGAATGATAAGAAGCATCTCAAATCTGATCTATTCGTTCTCCACATGAAGAAAGTTACGAAACCGAATGGAACATGTTGGGCGGTGTGCAATTACTGCCCTAAAGAATACAAGTGGACTAAATCTGGAGGATACGGCACATATAGGAAGCATATTACGACCAGTCATCCAGCAGAATTTGCCAAGGGGAATGCACAATCTCAAATTTCCAGGTTTTCTACCCCTGACACTCAATTATTTAAATATAGTGATCAAGCTAATAGAGAAGAATTAGTTAGGATGGTAGCTGTAGAACATTTACCTTTTAGTTTTGGTGAAAAATTTGGTTTTATTAAATAGTGTCATAAAGCATTAAATCCTGCTGCATGTCGTGTCCATAGGACCACTCTCACGCGTACAATGTATGATATTTATAAAAAGGAAAAAAGGATTTTAAAAAAATATTTTGCGAATTATATAGGTCGTGTTTCCGTATGTGCTGATATATGGACTGACCATTGGCGAATGCATTCATACTTAGGTGTAACTTGTCATTATATGGACAAAGCATGGACAATACAAAAAAGAATTCTTGCATTTAGAGTTTTTGATGATGTACATACTGCTGATAATATTTATAAAAAATATGAAAATCATTTTTGAAGAGTATAAAATTGAAAGCAAAATTTTTTCAATTGGTTTTGATAATGCTTCTAATAATACAACAGCTATTCCTGCTTTAATTGAATTATGCAAGTCTTATTTTAATAGTAAATTTTTTTATCAAAGATGTGTTTGCCATGTTTTAAATTTATGCGTTCAAAAAGGTTTGGAAATTCTTCAAGCTTTTATTAAACCCATTAAAGAGACCCTCTTATATTTGTGGAAACATCCTAATGTTATGAAAGCATGGGTAAGATTTTGTAAACAGGCAGGTAGACATCCCATTAGATTTTCTCGTGATGTTCCAACATGTTGGAACTCTACTTATAAATTGCTTTGTGAAAGTTATGAATATAGGGATTTATTAGTTTCTTTTATGCAATATAATGTTAGTCAAATCAATCTTTATGCACACCATTGAGATGTTTGTACAAAAATTTGTAATTTGTTAAAAGTTTTTAATAGTGCTACTAACAATTTATCATGTATTTATTATCCTACTACTCAATTATTTATTATTGAGGGTTGTAATATTGTTGGTGCATTTGCTGACTGTTCATCTGATATACAATTACAGGCATGCATTGAAGCTATGAAAAAAAAATTGGTTAGACTATTATAGAGAGTTTCCAACTATTTACCTGCTTGCGTTATGTTTTGACCCACGTTGTAAACTAGATGAATTGACAAATTATTTAACTCTTTATTATAAATGTTTAGGTATACAATTAGAAATTAATACTTATTGTGCTGCAATTAAGATATTATTTTATCAGTTATATGATGAATATCGTAGAATTTATGATCCATCATTAAACATTAGTGTTCCATAAAATGAAAATGTCTCCCAAACTCGATCTTCTGGAGTGTTGAGGGCAGGGTCTGCACTTTTATCCCAAAAGATCAAAAGATTACGAGGTTCTTCTTCTTCTTCATCAAGTCCGATCTCGTATGATGAGATAGAAATTTATCATAGTACCAATTTTGAGTTTATAGGAGACGATGATGTGGATAAATTTGATATTCTACATTGGTGGAGAGAACATGAAAAGCACTTCTCAATCTTGTCTATAATAGCCAAACAGATTCTTGTAACACCGGTTTCTACAGTGGCTGTGGAACAAGAGTTTAGAGCATGTGGAAATATTTTGGACGCAAGACGGTCACTTTTGAGTCCAGAATCAATTCAAGTCCAAGTGTGTGTTGATGATTGGACAAAGGCTGGATATAGACAACAAGAAATGGAGCCAGAAGTTATTTATGATTTCTTCGATGATGATCACACCACCGGCACTGGAACGGATGGCAACAATTAGTTACAGACTTACAAAATTACATATGTAAAAGACAATAAAATGTAAAAGAACTACGTGGTCTTTGATTCCTCTAAACCCCGAGTCCGAGAGGATACGTAGGCAACTTAATTTTGGTACAAATTAAGTGCAGGACTAATTTTTTTAATTTTTAGTTTTATACATTTATTTCAATTTATGTATTTAGTATTAATTTTTAAAATTTTTATTTCGACTTACGGCCTTACACAATAAAATTCATTTACAAGTTCATATTATTACATGTCTTATGTTTTCGTATTTTAAAAAAAAATGAGTATAAATGTATAATAAGAAAAAAAAAAGGAACCAAACCGGCCGAACCGGTGGATCCGGAACCGGAACCGGAACCGAGGTTCCACGGTTCCGGTTCCGGTTCCGGTTCCGGTTCCGGCTCCGGCTCCGGCTCCGGCTCCTTCCAGAACCGGAACCGCCGGTTCCGAACCGGAACCGGTCGGAACCGGGGTCATGTCCATCAAGGGGTGATTTCTTCCTACTGTGTAACATCTTAAAATAACCTACTAACTACGTAGCAGCAATGCCTTGTCACAATGAGAAATTCTTTCAATGATCATCATGATCATTGCAATCGTAACTCAGTTAACAACCACAACATCCACAGGCATGTGCAGTTAAATGTAATTATATTTGGGGACCATGGAGGTTTCCATCATACACAAAACAAATGAAAATCATATAAGGATATCAAAATTTTACATGCAATAGTTTATATATAGTATATACTAGGACCACAGGCAGCTTGCCAAGCAGTTTGATGAATGTAATCATGTGAATTCCAGAACACACAAGCCAAATATCAAAATTGAAAACAAAACAACTTGACAGCTGACAACACAAAAACTCAATTTCAGCTTCTCTTTGGGCACCAAAAAAAAAAAAAATACCTTGACATCATTGAAACAAGATCACCAAAATAAAAGGTTCAGTTGATACATTTGATTGTCTTGTTCTCCATCAGTTACTCTAAGAAACAGATAAATAACAACCAAAGATATTACCATATTATTTTTTTCATTTTTATCAAATCGATAGATAATAACTAAACGTTTACAACTAATAACAATATATTTAAGACAAAACTTGCATTAAGGACCCAAAAAATAATGTCAACCAAAAAAAAATCAGTACAAGGTCTTCTTGTAATTTAAAACAAGAAAAAAAGTAAGATATAGTATAAAGCCACTCTTGAATGGTAGCGAGATCCAGAAGACAAACATGACTTACAGTCACTCTCTCATGCTATCACCGCCATCTTCCACATCACTTAAATCAAGATCAGCAAGCAACTCATCCAGAGGGACAGAAGGCAAGTCCTCCCCATCAGTCACCGATGCCATCTCTGACGGCTGGTATTCTTTGTTGCGGTACAATGATATATTAAACCTCAACTCAGGGTTCTCCTCCAAATCTCTCAAGAACTGTTCGTACTCGTTGCTCATCTTCTCTTGGTCACCTCTAACCTTAGTATCGTCAACTTCCATATTGAGGGTTTTAAGCTTCCAAGAACGAGGCTTCCCACGCTTCTTTTGCCGCTTCTCTTCATAACTCTTCTTTACCAAAATTGCCTCTGGGAGTACCAAGCCTTTGTATTTTTCCAGGTCAATATCATTGTTGTTAGCCCCATAGAGATCATAACCGAGAGCATAATCCCCCGGACTCAAAAGATGGCCTAGATGTGTTTTTATGTTGAAAATGATATCATTCTTCCCAAAATCCGACACACGAGCTACTTGGGCATCAGCCAAGGCATACTTCGAGCCACCAACATTAACTTCAGAAGAAACAACCTCCACATCTAACACAATATATTCCACAAGCTGCCGGCTAGTGAGCAAACATTTGAAGGATGACCTCCAATATTGGTCAGCATCCAAGAAACAATGTCTCAGAGTGAATGGATCAAGTAAAGCAATGCTATTTGTCACTTTTGAGCAGATAACAAGAGGACCGAGATTCCCTAAACTAAGTGCAACCTTCGGTGGCAGACAGATCAGATCTTCACGACAAATGGGACTGATCTCAACTGAGAATGTATGCTTGTAATTGTAGTTGTTGCTCTTAATATCATGGGAAACTAGCTGTTTGTCAGTGCGGCTTCTTACTGGAGCAACTTTGCCTACAAATTCAACAAACTTCAAACCATGACTTCTATTAGAGAAGAAAAAATCGATTCCTTGTTCCATTTGCTTGATTTTAATTGCTCGAGCAGCAGCATCATGCTTCAAAATCAGCTGTTCAAGATAAAAGAAAGTTCGGCGGTGAGAAACATGCTGCCGCAGCTGCACAGCCGCAACCCATTGGTCAGGGTTGGCCGCAACCCTTGAACAAGACTCACACATGTGATCTTGCTGAACATACTCAATGATATAAGACTGTTCGAGAATAGCTCCATTAAGAACTTCCTTCTGAACTTTCAACCTGACCTTGATCCTCTTAGAGTGTGGCTCAGTCCAAACGAATTCAGCATGTACCAACCTAACTTTGTTCAGATTCTTGAGTCTCTTAACACAAAATGTCAACAGCTCTTTTGATTCCAATTGGGCTTTAATCCAAGTTCTAGGAGGTTGCAAGTAGCTATCGCACTCAGGACAATGCATAATAATCACATTCTTCTGTAAACCTTCTGTGATGTCAACTTCAGACCGCAAACATGTAACACACATATTGGCAGCATTTGGTGCCATTGGAATACCACATTTGCAGCACAGAACACTGCCAATAGTTTGTGGAACCGTAAACATGCCTGTATCTTGTTCCATGGCCAGCGATTCTACTGTGAAAAATACAAAAATCATTGAAATTATATTAAAATTTTAGCTCCCCATAGACAAGAATGGCATATCAAGTCCTATAACTATTATAACAAGACAATAAAACCAGAGAAGCAGTGTAGCACAATCTCTAAAACCCTTGAAACTGAATATGGAACTAAGTTTGCTTTCTTGACAAATGCCAAGAACAACAACAGATTAAGCCAACCACTAGAAAATTAGAATCTATTTCCTAAAATCAAATAGTTAAAACAAATTTGATTTGAATTTACTCAATAATCCATCTCAGGGTTCGATTTTGAATATGCATATGAAACAAGATTAACACAAGTCTCAATGTTCTTAAAGACTCAAACCAATAGATTATCATTTCCTTCTTTCGATTATCATTTTCGCTACCCTAAAAATCAGTCTTAAGATGAGTTTTCTCTTAAGATTGATTTGAATTTACTCAATAAGCCATCTCAGGGCGATTTTGAATACGCGTATGATGAAGCAAGATCGACACAAATCTCTTTGTTCTTAAAGACTCAAAACCAATAAATTATCATTTCCTTCTTTCGATTATACAGTCTCGATTAAACGCATGACAAAGTCACTGGTTATACGGTCTCCATAATCATTTTATCACTTTCATTTAATAAGGAATGAGCAAATATTCATTATGAGTTTCATGGTTAGAATAAGGTGATTCTACCGCATCTAGAAACAATTGAATTAATTCCCACATATAATCTGAGGAATTATTTACGACTGTCAAATGAAACCAAACAAAGAAACTATTTCATCGAGTCTACCAAATTGTTTAATCAGAAACTACGAAGTCTTATAAAAACAAAAACTAGAAGAGGACTTACATAAGTATGAGTGTTTGAGGGGAGAGAGAGAGAAGAGCTGCTACGGACCGAGCTTATCCGGCGACAGGGGCGAGAAGAGGCGACGCCGACGAGGAGGAAAGGAGGGGTGAGGATGGTGGCTGTTGCAGTTGAGTCGAGCGGCTGACAGGTGAAGCGAAGAAAGAACGAAATATAGGGATTTCAACTTTCAATTTATACCTCCTATGAAAAATGAAATAATAATAAATAAATAAATAAAGGCAAATTACATTGTTGACGATCTATCTAGTGTCGACTGCCACGATATCAGGTAAACATTCGAATTGGTGTCATTTGTCCCTACATACTTGAGAACTTAAATATGTGTAAGGATGGGAGTCCCCATAGGCTTTGAGGGTAAAATTTGCCCTCAAATGGATTTTAAAGGTGGGGATATGGGCAAACTTGCCCCTATTTCATAAATAAGGGAGGTGGTGGGAGAACCCTGCTCCGAACGTATTCTTCCATTTTCCATGTATATATTATTTTTATTTTTATTTATATCTAAAGTTTTAACGATTAAAAAAAACTAATATATTATAATATTAACCTGAGTTATTAGTTAGTACATAATATATTAGTATTTATCGAACATGTAAACTATAAATTTGATTTGATATGTAATACTCTATTAAAAGTATTTGTATTTATTTTCTATTTCTTCAAACCAATTATATATTTTAGAACGAATATTCTGATTACTTTTTGGATTGAATATTTTAACAGTATCAAACTAGAGATTTGAATGATCGGATTCCAAATACCGATTATCGGATTGAGAATTGAAAACCTCCCAAAACACCCGTACCCCGATCCCCCCAAATGGGTTTTAGGGAGACCCTCCCCCACCCTATTAGGCCCCACACTCATCCCTAAATACACGTTTATTAAATGAGCTAAATGGAATTATACAATTAAGTGATAGGAAACAATTAGTCTCAACCCTAATCCAAATAATCATATTCTTTATCGATTCATTATGTGTAAACATTGTTTTTTGACCACCCATATAAGAACAAATTGTTATTATGTTTAGGGGTTCAAAAATTAAATAGCATTTTTTGGAGACGGCATTTCAACATTGTCAGTGCTTTATTAACTTATGTTTAAAAGGTACCTATTATGGTGAACGGACAAAAATACCCGTAATAGTTGTTCCATCAGAATTTTTTCATTCGTTTTTTTACAGTGAGAGTTATGAAATAGATTGAAAAAGTTCTGTTGAAACTCAAGCACTACGTAGACGCATTCGAGGGTCGAGCTCCCCGCCGAGCTCGCGGTGATCGGGCTGCCCGGTCAGCTCGCGGTCGATTCTTTGAAAAATATGCTTGATTCTTTCAAAAAAAAAACCTCGATTCTTTTTAATATATGATCGAAGTCGCTATAAATATACTCGATTTAACTAAACCTAATTTTAAAAAAAAAATTATCGATCATTTGAAAAAAAATCTCGTTCCTTTGAAAAAAATCTCGATCCTTTGAAAAATCTTCTCGATCCTTTGAAAAAAAATCTCGATCCTTTGAAAAATATTCTCGGTCCTTTGAAAAATATTCTCGGTCCTTTAAAAAAAATCTCGATCCTTTGAAAAAAAATTCTCGATCGTTTGACAAATGCTCGATTCTTTCAATTCTTTCAAAAATATACTAAATTCTTTCAAAAATATGTTCAATTCTTTAAAAAACAAGCTCGATCATATTTAAAAAAAAAATTGATTTGGCTACAAATATGTTCGATTTAACTAAACCTTATTTTCAAAAATAAAATGCTCGATCCTTTAAAAAATAAATTGTCCATGCATGTTCATACAAAGATTGGACAACAAATCATAACGAATTGATACATTGTTAAACCACACATAAATATATGAAAATATATAAACGAATATCACAAATATATGCTATCTTCTTGTGCATAATCTGGAGAGAGACAAGTTTTTTTGGAGATTTTTTGGAGAGAGAGATGAGTTATCGTTTTCAAAGTGGAAACACAATGAAAATAAAAATAAAAATAGATTATTTAATGGAAATTTGGGTAGTTCACCATAGTAGATTTCTTTTAAAATTAAGTTATTAAAACGGTGACATCATTGCAACACACACACAAAAAAGTGGCATATCTCACCATTTCCATTTATGGTTTGGTACAACATTAAATTATACTATAAACAATTTTGTCCCATGTTTATTATAGTAACGGACTGAAATTGATAAGATTGAATTAAATTAACTTTTGAATTAAATAAAATTTAATAAATTATTATTCAATAAAACTATATGAAGTTTTTTTGGGGAAAATAAATAATAATTACTTCAAATAAAACATATACTGATATACATACTCGTTTTTAAAAGAAAAAAAAAACTATTAATATTTATTATTACCAAGTATTGTTTATTCCTTTCAAAAAAAACTTTAGAAGTATTATAGTTTTTGTTAATCTATTTTTAAATGAATAAAATTATAACCCATAAACATGATTTATATCAAATTTATACTCAAGTCTCATAGATGTATCGGGATTAATTTAGTTGTATGTACAAGCCTCCAAATAACTCACGTGGTTAAAGACCTGGTTTAAACGTATAAATGCATGATTAAATCTGATCCTTTTCTAGAACGGTAATATTTACCCATTAACAAAATTATTTGCATGCACTATTTTTTTTTTTTTTTATGAAGAGGTAGGATCACGATTTTTTGTTTGGATTAAAACAAAATATTTTAGGGAAGTGAGGTTAGAGGCCTAGGGCCCTTCTTCCCGGTGTCGTTCCTGATTCAAGGTCTCGGGGCGAAATAAACCCTTATATATATTCATAGTTTTTTAATGAGTGACGATATTACGCCCCCTTAAAAACTATATGTATATCCCAATTTAGAATATTTTTAAAAATCCAATATTACCCTTGAGTAAAATTACTTAATAGACTAAATAGTTTGTAAATACACACCAATAATTATTGTTGACGTCGATTTCTGGATTATGTCAGAAAAGCCAACAAGGATTGGATTTCGGCTATTGAGTCAAAGAGAAAGAGATGCAGAGAGTGTAACAAAGATAAGTTTTACGTGGTAAAACTCCGACGACCGGAGAAACATCCACGGGTGGTTGAAGGATCAACCAAGTCAAAATCCACTATAAGAATATGATGTTTACAAGCTCTCGATCTCTTTTTTTTCTCTCTGTATTTTCTATGATTGTTGTATGCTATATTGCCTATATATTTTGGAGCCAGATTATGGGTCTATTTATATGCTTATAGAACCCTAATCTGTTTTTTACAAGTAATACAAGATCTTTGTATTTAATTGTGATTCGGTTACTTGCTTGAGGTTGATTTGTCTTCTTTCCTGTTTCGGAGTCTCTCATGGAAATCGAGTGGGATTCTAGTAGTGTAGTTCAATTTGGACTTGTTTCCTTATAAGAATGTAGTCTTCGTAAAGAAATCAAGTTATTTCTGATTGGGGGACTCTTCTAACTTAAAGTTCCATTATTTGGGATTCCTTCCTGATGGATATCTTCGCGTATTTAAAGACTTAATCCGTGTGAAATAAGCACCAAGTTCTTACTCGATTTGTATTTATTCCCGAGTAAGAATAATATATGATGGTCCCGAGTAGCGTCGTTTGAGCCCGAGTGGAAGCGTTGTTTAACCAGTCCCGAGTGTTGTTAACTGATCTCAAGTAGGTTTCATTCTACATATGCGTACTCGGGCTTTTCTTCTCTTTAATGATGCCTCGTAGGATATTTCCTGAGTGCCCATTTGGGCGTCCACCTGAATATTTTCTCTTTCCTGTAAATGACGTGTATGCTTGGTAAAATTCACATACAACAATACCCCCTTAAAATATTTTTACCGAGTAAATTTCATTTCGGGCAAGAGTATTTTAATCGTCTTAATTTTCACTTGTCAGAATAGCCGTATTGTCATAATGGCGTGTCTTAATGGTGACTCTGTAATTTCGATTCGCTTCATCACGCGAGATCTTAAATGATGGCGACGTTTTGAAGTTCTGACGGTTGAGGGCTACTTCCTGTTTTGACACGCGTCCCTCGTCTCTTCGTTTTTCAATATCATTTATGAGAAATGATTTTTGCATTTCCCCAAACGCCGCATACGTCATCGAGTTTCGTCATAAGTTTTTTCCCTCTTTGAAATCCTAAGGTTTCGTGCCTTCTCGTCTTTAAATTATTCTCTGAGAGACATTGTTGGTTTATTCTCAAAAAATTTCAGCAGAAATTTCTTTAAACGCGGATTTCTTTATCCAGAAGTTCGTGATTCTCCGTTTGAAGATCTTGCATCAATCTCAATTCAAGGTTAGTTTTAATGGGGCCATCTTCCCGCCATCGTCTCTTTAAAATCGCTTTTGATGCATTAGAACGTGTGGATTTTCAGTTAGTATCTTGCATTAAACGATTACTGGGGGATATCCCAATAGATGAACCTCCATTCTTAGAGGTTGATGTTTCTGGGCTTCACCCTGACGTCACTTTCAGCCTTGTATCGAGTTCTCCATCTAGTTCTGATTTTGATACTGATATTTCTGATCACAGTGCATCTTTTCGTAAGGATGGGTAAACATCAGAGCAGTAGTAAGGTATACAAGCACGGCTCGAGCAGCGTTCAGACCAGGGAACAGACTGTTAACGAGGGTGACGTCGATGAAGTGTACAGGGCGTCTCGTCTTTTGTTTTTTGATACTCGCCCGAGTGGCTTTGATACTAAGCCAAATGTGGCCGGGCCAGCTGAGATAGAAAAATACCGCTCCCGATTCGACTTTCCCGACTCAGTCACTTTGGTTCCTGCGGGGGATAAAGCCGTATGGAATCCTCCCGAGGGCATGGTCGCGATTTATGGATCCATGCTTTGCTGCGGCGTCACACTTCCCCTTCAGCCTTTTATTTCCTGGTTTTTGGCTGAACCAGGGATAGCCCCACCTCAGTTGGCCCCGAATAGTTATAAAGTCTTGATATGCATGTGGCATATGTTAAGTCGAATGAACCTTTCGCCGCCTTCCCTGAATGAAATCAGACATTTCTTTACGCTGAGGCAGGTTAGCAAAACGGGGACCTATTTTCTTGCGTCTACTCCTTCGGACGGTTGGGTCCCCAAAGAAGCAAAGGTGAATCGGGGGGTCGATGATTCTGATGACCCAAAAAAGAAGGGCTTTATATGGGGATTTCCCACATCCAACAAGTTCTGGAAGAACAGTTGGTTTTTTGCTGGAAGGACTCTCTGGCTCGATGTCATTGTTCGATCTGGGGATTCCCGAACGGTGCTGAGTGTTCCCCGTTTCTTCTGTTCCCCCGAAGTGTGGAACAAGAAAATAATTGATTATAGTGATTCTGAGTTGAAGAGGCTAACTCGGGCAGCTGTTCGTACTCTGGAGAAGAGGAGCAAGAGCTATCTTTTCAAAGAGGATGACTTGATAAAGCTCGGCTTCTTCAGACAGGTTTCGGGCCATCACAGGCGATGTAAGTAACCCGGTGCCCTTTGTGTTGTATTTCTCTGCTTTTCATTTTCTTTTCTAACATTTTTTTTTAGTGTTCGATATGGACGTTGTCAGCGATCTTCAGGCTCGCCAGGTGAAGGCGATTCTACAAACGAGTAGAAAGGAAGCTTCCCGTCATGGCGATGAGGGTATTGCTCCACCCGAGCCTGATGAGGAAACTAATATTGCTGAGTAAATTCCCGAGTGCGTTGATCGGGGTGCTCAGCCTTCTACTCAGGATTTTACTGGTCCAAGTGGCCAAGGTGAGCCAATTGACACCCAACTGCCTGAAAATAGAGAGAGGTAATATGAAGGTGCGGGTGAAGAGCCTGTTGAACGATTTGAAGCTGGCGACGATGGTAACGTCTTGACGGATCAAGTGCCTGCAGGTACCGAATTCTTTGAGTCTTTTCAGGACGATCCGCCAGAAGATCCTGCTGCTGATCTTAACTTCCACCGTTCTCGGGATGAGAAGCGAAAGACAGTTAGTTTGCCGTCTCGTCCACTCAAAGTTCCTCGGGTAGTCTCATTTATTGACTCCAGTGACAAAGACATTGCGGATGAGATTGCCCCGAGTGTTTCAGTTGAAGCATCAGTAGATGCAGCCGCTTCAGAACCGAGTAGGGCTTCTTCTACCCCCAAAGTTGGAGATATGGTGGATAAACCTTCGGGGGTTCCTTCTCCATCCTTAGAACCGAACAGGGCTTCTCCTGTCCCCGAGTTTAAAAATCTGGGAGCTGAACCCTCGGGGGTTCCTTTATTCCTTTCTTCTCAGGATATGCTACGGGAGATGTCCCCCGGTCGGGCTTTTATCGGGGAGGACCGCTGGAGTGGTTTTAGAGATGGATCACTATCCGAATGTCTCCAAAACATTTTCAACGGCGCATCTTATGTAAGTTAAATCTGACTCAGTTAAATCTGACTCCTTTATTGTTTTGTTTATGCCAGATTTCTAAGTATATCCCTTTGCAGATGGTGGCCGAATTCGCTGAGCTTATTCAGACGCAGCAACATCAGGCCGATCGAATAAGGCGTCTAGAGGCTCAGCTGAAGGCGAGTGAGGAGGGCCGTGCTCGAGCCGAGAAAGCTTACCAGCAGGAGGTCGGTTCTGTACAAATATTTACCGACCATTGTCTGGCGAAGCAGGTTGAAGCCGAGGACAAGGCATCTCTGGCAGAGGAGAAGGTTGCATCGCTTCAAAATCTTCTATCTTCTGCTGAAGAATCCATGCTCAAGGCCGAGCAAGGGCAGAGCAGGGGCAGAGCAGGCGAAGTCGTCGTATGACCAAAAAATTGAAGATCTGGAGCGCCAAGTGCTGACAGTTGAATCCCTTTCCCGAGAGGCCAGGTTGGAACTGGAAGTCCAAGGGGTGGATCGTTTTAAAAGATCCCCTGCTTATGATGCCCTACTTCTTCGGGAGTTTCAACTTGGGCTAGTTTTGGCCGGCGAGTTCTTTAAAGTTTAGAATAGGGGGACCGAGAAAGCATGTGCTAATTGGGAGCTGTCAATCAAACACCATGTGGACTGGTCCTTGGAATCTCTTCGGATTCAGATGAAGGAATAGAGAGCCTACTGTCGTAGTCAAGGCAAAGAGCCCCATCCTATGCATTTAGAGATTCCGTCCGAGCATTCTCTCTTGAACTTTTAAGCAAGTCAAGAGTCGGTTGAGGGTGCAGTCCCAGATGTCGGGCCAGTCCCGGGTGAAGATTACAGCCAGTGGATGGATGACACTGTCGACGATATCACTTGGCCGTCTAATGAGAGCCTGCTTCGTGAGTACGAGATGGTGCCAGATCCGAGTATTGGCAAAGGCTCGAAATCCTCGCAACCTTGATTTTGTAGAAATGTAGAAATTTCTAATTATTTTTTACTTGTACAAAATCATTCTTTGAATTGTAACCATTCTTTTAGGAGCAATAAAATCTTATTTTATTCTGAATTGAATGGTCTTGATCTGTTCATTGCTGATTGTTGCCAAAGTGCTGTATTAAACTGGCTAATGTTCGGGTAACTTAACTGAGTATCTTATTAAATCGGTTGTTACCCGAATAACTTCAATTGCCAAGTATCTTATTAAACTGGCTTCTTCAATGTTCGGGTAACTTAACCGAGTATCTTATTAAACCGGTTATTACCCGAATGACTTTAATTGCCAAGTATCTTATTAAACTGGCTTCTTCGATGTTCGGGTAACTTAACTGAGTATCTTATTAAACCGGTTGTTACCCAAATGACTTCAATTATCAAGTATCTTATTAAACTGGCTTCTTCGATATTCGGGTAACTTAACCGAGTATCTTATTAAACCGGTTGTTACCCGAATGACTTCAATTGCCAAGTATCTTATTAAACTGGTTCTTTATTATTAACCGAGTCATCTTGAAACAGAAGTTTAAGTGTTTCATACTCGGTTGCTACCCGAATGTTACATCAAGGCTCACCATGATCATACATTCGAGTCCTTGCGCAATATCAATGACGTCTCCCTAGTTTTTATGCGCAAAGGTTTGCCGAATCGTTGAGCTCTTTTTAAAAAGTTGCTTCAACACAGCTACGCATTTCACCAGAATTTCTCCCGATAGCGTCCCGAGCATTTTTCCAAAGTCTTGTGCATCGGGTTTGCATTTTTGCGAAAGTCATTCTGACCCTGCTCGGCTGGCATGCTCCTACGAGCTTCTTCACCCATTCGGGATTTGATGGTCCCGAGAATTCTATTTGCATATTCTTATTATCATGCTCTGCTTCCATATGTTCTAATTATCATATGCCTTCTTTTGGAAATCTCGAACTAGATGCTATCCTTTCGAAAATTCCGAGTAGTTTTATTTATTACTGCAAAAAATCGACAGATTTAAATTACAGTTTAATATTTATCCTACCAATATTGTCCTGACTAGAAAAAAGAATAAAATATTCAATATAAATATAAATATTTTAAGGATAGAATATCTTCAGATATTGGGCATTGCATGGACAGGGTAACACCCCTCCATTTGGTCGAGCAATCCAATAAGCTCCATGCCCAGCTATCCCCTCGATCTTGTATGGACCTTCCCATTTGTCAGTCAGGGATCCTGCGGCTCTATTTTTTGTGTTCAATGACATCTTCCTGAGCACCAGGTCTCCTAGCTGGAATTTCCTGATCCGAACACGAGAGTTGTAGTGGTGAGCCACTCTTTGTTGATATGTTGTATTTCTTATTCGGGACTTTTCCCTTTTTTCTTCTAGCTTATCCAAACTTTGTAATAGCATATCAACATTCTGTTCTTCATCGTATAGCCTGACCCGGGGGGACGCATACGATGTTTCTACGGGGATGACAGCTTCTGTTCCAAATGCTAAGGTGAACAGAGTTTCTCCTGTTTAAGTCCTTGCTGTCGTCCGATACGCCAATAATACTTCAGGAAGCTTTTCAACCCAGCTTTCTTTTTTTTCATCTAACTTCGCTTTAATGGTGTGCTTGATAGTTTTATTTACTGCTTCTACTTGCCCTTTTGTTTGTGGATGAGCTATTGTCGCATAGTAGTTAGCAATATGATACTTCTCGCACAACTGTCTGAATTTTTGGTTATCAAACTGAGTGCCATTATCGGTGATTATAGTGTCCGGAACTCCAAACCTATAAAGTATATTTTTCTTTACAAAATTTGTGGTGTTGGCTTCTGTGATATGCACCAGCGCTTCAGCTTCTGCCCATTTTATAAAATAATCGACATCTATTATGGCGTGCTTTGCTCCACCCCCTGTTCCAGCTGACATTGGCCCGATTAGGTCTAGGTCCCACATGGCGAATGGCCATGGGGTAGTGAGGTTTCTGAGCTTTTCTGGGGGTTGTCGGATATCGTTGGCAATCCTTTGACAGGTATTGCAACTTTCCGACCACTGATGTGCATCTCAGAAAAGCGTAGGCCAATAATAGCCTTGCCTGAGTACCTTATGCGCCAGACTTCTACCCCCAGTGTGGTTCCCGTAAACTCCTCCGTGGATCTCTTTAAGTATTCGATGTGCATCTTTTTTCGGTACACATCTCTGAAGAGCTCGGGAAAACCCCCTTCTGTATAATTCTCCTCTGATCATGGTATATCTAGCCGATCGATACATGATGCGCTTTGCTAATACAGGATCTTTCGGGAGCACGCCTTCTTCCAGGAACCTTCTCAGCTGGACCATCCAACCGTCTTGCGGTGTTCGGATTTCTGAAATTTCCAAATGCTTAGGTTCAGCTGTACTCGGTTTAAGGAGGTGTGCAACTGGAATGGTCTTTGGTCTGATTGAGGTTGTTGCTTACGCTAATTTAGACAATGCGTCAGCCTTTTCATTTTCTTCCCTAGGGATCTGAGCGATCTTGTATTCTTTAAATTTTTGGAGGAGCTGTTTCACGATGTCACGGTAGGCTATCATGCCTTCATCTTTGGTCTGGTACTCGTCCATAACCTGGTTGACAACTACCTGTGAATCGCTGAATATCTCAACTTCATCTGCCCCGAGAGCTATACAGACTATGATTCCAGCTAACAATGCCTCGTACTCTGCTTGATTATTGGTTGCTTTAAAATCAAATCTCATGGCACATTCAAATCATCTCTTTCTGGGGTGCAAACTACGATCCCTGCCCCGCTGCCATGAGTATTTGAAGAGCCATCAACATACAGTTTCCATGGGAAACTTTTTTTCAAGAGTCTTTTTGCTTCCAGGTTTGGTTCTGTGAATTCGGCTATGAAGTCTGCCACAGCTTGTCCTTTGAGGGAAGTTCTGGGGACATAATGAATATCGAATTCACTTAGCTCGATTTCCCATTTGGTAAGTCTTCCTAATATTTCTGGTTTTTGTAAAATTTGTCTTAATGGGCAATTGGTGAGAACCTGGATTGTATGGGCCTGAAAATATGGTCTCAGCTTTTTTGCTGCTGAAACCAATGCTAATGCCATCTTCTCTGCCTGTGAGTACCTGGTCTCGGCCGGTATGAGTGTCTTGCTGGTATAATACACTGGTTTCTGCACTCCATCTTCTGTTCTGACTAAGACTAAACTTGCTGCAAGCTCAGTTATTGACAGATACAGCTGAAGTATTTCCTCTTTTTACGGTTTTGAGAGAATGGGAGCTTGTCCCAAGCACTCTTTTATTTTTAAGAATGCCTGCTCACACTCTTTATTCCACTCGAGTCATTTCCCTTTTTTGATTATCTTGAAGAAAGGTGCGCACATGTCCGTAGCCCTTGAGATGAATCTTTCCAAGGAGGCTAAACACCATATTAAGCGATGTACCTCTTTCAATGTTTTAGGTGAGGTCATTTCTTGCAAAGCCTGGATCTTCTCGGGATTAACTTCGATTCCTCTTTGATGGACTTGAAAACCCAAGAATCTCCTCGAATGGACTCCGAATAAACATTTGTTCAGGTTTAATTTCATCTGGTATCTTCTCAGAACATCAAATGTCCCTCGGAGGTCCCGGGCATGCTCATCTACCGAGATGCTTTTAGTCAACATGTCATCAATGTACACTTCCATGTTCCTTTCTATTTACCGAGTGAAGATTTTGTTGACCAACCTTTGATATGTAGCACCTGCATTTTTTAAACCGAAGGGCATTACTGTGTAGCAATATAAACCCTGATCCGTTGTGAAAGCTGTTTTTTCTTCATCAGCTTTGTTCATCCGGATCTGATTGTATCCCGAGTAAGCGTCCATGAAGCTGAGTAATTCGTGACCTGCTGTGGCATCCACCAGCTAGTCTATCCTTGGAAGTGGGAAGCTATCTTTTGGACATGCCTTGTTTAGATTCGTGAAATCTACGCACATCCTCCATTGTCCATTTTTCTTCTGGACGAGGACTACGTTGGCGACCCACTGAGGGTAGCTGACTTCTATGATTGATCCAGTTGCCAGTAGCTTTTTCACCTCTTGTTTGATTGCTTGACTTCTTTCAGGATTGAACGATCTTCTCTTTTGTATAACCGGTTTTGCATTCGGGCTAACTGTGAGGTGGTGAGATATTACTCGGGCATCTATTCCGATCATATCTTTGTGACTCCAAGCGAATACATCTTTGTACTCTCTATGCAGTTTGATCAAGTCTTGCTTGACTTTTCCATCCAAGTTGGTCTCGATCTTGATTTTCTTGTCCGGTTTGTCTTCTTCAAGTACTATTTCAACCAATTCTGTTTTGTATTCATTCGAGCCCTCCCTTGGATCCAGTTCGAATGACAAGGATTCTTCACACTGATTTGGTTGCATTATGGTGCACACTTGTTCAGCATCATGCTTGTTTCTGTATACTGACAGGTTTGCTATTCGGGCCATCGCTTGAGATCCCTTGACTATCCCAACCCCTTGTTCTGTTGGGAACTTGATCATTAATGCATAAGTGGCCGTCACGGCCCTTGTTTTATTCAGGAATGGATGGCCCAATAATGCATTATACGGCCAATTGTCCAAGTCAACTACCACGAAGTCAAGTATGACAGTCCTCTGGCATTGTGCCATTCCGATCTTCACGGGTAGTTTTACCGTCCCGAGTGATCTAACCTCTATCCCCCCAAACCCTCTTAATGGAGTATGGAAATGCTGTAAATCTTTTCAGTCTAGTCTCAGCTGGTCATACACGGCCACGATTAGGATGTCTGCTGAACTCCCATTATCTATTAAAATTCTTCAGACTTCCCTATGGCCAATCCGAGCACTTATAACCAAAGCGTCATTAGGTCGAACATCGACGCCATGGGAATCTGCCTCTGTAAAGACTATTGGGTCCCATCCTTCCTTTACCCTTTTCGGGTCTGGCTCAACCGAGTTTACGTCTAAGTTATTCCTTGCTTCTATTGCTTCTCTGATTTCCTGAGTTCGTTCTCGGTTGCTTCTCCCAGTAGAGGGTCCTCCGAAAATTGTATGTATTACTTGATTGACTTCGGGGCTGGTTCTTTGATTTTGACCCAGGTTGTGATCAACCTTGACTTCTTTCTTAGTTTCTGATCTCTCATCTTTTTTCAAGATTACATCCCGCATGTGCCCTTCCCGAATAAAAGTCTCTATGTAATCTCTGAGCTGAAAACACTTTGAAGTCTCATGCCTGGTTTCTTTGTGAAACCTGTAATACTTGGTTGCATCTCTCCGGGCGAACTGTGATTGTCGCCGCGGCTCTTGCACCATATTCTTCTCTTCAAAGATGGCTAAAATTTATTCTTGTTTTTTTTCGAAGAGGGGTGTAATTGGTATATCTGCCTCGGTATTTCTCTGTGGACCGTTCGGTGTTGAGCCCATTACCCTCATCCTTATTTTTCTCCTTGCCGTTCCCTTTCCATTTTTCCTTTTGATTCTGCCCCTTGGATTCGGTATTCTTCTGTTCGGGCTTTCCTCCATGCATATAGCTTCCTCCTGTAGCTAACTCTTCCTCATCGGCCAGAGCGTATTCTCCTGCCATATCCATCATGTCAGCATACTTGGTCAGCCGTGTTCTTCTCAAATCAAAGGACAGTCGTCCATTCTGCAAATTATTGGTGAAAGCAGCAATAATTGCTTCATCATTAGCACTGCCAATTTCTGATACTGCTTGACCGAACCGACCCAAGTACTTTTTTATTGACTCGTCCTTCCCTTGCTTTATTTGAGAGAGGTAGGCCACCGACTTCTTCCTGTGAACATTGCTCAGAAATTGCCTTGAGAAGCTTCTGCTTAGTTCGCTGAAATTTCTGATGCTCGCCGGGGGTAGTCTTCCGAACCATCTTGACCTTGTGGCCCCAGTGTTTGCCGAAAGTTAAGACACAATAGGGGGTCACTGCGGGCATATTGAGCCATAGCACTTTTATAGCGTCTAACGTGCTCCTTTGGATCTGTATCTTTTTTAAATTGCTCCACATACTGCATCCTGAATCTTTCTGGGAAAGGGGTCCGTAAAATTTCCTTGGTGAATGGACTGTCAGAGTCATCGTCAGATAGATCGTTACAGCCATAACGTCTGACCAGTGCCTCCATCTGTCACCAGTTATTCTCAATTTCTCGAGTTAGGTTGTGGATCATGACATCTTTGTCCCCCATCAGACTTCCCCGACGGTTAAACCGTTGGGTTATCGTCATTCTTTCCTCATACTCTTCACTTTGATGCTGGTCCTCTCGTGTGACTCCATGATGACGTTTGCGATAGTGTTGATCACTATCTTCTGATGATGACCGACCTCTGTACCGGTTATTTTTACGATGTCTGCCACGTACTGTTTGATTGTGGTCCAGCCTCTGGTGATGTTCCTCTTCAAGTGTTTTCTGTCCAGCCAGATTGATTGGGGAAGAGTTCCTTCTGGTTTCTGGCATAGTTATTCCTGGCCCAACCACCATCGAACGGAGCCTTGCGGGTAGAGGATTAGGAGTATGTGCTCCTGCAGCCAGTAGATCAATCCCTTCCCTTGCTGCGTCCGACACCAATTGCTGCAAGACCTCTTGGAAACGCAGCGTAAGATCTCTGCTGGTTGGAGGAACTTGCTGGATCCCCGCGAGGTGCGTAGGCTGGTTTTTCTGTGTTTGCTACAGGATCTTGTGACGTATTGCCAACATGGAAATCGCCTGGTGATTTTTGGCCATTCCCTGAACTACTTCTGCTTCCTGCCATCGCTTTTAACAAGTTCGGAGGTTTACGACCCTCCTTCTAGCGCTAATTGTTGACGTCGATTTCTGGATTATGTCAGAAAAGCCAACAAGGATTGGATTTCGGCTATTGAGTCAAAGAGAAAGAGATGCAGAGAGTGTAACAAAGATAAGTTTTACGTGGTAAAACTCCGACGACCGGAGAAACGTCCACGGGTGGTTGAAGGATCAACCAAGTCAAAATCCACTATAAGAATATGATGTTTACAAGCTCTCGATCTCTCTTTTTTCTCTGTATTTTCTATGATTGTTGTATGCTATATTGCCTATATATTTTGGAGCCAGATTATGGGTCTATTTATATGCTTATAGAACCCTAATCTGTTTTTTACAAGTAATACAAGATCTTTGTATTTAATTGTGATTCGGTTACTTGCTTGAGGTTGATTTGTCTTCTTTCCTGTTTCGGAGTCTCTCATGGAAATCGAGTGGGATTCTAGTAGTGTAGTTCAATTTGGACTTGTTTCCTTATAAGAATGTAGTCTTCGTAAAGAAATCAAGTTATTTCTGATTGTGGGACTCTTCTAACTTAAAGTTCCATTATTTGGGATTCCTTCCTGATGGATATCTTCGCGTATTTAAAGACTTAATCCGTGTGAAATAAGCACCAAGTTCTTACTCGATTTGTATTTATTCCCGAGTAAGAATAATATATGATGGTCCCGAGTAGCGTCGTTTGAGCCCGAGTGGAAGCGTTGTTTAACCAGTCCCGAGTGTTGTTAACTGATCTCAAGTAGGTTTCATTCTACATATGCGTACTCGGGCTTTTCTTCTCTTTAATGATGCCTCGTAGGATATTTCCTGAGTGCCCATTTGGGCGTCCACCTGAATATTTTCTCTTTCCTGTAAATGACGTGTATGCTTGGTAAAATTCACATACAACAATTATTAATTGGTTTTATATCAATCATTTGAAAAAAAAAAGTTTCATATTAATTGTTTGGTATGATAATAAAAACCTTTCTATTTTATCAAAGCCTAACTTTTATTTTAAATATTAATTTCAATTTCTTTTAAGTAATACAAATTGATTGAATTGACCAACAGTTTACTGTTATAACCGAGTGAAACAAAAATTAATATTAACAATAAACTTTCTAATGTAAAAAAAAACAATAAACTTTCTTAGGATAAGAGGAATTGAGATACACTATTGTGTGTTGAGAGCTAATAGTTTTTTAATTCGGTGGAATTTGGGATTTTTGAGCTTAAAAAAAGTTTTATTGCAATGATAATAATTTGTTTTCAAACAATTTTTTAGTGACATCAAATGTTTTTGCAGGAGTTAGAATTTTATTTAAAGAGAAATTATTTATTCGAATAAAAAGATATAAAATAATAAAATGCTAAACAAATCTGCTTAGATAATAAAATAGTGAGGTGTGCTAACAAAAATATAAAATAATAAAATTAAATAAAAGGGTATTTTTGGTATTAAGTGATGTTTTTTACGAAACATAGATTTTTAAAATATTTTTGAGATGTACCTACGAAAAGGGTGTACATATAATTTTTGAGGGGTGTCAATATCGTCACTATTTTTCAAATACGACCGACTTTTTATTAAAAAAAAATTGGTCATGTTTGGCATTTGTGCCTTTTCATTACAAATAAATATATGACATTGCTTTTCATTAGGTCTTTTCATTGAAATCATGTATCGAAGAACCCTGACGGCCTTTTTTATATATACTTAGGTCTTTTCATGGAAATCATGTTTTAAAGGCCCTAGGCATGATGGGCCCTTTCTATCTTATTTTTAATATTATAATAATTTCAGGTTTTATAAGGATAGGGAAAGATTCGAACACAAAATCCCATGATGTAAGTATGAGACGTTTTACCATCAGGTTTTTTCCTCCTACTGATTCTATGTACACCTTTTTGTAAAAACTTGAATTAAGATAATTTAATGTAAAATATTTGGAATATTTTGAGTATGTTCACTTAGCTTGCATTGTTAATTGATCAATGTGGTATATAATAATGGTACCAAAGAAAAAAAATACATTTATAAAATAAAATAAGCCTAAGACCTTATTTCTTGTATGTTATAAGGTTGAAATACCAAACAAAAAAATAGTTTTAATGCAATATATATATATATATATATATATATATATATATATATATATATATATAAATTCACTCTTAAAAAATAAATTTGACTTAAATTACTTAGGGCCAGTTTGATATTTCTGTAACTTTTATAATAATCACTGTTAGCTGTGCTGAAGGAATAATCAGCTGTGAAATTAATCAGTAGATGTTTGGTTAATTGTATTTTTAAAATCACTGTATAGCTCAAAAGCAGTATACATATGTTTGGTAATTTTATTGCAAAAGTACTGAGATTAGTTACAATGACTAAAATGTACATAGGTTTAGACCATATTTCATTTTTTTCATTAATTACATTATTAAATGAATATTTAAGTAGAATATTTAAATTGGAAAAAAAATTCTATAAGAACAATAAAAATATTTTTAAAAGATTTTATAAATCAAATCAATATTTCAATAGAATATTTAATTTTGAGATGAAATAAGAAATATAAATGATTTTAACTTGATTTCATAAGGATAATAACGATATTTTAAAAGAAGCATTAAATGCTGAAATAGATTATTTCATAATCACTTTTTAAAAGTAACCCCTCACATACTTCTCAAATTCACTGTCAAAACTTACTAGATTATCAATTAATCACTTTTGAAAGTTTTACCAAACACCATTTTATATTAAAATTATAAAATAATCTAATTTTAAATTTTCAAAAGCAATACCAAACCGGCACTTAATTTTAATTAAAATGTAAGGATTACTAATTATTTTTGTAGACAATATGAGTTTTAATGATTACAATTTATTTATTTTTGTGTAGACAAGGGGTATTTTTTTTTCATTTGAAAAGACCCCTTTCAATCGTCGAAACTCAAAAGGCACCAATTCAAATTTTGGAACGTCGATAAACGCACCAATCTGAAAATTCAGCCACGTCAACTCTAAGAGATTTCTAAAAGCTTGAAGAATTTGGTCTTTGCACTTAAAAGAAAAGAACCAATTATGAGTCCACAATGAGGCTCTATTCAAATACAGGTTTGATGTATCGCCCGATATTTACGATCGACTAGAGCTTAGCAAAGGAAATTGAATAGGCATGGACCCTAAAATCAAACCTAGTATACCAGGACATTGAAAACACGTGGACAAACAAACGATTTAATGATAATCAAGCCACGTGTTGCACAAATCCCAACAACCAACAATGTCTTCAATGTCCGATTCACGTGAATCAAAACGGACAATTTAATGTCCATGATCCATACCCCCATATGAATAGGCGAGACGTTAAGGACTCTCGGTCTTCACTATAAATATGAGACCTCTCCTCACAAAAAATGGTCCAGAATTCTTTCTTTCTACTCACACAAAAGCTTTATTTAGTCTTCTTGATCATTCGTTTACATTTATTGTGGCACACACCTCCATATTAATAACGGATCCGCCTCCCAATTGAGCTCGACCAGACTGTCTTGAAAAGTCGATCAATCTAACACATGGTCGACCCACATCAAATGTTGGTATCCACTTGGGTATCGATCCATTCCATTCATCGATTTCTTATATCAACACAACCCTCGTTTTATCTGCAACAACTCAACAATTCCCTAGGGAGTCGAGTCGCCAAATATCATCAATACCCATAGTCGAATCAATAAGGTCGACCCCCAGTTCGATCCTAAATATCGAACAACATGGTTTGTTATTTCTACTTCATCTTTTAGTTAATTTATTAAACATAACTGACTTGAGCGTCAGATAGTCTCCCGAGGAAACCCTTCCCATTCCCCTCTTATGGTTCGCCACCATTCCACTCTTGTGTTTTACAGGTTGCCAGTGTCCACCTCGACGATTGAAGTTAATTATAGATCTGATCGATTATAAGCGACGAGTAACAAGTTGCTTGTCGAGTTGTATCATAGTACATAATTATTTTGTTGCATGGCTCTGTATCAAGCTACAATTTTGTCTTACTCTATCGAAACACGGCTATCTAAACGTAATTTGAATGTCAAAATGCTTCAGATCGTTCTATACAATATCGTATTGCAACGAGTTATAGCTTGGAAGTTGGAATGATCTAGGTTGACGACATATCAAACCAAAGATTAACGAAATGTCGTTTGATGTCGAGCGATAATTTGTTATCCCTCAGAAGAATATTCCAAATACATCATAAATACGTATGACAATAATTTGTTGGCTATGACTCGAATTTCCAATGGTTACCAAACGGGATTCAACTAATACATAGACTTTATGGAGACGTGAGATACGTTTGAAAGTAGAAGATCGTGCTTGAGGGAGACTTGAAGACTGAAAGAACTAAAAAGATGAAATTTGGAAGAAATTGCGATGTGGACTGCGGTGCGAACAAGTACACAGACCGCGACACAGAAAACGGTCAACTCCAGTGAGATCAACGCGGCGTAGACCGCGACGGAGGTAAATTCACCAACGGTGATATTCTGAACGGTGGACGACAGTGACGATCCGTGGTGTTGGGCACGAGTGGCCAACCGTGACCTAGATCACGGTAATGGCTGATTTTATCCAAATCAGGAATGTTGTGTGAAAATAGAAAATGTGTTTTCTTTTGGAAGTTCTTGTGTTAATCGGAAAAGGAAAAAGTTTATCTTCATGAAGAATAGGAAAGTCTTAAACTTAAAAGAAAATGATTTCTTTTAAATAAGAAGACTTGTCATAAATAGGAAATAGTATTTATGTGAAACAAGTAATTTCTGTATGTTTAGGAGTATGATTTCTTTTTTCTTAAACTCCCTGAAATTTATATAAATAGACTATAATAGCTATGCTATTGTAAGTGGTCGATCAAATTAGCAATTATGAGAGATATCAAGAGACCATTGGGTGTAATTGGGTTTGGGGTATTTTTTAGAGAGAAAATCTTGAGTGAAGTTGTAACATTTTTCTTCATAGTCGATTTGATCTCTTGTCATTCTAACGGCCATGGTTTTTTTCTGATTTGGGTTTCCACGTAAAATCTTCTTGTATTGTGTGTTTGGATTATTTCTCTTTCCTCTTATTTATTTCTTTTGCTATTGTTTGTGTTCTATCCGGCAACACTTCCTCGTACTAATGAATTATCCGCCAACATAATTGTCGAACGAATGATGCAATCATAGTGACACTAGACCAAAATACCTGATAGAATTCAAAGAGAAAAGATATTTAGAATAATATGGGGACAAACCAAGAAAATCCCCTTTCGAGCAACTTAAGACACATGTCGAGCAAAATTAATCAGAAATACCAGCTTTAAAATCACGCCCAAAATCTATTAGGAGTGACATAACATCCTTAGTTTCAGATCAATCGAACTAAAAATTGTTATGTCGAACAATAACAATTGTTAAACAATAATAAACCGGGAAGAGGATCTACAGCTAAGCGGCAATAAAACACCAATATAAATGATGATTTTGTACAAGTAATGTCGTCCGAATATCTTATTTCACGTCCAGCCATGAAATCGCCAGTCGTCTGATTCATTCGACATAATCATAAAAATTCAATCTTTTGAAGGTTATTCAACATAAAAGACATTCGACCTATGCACGGAAGAAACCTACTCTCTAAGTCGAAGACTTCAACTCAGAGAATGGGGGGCAAATTGTGGTACCCAAAAATAGCACCACCCAAATAAAAGTTGAGTCTAACAAAGGCCCAAACGGTGGTAACAAACCTTGACTAAATCCAATTAGACTAAGTCAGTATTGCAATACAAGTTACTCACTTAATCAATAAAACAACCTAAGAATCTCGAGATAAATCAAATATCTCACTCCATGATATTAGGCCAAAATAGGTGGAGATATATCAGCTGACACTTTAGTTGAATGACTTCTCCATCACTGTAAATACAAACCTCTCTATTCATCTGAATGTGGCGGTTTTGATCCGCTATTTGATCACGAAAAGAAAAATAATGCTAATCCTTCTTTAACTCCCAGAATTCATCTCCCCTAGCTCAAGTAGAAAAGGCAACAATCAATTCAATTCTCTTGTTCAACTTGCCTAGTTTGTTACATTATCACCATCACACCCACTCGACGCCACTTTATTCTTCAATTTCAATATTTCAACAGACCGCTCGACCAACACCCATATTCTACAAGACCATCGATTAGCATATATTTTCTACATCATTCAAACTCATTTGAATAGCCTTATGTTCGATCGCCTTGTCTACCCTATACTCAGTCCAAGCGAACATAAGGCTATTCAAACGACACCACCCAATACTCGATCAACCTTGTTTATGGATTATCAATGTCATCCACTCTACCAAATTCAACTGTAGATTGTTGGGGTCTACAATATGCACAATTAAGTGACAGGGGTCAATTAGTCTCAATCCTAATCCATATAATCATGTTCATTATCGATTCATTGTGAGACACATTGTGTCGTGACCACCCATATAACACCAAATTGTTATTATGTTTGGTGTGTCCTGAGATTATACTTTGTCCCATGTTTAGTATAGTAACATAATGAATTTCATAAGATTGAATTAAATTAACCTTTGAGTTAAATAAAAATTTAAAATTATTATTCAATAAAAATATATGAAGTATTTTTGAAGAAAATAAATAATACAGTTTAACCTCTCTAAATTAATATCCCAATAATTAATAACCTCTGAGATTTAATAAAATTTAATGAAACCGACCACTTTCTATAGGCATAATTTAATATTTCTACTATCTAATAATTAATACAAAATATCAACACAAAAAATTAATTAGCATAATCAAGTTCCTTAGAGAACCGTCTATCTATAGTAACCCGTTTCTTCCCAGTTGTCCTAATCTCGAATTGTATATCTCAAAGTACCTTATAAGCTACAACATGGGTGGGATTTGAAAGGTCAAAAAGAGAAATACATGATTGAAGGACATCTAATTTATCTTTGTTAGACAAATGTGGGGCCATCATTCATATATAATCCAACTTCCTCTTTATGGTGGTCATGTGACGATACTGCTATGAGATCTTCATATGGTATCTCCTCATGGGCAATTTGTTGCTCCTCCTCTTGATTTAAGAGGGCATTAATAGACATTGAATGATGAATTGAAAGTTGACCAATGACAGTTGCAAGTTCTTGTTCTATTACTTGTTTCTTCTGAACTCTCTTCAATTTCTTGTTTTTCCTCTTCAATGAGACCTGTGTGCTTAGGGTGCGTTTGGTACGCGAGACAGGATGAGACAACGTGTGACAAATTTTGGTTGTCCCACGTTTGGCACATCATTAGCTTGGGACAGGACAGGACATGACATTGTGGGATAAAAATCATGAAAAATTGTCCCACCTGAGACTATCGGCCAGACTTGTCCTATACATGGGTCAAGTCTGGAAAAGACATTTTTGCCCTTAAATATTCCAAAAACTATAAAAAGACCAAATATAAAATAAAACCCACAGCCATTGTCACGCTTCTCTCCCCCTATTCTCCCCAACTCTTCTTTCTCGCTTCTTTGGCTGCAGAAGAGGAGCAAAGATCCCAGTCTCTCCCACTTCTCTCTTTTCCTCTCTCTGTTCAACCTTTTTCGATTTGGTGGTGGTGGCTTTTATTGTTTTCGATTTAGGGCCATTTGAGGTTTTCAATTCACATCGATCAGAATACAAAATCATCTAGGATTTCGTCGGTGACAGTGATGTTTGTAGGGGTTTGTGAAGTTATGGATGGGTTTGATTGAATCTGATGGTGGATGTGGTGATGGATGGTTCTGGCTTTGATTGAAGCTAGTGGTTTGGTGTTGACGATGATACTGGGTTCAGTTGTGAACGGTGGTTTGGTGTTGACGATGATGAGTTTTTTTTATTTGTTTTTGATTTTTTTATTTGTTTTTCGATTTTTGATTTTTTTTTCCAGATTTTGTGGGAGAGTTATTCATTGATTTTAATTCGAGCGCAAAGTTAAAAGTAAAAAAAAATGTGGCTTTGGAATGTTAGTGTGATAATAGCAATATTTACAGTAGAAATTTGAACTGTGTTTCAAATATTAGTTTTTAATCATTTGTGATGTTAACTGAAAAATTAGAAAGAATTGTGCAATTTTATGGATTCCAAAATTCCAATTAGTGGACTATGAAGAGAAGTTTGAGAAGTAATAGTAAAAGTAAATTAAATTTTTGGTGTTGTGCGAAAATGTAAACAGATGATGATTGCAGTCTGTTTTTCTTATTAACTAAAGATTAGAGATATTTCATGTTTTGATATAGTTTTTTCCGGATGAACATGAACGGTGATGCTCTAGTGGGAATGCAAACAAAGTTCATTTTACTAAAACAAAATTTATGGAATTGATTTGTTAATTTTGTTCGTGGAATTTGATTGAAGAAAAATTTACGGTGTTTGTGGAATGGAAAATGAAAGAAAACATTAAATTTTTATGATTTTTAATTAGTTTTAATTCAATACTTTTTGATATTTTTTGAAATACAAGTGCAGGACAATATTCAATAGTCAAAAGAATGCATAATTTGATCCTATCATGTACGAGATTTTTTTAAGAAAAAATTAATAAAGTTGTTATAAACATTAGAAAGGGGTATTATGGTTATTTGAATATATTGTCTTGTTTTGTCCCGTCTTATTCCAGTCATACCAAACGCATAGTAGTACAATGTCCTGTCTTGTCATGTCTTATCTCATACATTTCAAACACAATACAAAACAATTATCATGTCTTGTCTTGTTCCAACCTGTCATGTCCCGTCCGCGAAGCAATCGACTATTGTAGTGCTATTCCATGCTACTAAAGGTGTAAAAATGGACTGGCCCGGCCCATTAGGGACGGCCTGCCCTGGCCAGTCCATTTTTGGAAACAGGCCGAGCGGGGCCGGCCTGTTTCCAGAGAAGCAGGTCCCGCACGGCACGCCGGCCTGCCTCAGATGGGCCGTGCCTTCGTGTCGTGCCAGGCCGACCGGCCGGGCCCCTCTGGCGGGCTAGGCCTAACGGGCCTGGTCCGGCGGGTTAGTTTTTTGGTCCAATTTTTTTTCCAAATTACGTTTTTTTGGATTTAGGGTATAGAGTTTAGGATTTATAGTTTATGGTTAAGGGTTTAGAATTTAAAATGAATGAAGAGAACGAACAATTATTAGGATTTGAAATGAATAAAGAGAACGAACAATTTTTTAATTATTTATTTATTTTTCACTTATGGAATTCAGTAATACATATATACATGATTGCCTCATTAAAAACCTTACCAATAAAAACCCAGTGGGATAAAAACTTGGTAAGGGAAAAAGAGTGCAACCGTTTTACAACTTACAAGTAAATAATAAATACATATGTAAAAGTATAACCTAGTTCTGGCCCTGACCACTACCTAGTTCTAGGACGTGATGTTGGTGTAACGCCGGAACCAGAAGGTCCCGCTTGAGTATGGGTCGGTTCTGAAATATCAAATTCGTTGAGCATATTCAAACCGTCCGGAAAATAAGGCTGATGGTTAGGATCCATTATCTGAATAAAAATATGAGCACTATAGTAGTTAATAGTCAAATTAAAAATCAATATTTACTAACAGTAATCTTAATTTACTAACAATAATTACTATAACTAATACGACACTTACAATAATTTATTTACTTAAAAAACAAATTAAATAAACAAAAAAAATCATAATCTACTAACATAAAAATTTAAATTCACTAGTTCACTACTACAAATAAAATTGATAAATTTACTAACATAATATACTAACATAAAATTGATGATTTGAACCACTACTTTTAAATTTACTATCATAATCTACAAATGAAAAATTTTAATTTATGAAAAAAACAATATCAAACGTAATTACTACACTTAACATTTATCATTTACTTATTACAAAAAGTAATTTCAGTAATACAAATTAACTTTCTAAATTTATTAATAACAAATATTAAAATTACTACTAAACTTAAAAATCTTAATAAACTAAACAAATAATATTAACATTAAAGCCCAAAAATTGATAAACTAACTAACTAAATAGATAATATTTTCATTAAGTAACTCAAATCTAAACATAAACATATAAATTTACTATGAGAATATGTTAGACCAAAAGTAATAACAAAATTATACCTTTAAAATTTGGTGTGTTGGTGGAAAACGTAGAGAATTTGTAGAGAGAGTAATAACCAAAATGAATGAAAAAGTTTAGAGAATTGGAGAATATATTAGAGATTGAGATTTGAGAGAATGAGAGAATGAGAGAATGAGAGAATGAGAGATTGAAAGAATGATAGAGAGAGTTAATGGAAAATGAAATGGATGGAAGTATTTATAGAAAAATTTGATTTGTGGGTCAAAATGTAATTTAAAAGATTGTAGGAGGGGTTTTGGTAATTTTAATTTCCTCCATCAGCTAGAAATCAATTCCAGCCGTTAGTGGTTTTTTGGAAAAAAAAATTAATTTTTTTTTGGTCGAACGGACCGGCTGATCGGTCCGCCGGGCCGGTCCGACAGGCCTGGCAAGCCGGATTGGAGTGCCAGGCGGGCCGGCATGCCGGGCCTCCTCCCAGAGGCCCGGCACGCGGCCTGGCCCTCTTCCTTCACGAGCCTTCCAACTACCTAGAAGTATTGGTATTAACAAATATACATGAAATATATTTTTTTAAGTAGATGTTCTACAAATTAATAACCTCAATTAATTAATAAATTATTATGCTATTGATCATATTAATTTATAAAGGTTAGAGAGTAATTACTTCTAATAAAATATATACAAACTCGTTTTTAAAAAGAAAAAAAAACTATAAATATTTATTATTACAAAGTATTATAAATTCGTTTCAACAACCAAAAAAAAAACTTTCGAAGTATTATATGTTTCTGTTAATCTATTTTTAAATGAATAAAATTATAACCCATAAACATGATTTACATCAAATTTATACTCCTGTCTTATATTTGAATCGGTACTAATCTTTTATGTATGATGTTCCAAATAACTTACATGGTTAAAAGACCTCATTTAAATATATAAATATATGATTAAATTTAAGGGTAACGGTAAATATCCAATATTTTTATCTAAAATTTACATCAAACTTGACACGTCACATCCTTATCTATTGTTACATCGCGTAAGCTTACCCTAAATGAGTTGAAAAAATAAATAAAAATAAAAAATTTAATAAAAACATATTATTAAAATATAAAACAACCGGTTGAAAAACGAGTTCCAATTCCATCACCATCATCATCCCTCCCCACCTCCACACACACACACACACCTCCGAAAAAAAAACTAGAGATTCTATGTACACCTTTTGTAGAAACTTGAATTAAGATAGTTTAATCTAAAATAATTGGAACATTTTGAGACTGTTCAGTTAGCTTGCATTGTTAATCGTTCATTGTGGTATATTATAATGGTATTAGAGATGTCAACAGTTTGGTTAAATCGACGGTTATAAATCAAACAATACGAAAAAAACCGAAATCGAAACCGAAATCATAATCGACGGTTACAAAACTGGTTGAAAACCGGTTCGGTTACAGTTAGGTATGCCCAAATACCACTTAAAACCAATAGTTAAACAAGCGGTTCGATTTTATATATAATTTATAAAATATAAAGTATAAAATAATCAACCAAATTTCCCCACAGTAAAAAATTCCAAAAGGAAACAAGACAGTGGATAACACGCTCCTTAAAAACGCGTGAGAGCACAGGAAATAGGAGTGCAGCGCTACTTCATTTACGTGAGACATGACCGAGAATAGCAATCGAATGATCGTCCATTGTCCCACTCCACCACCCCACTCCTCACCTCACCGTCAACATTCATTTAAAGCTTTTCTCCAAAAACAACTTCCTAAAGTTGCTTTTGCCATTTTTGTTTACAGTTCTTCTTCTTCTTCTTCTTCTTCTTCTTCTTCGTTCATGTAATGTCTGTGAGTTCTTCATTTCCTCCCATTTTCGTGTAATGTAAGTCTCTCTGCAGCTCTCTCTCTCTCTCTCTGTTCTTCTTTTTAACTCATTTTGCTAGCAATTCCTGTGAAGCAAATATGTTTTTGTTTTTAAATTTGAAAATCGTACGTATGGAGCAAATATGTTATTTGATAGTGAAAAGGTTCGCTTTGTGTTTTCAAATGGTGTGATTATCGAAGATAAAAGATATTTAAGTGTGTTTAGAACGCGTCCATTGCTCGGTGAATCAGTATCAAAACCTGTTGTGCTCTATTATTTTCATAAATTATTGCCCTATAATTGTTCTATTTCATTCAGTTTTACTCAACATTAACGAATTTGATATTCTCAGCTTGTTTTTCTTTTCAATTTATGTCTAGTGTACTCAACCTTGTAGTTAAGCTAAGTAGGATGAATCTCACATTTTTAGTTATGTTGATGTATGAACTGTGAACTTTTAACGGGATATATTTTTACGTACAAGTAGAGCCTTTTGGTAATATATTAATTTTTCTTTGGTCAGGGATCCGGAACATAGTTTTGTTTGGGATAACGATTCTCTAATGTTAGATAACTTGTTAGAATCAGGGCCCTGCATTGTTAGAAAACTTCTCTAACGTCAGAGAATCATTGTTGTTCTGGAAAAAACTAAATCCGAGATCCCGGACCTGATAAGTGCTTGATATATATCATATGTATGTCTTACATCTTTTTTTTGTAGGACCTCGTAGAATATCGGGCTGAGTTTTACTACCAGGTAATAGAAGCACAATGTCACATCTTGAAGAGGATTGTGGAGAAGAGAATATGAATTTTAAATGGGGTATTAAGAAGGGAATTGATTGCAGGAATGAAGACCTCAAGTTCTACGAGTCCTTTGTGTACGAGGGTGTGGAATACAATCTATATGATTGTGTCTATGTTTACAGATCAGGTTGCCGTGAGACTTTTATTGGTAAGCTAGTGGAAATCTATGAGACTCCCAACCATGAAAAAAAAGTAAAACTTGTGTGGTTTCTTCGTCCAACTGATGTGCGCAATTTTTTGAATGATTATGAGCTGCGCTGGAATGAGTTGTTTTTCGCTTCTGGTGAGGGCATTGGTCTTTCCAATATCAATCCTCTGGTAATTAATATTCACCAATCACACCTGCTGTTTATTTTCTGTTGATTGGTTTAGAATGATTTCTCATTTTTAATTTGTCAATAGTCTTTGCTAAAGATGGTGTGCTGGTCCCCTTTATATGCTGGGAACATAATCTTGTGGATAATAGATATAATACAGAATGATTAAATATCCAGAATTTCATATTACTAGCACAATATATATATATATATATATATATATATATATATTGAGGAATCGAGGTCTGCTCAGAGTGGGGAAGAGGATATAATGGGTATTTAGTTATAAGAGATGACCCTTAACCTGGCATTGTTGATAGAAGTGCTCCTAACCCATGTTTGAGCAAATTTTGGTAGCTTTTCTTTTTGTAGAGTGTAGTTTATAATATGACACTTCATGGCTCTATATAGACTCTTTTTGTTACTTTTCAATTTTTAACTGTGACCCTTTCTTGTTAAGGGCTTATTACTGCCTTGGGGCATTATTCAATTGTAACATCATTTTATTTGAATAATATACTGTACCTTGGTGATTACTACTAGCCTAATGTTTGCATTACAAGTTTGATACACACATACCACAAGAATAAGGCATGCTAAAGGAATAAATTGTATCCTGCTTAGATCACTTAACTAGGTAGTTTTCACAGCTATGTTAAAGGTATTCCACCTTGCTTGTTTTTCGCTGTTTCAGGAAGTAATTATTGGGAAATGCAATGTTCTCTGCGCATCAAATGACTGGAGAAATCCTCGGGCATCTGTGGAAGAGTTACAAAAAGCTGACTACATCTTTTATCGAACTTTTGATGTTGCAAAGCTCAAAATAGAAGAGAGTTTTTCAGAAGAAATAGATGGAGTAAAAGGTAAATTAATTAGTGGATTTCGTATATATTTCAAGTCATGGAGAACCATTAAACTAATTTTTTTAACTCAAAACATTTCCTAATTGGTAGATTTTCCTCCGTTCCTGAATATGAATCGGTTACTGACACTAGTTATGTTTAGTTATGTTCCTCTTCAATTTGAATGTTTGCAGTGGAGCACTTTTTTAATAGGAAAAAGGATCAAGCATTCAATAATCCTCTCAATTCTACGGTAAATGTTAGAGAGTGGACTGGAGAATTGAGTTCTCCAAAATTAGGATTTGGCAAAGCAGTTGTTGATGTTGTTAAGGGTAGCAATCCTGGCGTCAAAGTAAACCCAGTAGCGAAAGGTGATTTCTGAGAATCCTTTATTTACATGTACTTAGAAATTTAATTGATTGGATTAAATCAGCTAGTTTTCAACATGTTCAGAATTGGAAAGGGCTGCAATTGTCAATAGACAAGGGTATTCTCCAAGTGATATTTCCATGTTAGGGCCTACAAATTCTACTGGAAACTGTCAAAAGGAAGAGAGTTTCCCAGAAAATATAGATGGAGTAAAAGGTTGGTTAGTCAGTGGATTTCTAAGAATGCTTCTTTACATGTTATACTTCTAAATTTAACTGATTAGATGATATTTACTTTTTTCTGACATGTAGAATCACAAAAACCGAAAGTTAATGAGGATAAGCGATGGCGTTCTCCAAGTGAAAAATCCAAACCAAGGATTAAAATTTCTGGTGAAAATTGTACAGCAAGAAAATTGTTCTCAAAAGTAGATGGAGTAAAAGGTCAGTGACCCTATATTTAATGTTAGATTGGATTACCTACCAAAATTCCTTTTATGTTTCCTGGTTACTAACTTTTGCTTGTCAGTTGAATTAACAAGTGAAAAAACCAAACCGAGGATTAAAATTTCTGATGAAAATTGTCCAGCAAGAAAATTGTTCTCAAAAGTAGATGGAGTAAAAGGTCAGTGACCCTATATTTAATGTTAGATTGGATTACCTACCAAAATTCCTTTTATGTTTCCTGGTTACTAACTTTTGCTTGTCAGTTAAATTAACAAGTGAAAAAACCAAACCGAGGATTAAAATTTCTGATGAAAATTGTCCAGCAAGAAAATTGTTCTCAAAAGTTGGAGTAAAAGGTCAGTGACCTTATATTTAATGTTAGATTGGATTAACAACCAAAATTCCTTATATGTTTCCTGGTTACTAACTTTTGCTTGTCAGTTGAATTAACATGGTCATTCTCTTCACGAATTTGAATGCGTGCAGAACAACGGTTTTCTGTTATGGAAAAGGAAAAAGTAATCTTTAATCCTCTTAATTCTAAAGCAAATGTTAGAGAGCGAATTGGAAATTCAAGTTTATCTCCCAGGTTAGGATTGGACAACGCAGTTGGTGGCCATGCAGTTAAAAAAGACAATTCTGGCATCCAAATGAGCATAGTGGTGAAAGGTGATTTCTAACAATGACTTCTACACATGTTAATTCTAAATTTATCTGGTTAGGTAAAATTTGCTTTTCCCCAACATGTTCAGATTCAGAAAAATCTACCGTTAGGGAAGGGCAACCTCCTAGGCCTAAAACTTCTGTTGACAAAGACAAGTTTGGAGTAGGTAGAATCAACTGCAGCCAACTTAAAAATAAAGAGAAAGTTAGATATTCTGAGGATATTACACCTGCAAGTGCATCAGTTCCCCCTTTGAAGAAGATAAAGTTGATTCATAATGATAATGTAAGAAGGGAAAATACCAAATTAGATGCTCAACTTGTCCAGAACAGGGGTGCCAAAAATGACGGTCTATTTTGGGAGGTTACACCGAGACCAGATTCAGTAAGTCTTTATAAATTATAAGTTGGTTCTAAGATCTTTTCTACAATCATTTTGTTATAAAATATGACTGCAACTTAAAAAATTGAACAATGTTCGTTTTTTGAGGGGCAATGATTTAATCTTTTATTTTTCTCCTGTTTAATACAATTTTGTGTGTTTAAAGTAATGTAAACCTTCCTATTTACTTTAAGGATTTCAGTTGTCATGTATTGGTCCGTTGAAGTCCTGAGAAATTGGATTTGATTTTGGTGTGTTCAATGAATCAATTGGATTGTTTACATTATTTTTCAGTATCAAGTCTCGTGAAACCTTATACATAGAAAAGTTATATTTGAATTCCAACTTTCTTATATTACTTTGGTAGCTGTCTAACATCTTTTATTTTTATTCTTGCAGAATGGAGGAAGTTGGTTCGCACAACCTGTGAGTTGTCATTCTTTTATGTTACTATGGACCTTTTCATTTTAGATTTGGTTATTCTCATAAATCAAGAATGCATTTCTCTTCGTTGAGAATGATCTTCCTCTTTCTAAACAATACTTTATGTTTTACTTCTTCTATTTGACCCATGGTAGTCCATAATGCATGTTTTACTTCTTTATGTGTCTTTATTTGTTTTCTTCTAATAACAACGTAGGCAATTTTGAATATAACAGATGCAAATTAATTTGTAAACTTAAACTATATATGAAAACAAAGTTTGAGTAGATTTTAGTATTCTCTTGATTATTTTCTCTTTTTTTCTTTTTTGTTATCACCATCCTCATCCCTCAGCCTTGGGAGAAAAGTCTGCAGAAAGGCCATGAAATAGGTGCTGTTCTATTGCTTGAAAACCTGGATCCATCTTATACATCATCTGAAGTAGAGGTATGTATGTTTTACCCATGTTAATATCTCTTCATTTGAAGAAACTTGCATTAGAGGTATGTATGTCTTGCATTGCACGTTTCCTTCTGTTTTTATACTGTTGTTGAATTTTGGGAATTTTAGGGCGTGTTTGAGAACTGTTTTCTTTTTTTGTTTTATTAATTTTCAATTAAAAATGAGAAATTGAATTTTGTACTTTTTAGAATTAAAAAAACCGCATCTATTAGCACTGTTGAAATTAGTATTTTGGAAAAGAAAACATTGGAAACTTGTCTGGTTGACAATATTAAGGTGAATTTGTATTTTTTAATTGTTAAAAAATAAATTTATATTGGATTGCTCAATTTAAATTGTTTGGTGTCTTCTCACTAAAAAACAACATTAAAAAGTAACGACAACCGAAAATAAAAAGTAAAAAATCTCGACTTTGCAGGATATACCAAATGAAAATACGTAACAATTAATAGTAAATCGGGCGTAAATGTCAAATTAATTTTTTCCAGACAATTTATATTTAAAAAATATAAACCTATAAACAAGTTAACACTATATTTAGAGGTGAAAAAAAAACATGTTATTCAGGTTTCAATCCTTACTCACGAGGGTTCAGTTTTTAGACAAAAAAACAAACAACCCCCTAACTTTGGATAAAATGATAAATTTTATTTATTAAATTAATTAAATCATTATTATTAACCGTTGATAATTTAATTATATATTACTTACTATTTTATATAATTAAAATAATATGCAAAGGAAAGTAGTATGTATAATAGTATATTTTTTAGCTTCTCATGTTTCCAAATTGAAAAACAAAAAACAGCTCCCCTAAAATGTAGCCGAATGTCCTCTTAGAGTTTCAAACAATATTTTGTAGAAATCTGTGAAGTTGATTTTGAAATCTTATTTGATCAAAATTATAGATGCTTGTGCCTTTTGATGGTTGATTGCAAGAGTATGAAATTCATTATTTTAAGACAGTTTGCAGTAGGATGATTGTTAATCTTGCTGATCTAATTTCATTTGATTCCCAAAATCCTAACCATGGAAATGCTTGGTTCCACAAATAACCTAATATCTTTGTAATATACAAATTATAACACAACTTATGGAGTATTAAAGCATCTCTAATGCTATTATGTATTTGGAGAAAATGGAGTGCTACATAGGATAGAAAGTTAAAATGTTAGAAGATCTCTCTCCAATGCAATTATCTAACTTTAATATGGAGATGATGTGGCAAAGAAAAAATTATAGAATATGGAATTGAGTTTCTAATTCTAGAAACTCTTTTAGAAATGCTGACTAGGATTTCTGATCCTTTCCACCAATAATATTAAAGCTCATTTAATTGTAAAATTAAAGAGACATAGTGAAATAATTGTTTTATTATGATTGGTTATAAAATGGATGAATATTTGACTTTAGATAATTGCATTGGAGATGTGAATTTGCATTTCTCAATTTTTTTTTTCAAAAGTGTACCCATAATAAATAGAAATGCTGATGTGTCACTATTTAGAAACTCAAAAATACATATTTGCATTGAAGATGCTCTTAGTATTAGATTGATTCTAAATTGTGCTTACCATGCCAAAGTTAATGCATAGTGGGAGTAATATATAATGTTAGACATAACTTCAGTCATTCAAAAATAGTAATCTCATGGTACACAATTTATATTGTTTTGGTGTAAAAAATCTGGGGTTGATGAGGGTATGTATCTGTGTATCTGTGTTTACATGTGCCTATATGTATCTTTGTGTGTGTGTACATACTACATATGTGTATGTGTATATTTTGATGGTTCAGTTCCTGGTGTTATTCCTTAAAATTGGTCAAAATTGGTTAGTAACTGACATTGTAGATGAAGCCATTTTGGGACAAGATGCCTTGAACCTCAGATTATACATAATATTACCACCAACAGTGGTAGGAAAAGACTTGGATACCTTGAATGGAGTAGCTAAGTTGAGTTTAAAGATAAATTTGATTTAGTCTCAATTGCTGTATCTGATATGCTCGGTTCTCTTTTTTGATCCCCTTCCATAGGATCTGGTTTGGCATGCACTTCATAAGCGAGTTCAGGCAAAGATGTTACAACGGAGTACCTTTTCTAGCCCTTACATTGGTACATCAATTATTGTGACTCTAATATATTAATCATTCATCCAACTTTTAATTGCTGTATTTGGTGGTTGATTTTTGAATTCATAAGCTGGGAAAGTTCACACCTACCACTCCTGAAGTCTGGTCATTATGTCTTGAAACAGGTAAAGCTCGTCATATTCAAGTCCAAAGATGCAGCCGACTTTGCAATAGCAGAGTTAAGGAATAGATGCCTAATGTTAGAAGATGGGAGGTACTTTGTTTAATTGGCTTTAACTGTTTTCCATAATTTATGCATTACGATATTTTTGTACTATTTGATATGGAGGATATTTAGGATTTGCTCTTATGTTGATGATACTCCAATTGAGTTCATTAATGTAAGTGGGAAGCTACATTTTATGACTTGGCATAATGTCTGATCAATGAATTAAAGTAGTTATATTATACTATAAGTCCAATTATAATGGAAATAAATCATCTTTAGAATATAGAGTAGGTAAATCTAACAGATTGACTGGTTCCTGGCCTTTTAAGCCTAATGGTACCTTGATGAATAATTTTCAAAATAAGGTTTGAGGTTTAAATTTTGGTTACAGGAGGTGTGGGACCTTAATATCACTCAATTGGAAAAGGGGCAAAGGCGAATTCCTATCTTTACATTAGTTTGTATTGTTTTTAAAGATCATTTTGGCAGGTCGTCAGCATGAAGGAAACTACATAAACCAAAACCTTTTATAACTCTCAGAATTCTCCAGTAGTTCTCCAGTTCCTATTTATTGAACTCAGTTTGACGATACACGATTAATATGGTATCGGCCCATTAGGTTAGAGAATTCCTCATCAAATTGTTTTTACCCTTGATATGATTTCATGTTTGTTGGATTGAAGGTGGATTCCGATGCTTGTATGAGAACCTTTTAGACTCTTCTCCCTTCAGATAGGCCTTATAAGGTTTAGGCAGCCTTTTAGTAAAAGTTCAAGTATTTGTGTGTGGAACCAATTATACATGACTATATGGTACATAAGAATAATGACAAGTGATCAACTAATGTTGGTTTATTGCAGTATTCAAATATTAGCTCAATGAAACCAAATGACCGAATTCAAAGTTTCCAATTGTATGCGACATTCTTGGATTTGCTATATTTGCAGACCTGTTATTTTTAGAAGACAGACTTTATGGGAGCATAGTAAGCCAGCCAGCTTTGTTGGCCATCTGACCCTCGACAAAGTTGGACATCGAAAGCAACGAGATCAACAAATGGTGAAAAGATTTGCAATGTTTACTGTTATATATATATTCGTTTTCTTTATCATAGTTTAAAAGATGTTTAATATTCTTATGTCTTGTTCTTCACTCGTTAATCAGAAAAATGGAGTATCAACATCACACTGTTCCCAGCTCAATACTATTGAATTTGAAATGTGCATGGAATGGTGTCTTGTACAGGAGAAGTCAGATTTGTGGTGGACGGTGTTACATGAGGTTTTTTTTTTAATTTTTAATTTTTTTTTAATAAATGTCTCAAGTTTCATCTCCTTCTATTATGTTTTGTGGTTATACTTAATGCAAAGGCTGGAACCATTTTTCATTAGCTTAAGCAACAAGGTAATGGTCAGTCTAAAATTCAAATGTTACTTTTCAAAAATAAGATATTTGGTGGACATGACATATTGACGTAGACAAACCTAGCTTGTTATTTTCCCTGTCATGACAACACCTTGAGACCTAGTATGATTTGGTCATATATGCATCCTATCATTTTTCCTCTGTTTCCTTTCTTGTGCAAATTCTTTTCTTCTGTTTGACACAAATGTTTTAACTTTTATTTCTACCTCCTAGCGACAAGAGAAACAGATGCAACACGTTAGGAAGCAGCTGAAGATAAATTTTAGTGGCCAGGAATGTCATTCGGAGGTATCGAAATGATGAAAGTTACTTCCGTAAAGCCTTATTTACATTCTAGTAAGAAATATTAAAATCATGCGGTTCTCCTTTGATTCTCTTTTTACTTTTCTTTCCTGATATTTCTTAATTTATAGTTGTGGATGAAAGTTGATATGCAAGAGGATTACTTTAATTTAGGTATTTGTGGTAACAAGGCATACATATTCTGCAGGTAGAATTTTCTACTATTTAGTACATGATACAATAGAAGAGAGACGCAAGGGTATATACCAGTTTTTGGGACAGCCTACAGAACCTCATCATTCATGCAGAAAAATGTGTAAGCAAATTCAGGTTCAAAATGGTTTTTGGATTCTTAAATGTGTAAAGTCAATTCTCTAATCGCATTATCTATCTCCAATCTTTTGTACTTGGCCAAATACCGGCAAAGTAAAAATCAAAATAGATGGTTTTTGGTAGTATTTCCAGAGAAAATTTGACTGGCCAAATGGGTATCATGAAGGATTATTATTATCGGTCTGTGTTTATATCTCAGTTTTGTTTAAAAAATTGTTAAGTACAGAATACTCATTCTCTTGCCTGCATTGATCAAGGGTATTATTGGTGCCCGGGATGGAATATGATAATATGATTGTATTTTGGGATTGGATGGGGATTAAATTGAAAATGTTAATTTTGTTTGGAGCAGCATGAGATTAAATTGGACTAAGAAATAATTGTCTTTGGTTTATCAAATGAAGCATTTCTTATCATATATTTGCATGAAAAAGAAGTAAAATGTATAGTCCAAAGCTTTAAACCTTGTTTGGTTGGATAAGTTTATAACATGACGTTTTTTTTTTCCCGACAAGAACATGACCTGGTTAAAAGAAAAAAGTTGTAGAGCAACTATCGAAGTGTTTTCGTTTCTCAAAAAATACATTCAATTGGTTTTCAAAATAATGAATTTGTCTTTCATACATAATTTTTGAAAGGTAAATTTCACATAATTTGCATTTTTTTTTTTGGCGATTTGTCACCTTATAAATATCTTTCTATATTCATCATTTTAGTCTCTATATTTTTTAAAACTTATCACTTTAATCCATTATATCAAATATTTAAAAGTCAATTATTTTAAAATATGTAATAGTACACTTTTGATCTTATTACGATTTAATTTATCTAAAATGATTATCTCCACTTTAAATTAAAATGAAAAACAATAAAATTCTTAATAATATAATCTTAAATAAATAATAATAACAAAATCTATTAATTTTTCCTTATTTTGTATTTTTATTATAATAGATATTTATTTAGTTAAAATGATTATCTTAACTTTAAATGATTATTTACATATTTTTTTTTTGTAATATATTTATTGAAGATTTTTTTAGTGTCAATTTTATTGTTTTCTTATTTTAATTTAAAACTAAGATAATCATTTTAGCTAAATAAAAATCCATTATGAAAAAAAATACAAAATAAGAATAAAAATAATGGAGTTTTTTTATTACTTATTTAGAATTTTTTTGTAATATATTTATTTAAGATTTTATTGTTTTTTATTTTAATTTAAAACTAAGACAATCATTTTAGTTAAATTAAATAATAATAAAAGCAACCATATATTTTTACAGGTTTTAAAATAGTTGACTTTTAAATATTTGATTAAATAAACTAAAGTAATGAATATGAAAAAATATTTATAAAGGTGATAAATAACTAAAAAAGTTAGACTTATGTGAAATTCTACCTTAAAAAAAAGAAGAAGAATACGTTGTATACATTTTTCAACCAAAACCTAATATTGTTAAATCAAACTATTAAATACACTTTCCTTGGTTTATTGGGTATCCAGGTCAGTAAAGGCCTGACAACAAGTGTGCTCCACAGCTACAAGAGTTGCTTCAGTTGGTAACCCAGTAAAGACCTGACCATCTGTGTGCTCCACATAGTTTCTTCCGGTAGGAATCGAACTCGGGTGGTGCCGTTCTTCTTGTGGGAACCGAACTCGGGCAGTGCCTGAGCAGCACCACACCGATAGTTACACTTTTTCTTTTCCCCTTTAGATATTCGAATCATAGAATGTCAAGGGAGTAAATATAAATATTTTGAGTAAAATATATAAAGTTTTTGATTTTCTTTGATGAGCTGATATCAAAAATATTTTTAAATATCAAAAATATTTTATTAAATTGTACCTTCGATATTTTTATAAAATCGATATTTTCATGTACAGAGTAATCAAAAATATATTTTACATTGAAAAGGCTTAAAACATTTTCAGAACCGAGAAGCCATAGCCAACAACTGTGTTACTAGCTGCTTCTCAGCCATCAATTCATAGACTCAAACCAATCATATGAAAAAAAAATGAAAATAGCTAAATATATTCTAGTCCTCATTACAAATTTTAACACTTAAACAAATAAATGGAAGACAAACAGCATCATTTCGTAACTGTATTAACCGAACATTGAATCTGTCATTGTTTATCACTGAGGATTTTTCAGGTTCAAAAGTACGAACACAAGGCTAAGATGATGGTATTACAAAATCTACTCTTTGGATGATTTGTTGATAAGGGACTTGTGAATGTGCGGGATAACTCCACCACCAGCTATTGTTCCTTTGATGAGGGTGTCGAGCTCCTCGTCTCCCCGGATAGCAAGCTGCAGATGCCTGGGCGCAATACGTTTGACCTTCAAATCCTTGCTTGCATTCCCTGCCAACTCCAGCACTTCTGCAGTCAGATACTCCAAAATGGCAGCTGTATAAACTGCAGCCGTTGCTCCAACCCTTCCATTTGAAGCAACCCTTTGCTTCAGTAGACGGTGAACCCGACCCACTGGGAACTACATGAAGAAATATAAATAACTTAAAATAACTGAATGTTTTTCTGTTGAGCATTGTCATATGAGTATTTTTTTTTTCTTCTGGCAATCTTCAACATGATAAAACCATTGATCGGGAATACTTACTACATCTAATATGAGTTGGATGCAAACATCTGTAAACAAAACACTAAACAATCTGCTGGTTAAGAACAGCAAAATCAATACTCGTGGTTTTCTAGATAATAACTTCACTCCGTTATTCTACAGACTTTCGAGTATATGTTCTACTTCACTAACATTTAAGCACAGAATGGACTCAATGAATACATCTATCTTTTTTTTTTTTTTTGGAACAATAACATACTATTCAGGGTTTGGGAAGTGGACACAACTCAAACCCACCGACCTCAATAGTGTAGCTGTGAAGGGCATACCACTAGATCAACCTCAAACCGTCATCATCTATTCAACCTCTAAAATGACACCCTTCGATATATTAGATATCAGCAAGAATATAAAAATCAGCTATCCTGAAACTTCTAGAGAACACTGAAATTGCTGCACATAGCCAACTTTCACATAAAAAAGGGGCAATGTCGGTGCAATTTTGATGCAGAGATTGCATGAAGATTTATCGACAGGGCAACGATACAAATTTTAGAAGTATATCATCCTAGCCTACTCTACCAAGATGACCACAAATCATGTTGCCAGACCTCAACCAAAACAAGAATGAATGTTATCTAACATTCTGGTCATCTCTTAGCTTCCTTTTCATCTTCATTTACAGGACAACTTCTAATTCACTACCAAGTTTGTAAAAGATTTAGACATCAAGTTTCACAAATTTGGCATAAATAAAATCGATAAATATTAACATCTACAAGATGAAGAATTTAAAAGGATTCAGTTCGATCCATTTGGTAAGAAGGGCACTGGTACAAGAGCTTCATATAGCTTAAAAAACAGTAAAAAATTGCAGAGATCATAGAGTTCTGTATCCAAAACTTTTTTATACCATCCAGCGCCGGACTTAATTCTAAATTTGCATTTAGTCCTATGATTTCTTACTAATGCATCCCTTCCAAAATAATATTTACTTCTAAACCCGGTCAGTGTCGGTTCTTGATGTTTGCTGATACCATGCAAATAAAATTGCTGTCATTAATCAGATAACAAGAGAGGACTGACTAATGCAATTCTCTAAAACAAGGACCATAAAAACATTCTCCCCAATCAAAGAGGGGCAATGTAGAGCATGGAATATTGATAATCAACTATAAGCTCTATCTCAACTTTGAGCACAAAGAGCCAATTAATAATCCTATCTGTTTCTTATATATACATAAAAGAAGTGCTAATCTAAAATACACTATCACATTTGAAACATTCAAATCCTGCTTTTGTAAGTTTACACCTTGGTACCAATATTCTTAGGTAGTACATATGTGAGACCTTTATAAACAATACCCCACCCACTAAAAGAAGGATCCTTTGCTTATGAATTGTCCTCTTCAGCAGAACAAATAAACTTTAAAGAGATTAAACATTTTTTAAAAAGGAGATTGGACGACTTTAGAAACAATACTAATTTCTTCATCAGAGTGAAAGATCTCTCCATTTTGTAAACACCAATTTGGGTCTGATCTATAAACCTCTTTATTTTTTTGAATCTTCTTCACCTTAATTTCACACAAAATTAATACTTCATAAATCAATCAAGTTGCAACTTCTAGAAAGCATAAACACGAAAGCAAAGAAGTCCAATTTCATTAAAGGTTTCAAAGAAACAACCGGATCAATGTTCGATGCGTAATCATTGTTGTTAAAAATTCCCCTGATCCTGGTTCAACAAAATCTTCCACACTCCAAACTTCAACAGCAAATGAGAATTATAATATGCAAAACCGGATATAAAATTATCTAACCTCAAGCTAATAAATCTTAATTTGCTGCTACCAAATAGACTTTGAATGAAAAATCTTTTCCAGTCCAAAACCCTAGTACAGAATTATTAAATTTCCACCTAAACACACAGGCTTACTATTTCGTTTTCTCCCGATTCCTCAAAATCTAACATTCATATGAAGAAATAAAAAAATCCAATCAGGTATACTACATATTTTTATACTTCAAATTCCAGAAAAAATAAAATAAATCAATAACAGTATAGAAAGATGCAACCACCAAGTATTCATAGCAAAAAAGTAAAAAAAAAAAAAAGAAAAAAAAAAAAAAGAAACCTGAAGACCGGCGCGTGAGGAACGAGAGATGGGCTTCTTCTTGTCCTTATCCTTGCTGAGAGTGGTTTTTCCGGCCGTCGTCAACCCTTTGGCTCCTTTTCCAGACATTTTCCTGTCAATTATCGAGGGTTTTATTTTATTTTATTTTTATTTTATTTATTTATTTATTTTTATTGTGTTTGGTTTACGGTTTACAGAGAGGGTGAGCTCTCTGAGTTTGGTTGTGGGTTGCAGATCTTGACTTGTAAAAGGCATTTTATGTCGGTCTTCTTGACATATTTGCCCTTGCTATAACCACGCACGACTCACGAGGAGGATGTGGATAATGTTGCTCTTCTCGGATCTAACCCGATGAACAACTCCGACAGTTGGAAGTTGGGCCAGGCCCATCTCCTTTACCACTCGAACAGTAGGAGGTTGAAAGTTGAAACTCTGATAACTAAACTTGCTCGAGGATAGGTCTCTTGAGAAAATTTTTTATAATTATTCGACACTCATACCTTTTATCGTAAGGTTAAACTTAATTGTTATTTTTAAAAGAATAAACTACTTACGATCCCAAATTAATGATAAAATTGGAAGGATAAAATTGGAAGTTGGGCCAGACCCACCTCCCTGACAACTCGAACAGTTGGAAGTTGAAAGTTGGAACTCTGATAACAAATGTGCAAATTGCACTAAACTTCAAACTTCCCTCTTAACTGTAGACTAATTGTTATGATTAAAAGAATAAACTACTCACTATCCGTAATTTATATTAATAAAAAAATAATCAAAACAAAACATTTAAAAAAAAAATATCCACCATCCATGTAGAGATGGATGGTGGAGATCAAATATAATTTTAAATAATTGAAAATTGAATTGAATTAAAAAATATAAAAATTAAAACAAAAACAAAAATTTAAAAACAAAACATTTTTAAAAAGTAAAAATAAAAATAAAATTGAAAACCTGACAAAAAATATATATATATTTTTCCAAATTTTGTTTTTTGTTTTTTGTTTTTTGTTTGTTAAATTTTTTTTCTTTTAATTTATATATTTTCTAATTCAATTCAATTTTCAATTATTAAAAAATTTATCTAATCTCCACCATCGACAGTGGAGATCCGTTTGATTTTTTATTAAATTAATTTAGGGATCAGGGATAGTTGAATCTTTTAAAGGTAGCAGTTAGTCAACAACTAAGTTTGATCTAATGACATGAGGTGTGAGTATCAATTAATAATAAAATTGTTTCTGGATAATAGACCAAACCTTATGGAGGTTGAGTGCAATTTGCTCGACAATTGATAATAGACCAAAACAGGTTTCTTAAACAAAAGGGAATTTTTTTTGTCGTCTAAACTAAGGTAAATCATAAAATTATATGATAAATAAATTGAATTAAATTTCTATATAATATGTATATAATTACACCAGTTCAAGTGTAAATTCTATATATATTATTGAGTGGTTTCTTAATTTTTGGTCGAAGAATAAACACAATTTATTGTATAGAAACAAATAATGTCAACTATCTCAAACTTGTTCAATATCAATTTAATTAGTACCATATGAGTTGAATCAAATGCCTCAATTTGAGATGCTAGAGCATCATTATAAAAAAAAAACAAGAAAACAATATACATTAGCAATTTATCAATATGAATTCAATGACTTCTCAAATAATAGGTTTTAAAGTATATATAAAATAAATTTTCATGACTGCTTTGTTATAGTAACAGCAGATAAATTGCAAGTGACTTTTAAGTTGCACATTATTTTCCAACATAAAATTATATACAAGAGTAAACAATCACAAGCCTAAATGAAGAAATTGGAAACAGCTATAATCCATTACACAGACTACATTCTATAAACTTGCGCATATCACCATGAAAAATGAGTGTTTTTTGAATGTGGAAAACAAGGACCCAACAACAACAAAGGCATTAAAAAGATGACCAAAAGATCATTTTAATATCACAGCAACCAACTATAAAATGGGAAGTCCTTTCTATTTTCACATGACTATAACCAAAACACATACACACACTCTGGACCTTTCAATGAAAGCAGAGTGCCAAACAGATCAAACAGTTTAAATTAATCTCAAGGTCGGGTTTATGTGTTCAAGACCATCTCTTTCTCTAAGGCATTCCCTTCTTTGCCTATATGAAAGCCCTCGATCTTATGTGCAACCTCATCGGCTGAAACCTTTACTTTCTCAGTTGGCCCGTTTCCGGGATGTGAACGATTCTCTTCTTGACTAGCAGGGCTAATCTGCCATATTCTAATTGTGCCATCTTCAGATCCTGAGGCATACGATTCTCCTCCAGGGGCAAACCGTACACAGTGGACAGGACCATGGTGACCTTTGTTGCATCCTACATACATGTCGCAGAACCAAAAAGATAATTACAACCTAAAAACCCAAAAACAAATATCGAAAATCACAAGAGTCTGCCGCTTTGCACAATATAAAGGAAACATTTATGTAAAACTTTGCTTTCCATATGTGACTCATCATTTTTATAATTTGAGACTCCAAGCCAGATACATTTATTGTTTATATAGCTAAATGATGTTTCATTGTTTTGTATCCTTCTTAAGTTCTTTCTGCTCAAAGACAGTAAAAAATTTAACAAATCCTAATCATTAGTTAGTAATGGCCCTGAAGTAGATGAAGGTATGACAGCAAAAAGGAATTATAAAGCATCTAGATGCAGCAGTCAAAGACCACTTTAAAAGAACAGCTAGATGCTATCATCAAAGTCAGTTTAACAAGGAACTAACTATTAAGATGGTGGTGCAAGAAACCTAAACTGCCCCATTCATAGACAGTAAAAGATGATTAATTCTAGTGACTAAGAATTTGAATTCTGAAAAAAGATATTTGACTTATTCATCCGTCGTACAAATTTAGAGGAACCTACCAATCTGTTCTCCTGTATGGAAATCAAAAACATGGACCCACATGTCCTCTCCTCCTGCAGCAAACTTATTTCCATGTTTTGGTTCCAATGAAGCTGATTCTACATTGCAAGGCATGTTGTAGCTCTTCACCAATCCAAAACTGAAATATAAACAGGCAAGAAATATTTGAGTCAAGGCTCCAAAACTAGCAAAAGAGTAACAAACCATCTTGTTAAAAACTTACAGATTTGCATCCCAAAAATTAACAGTAGAACCATCGGCTGTAGTTATATAGCGACCATCCTGGCTAACTTCAGCACTAGTTACAGGTGATTTGGTTTCTAGCGTTTGAACTATTTTACCACTTCTTAAATCCCATAACCTACAAAACCACCAACCAAGCAGCGCTAAATAAGAAGATGCTGCAAGAAAAGAAAACTATACAGAAGATTCATGCAACCATAATTTCAACTATATGCCAAAATCAAAAAGAAGAATTGATTATTTTCAATCAAATTGATGATAAGAGAAATAAGATCAACACTTAAACATAAAATGGGTCAAAGAGATTACGGTTCAAGATACAATTCCAAAGTAATAACATGAATCAAGTGCACTGCATGTCGTTTAATCATTTAAATTCTAGTTATAGAACAAAACTAGCTGTTGTACAAGTTCCGGGCTGACGTCTGGTATCTGAAATTCTGATAGTAGACATATTCATTGGGGTGAGCCCATATTCCTAACTCAGGTTTCCTGGCCTGGCCGATCTAAAATTTGAACAGAGCCTGGATTACGAGTAATATCTCCTACTTGTGTTGTTTACGTGCTTCATGATCAACGAACAAGAATACATAATATGCATTGAGAAGATCACAGAATAACACCAACTCCGTCACATCAGATTCAGTTAAAGTATAACTGACAGACAGATTCTACATAAATCTTTTCTTTTCTTCTATTTCCAAGATTCTGCTAAATATTTAACCCTTATGCTTCTGGCTAGTGTGTCATGTGTAAACCATTTTGGCCATGTATGAAGAGTGCTCACTTTATTTCGATAGAATACTAGCACATAATATTCTGCATTTGAGCATTACATAATAATCTTACTTCAAACCTTAAGTGGCTCAATCCAACAAAACCAACAACTTGAACGTTAAATCCAATTCAAAATCAAAAAAATAAATTAAAGAAACTAAAACAAAATGATCATCATTTTGATCACCCTTCATACCTCACACCACCAATATCAGAACAAGAACTTAATATGGTTTGGTCACTGTGAAGCCATGCAACAGTTCTAATTGAACCAGGAGAGTTGTCAACTTCTCTTGGAGGTGCATCTGGACGATTCAAATCATATATACGAAGTACTTTCTCAAATCCACCAGTGAGTAGACTGTGGGCATCCTGCGAACACAAGAACAATTACATTCAATATATTGCATATGGCAAGCAAGATAAATAACGTAAGAGAACAAAATTTCACAAATTCAGATCCAAACAATGGATTTTTATAAAATGCAAGATTTGATCAATAGCACACATGAGGAAAAGAGATGTAACTGAATAACAAAAAGAGAAAAGGAAAACACAGAAGACTAACTTCAAATTTTCAAAGCCAACATAAACAGTAAGAGCAAACAATGTTAAAAACTGATGGAGAGAAAATTAAGGATCTAGAGGTCCCTCAAAACAATACAAACTGGACCCATCTTTCACAATAACATCTAGACTAGATTCAAATGTTCTAGTGCACCAAAATACATAAAAATGGAAAGAGTAAGAGAATGCCTGATTATGTCTCCGTTAATTTTGAATTTCAAATCAAAATTTACCATCTAATGGTTTAATTAAGCTTTAAAATTTAGATGTGCAAAAATTAGATAAATTAAATAATTTTAGTCACTCAACAACTTGGACACTCTGAAGACCTTTTAAATGATTAAAAAGAAGTGAAGAACATGCAGTTATTTAATGCAACCTGCAATACGACAACATCCATCTATTAAAATATATGCTTACATGCACAAGATACAAGGTTCACGCGAATTTCAAAAAGAAAAATTGTCCCTCTTGAATTCATTAAACAGCATAATAGACAGAGTCCAGATATTAGAAACAATAAAAAGATTAAGACTCAAAAGGCAAAAAGAATTAAATCCACCTCTGAAAAAGCACATGTTCGAACAATATGCTTGTGATCGAATGAGTGCAACTCATCCCCAGTCAATGCATTCCATAATTTCCTGTTAGAGATAGAGGCAGGCAATATATAGTAATAACAAATAGCAATTGATGAATTATCTACAAAATGAATATTCTCAGTAGCTCAAAATCAAAACAAAGTGCTTGCGGAATAAGCAAAAAAGCCATAAAAATACTCGATACCAGAGTGGCAGAGTATACAAAATAATTTCTTATAATAAATAGCATCCAAAATAGCTTATTAGTAGATGCGTTTTAGTAACTTGTCAAGATTTTGTAATGTGGTATACACGACATCATGCATATTCGAAAACGGACAATATGAAACACCCACCAGCACACAATATAGTTTCAGAAGTTAAACAAATTGCACTTATCATTTCACAGATCAATTAGGGTATGTTTATTTTTCATTTTGGGAGTTTATATTCCTTGATCAAACATTTTCCTAAAAAAATTGTGTTTTTCTAGGTAGTTTGATAATACATTTTTATACATCAAAAAAACTAATTGTAAAGTAATGTCTTTATTGAACGACGACTTTAATCTGCTATACATTACTTAACTAAAATAGTGGATTGTATGAAACAATTATCGAGCAATATAGTTAATTCATTTTTTATTGACTAAATAACTCCTAACAAATATATCTTATAATTCACTTTAAAGATGCAAAATGAATGATCAAGCTATCTTGTCATAGATTAGAATGTTATAGAGACTAAGAAAACACACACCAATTTTCCATAGGCAACCAAATAACTGTAACAAATGAATTTTTCCAAGTAAACAATATTTTAACAAGAAAAAGATCAACTCACGCAGTAAAATCAGCAGAGCCAGATGCAGCATATAAAGCATTAGTGTCCAGGCAGCAACTCCACACAGCACCTTTATGACCTTCGAAGGTGCCAATCCAATCCCCAGTCTCCCCATTTCTCAACATTGGACTAGAATCTGAGTTTCAAAGAACATCATTTTCAAGTTAAAATGTGGTATGCAAACAAAGTTATGCACCACAGATTTTATTAGTATCCATCCACATGTAGTACCATTTCTCATGAATAAAATGATTTAAGTAACAACACAGTTCTAGAGCAGAACATAGCCAAAAACTACTAAATGACCATTCTGTTCACAATAATATATCAAATGCACATCTAAAGACTCTACACTAATAAGATAACAAAATGATTGCTACACGATTGATCAGTTAAACCAAATACAAAAGTAACAAAACTAATGAGATTATGTGACAGGAAGCAAATGAATGGATACAAGTAGCAACATTATAATTTATAACTAAATAACTATCCAAAGAAAACCGAATTCACCATATTCATAGTTGATATGACACAACCACTACAAGTAGCAACATTTTAACTAAACAACTACCTAAAGAAAACCGAATTCACCATATTCATAGTCGAGCTGACACAACCACTACAAGTAGCAACATTATAACTAAACAACTATCCAAAGAAATCCTAATTCACCATATTCATAGTCGAGATGCACATCCACTAGATTGATGACCACCTTAAAAAATACCCAATAAAACTCAATTCAGACATCACTAATTAACTATTCAAAGAGAACCAATTCGAGACAAAAATAACATTAAAACATCAAACAACAGCTCAAGAAAACCCAAATCAATACCCAATGACTCAACAGAACATAATGAATATACATATAACATAAGGACCAATAAACGATAGTTTAGATAAAACCCAACTTCAAAAATCATGTGATTATCCAAAGAAATCCCACTGTTATCACAGCATACAATCATAGACAATCAAATAAAAAACAATGCAACATTGAAAGGCAGTGAATAAACAAGAAAACGAATCTTAAATTTGACTGTGAAGAAAAATGAAAACAACAGCTCACCCTTGCTGGCACTGATGAGAAAGAAGCCATCTGGAGTGATCGGACTGTAGAACAAATCGACGACTGGCCGTGAATGCCCGTGACAAACCAACGGCACTGCCACCTTTTTCTTCTCCATCTCTCAAGACAAATTTCAATTCGAAAAAAAATTGTTTTTCCTTTAAAAACAAATATCAACAGATCACAATTTCAACATACAAACAACTAAACAATCTTGTTTTATCGTATCAACAAAATCGGGTCAGCTTCAATACAAAGACCAATTGACAATTGAACTAAACTACATTTGTTCACACTAAAATCTGTAGTAAACAATAACAACAACAACAACAACAACAAAAGTTGATTCGATTTAAAAACAGAAATAAAATTAGAGGAAACCCTAGTTGCAGGGTTCGTGGATGTGTTTATTTATTATTATTTTTCTATATATTGTTACGAAATTAAGCTATGAAAATTTTGAGAATCGTTGGAAAGAGAAAAAAAAAAAGAAAAAAAAAACTATGAAATTGAAATGGCCAGGAGCAGAGAACACAATGAAGTACGGACATGATTTTACAGTTGAAAGTTGAAACCTGACAGGTTTTATTTTTTTAATAATTTTTTTTTTCATGAATTTTAAATATATGCAAATTGACATTTATCACCTTTTCTTTTGGGTTAAATTCACAAACCTTCCATGTAATTTAAACCATTGTTGGATGGGTATAGGGATGCACATTTATCCCCGGAACCCTAAATCCCTGCACCCCATTTCCATTTTGGGATTTTTTTGGGGAAAAAATAGGAAAATGGCGGGGGGCTTCCCCCATTCCCCCACCCCCCACCCCCCACAATTAAATTGAAATGGGAATGGGGATGGAGATCCCCATTTTCTCATTTCCCCTAAAAGTATATAAATATAATTATAATATATATTTGAATTATTTGAAATATTTTATGTTAAATTTGTAATTTATTGATATTTTTTATTTGTAATGAAATGTTTTTTTTTTTAATTTAATTTATAATTTTTAGTTGAATAGGGAAATAAGAAAATGAGGAAACGGGGGATACGAGAAAACAGGGAAAAACAGGAAAAATGGGGATGGGGGGACCTCCTCCAAAACATCCGCATCCTCATTCACATTCACATTCCCATTTTCCCCAAATGGAGAAATAGGGGGATGGAGGAAGGGTCTAGGAAATGGAAATGGGGATGAGGGATCGATATCCATCATCATTCCCCAAACTTACATCCCTAGATGGGTAGAGAAATATGCGTTTATTTAAAAACCTTCGCGAGAATCTAACACCGTTATAGTTCTGTTAGTTTTCTTTGGTTTGACCATGGAAAAAACCGTATGCCCTTCAAATAAGTTTATTCTATTTGAAATAAATATATAAAAATAAAATATTATTTTATTAGAAAAATATTTTTAAAAATTAAATATTTATGAAATTAAAATCTACTCATATCTACACAAAAATCCAATTCACTAAAAAGTAAAAAACAAAAATTAAAAGTAAAAGTAAAATAATGAGTTTATTACGGACGACGAAGGATATTGGACCATCAACCACTGATCTTTTTTTATTTTTTATTTTTACTTTGTTACAATTTAGATTTTGCATTGATGTGGATGGATTTTGTTTATATATATAATTATTCTATTATCAGATAATCGGTTCGAACTGATATAAGATATATTATTTTCTTATATTTGGTTCATTAGATAAGTGCATACAGTCAAGTATCTTTTAAATCCAAAGAATCACATGTGAGAAACAAATATATTTTAAATCAATTCGAACCGATAATAAAAAGACTATATATATATATATATATATATATATAGTAGTTCTCTGGTAAAGATGGTTACGATATAGGAGGTAAGGAAGTCAAACCACAGCCACACATTAGGTATGAGTATGAGTATTTATTATATGGAGTTGTGGGTTCACTATAAATATGTGGTTGCGGTTGAACATCCTAATATAATAAAACCCTAACGGTCCCGATTGGATAATATATATAATATTTACTGTTATATTATTTCAAGCTTTTTTTTAGACAGGGCAAACTTTCCATTTAAAGGGCATAAGTGCGTAACAGTCTTTTTTCATGGTCAAACAAAATTCAAACTAACATAACAATAACGGTGTTCAATTCTGGATTTCTAGAAGAGGATGTTAAATAAATGCATTTTGTTTCTACCCATTCAACAATAGTTAAAAGTACAAGGAAGCTTTTGAATTTAACCATTTTATTTTTCATATAAGATAATATGGGCAAATTAGAGCATCTCCAATACAAATATGTATTTGGAGAAAATTGAAAATTGATTGTCACATATGAAAGATAATTAAAAAGTTAGAAAAACTCCCTCCAATGCAATTATCTAACTTCAATATGGAGATTATGTGACAAACAAAAAGTTAGAAATTATAGAGTTGAGTTTCTAATTGTAGAAACTCTCCTAGGAATGCAAACTAGGATTTCTAACTCATTCAACCAATAATATTAAAGCTCATTTAATTGTAAAATAAAATATGAGAGAGAATGTAATAATTGTTTTATTATGATTGGTCATAAAATGGATGCATATTTGACTTTATATAATTGCATTGGAGGTGTAAATATGTATTTCTCTAAACAAAAATTTTAAAAGTGGGCTCATAATAAATAGAAATGCTGATATGTCACCATTTAGAAACTCAAAAATATATATTTGCATCGAAGATGATTTTATATATACAGTATGTGGGCACGTTGCCCAAAACCCCTTATATTTGACATAATTGAACACATTTGAAACTTTTTCTCATAATTGACATCCCCCATGGTAGTTGATTTCCATCCCTTCTAACCGTTGACCACTTTATTAACATGAAATAACTAAAATACCCTTAGTCACCCATATAATCTTTTTACATGTTTGTTTTTATGGTACTGATGGTCCCCAACTTTTCTAAAATACATTAAATAGGTCTCTTTGACCAAATTTTTGATGGTCAAACGTCATATAAAATGTAAATTATAAGTCTCACTTTATGATTGGTTTGTGTCGTTGATAAAATCACAATTGGATTCCAATTTGTAATGGATAGCTTAAGATTCAAAGAACACCCATCATCAATACCACTAGACATTAATACCATTGGATATCAAGTGCTTTAAGGAATGTAGTTTACTTGACTATACTCTTAATTGAAGAGATTTAGTTGCATATACTCACTTGCATGCATTACTACTTATTATGCATTGAATTCCATTTGATTACATGCTTTTTGTATGCTCTTGTCTTGATGCATTTATGTCCTTCATCACTCCACACTTACATAACATTCATATAGGCTAGTGTGTTTTAAATGCCTGGAAATGATATTTTTTTTCTCTTAACCACGATACGGGTCACTGTCCATGCACCTGTCTAAACCGCGGTCCCAACAGTGGTTGGTTCCAGAGGTTTCACGCGTAGGGTACCGTGGCTGGTGCACATGCTTACATAATGGTTCCTACCATGGTATTTTCCAGAAGGTCTCTAGTTGTCTGTACCATGACATGTGCATGTACCTGTCCAGCGGTCCTTACCACGGTGTTGTCCAATGAGTGCACCACTGTGCTTACCGCGGTATACACAGCGGTAATGACAGGTTTTTGTTGGTTAAGTTCCAAACGATGTCATTTGACCTAGGGCTTCATATATATATATATATATATCATTTCCCCTTCTTAGCCTCTTTAGAGCTTTAGATTTCATTTTTACTTTATATAGCTCAAGAGTGTCTTGCATGAAAAGCCATCAAGATTCAATCTTTCTTGACCAAAACCCAAATACCCATCATTCATTTATGAATCAAACATCATCTAGCTTCATCTACGATGTGTTTTTGTATGGGTCTTCATGAACATATATGACTTGGTAAGTAAACACCATCTTCATTCATTCTAGAGTTCTTGCGTAACAAGAAATCTCATTTATGACTTGTTTGAATTAATATATTTTTTTTTACTTGCAAGTTGTGATTTTTATGTTGATTGTTGGGTTTTGTATTGTGATATCTACTACATCTAGGTTTGCAATTAGTTCAAATAGCTAAGTTATATATATGTCATATAGCAACATGATATATAAGATTGTTTGAATCATCCATCTATGATTAGATAAACATTAAATGTGTTGAACTAGCATTTGTGCATTTAGAATATTCTTAATATTCACATTAGGTTGTATATATCTTCTCTTGAGAGTTAAGTCTTGTATGTACTGTGGATAGTATACAAGAAAGAGCCAAAAATCACTATTAAAGACCTAAGGGTAGCAAAAACGGATTAGTAACCATTTAGGTGTGATGTGGTCAACCTAGGTTGCAATAGTTTTTGCAAATAGTGGATTTGAGAGTTTGATTTACGATTATACCCGTGAGGTTTTTACCCTATTGGGGTTTTCTCATGTAAAACAATTCATTGTGTTATTGTTTTAAATTCCGCACTTCTTATGATAATGATTGTTTGTGTTAGAAATTAGGGGTTTGTATGATTAATCTTGATTAACCAAAAGATGACGATTAATTTGGTTAAAACCAGTTAACCCTATCTAGGTTATTGAGACACACACTTTTATTTATTTTCATAAATTGACCATTTTATCATTAACTTTAATATTATGGTTTAAAAGTATGATTTTACCCTCTAACCTTTGAAATTTAACCTAACTTGTAATCCAATAAAAATGTAAAACATATCACTTTTTTATAGTACAAAAAATTAAAATTTAAAATAAAAGGGGAAAAAAACCAAGATGGAGCTCCACCATACACCTCAAAGATAAAGGATTTAAAAACAATCAATTTAGTTTTTTGACGTTGAAAAGGATTTGAAAACAATGAAGTTAGTTTTCCCACTTTAAAAAGGATTTGAAAATGTTCAATTTTGTTTTCCCAATTTGAAAAGGTTTCGTAAACATTATAGTTTTCCTAAGTTGAAAAGAATTTGAAAACATGTAATTTAAATACCAAAAATTAAGTTTTAACATTGAGAATCAAAGTGGAAATCATATCGAAAACATGCAAAACAACCTCTGTTTTAGGCAAGAACCACTGTTAAAGCTATAGGCATCACCGCTCAAGCGATAGAGCATCAATGAAAGGTGGGGGCTTGGTTTTCACCGCTTCCACCAATGAAGTCTCGGTCCTTACAGTTTGAGTGGCAATGATCGTCTTCCCCTGTTACAATGCCCACTTTCATGATGATGTCGAAACCATTCGAAAAATATATCGTTGAAAATGTAGGAATGTCTATTCTCTATAAAAATTGACAAAACATGATTTAGAGGTCTTGGAAAAAAGTTATAGTCACTTAAACTTTGAAATGTCAATTTTCCGAAAAACTAAAGTCTTACAAGTATGACCAAAACTATCAAATCATTTTCAATTCACACACAACACTTCCCAAATGCATTCCTAATCAAATGTAACATGAAAAATACTTAAGATGTGACTTGCTAAATGAATGCACTGTTAGCAAACACCAGCACTACCTATGTACCAGTTGTTAGGAAAAGTCGATGAACGCGGAAACTCATGCCTAAAAATCACCAACATAACAAATAGCGTCTACTAGCAGAAAATTAAAATAAGAGAAAATAAATCAATCATACATGAATACAAGATATATGTGGAAACCTTAAATCAGTAAAAAAAACCACATATCGTTAGGACAATAGAGAAATAATCCACTATATAGTAAATTTATACAACCATATAATCTATGATTCTCTCTCTAACCCCAAACCCTAAACAACTGAGTCTTACCGAGCCTACAAGCTCACAACCAAGCTTACATCCTAGCTCTCAGCTCACAACGCTCATCAGGTCCTTCTTCGAGTGCACCTCCCCTGAATATCCGATTAGGTATCCCCTGAATATGACCAACGAATCTCTCGCCTCAATCCCCAAATATTCCCAAAATATTTTCTTGGATATTCCTATAGGGTCTCTCTCCGAATCAAACCCACTCTCTGATATTACAGGTGTTTCTTTTTTCTCTACACCCATTAAACATATATTACATGTATTTATACTAGAGTACTAGGGAATTTTAAAACTAATAAGGAAACCTTCTCCTACATGCAAAGTCTTACTTCTTTACACTCAAGAATTTCCTGTTCAGCACAAGAAGAAACTCCTTTCCTTTTCCATAGAAGATTTTTTGTTCCGCTCATTTTCTTGTTTAATGCAACTTTTTCCATTATCGCAGCCTACAGCCTGAACCCGTACAGCGGAATTCCTTTTGGAAATGACCACTCATAATACTGTGGTTTGCGTCTCTTACTTCGGCCGCGCTGAACCCACTGTAATCGACCGCTCCCTATGCCACAGTCCACACACCTTACCAGAACCGACGTCTACATCGCGATTCTTCCCGGATTTCCTTTCTTCAGAGAATCTTCAGGCTTTCAAACTTCCCTAAAAAAGAGCACCGACTTCCACATGTTACCCACGTCTTCAAGAAGTTTCATTTTTCACACCAGTTGAGTCTCGTTTGGTTAACATTAGGTTCACTTGTGAATACAAGCCAAAAAGCCTAACATGCATAATTTTGTAAATGTATGTGTCAAACTACGTTTTCTTAAGAGTTGAAAACACGCGAATTCGAAGTTATATGCCTTTTCCAAACATCTTGGAGAGTTGATCGATGTTGCTTGAGTCCAACGTATCTTCAAGACAAGCCATTCCAAGCAAGAAGCAACTACCAATTACAACCAAAGAGTGTTTTGTTCACGAAATCAAGCCAACCATAAAAAGACATTACACTTATTTTTTAAAACTATCTTCTGACATTTTTGAATTTAATGGTTTGTACATTTGTATTTTCTTGGAACTTTGAAGGATTTTCTAAGCTTCTTTTGTTTTTGTAGCTTCCCTAATTCTTGGGAAAGATTGTGTTTGATACAACCTACTAAATTTTACTCGGAGCTACAATATCCTTTTATTTTGTTTCCTTCAATAATTTGTGTATGTTTGGTAGGGTTTTTGAAATGGTCAAAAACGTTTTTTTTAATGTTATAAGCTGTTTTGGAGTTTTTTTGTTATTGTTTGGCAAAACTCAAAACAGTTTTTTTAATATATGGAATTGTCTTAACTGTCCTATATAAAAGCTATTTTATATCTATTAGGACAAACCCAAATTTTGAGCTTCTCCAAAAAGTTTTTTTTGAGTTTTTTTTAAATATACGAATTGTTTCAACAACCCTTTGTAAATTTTAGTTATTTCACCATACAACTCTTTTATTATAAATTGTCAATACCTTTTTTTTTGTAATTCATACAACCAAAAGCTATTTTTAAAAATACATGGTCAACATTTTTTTTTTGTAATTTACACAACCAAAAGCCTTTTTTGTTAGAAGTTCTACTCATTAGAAGCTCTACTACAAAAAGATCCACTCTATAAGCTCTACTTAAAAAGTCATACCAAACACACTTTTTGACTCCGACTTTGGTTTAAAACTTCATTCTCTCCTTCAATACTTATCTGTACACACAATTAATTAATATACCCAATATTAAAACTTGGAAAGAAACATGTTAGTATCAGGAAGGAAAAAACTATTATTCACCTTTGTGTTTCAATGGGTTTAATTTTTTGCACATTTATAACACTTTATTCTTTTAGAATTTCTTTTCTTTCTAGTTTCTACTGTGTATAGAAATTTTACCCATCTTTTAATTTCTTTGTGAGATTTTGGCAAATTTTCTTGTGTTTCTGGACATGGAAACAGGCATCTAAACAAGGCTAATGAGATATGGCATTTCTCTCTCCAAAAGTTTGATCTCTTCACTGAACCTACCTGCCTATTTCCAATATCATTTCTCACCTCAATGACTTGCCAAAAAAAAAACTAGATAACAATTTGCATGATTTGTTCTTCAATTTACAAGCCTAAAAGGGATAAAACTAAATTTTGAAGTGGGTGCTGATATTGACTCACTGATTCATCCTTTTAAAAAAAAATTATATAAATTCGGGATTTAGAGAGGGAGAAATGACTCGAATTCATAATATCATAATGTACATAGGTGTGAAATGTATATAACCGGATCAACCTTGTCTTGCCGATTCATCCTCACTTACTAATTAGAAAATGAAGATAAATTATATACTTATCATTATTCCTTATTTTAATGAAGGATATTTTGTAACAGAAAAATGATGGGAAATGATACTCTTCTCAATAAATTATCCTAAAAATATGTACAATCTAATGTGGCAATCCAACTCATTTAATGGATTACCATATGTTTTTCCTCATTATCTCTTTTACTGAATTGCAATATTGGGCTTAATATATTTTTAGAACAATTTATGGGGAAATGTAACATTACTCAAAAAAAAATTATTTATATAAACAAATAAAAGATTTTATGGGTTGCACTATCGTCACTTGGCATTATATGAATTTGAAAATTTACAAAGATAACATTGTCTCTAAAGTGAACATGAAATTTACAAAGAAAACAAATAGAAGTTGGAATTATTTTGGCAAAGCCCAAGTCAGCCCATGAAAAAAAATACAAACACAGCCTTTTATTTTGAAAAAACCTCTTACAACAATCCATTGGGTGACACTGGTTCAGTCAGCAAATCTTTCAAACAATTGTTTTATATTTTATTATTAGTTTTAAATAAGATAAACACATCCATATTTATAAATATCTATAGATACCCATATTAATATCAATAATACCCTTATTTAAATGAATATGTTCATTTTTATATATTGTATTTAAAAACACTCTTGAGTTATTAACACATCCGATTTCATAAATGATAAATTTTTAAATTCTCCAAATTTGAAACCATAAATAAAAACAAAATTAATCTTTTGATATAATTCAAGGGTTGGTGTTGTAAATGCTTGAGGACTCAGTAAGTAAAAAAAAAACCCAAACGATAAAGAAACGGAGTCCTCTTAAAAAACAAAGTTCTTCTAAGTTTTAGACAAAAAATAGATATATATAATCAAAATGTTCACATATGTTTTTTTTTGGACGGCTAGCTTTATTCATATAAAAACCAGTGTTCGAGATATCGACCACCTAGGCAGATTAATCGGCTCAATACAGCTAGTCAATAGCAAACTGAGATGAAATAGGTAAAATCGACATTATCAGTCCGTGAACAATTAATTGCCGATTAATCGACCAAATCAACCAAATCAATGATTAATCGTTAATTAATTAGTCAAATCGATGATTAATCGGCCTAGACACTAGGTATCGAGCCTCCGTCCGATTAGTGTCTAACGCTTACTTGAACATTGATGAAAACAACAACAAGCCAAAAACTACAAGCCATACAGCCAATTGAAAACAGAGCAACAAAAGGAAGAACAAAAACAATCACACTCGGCCACAAATACCACAAACAACGGGCAACAAGGGATACAAAGAGCCAAACCCAAACACAACAAGAACCAAAGAACATGAGACTATACACACAGAACCCCAAACATAAAACCAAACCACATCACAAAAACACCAAGTATCAACCCACTCAATGAAGTTCACATCAATTTTAAACAAACAAAAAAAAATCTTCTTGGCATCACCATGAAAAATCTCATAATATATATATGTCGGATCTTCTCGTGTATTACGATATTCAATAAAAAAAGCTCGGGATATGACGGATATAGGTATAATTAATGGATGCAAATAGTATTTGATTTATTTTTAATTAAATTAAATTGTCATCTATTGGGATATTTTTATAATTAATTTTTTTATTAAACTATGATGTATTTATCATATTTATGGGGTCAATATCAGCACCCTTTTTAAATACTTTTCAAAAAATATATTTGAAAAAAAACAACAACTATGAGAGCCAAATTTAGAAACTTGAAACTGCAACAAGTCCACATGTATGAACTAATTTGTGAATTATACAAATGTTATAAATGACATGATAATGTAAGACTGTAAGTCATCTTCTGCTGCAACATAATCTAAAAGAAAAAAACAACCATTTGTTTGAGCAACATCGAATGGTTTGATTTTATTATTATTATTATTATATAGGCAACAATTTGATCATGAGATATTATCATATTGAATGTGTGTTTTTTTTAAACAACATTCGGCGTCGGTTGATTTGTGACTTTGCTAATATAAAACAAATCCTTTATAGTTAAAGAAGATGCAGGGGCGTCACCGATAATGTCAATTCAAGTACGTATTTGTATTATCTTGTTGTTATGGACCTATTGTGAACGGAGATTATTATAAACAAATTTTTCATGAAAATTAAATTAAATGAAGTGGAAACATTCCGACATGGAAGTATCCAAAGAAACAGATATTTATTAAAATCACTAGTCGTAATTTGATTAGATTTAATGTTAAGGACCAATATATTGATTGTTTTCAAATAGCTACAATATTAAAAAAAAAATTATTAATAACAATTTTATCTATATTTTTTAAATAAATTTTATCTTTAATTAAAATTATTCAACAAGACTGTTGTTACAATCTAGATCTAACACAAGATCCTAGATCGTAATTACACTGCTTTCACATGTTAAGATTCACTTAATAGAAAGCAATACAAATATCTAGAGTACCAACAATTTCAACAATTGTATAAACAGATTTATAGCATAATAAGAAACAACAATAAAAGAAATAAAAATAACAGAAAAGATAGACACACATCAAGCCAAGAACAGAAAATACTACACTATATCACAATTATTACACAACTCAGACAATTACACAGGACTCGGCCTGAATGCCCTCAAATGGGAGCTAAGAAACCTACAACAACTATCACTCAACAACAGAGATTTCTAACTCAATCTAATCCTCAACACATAACTCATGATCCCTCAAAAAAATTACATCAACGGAATCATCACAAAAGGATCTCACTTTTTCTTTTCTATCTCTCTAGCAAATTCAAAGTAGAAAAGCTTGATATTCAAGATGAATATTAAGAATATCAAAGAACAACAGAGAAAAGCTTCTGGAAAAACAAAACGAGAAACCCTAGAAAATCAGAAAGTGATTTTCCCTCACCACACTTCACAATATATAGGTTTAGTTTGGTATTGTTTCCCCAGCTGCTTTTGGGGTCAAAAGTGATTCTGGACCTCAGACAGGGTGTTTGGTAAAATCGTGGGGAAGTGCTTTTGGTCACTTTTAGCTTCTCCCAACTGAGTTTTTGAGAAGCTACAAATACATGCTTTTGTATTTTGGCTTCTGCTTTTAGAAAACGCGCTACAGTGATATTAAATGAAATTTTACTAACTTTCCAACTTTGTCCTTGCCTTTAATGAAATTTAACAAAAAAAAATTGGGTTTATATTTTTGTACAAAAATAAAAGGTTTCCATAATTAATTCAATAAAGTAAAATAAAAATGAAATAAAAAATAAAGTAAAATAAAATAAAAAAATAAAGAAATAAAGAAATATGACTAATTAATTAAATAAAGTAGAATAAAAAATATGACTAATTAATTCAATAAAATACCATAATTATATAACATTTAACACTAAATACAAATAAACAAGAAAAATATAAAGTATATCAAATTAGTACCATTTAGATGTCGTTGTCCTTTTAGTAATTTTACACACTCACAACACTTTTTATATCAGTTTACCAAACACATTGAAATTGCTTTTAGTTCTCACAGTATTTTTGAAAATCAGTTTACCAAACACTCAGCTGATTCTTCCCATAGCAATTCCAAAAGCAATTCAAAAGCAATTCCCCCCACAGTAATTGCAGAAGCACTTCTCCCCACAGCACAGCAATGCCAAACTGAGCCATAGTCTTCAAATGATAAGATCCAACTATGTTATGAGCAGCCAATAGCTCGTTGTCATGTCACCAGAAAATCTAGGCTCATTATCAGATAAGTCTTCAAAACGAACCGTTTTGATTAAATGATGTGTATCAGTTTCTGTTGGAGCATTAGTTGATGGGTTTCTCAGCTTCAACCCAATCTTATCATTGGGCTTCATTCACTGGGTTGGGCCTCAGAAAATGTAAGATGGACTAAAACCACCACAAATTCCACCTTAGTTCATCTGAAAAAAAACATATAGCAGAGCAAGCTCCTGAAAACCTGGCTAAAAAACACATAAACAAACAGGTTAAACAAACAGATTAAACCCATCACCTAATTTTAGTAAGTTTAAGCAATGCTTAAATTTAGTATAGGGAACCACTTTGGTACCCATATCAGCTGGGTTTTCTTCAGAGGAAATCTTTTCCACCTCAACAATACCATCAGAAATTTGATCTCTAATAAAATGATATTTAATTTCTATGTGTTTGGTTCTCTCATGAAAACAGGATTCTTGTAAAGATGTAAAGCACTTTGACTATCTGTATAAATGGCAACCTTCCCACTAAACACTTTGATGTCACCTAAAGACCTTGAAGCCAAATGGCTTCTTTAATAGCTTCTGTAATTGCTATGTACTCAACTTCTGTGGTGGATAAAGCCACTACAGACTGTAATTGACTTTTCCAACTAACACAACAACCTGCAATGGTAAAGAAAAATGAAGAAGTAAACCTTCTTCTATCTCTATCACCAGCATAGTCAGAGTCTACATAACATATTAGGTCTACAACAGAATTAGCACAATCATATATTAACCCAACTGATATGGTTGAACTGATATATCTAAGAAGTCATTTCATGGCATTCCAATGACCCTTACCAGGATTGACCATGTATCTGGACAAGACACTAATAGCTTGTGCTAAATCTGGTCTAGTACTAATTATAGCATACATAACATACCCAATAGCACTGGAATAAGGTAAATTTTTCATAAATATGCTCTCCTCAATGGATCTGGGGAGAGAGAGCAGCAGATAATACAAAGCTTGGTGACAGTGGAACATTAGCAGGCTTACGGTTTTTCATAGAGAACCTATCAACGAACTTAGTCAAATAGTTTTCCTGTTTAAGACACAATCTAGAGTCACTTCTGGTTCTAATAATTTCTATCCCTAGAATTCTTTTTGCATCTCCTAAATCTTTCATGTCAAACTCAATTTTCAGCTTTCTTTTTAACTCTTTAATCCTATGCATGCTTTTATTAGCAATCAACATGTCATCAACATACAAAAGCAGATAGACTGAATTTAGAATGTTTTCACTAGTAAAATAAAAACATGTGTCATATTTCCTTTTATTAAAACCCAAGCTAGTGATAAAATTATCAAATTTCTTATACCATTGCCTAGGAGCTTGTTTCAGTCCATACAGAGATTTCTTTGAGAAGACAGACATGAGAATATTTAGTTTTGGACTCAAAACCTTCAGGTTGTGACATATAGATAATCTCATATAAGTCTCCATGCAAGAAAGCAGTCTTAACATCGAATTGTTCTAGTTCTAGATCATATAGACTAACTAGAGCAAGCACAATCCTAATAGTTTTGTATTTCACTACTGGTGAGAAAATCTCATTGTAGTCAACTCCTTCTCTTTGGGTAAAACCCTTAGCAACAAGTCTAGCCTTGAATCTAGGTTGTTCATGTTTATCTAAACCTTCTTTTCTTTTAAAAATCCACTTACAATCAACTACTTTCTGTTTTTCCGGTTTCTTTACAAGAGTCCAAGTTCCATTTTTCTCAAGAGAGTTCATCTCTTTTTTCATAGCATTTAGCCATTTAAGCTTATCTATGGAACTGACTGCTTCTAAATAAATCCTAGGTTCAGAATTTTCTAATTGTTGACCAGTACATAAAGCAAAGGAAATTACATCAGCAAAGACATATTTACTATTAGGTTTAATTGTTATTATTTCCCTATCCCTAACAAGTTTATAATCTGCTAATGATTCAGTATCTATTTATGTTTGATATTGGCTTTCTTCAACCTGATCAGAATCAGATTGGATATCCTGGACATTATCTCTAGGGCTAGAATCAGCAGTAACAGGTTCAACAGGTTGGTCATTAATTTCCACCAGAATCTGGTTCTCAATACCCCTATTTGAGTCTGATTCAGTTTTAGTTTCAATAATTACTTCATTATCCTTACAAGGCATTCTTGGCTCATCAAAAATGACATCTCTACTAACAATAACCTTGAAACCTTTCTGGTCTCTAAGCCACACTCTATAACCCTTAACACCTAGAGGATAATCTAAGAAAACACCCCTAAGAGATCTAGGTTCAAGCTTATCCTCTGACTGATGTGCATAAGCAGCACAACCAAAGACTCTTAAGTGTTTTAATGAAGAAGGGCTTCATGTCCATTTTTCTTCAGGTGTTAAAAGATTAATAGCAGTGGATGTGGATTTATTTATTAAGTATGTGGCAGTGGCAACAACTTCACCCTAGAATTTTTGACTTAAATCAGAGCTAATGAGGAGACATTTAACCTTATCTAGAATGGTTCTATTCATCCTCTCAGCTACACCATTTTGTTGGGGAGTATGCCTAACAGTCCTATGTCTTTCTATACCATGATCATTGTAGAATTTATTGAATTTTTCTTTGCAAGACTCTAGATCATTGTCAGCTCTTAGTACTTTGACTATTTTAGAAGTTTGATTCTCAACCAACAATTTCCAAGCTTTAAAGCTTTCAAAAGTTTGATCTTTAGACTTCAATAAGTACACCCAGACTTTTCTTGTAAAATCATCTATTAAAGACAAAAAATACAAGTTTCCACCATGTGTTGGGACCTTTGAAGGTCCCCAAAGATCTGAGTGTTCATATTGAAGGATCTCTTTTGAGTTGTGTTGAGCTGTACTAAAAATCAGCCTATGCTGATTTCCTAGAACACAGTTTTCACAGAATTCTAAAGTATTGACATTATCCCCATTAAGCAAATTCTGTTTACTTAATTCACTTAAGCCTATTTCACTAATGTGGCCTAGTCTCTTATGCCATAAAGAGGTGATGTTACTAGATTTGGTAGCTACACATGCTGCCTCATTAGTAACAGTGACACCTTTTAGGACATATAGACTATTTTTCTTATCACCTTTTAGGATAACTAAAGATCCTTTAGAAACTTTTAGAACACTTTTTTCAGCCTTATAGCAATAGCCTTCATCATCAAGGACACCTAAGAAAATTAAGTTTCTTTTCAGATTAGGCACATATCTAACATTGTTAAAGACTCTAATCATCCCATCATACATTTTAATTGCTATAATGCCTATACCTTCTACTTGACACCTCTGATTGTTCCCCATAAGTACACTACCTCCACTAAGTTCTTTAAACTCTGTAAACCAATCTTTCCTAGGGGTCATGTGAAATGAACAACTTGAGTCTAAAATCCACTAAGACTGAATCTCTTCAGTACTAACTGTTAGCACCTCACTATGTTCAAAAGACCTAGATGCCACAGCAGCATCACCTTCACTTAGTGTCTTTTCCTGATTTTTCTTTTTAAGCTCATAACAATACGTCCTAATATGACCCTCTTTACCACAGTAATAACACTTTCTAGTACCATTCATATTCCTAGACTTAGATCTATTGTGGTTTGGAGTTTTACTTCTGCCCTTACTCTTATTATTAGGATTACCATTATTGTTATTGTTATTTCTCACAGCTTGTCTTCCCCTAACCGACAGATTTCCCCCAGTGTCCTTCTTTTCTATCTTAAGTTCTAATTCCTTAGACTTAAGTGCAGAAATACACTCTTCAAGAGTTAAAGAAGTCCTATCATATTTTATAGCAGCTTTTACATTTTTAAAAGAATCAGGCAAAGAATTAAGAAGAATTGTAGCTTCATTTTCATCACTAAGTTTCTCATTATCTCCAACATTAGCAAGTTCTATTGTCATCTTCTTGAATTCATCAAGATTCTGTCATAGTTCTTTATTATGGTCCATTTTAAAACTAAACAATCTTTCTTTAAGGTAAATTTTATTAGTGAGTGACTTAGTCAGATAAAGACTTTCTATTTTTTTCCATACATCAGAGTCAGCAAATTCATCATTTACTTCCCTAAGAACATTGTTTGATAAATTCAAGATTATAGTTCCTAAGACCATCTCTAACATATCATCTTTCTGTTCTTTAGTTAATGTGTCAGACAATTTATCTAGTCCTTCAATGGCCTTGAGAATTTTCTGTTTGGAGAGAAGGGCTTTCACCTTTCTCCTCCAAATTCCAAAATCCTCAGTGCCATCGAATTTGTCTATCTCAAATTTCATATTCATGCAAGATTAAAATTACCAAAGTTTTCAGAATCAGGAAGTTTTACCACCCCAGCACTGCTAATAGATACACTGTTATCTTCTTCTCTAGATGAGTCTTCAAAGCTTGAAGGCTCCGCCACTGGAGGATCCGTTATTCCTTCTTCCGCTGTTGGTACAGATCAAGCTTTGATACCACTGTTGTTACAATCTAGGTCTAACACAAGATCCTAGATCGTAATTACACTGCTTTCACCTGTTAAGATTCACTTAAAAGAAAGCAATACAAATATCTACAGTACCAACAATTTTAACAATTGTATAAACAGATTTATAGCAGAATAAGAAACAACAATAAAAGAAATAAAAATAACAGAAAAGATAGACACCGAGATTTATAGTGGTTCAGCCCAGAACTGGGGGCCTACATCCACATCAAGCCAAGAACAGAAAATACTCCACTATATCACAATTATTACACAACTCGGACAATTACACAGGACTCGGCCTGAATGCCCTCAAACGGGAGCTAAGAAACCCACAACAACTATCACTCAACAACAGAGATTTCTAACTCAATCTAAACCTCAACACACAACTCAGGATTCCTCAAAAAAATTACATCAACGGAATCATCATAAAAGGATCTCACTTGTTCTCTTCTATCTCTCTAGCAAATTCAAAGTAGAGAAGCTTGATATTCAAGATGAATATCAAGAATATCAAAGAACAACAGAGAAAAGCTTATGGAAAAACAAAACGAGAAACCATAGAAAATTAGAAAGTGATTTTTTCTCACCACACTTTACAATATATAGTCTTCAAATGATAAGATCCAGCTGTGTTATGAGCAGCCAATAGCTCGTTGCCATGTCACTAGAAAATCTGGGTTCATTATCAGATAAGTCTCCAAAACGAACCGTTTTGATTAAATGATGTGTATCAGTTTCTATTGGAGCATTAGTTGATGGGTTTCTCAGCTTCAACCCAATCTTATCATTGGGTTTCATTCACTGGGTTGGGCCTCAGAAAATGTAAGATGGACTAAAACCACCACAAAGACAAAACGTAAAAAAAAAAAAAAAAAACACTTGCACACAAATTTTTAGAATACGTAACATTTTACATCATTTTCATCTCTTTAACATTCAAAAATTCACCTCTAAAATCATCATCATTTTTTCTTATTTTTTTTTCTCATCAACACAGCTCTAAAATAATCAGATTCAGGCCTCTGATAGAGATGAAATCTAAGAGATATACAAAAACTTTAACAAGAGTCACTACTCTTTTGGACGAACCCAACAAAATCTAATTAACAATGCCAAGTAAATTGATTTCCTTACCTTAAGTTTTTACAAAATTTTCTTTTCACCTTTAAAACCAATTATCTACCTATTTATTTTTATTCATTGCTATTGGAACTAAAAAAATGCATGTGGTGTGACTGTTGTCATGTGGTTTGGTAACAAAGATTATAAATAAACATAGTTTACATCTAATATATTTTTTAGTTGTCGATCGAGACTTAATTACTTATTTTTTTGCATCCGTGACAGTTTGTGACTTTCAGACTTATTTGTGCCTTCAAAACTTATTTTCTGTCAATGAGACGGTTAGGCTTATTTTATAGGTTCGAGATTTGTTTTGTGCCAGCCTTTCGTGACTTATTTTATGCTTTTGATATAAGTCGGTATCAATAAGTGTTATATATATATATATATATATATATATATATATATATATATTAAATAAGAAAATTACATAACCTACCCGAGATTTGGCCTCTAATGAAGGAAACAACATTTTGAAAGACAATTATCTTCCATGACAAGAGTAACCAATTACATTTACTCTCATGTCATACGACCTGATAATGAAAGATGCTTACAAAGTAATTTCTCCAACTTAGAGATATAAAGCAAAACAAAACAAACCCGAGAATACTGCTGATATCACATATTAATGCCCAGATTGCTATTGTCAAGTTGCACCAACACTCAGCCAGTAATTACGTACACTGATATATATTTGAACACATCAATATTTGTTATTTTTTATTGAAGGAATTCACAATTTTTCTCAACTATTTTCTGTCACATATATAATAAACTATATATGTCCTTTTGGTCCATGCTATATCCGCACTTGTGATTGTGTTCTCTCTTTATTGCTTGCTCTATTTTCCTTAGCAAAATTATCACTAACCATAACCAAAAATAAATAAATAAAATTACCTAGGCTTACAGTTACAATGTTTTTTTTAATATAATATAATCTCATACTATTACTCAAACACGGAGTCTTTTGTGAAATTTGACTGATGATATAATGATATTTGAAGCTTATATTAATTGGTAAAGACTCAGAAAATTAAACTCTTAACAGCCCTTCGATATAACAACTGCAATTTAAGTGGTTTTATAAGAATATATATGGCCCGTATTGTCACACCGCTTTTTTTTTTTTTTTTTTTAAATGACTGTCACACGACTCACACGGCCATTTGTGATTGTGGGTTAATTTGCTGGGTGTCAGTGCAACTGGGTATTTAACTCAAAAAAAAAAAAAGAGAGATATGTTATCTAGCTGACATCATTTTCTTTGAATTTTGTTTTCATATCAAGTGATGCACACCATAGAAGACTTATCACCTTTTCACACTCTAATACTCCATTCAATTTTGAATATGCATGCATACCCCCTACTTTTGGAAATTGGAATAGACAGAGAAATTCATATAACCCACTTGTTCAATATATGGTCAAGTCTTTTTTTTTATGGACTAATTACTAGAAAACTACACTTTCGCCGATAATTTACTTCATGATTGAAATACTAGAGTGTATATGTATTAAATCAATAATATTGAGGAATTAAATTTTTACCTTTTACTAATAATAAAACAAAGAATAAATATATAAGAAATAGGTATATAATTAAATTTCGTTTAAAAACAGAAAGAAAGAAATGTTAATCAATAATATTCTAGTCTTTAAGGTTTTATTGTTTTTTTTTTCTGCTTTATTCCAACAACTGTATCTTATTCTGTGATAATATCCTCCATTTTTTTTGATAGAATAATATCCTTCATTATTATTATTTTTAAAGAAAAATAACATCATTCAAAACTAAGAAGAAAACCGATAAACAAAGCCGAAAAGGAAAATCAACTCCTACAGCTAAGGACCCATTTGGCCATACCATTTGATTTTGATTTTGAATATAATTTAGGGTTTGTGATGGGTAAAATGGGTGGGTGATGACAGCTGATTTACTTTTATATATATATATATATAATTAAATAATTGTGTCCTTCTAAGTAATTTTAAATATGGATATTTTAGTCATAATATTTTATTATCAAAACTTGGGTGTGGGGAGAACTTATTAATTGAGTGGCAATAGAGCCACCCTTTATATATTTGTTGATCATAATTAGACAAGTAAAAGCATTTTACTAGTGAGGGTTAGGGTTTTTGGCAACCCATAAACAATTTCGTTCTCATTAAATTTTAAATGCCCAATTTTATTCCACTCACCAACCAACTGCTATTTTTTATCTCTCTGTCATCAAAATACTGAAAGTTTGATGAACTCAAAATTTTGCAATATTAAGATTGTCCCTATTTCTTCGTGAAAGACAATAACCATCATTGCCAAGCTCTTTCCATATCTTCTATTATTATTGGATATCTTTAACTGTGCTTTGGATTCATTTAAGCAATGTCTCTGCCGAACAGGGTTTGAGAAAAGTTGATTTTTTTTCTTGGATAAAAATAAATTTTGCAATGGAACAAATCATTGTAGTTTGATGAGTATTTTGTTTCCTTGTTTTTTGTTTTTTTATAAAGAAGCTACGATGAAGAAAAGTCATAATTTTTTTTTTTATAAATCAATTAGAATCTGGATCGACGAAGAAAAAGATTAGATGAAAAAAATGAAAAGATAAGGGTTTTAAAAATTTGAAGGTCAAAGGTGTTGTTTAATGGATGATAAATAAAATAAAATAAATCCTAATCATTGATCTCTCTAATAGCCACGTGCTATTAGATCCTTACAAATTTAGGTAAAGCTTAGGTTAAGAGAAGATCCCAATTCTATAAATTTAAGTACTATTATTTTTTAAATCTGACGATATCTATTTTTAAAATATAGAAAAAAAAAAAAAAACTCTTCTTATGGTGAGACTTGAAACCTCCCTTGAAACCTCCCTTGAAAGCCCATTACTGATGAGATTTATAAGGAAGTGCATATCTCTTGAGCTCTTATTGATCACAACAAAATTAAGGAAAATATATATAAACAAACTAAAAAAGATAAGAGGTATTTAAAAATAATAATTCAAAACAGTCAAAATCAAAATCTAGACATCTGCATGTGTACATGAGCGTTTTACACATTTTGCATGGGAACTTTATATATAAACAATATATTGTCAATCACATTCATACGAATCATATTTATTAGTGTCACATTGGGGAGGACACGGTTTGGCACTACACATTTGACACGAAAATAAATGTTTCACATTGTCTGCATTCATGAGAAAAGTATTCATGTTGTCTATGTATATCCAGCTAGCCACCACTTTTAGCAGGCAAAAACATCGCTTTTGTACCACCAATAAAAACGTTCAAGTTTCTTTGGAGAATTCCAATCTTAGTTGTGTACCAAAAACTAAAGAGCCTTTGCTTAACAAAATATCTTACCAGTGAGATTTGAATCATCTTTTCATATGATTTTTTTTTCTGACATTTTTAATTGTTGATAAAATTGCAGTGAAAACCAACATATGTCTCGTGAGATTATGTAAGACCATCTCTAATGTTGTGTTAAATCAGTGTGTAAATACTAAAATTTAGTATAAAATGTAAAAATCTTCCTCCAATACAATATCAAATAATGTGTCAAATTCGGTATATGCTATAATGTGTCAAATTTGGCACACACAATATAACATATATCAAATTTGACACAACAATAAATGTTAATTTTTTAATTACAAAAATACCATTATATCTATTTTTTAAATATTTAAAACAATTTAAATTTAGTGTACATTAATGATATTTCAATCAAAATCTATTTCAACCAATTATTCATCAGCAATTTAATAAATGTATTAATGGTATGTGTTGACTTTAATAATTTTAATTAATAAAATAATAAAAATAGCATGTTAAATTCAGCTATACGTTAAAACACAATACTAAATTGTTGTATCAAATATAGAATTTTATATTATTTTTTTTACCAAATTTAACATTAACAATTGCATATCCATTGAAAAAAGACAGTATAATTACTAGTGTCTTTATACGTCTTTGCTGCTCATAAGTCATGACTCCGGAATTTCTTTTCAGCACAGATCAGGCATTCAGGCCACGTGACAAGTCATCCAGGTTGCATTTTTAGTTATTTAAGCTAGCTGCACAACCTGATATCATGGCTGAACATTCAAATGGCATAAGTATAATAAAGATAGATTAAATTTTTTAAAGAAAACTCTCTAATGTATAGACTGTAAATTAATTAAGATACAAATATTCTAAATTTAGTTTAAAAATTGAAAGATTAAAATGATGAAATATGAGAAAAATGTTGACGGATGATTATATATCATTACAGAATCTAGTAAATTAATCTTGGAAATTAATAGTGCCAACATATCAGTTTTGCATGTATATTGTTCTTGAGGAATGAATCTAGCCTTAAGGCTCTTTAACAAGTCTTGATCACAATATCTTCTAATCTTCTCATTTCCAACAGGATTATTATTATTATTATTATTTTGTAATTTTGGTTTTTAAATTACTTAAATCGTTTTTCAAATTTCGAAACTATACATTCTAAAATTTTCAACACCAGCTTTCTTTGGATCGTGAATCATATACCGTAAGTTTCATCAAAATGCAAATGCCTATATGAAATTGAAATGTAATACTTTTAGTAGAAATATCATAGATAGATCAGGGAAGTACAATCCATGCCGACCAAAACTATTTTTTAAACAACTTTTTGTTTTGAACATCTTCGTTTAACTCCATTAATGGTGTATACTATATATGAATTAATGGTTAAGGTTACAGTATGAATTATAGATCTCATATATATAGAATTTAATGAATACCACAATTGTTACATCACAACAATAATAATATTGGAAAGGAGTGAATGATATGATCAATTTTAAAGTTTATAATCTAATACAGCAGGAAAATTGAAATGGAAGCTAAATATATTAAGCATAAAATTTGTTCAAGGTGCTCTATAAAAAAATTATTGAATATATATATAATGGAGTTTCAATATTCAATAGAAAGCAATATGTAATACAAGAAAAAGATTTGATTCCCTTTCAAAAAAAGAAAAAAAGAAAGAAAAAGAAAGAAAGAATACGATTTGATTAATTATAAACTGAACAAAGAGATTTGAATGAAGAAAGTAATTAATTGATATTTTTTAAAAAAAATTCTAAATCATAACAATGTGAGATTAAATACTTCATATGATGATCAGGGGGCCTTGGTGGTTTGAAGTCTCCAACCAAGCAGGGTGCAAACATAAACATAATCTCACATTTGTCCAACCTAGAGTTGGAGTACTTGGTTTTCAGACATGTAGAGCCTAATCCGGGTAGGTCTCGACAAATCTCTGATCCGTAATGGTGTCAACTTTGGATCAGGATCTTTTCCTTGGTCCTTGTTTTTTCTTAGTATTTTTCAAGTGTAATTAAAACATTGGGTTGCATGAGATATAAAAAAGTGATCAAATCATGACCATGTATTTTTATTTTTATTTTGTTTAAGTGTTGTTAGATTATGAAAATTCAAGGAAAAACAAGACAATGAGAGAATCTTGATCCATCAACTTTCCAAAAAAAAAAAAACATATAATGTGTTTGATAAAAAAATTAGATTAATTCTTATATTAAAGTTTGTAAAATGAACAAAGAAATATAATTATGTTGTGAGTAAAGTTAATTATCTTTTTAATATAAAATATAAGCACAAATAAAAAAAACAAGGGAATTTTAGCAGTTCGAAAAAAGGTTTGAAGGTTTGGCTTTTTACTATCTCAAAAGCTCTACAAACCCTATTTGAGTGTTTTTTTAGAGTTATTTGATTGGATTTTTGAGATTGTCTGTTTTAAATTCAGTAAATATTAGTAAAGTTTAAACTTATACTAAGCAAAAACTCATAGCTAGAGAGAAGCACTTGAAAAAAAAAAACTACCGATCAAATGATTATAATTTTTTTTCTTTAAAAATTTTATTTCTCATAGATCTACCGTATCTTTTACAAACATAAGTTTTTTAAAAACTCAACCAAACAAGCTAAATATGTGTCATAATAATAGGAGAATCAATAATAAAAAGGGTTGATTTAAATGTAATAATAATAATAATCAAAAGGGTAAATTTCATACAAAATAAAAATTTTAACAGGAAAGATGGTTCAAAAAAAATATTTTAAAGGAAAACAATCCAATGGTGATTAATTGTGGAAAAAAAAAATCCTCCACCATATATGATATATACTCCTCACATGCATCATATTACTCAATAAAATTTCCTCGAGAAATCTCAAACAATATTAGTAATTGACTAATTGCCTTTATGTCGCTTATCCTAGAATTATAGTAGTTACTTCCTTTTTGAATTCAATAATAATAAGAAACATAAAAAAATTTCCTTAGATGTTTGTAACAAAGTAAGATTATTATTATTATTATTATTATTATTATTATTATTATTATTATTATATATATATATATGGAAATACAAACATTTCTAACCAAGAAGAAAGTTGTAGACTTGCAGTCCAGTAGTTTTCTACTTTTCTTAGTGGTCTCATGTTCATGGAATTTGAAAAAAAAAAAGAATAATTTAAGTTAGAAATTTGTCGAAAAGCCAAAAATGTGAAAAAAATTGTAAAACTTCAAGTATATATAACAAATTGAGAAAAAAATGTCGGGAATCCAGGGCATGGAATCCCAATAATTCTGAAAACTGACCTTTACAAAATTAACTTGGGTTCGAAAAGATTCTTTTTTTTAATAATTGTATAATTTTCTTTTCAAAGAAAAACTTAATCCGATTCAACTACCTATCAAATTAGGCCTTGATAATTATGTAAGATATTATTTACTATTTCTATATTTTACAAGTTGGCTAGAGAGACTGAGAGAGTAAGATTATTTGTCAATCTTTTTATTATTCCTACTAATTTGGTAAAAAGTAAATACATTACTAAAATGGAAATTAACCAAAGAAATTTTTTTTGTTTAAACTTAAACTTCACTTTTGACTATGTGACGATACGAGAGTTCAATTAGCGAGTAGAACTCAGAAAGGGCTATATGGCAATATATATATATAGAGAGAGAGAGTGTGTGTGTTGTATGCACTTATTATAATCAATTGTCTATATGCAACACACTGATATAAGTTATATCAGTACACAGAAAACATATATATATTACAATATCTATTTATACACCTATCTAGACTAAATATTTTTTTGAAGCTTTTATTATTGGTAGGATTCAAACTGTTAACTTGAAAATTATTTATCAAACCCCAAACTCGTCCATCTTCCAGTTGAGTTATACCCCTGAGAGCAGCTATATAGCAATATTTGAATCAAGAACAACACTAATCTTAATTAAGTTAAGCTAGGATAAGTTAATGGTCCATATGAAGATTATTGTTACCATCAAAATTGCCAAAATGAATCATATATATATATTATTATTTTAAAATTCTATTACAATTGGGTCATGTTTACCATAAGCATAAAGATCAATTGCTTTAACACACTCTAGAACATTCTGAATTTAATAGGAAAATGTGAGATCTGAGCACCTATCACGGAAGTGAAGGGGGAATGCATAATCATTTTTCTAATCGTGGATGTGTATTTTCTTTTCTACGATCACACAGTTAATGCAAGATTTAGAAAATTGAGATATAGTTCGAATCCACAATCTTATCGGTGTAGGTGTAAAAGGTATATTTCTAGATTAATCTCATTTTCTGATTGATCTTTTTTTAACAAGTGATAATTGCTAAATTACTTTTATTATTTTCATCGAACCCCATCCCAAACCTCCAGTAAAAGTGAAATATACCCTTCCAAACTATGATAAAAATAATTTTTTTATCCAAGAACATTTACACGTGTAAGAGACCTATTACTAGAATTAGCTAGAGATTCATTCAAAATTCAAAATTATTATTTCTTATTGTTGATTTAATAAAAATAAAATTTAAAAATAGACAAAAGAGGATTTTTTTTATGATCATGTCATGGCCTGTCATGCCCTTACTTGAAAAATATTCTCTCAATCAATTTAATTAAGAATATTAAGTGGAACATTCTTTCTCACATGAAGACTAATCATACTACATTCCTAGTAAATCTGCCACCATTGGAAACCTGTCACTCCAAATTGCCACAAAAACCATGACCCCACCAAAGTTTAGCAAGTCCTTCATCCAAATTACCAAGATACCCTTCAACCCCTCCCATAATTACTGCCGTTTGTTGGCCAACAATGGGTATCTTGGATTTTCTTAGTTGGCATCCAGAGAATTGTGGAGAAATCGAACTCAAGTGGATTCTTATTTTTTACCTAAAAGACAACATGTTCTGCAATATAATATAGGATTGTGCGCACCTCCTTAACAAAGTAGGTTTTTTTTTTTTTTGTTCGGTTAATAAAGTTGTTTTTTAACTTTACACATTCACTTAACATTAAATTAGTTGTTTGGTTATAACTACAACACATGTCATCTTTTTAGCACAGAACCATTCCACCCAAGTTACCAGAATATATTATGGAATATATGACGATTGATTGTAGAGTAAATTGCACTCGATATCCCTGATGTTTACTCGTAGAAACAATTTTATCATTAATTAATATTTACATATTTTATTGACTGATTCCTATTTTTAAAAGATTAAACTATTCATGATCCTTAATAAATAGGTAATTAAACTAAAGTCTTTTTTTTTGATAAAATGTCACTTATTTAAATATCTTTATCATATTAGCAATATAAGTCCCTTATTTTTTTCAAAATATATCATTTAAGTTCATTTGATCAAAATATTAACGGCCAACACTAAAAATGAAAACCAATTATAAGTGAGTCATGGAGAATTTCGGTCGAAAACCGATTCGTACCCACCTTAATTCTAACATATTTTCATTTGGTTTGAAATATGGACAACTAAGGTTATTATTATTATTATTATATAATTTTATAAGTACTTTTCAATATTTTTGTGAACCAATTAATTTTTTAGAATATGTATACGCCTCTAGTAGTTTATTGTTAATTTTTTTTTGGATTAAATAAGTGGCTTAGTATCTTTAAAAAAAAAAGTGGGTTAGTAATTTAAATTAGGTGTATTTTTTAACATTTAAAATATGATATTTAAGCTTTAAGAAAAATATTTTTAATTTATAGTGTTTTTACTAAAATATAGGTTGGATTCAACTTTTTATATTGAATATATCTTTTATATGTATAAAAAATAAAGATGAAGAAAGAAAACAACCTAAAAAAAATATGATAAATTGATGGCATAGTATATGTGAATGCATAATCAAATCCAAGAAGAGAACACAATAAAAGATTATATTAAAAACATAAACCAACAAGAATTTAAAGAACTTTTTATGCGACTTGTATATATAAGTGTGTCCGGATGAAATTTTAGTTAAATTATGACTATTTATATCATTTGTGATCGAGAATATATATGGAACTTTATTTCAACTGATAGTTAGGTAAGATCAGTACTTTATCTTTTTAGAAATCTAAATTTAAACTTAAATGTTTCAATATATATATATATATATATATATATATATATATATATACATTAAATGGGTGATTGCTAATCATTAACGAATTCTATTATAGTGGTTCACAAAAACAGATAATTAAAATTAAAAAAAAAATCATATTGATATAATTATACATAACATTGTAAATTAATATATGTACTTTTTTATATAAAATATATATAAAGATTATTTATAGCAGTCAAATACATTATCTTGTTTGAAAAATAAAAATGCTTAGAGTTATTAAATGGTTATGTAAGTCATTATTTTCAATTTATTTTATTTTTAAAAATTAAATTTTGTCACAAAAAATGTATATAAAAAAATAGTTTTTTTTTAATAAAAAAGTATTCATAATTGTACTTTCAATTTATTATTTTTTCCATTATCCATACATTATATTTTTTTTCATTATACATCCATTTTTTTTAAATAATAGTAGAAGAAAAAACTAATGGATGGATAATGGAATATATATAATTGTTTATTATAAAAAAATCTCCAAAAAATTGGATATAAAAAAGTTAGTTTTTTTTATAAAAACTACAATTTCAGTTTATTATTTATTTTCACTTTATATTTTTCATTATCCATCAATTAGTTTTTTTTTTATGTTTTTTTTAGAAAATAAAATTTTGTTGTTAATTTATATTTATAAACCATTTTAATATTATTTATTTTTTAAACTAAATAAATCATTTGATAAAGATAAAATTGTACTTTTATACATATAATTATTGTTGAGTGTTAGTACTTTGGTTAAATGGACTAAAATGATGTATTTTGGAAAAATAAGGGATTTATGTTGCTAATATGATAAAGATATTTAAATAAGTGATATTTCATCAAAAAAAAATAGGATTTTAATGAAATTACCTATTTATTAAGGAACATGGGTAATTTAGTCTTTTAAAGATCAGAATTAGTCAATAGAGAGTGTGAGTGTCAATTAATGATAAAGTTGTTTCTAGGTGTAAGAAGGCAAACCTCAGGGAGGTTGAGTGTAATTTACGCATGATTGTAACTACAAACTTTTTTTTACATGCGACTTTTGGTACAATAACTCGAATTCGAGAGAGTTTCGTGGGGTGCCGATTTTAACATAGATATTATTATATTGATAAACACTTCTTACCATCAAGTAATATTGGACCATGGTAAACAATATAGATATAGTATAGTTATATGGTTAATTTTTAGTTATTGAATTTAAATCTAAGGGTCTAAAAAAAATTAAAGATTAAAAACTTAAAAAAGAAAAACTAAAACTAAGTTTTTTTCGTTTACTGTTTTTTAAAGAAAAATAAATGGAACCAACGATTTTGGTTTCAATTTAAAAATCCGAAAACGCTTCTAGTAGTATATATTGAAAAGTGTATTCTACAAAATGAAAATGAGAAAAATGCATATGATAGGTTAACTGACAATATCAAAAACGGTAATTTTTCTATTTTACCTTTTTAATTTAAATAAAAAATGAATCAATAATTCATCACAAATAATTATCAACAAAGTCAATTTAAAAATAAATTCTATTTTTTTACTAAATATAAATTAAAATTTCAAACTTAACCTACACACACATATATATATATATATATATATATGACTTCGTAATCAATATATTTTTAAAAAATTATAAGTAGGAGAAATTTGATTATAAAAGAAATAGATTTCGGTGAAAGATTTTGATAATTACAATTAATTAAACTGTGCCTAAATAGATGCAATGAAAGTCTCCTTTAAAAAAATATTAACAATAATCATATCGACGCCTCCAAGGCCCGAGGGGGTGAGATCTTCCTCTGCCGAAGAAGAAGACGATGAAGAAAGTAGATGAAGATGAAGGAAGAAGGAAACAAAGACAAAAGAACGGATGATGAAGAAGAAAGTTCAGAAAAAAAAAGGAAAATTTTTTTATTGTTAATATTTTTTTGAAAAATAAAAACAAAAACAAAGAAAACATATATAATGTGTTTTCTATATTTTTGTAATTTTAACACCGGTTTTATTTTCCATTTGCTTTAAGTTATATGAAAATAAAATGAAAAACGGTTAATGAATACATTTTCAAAATCGTTTTTTGAAAAACAAAGAACGAAAACAGCTTGAAATTTGGTTACCGAACAATCCCTAAGGGCAATGATTTCGTTTTTGGTTTTCAATTTTATATATTTCCTTTGAAAAAACGAGAAATTGATTTTCATATTTTCAGAAGTTGAAAAAAAATGAAAATATTTTGAAAAGAAAAATATTTTTTTCATCATTATATAATTATAATAAATAATTATAATTTTTTATTTTATTTTATATTAACTTTTTATTAGTATGATCATGTGTGGTTAATGATTAAATAGAGTATTTTTATCTTATTTAAATAAGTTTTTAATGAGTGTTTCATTCCCAACAAAAAAAAATGTGAAAAGGAAAATTTAAAAAACAAATTATAATGTTTTTTTAGTTGCTCAACTTTTGTGGCGTGTTTACAAATCAAGAATCCTAACTAAAAGATGAAATTAAGTTTCTGATTTTCGAATTCATGTGTTTATTAAATTTGTCGGGAATTAAGTTCTAATTGAAAGGAAACTTGATTCCCCTTATTCACCCTATAAATCAAGTTATCTTTCTTTATTGGAAAGGGAATTCATATGTTTTTATTAAAATATCCCCACTTATTTTAAAAAATAACTCTCTCTCTCTATATATATATATATTGTATATATACTTCGTAGTTGATTTTTACTTTATATGTGTGTGAGAATTGTTAATTACAAATAAAAAATTGTTTGATGAAAATCAAAACACTATAATATGGCAGTTTTTCCTTTTTGTGAATTGACATGAATTCGTATTGCTTTGGTTTTGGATTTTTTTTTTCTTTAAATATAAACTTTGTACATAAGGGTATTTTTTGTAATCAATTTTGTATAAATTTAATTGCATATCTAATTCTAAGAAAGTTAGTAAACACAGTAATAAAATTTAGTAACTTAATTATGTTTCCTTTCCATTCCTTTTCTGGTAGAATTTGTTTTCGATTTTTCTCATTCCCGATCAGTAAACGCGACATTAAGACATAAAAATGTAGAAAACAGTTTTACGTGTTTTTATTCCATTTATCTAGGAAATACCACCGAATGCATTCCCAACGTTTTGGGATACAAAAAATGAAAACAAAAAAAAATCACTTTGGAAAACAACACTAAACAACCCCTAAAAGACTATCAGGTAGATTGTTTGTGCTTTTTGAAAATAATTTTGAATTCGCATTTTGTAACCGTTTTTCATTTTGTTTTTATAAGTAAAGAAAACATGGAAAATAAAACGAGTATTAGAAATGAGAAACATAGAAAATATGTTTTCTATTTCGTTTTTTTTAATGGCACTTTTCTTATTATTCCTTTTCTCCTTTTCTTCTTAAAATTATTAATGATATTTTTTTATTACCATTATTTATATTTAATAAAATTAATATCATATCTAAATTATGGGTTCTTTTTCTTATTAAAATTTATTATTGATATATTTTTTATTTTTTCATTAAATCTATCACTATTATTTTTAATAAAATTAATATAATTTCTAAATTATAGGCCGTTCTTCTTCTTCTTCTTCTTCTTCTTCTTCTTCTTCTTCTTCTTCTTCTTCTTCTTATATATATATATATATATATATATATATATATATTACTATTGGTTACATTTAATAAAATTAATAGTATTTATAAATTATGGGTTCCTCTCCTTCTTAAACTTTATTAATGATAGAATAAATTACACCAAACTCCCATGAGGTTACTATTTTACACACGAAAATACCTTTACTGCTGATGTACACCCATCTTTCCTACCGTTAGGGTTTGACCGTTAAGTGTGAGAGTTGACCATTAAAAAACGATAAAAGACATAAATACTTATGATTCGCTAAAAATCTAAAAGAACTAATTACACCAAACCTCACTAAAGTTTGTTTCTTTACACATAGAAATAACTTTATTGATAACTTATACTCACCTCCCATGTTGTTAGTCAAATTAAACCGTTGACCAATTTTGACTATCAAACTAAGGATAGTTTAGTCATTTGAATCCTTATATATATAAAATTGAATAAATATTTTAAAATGAAGATTTTTTAAAATATTTTAAAATGAAGATTAAGTGATTTTTTTTATAAAAAATTAAGATTTTTTTTGGAAAGAAAAATAAGATTAATTGAAAATTAAATTTTTAAAAAAATAGACGGTCCAATCTAATTTGTAAGAAATTTAAAAAAAAAATTAAAAAAAATATCAATACATTTAACAGTTCGCCAGTTTCACCAACAACATAAATCATAATCTTTTATAATTCGTTTGATCTCCTCTATGAGAGATTGAGACAGTTCGTTAGTCCCACCAATAACACAAATCATAATTCCTTCCTAAATTGTTTTTATTTTGTTTATATTTTTTTTAATGAAAAAATTAAAATTTTAATTCGATTTGTTTGGAAAAAGAATATTTTTTCTTATTTATAAATTCTTAATTTTCAATTAATCTTATTTTTCTTTCCAAAAAAAAAATCTTAATTTTTTTTTAATTTATGTTCACTTAATCTTCATTTTAAAATACCTTCAAAAACAATCTTCACTTTTAAATATTTATCAATTTATATATAAATATATATATATATATATATATATATATATATATATATATATATATATATATATCTTCAAATGACTAAACTATCATTAGTTTTGTTAGTCAAAAATGGTCAACGGTTAAATTTGGTCAGTTTTGACTAGCAGTAAGGGAGGTGGGTGTCAATTATCAATAAAGTTATTTCTATGTGTAAAAGGACAAACATTAGGGGAGTTTGATGTAATTATTTATTTTAGACTTTTGGTGAATTAGGGGAATTTTTGTATTTTATCTCTTTGTAACGGTCAGCTCTCACACTTAACAGTCAAAGCCTAACGGTAGGGGATGTGAGTATTAATTAATTGTAAAGTTGTTTATGTGTGTAAAAGAGCAAATCTCAGGGGAGTTTGGTGTAATTTGTTCTTAATGATATATATATTAAATTTATTTATATTATTTTTATTTAATAAAATTACTATTTTTTTTCTAAATTATGGGTTTAGTGTCAAATAATAATAGGCTATAATGTAAAAAAGAAAAGAAAAAGAGATACAAATTCAATATTAATTTTTTTATATATATTTTCGGTTAATCATGGAACACGATTTTACTGTTTTTATTTTCATAATTCTGTAGTCAGTATTGTTATCAGACAGATTTTCAGATTTTAAAATTGGAACAAAAAATACCGTTTTCCTTTTCAATATTATTTTTTTTAATGAAAAACAGTAAATGAAAATTTTGAAAAACAGCAAATGAAAATCACTAAGCACCCTAACTATCTCTCACATAAGGGTGATTCTATTGCCATCAAAAAAATAACTTGATACACCCACGTTATAATGAAACTTTTTTATTTTAAAATATTTTTATATTTAATTACTTAAAATACATGGATGTATAATTGAAATTTAAATTTACTCATTACGCACATAAGTTGAAAGGATCAGACTCCTCAACTTACCTGACTATTTTCCTGACTTATCATAAGATTGCAACACGTTGCAAGTGAAAATTTGAAGGCTGAGATTTTTCTAGCTTTTCTTTCTCTCTTTACTGGCCTAAACACGGTCGTTTTTTCAATAAAAAATACATAGATTTCAGAGTTAAAAGATGACAATTTGACCCGTATCCGTGGGTATCTGTCCGAACCCGACCTTATAGGTTTAGGTTTGGATGATGAATTTATAACTCATGAACCCGTATATATAAAACTTCGATGGGTTCGGGTGTAGGTGTAGGTGTAGGTGTAGGTGTAGGTTGGGAAAACGAACCCAAGGATGAATCTGCGAACCCGTATAAATAAAAATGATATAATGTTTATTATTTAAAATATTATAAATTTAAACTCCAATAAAACCTTTTTAACTGTATAGAGAATAAAATGTAAAAACTATACTCATTATAAGTTTGAAAATTTAATCTTTAAAATTATAATATTTCATATATTTAAACAATATAGAAATATTAATTAAAAAGAATTACGGGTTTATGGGCATGCCCATGGACCTGCTTAGTTTCATGGGTTCATGGACGGGTATTGGTGTCTCTAAAACCCGTGGGTGAAAACCGCCTATGAACTCGTTTATTTTTATGGGTTAGCAGACGTGCTTGGGTGACACAGTTTCGTGGGTACGGGTTTAGATTTTACAAAACCACTCGAATCCGACCCATTGTCATCTTGATTTAAGACATTATAAACTCAAAATACAAACTCAACAATGTTTTTCTTTTTCTTTTTTTGGTAAGGAACTCAGCAATGCTCTTTGTTATTCTCCCACGCCGCCATTTTTTTTTTTTTTGGTGTTACCTTTATATATATAAACACCCAAATGTAATAAACCTACTGAACCCTTCTTCAATAATCTCTATTCTTATTTTATTTTTTTTGACAGTTGCTACTTTGTATCTCTCAAACTCTCGAACCCACAGTTAGAAAAATGGATGTAACGAGAAAAAATATATATTTAAATTTATCAATAAATTATTTAAAAGAGAGTTTTGATATTTTAACAGGCATAAAAAGTAAAAATAATGATTTAAAATTTTAATATTGGTATAAGGAATAAAATGAGTATAGTAAGATATGTTATGGGTAGTAATAAAACTATAGACACATAATTACCTAATAAGACTTCTCTTAAAGGTGTATTGTACACGCACGATGCACCAATTTTTTTATTTTTTTTAATTTTTATAGGAAATATGAAACCTGAAAGTGGAAAGTGGGACCACATCAATCTCTCGCGGGTCTTTTTAAAGGCCTGTGCGTGTTTGTGTGGACTTAACGTGTAGAAGCCGCCGATCGAAGAAATTAACAAGAAGAAAAACTAAACAAACAAACAACACACAACACTTCAGTCTTTGAATCGTTGTTTTTCCAGACACATTTCCGGTCAAAATTCCGGCAACCTCCGGTAAAATCTCTAGATTCTCTCAAATGTACATACAATACATGTATAGTATCTATATGTGTGTGTTTACATGCATCTACATGTTAACATTCAAGTGTATCTGTTCTCAGATTTTTTAGACTCGTTAAATTTTGCAAGTTTTTGATTGGAGAAGAAAATTTACAAGAAACGGTACTTTTATTGGATTAAACGAACAAGTTTTATGTAAATGGTTGTTTGTTTGCCGAGAAATTTTCAGGAACTAAATCTAGATTTTTGATGTAGTACTTGTTTTTTTTTCTTTCGTTTTCTCAGGAACCAAACGGAAAACATTTGTGTCGTTTATGTTAAATGAAAAGCAAAACTGATTTTTTTTCCTTAATACAATAGTTACCATGCACGGGTGCTTTGCTTTAAAGAAGTTGCTCTGTTTTGTCATTTTTTTTTTTTCATTTCAACACTCTCTCTCACTCCTTTAATTATTTTCCCTATTTTCAAGATTCATTTCCTTTTTTGTTTTGTTTTTTTGAAGATTGAATAATCCCTATCAATTTCCAGCAAAAAATTAATTTCATATTCAATCATTGCATCTAATTTCCAAAACTTCAATTTGTTTCAGAAATGGAGAACATCAGAGCTCCATTCAGGGGTATTGCAAGCGATGTTAGAGGAAGACTATTGTGTTACAAACAAGATTGGATTGGTGGAATTCGTTCAGGATTCGGGTATTTTTCGTCTATATGTCGTAAAACAGTGTTGAAATTTGCTTACACATTTACTAATCCAATCAAGTCTGATCAATATAAATGTTTTCCTGTCATTTTTGATAGGATATTAGCCCCAACAACTTACATTTTCTTTGCTTCTGCTCTTCCTGTCATTGCCTTCGGCGAGCAGCTGAGTAGATATACAGGTTACTAGCTTCTCCTTCATAGTTGAAATACTTGTTGCTGTTTATAATACAATACTTTGTTGTTTTCTATGTTTGGGTCAAAAGCCGTCCTTTAGTTTCTGTGATGATTTGTTGAAGTGTCGATAACTTTAATGTAGATGGAAGCTTGAGCCCAGTTGAGACTTTAGCTTCCACCGCTCTTTGTGGTATCATACACTCGATACTTGGAGGGCAGCCCCTTTTGATACTAGGAGTTGCAGAACCTACTGTTATAATGTACACTTATCTGTACAGTTTCGCCAAAGGACAGGAAGATTTGGGGCAGAAACTCTACCTGGCTTGGGCTGGATGGTAATAGAAATCAATCTTAAACACGGTCTTCGACACAAAAGTTGTATGAAGTGTGCTAATTTTGAGATGTTGTATAACTTTACAGGGTCTGTGTATGGACATCTTTGTTGCTGTTTCTTCTGGCGATATTCAATGCTTCTGATGTTATCAATAGATTTACAAGGATTGCTGGTGAACTTTTTGGCATGTTGATAGCAGTTTTATTCATACAAGAGGCTATCCAGGTAAACAAAACCAGTTGATTGTTGTATAGCAATTGTTTGTGATTTAATGTGATGTTGAACATACGAGAGTGTTTCAATGATAGGGAATCGTGAGCGAGTTTGAAATTCCTAAGGGTGAAGACCACAAGTTAGATAAGTATCGATTTCAGTGGCTTTACATGAATGGATTACTGGGGGTCATATTCACGTTTGGTCTTCTGTATACTGCTTTAAAGAGCAGAAAAGCAAGGTCCTGGTGGTATGGCACAGGTTTGTGAACCAAATCATAAGTAGCTTCAACTGTTTGAATAATTGTTATTAGGCCAGAATCTGAGTCTCTACTGTGTTTTACAGGGCGGATCAGGAGTGTTATTGCGGATTATGGGGTTCCTTTAATGGTTGTAGTGTGGACAGCCTTGTCATTCAGTATACCGAAGACAGTTCCATCCGGAGTTCCAAGAAGGCTCTTTAGTCCTCTCCCTTGGGAATCTGCATCTCTAGACCACTGGACTGTAATCAAAGTAAGCTGTATTCCTCCGAATTTGCATTTGTAAATTTGAAAGATTTTGATGCTTACATTACATATACTGAATTACTGCAGGATATGGGGAATGTCCCTCCAGCTTACATTTTCGCAGCCTTCATTCCGGCTGTGATGATAGCAGGGCTTTACTTTTTCGACCACAGCGTTGCATCTCAATTGGCACAACAGAAGGAGTTCAATCTCAAAAACCCTTCTGCATACCACTATGACATTTTCTTGTTGGGATTTATGGTATAGATCATCACTATAATATAAATTTGATGTTCAGTCCCTTATTTATTTCATTGATACTAAAGTTTTATTATCGAATAAATGTATTCAGACTTTGCTTTGTGGATTACTTGGCTTACCGCCTTCAAATGGGGTCCTTCCACAATCCCCCGTGCATACCAAGAGCCTTGCTGTTCTCAAAAGACAGGTTGGTTTACAATATGTTTAAAACGAAAACTGTTGTGAGTTTCCGGCAACATAACTGGATCAGATACTCAAAGTAAATTTGATCTGTGATGTGTAGTTCATTCGAAGGAAAATGGTGGCGAGCGCCAAGGAAAGCATAAAACAGAAAGCTAGCAATTCCGAAATCTATGGCAAAATGCAAGCTGTGTTCATTGAAATGGATAGTAGTCCTGCTGTAAGTCCCCTATTCACAAGTATAGCAATTTTGTGTATTTACCTCTTTTATAATGGCATTGCGTGCTTTACGCTGCAGACAGCAGTAGCAAAGGAATTACAAGACTTGAAGGAGGCAGTTATGAAAGGCGAAAAGGAAGGGGAGAACGTAAATGAAACATTTGATCCCGAGAAGCACATTGATGCATACTTACCTGTCCGAGTTAACGAGCAGAGAGTGAGCAATCTGTTGCAGTCACTCTTAGTAGCAGCCTCAGTATTCGCTATACCTGCCATAAAGCTAATTCCTACATCAGTTCTTTGGGGTTATTTTGCTTATATGGCCATCGACAGTCTCCCCGGAAACCAATTCTGGGAAAGGATGCTACTGCTCTTCATTGCACCTAGCCGACAGTACAAGTAAAATATCATTGATGTTTCCACTATACAGAATTTAAACTAGTTGCCTATGTTTTTACTGACTCCTTTTTTGGCTTTGCAGAGTCTTGGAAGGTGCACATGCTTCCTTTGTCGAGTCAGTACCATACAAATACATCGTCATATTTACTCTCTTCCAGTTCGTATATTTCCTGGTCTGTTTCGGTATCACATGGATTCCTATAGCCGGAATCCTGTTCCCATTGCCATTCTTTCTACTCATCAGCATAAGGCAGCATCTTCTCCCTAAGTTGTTTCCTCCTCAACATTTACGGGAACTGGATGCAGCTGAATACGATGAAATCACTGGCACTCCACGCCTTTCACTCAGCCTTTCTTTCAGGGTAATGACTAATGCAATATCTTTTTTCTTCTATCATCATAAAACCTTACGATTCTATGAATTTAGAATTAACTAGGTTGAGATATGTGACATGTTTTCACCAGGAAAAGGAATTGTCTCGCCATGGAAAGGAAGACGGTCATGGACTGGAAATGTGTGATGCTGAGATATTAGATGAGCTAACAACCAGTAGAGGTGAGTTGAAGGTCAGAGCTGTAAGCTTTAATGAGGACAGAAACAGTCAGGTAAATTGATGATAATGATCCTTTGCTTCTCTGTTTTTCTTGTAGTACACTCTAAAGTTCAAGTTCACTGAATAGGCTTTGTACATTTGTGTTTTTGTGCAGGTTTTTCCGGAGAATATTGACTAAGTAGAGTGAGAGAGATTAGTTGGACAAGAGGAAAGCAGATGCAAAGAAATTGCAGTTTCTTTAGTTTCAAGAAAAGTGGGGTCTGAAGAATGCCATTATAATTGCGATAGAAATACACTACTATTTTTCAGATACAGAATAGATTAGGCATTTGTAGCTCTTTCTAATGTACAATTGAGAGTAATAAAAAAGGGAAAGCAAATGTAAGAAAAAAAAAGAAGGGGCTAAAAAGTTTTGAGCAAATTAGCAGAATCCAGTGCTGTGTTCTTACAGTTCTGTTTTATTATTTTTTGCAGTTGGGATCAAGATTTTCCCCTTTATGCATATGTGAACTTGCAAACAACATCTGAATATCATATCATAAACAGTTGTTAACATTTTTCTTTGAGATTGTAAACATTGTATGCAGATCAGTTTCCGAGACTTCAAATTCTTTTTACGTTTCAAAAAAATTGTTCAAATTACTAATCAAGAGTCACACGACTCACACCTTTCTTTTTTGTTGAAAATTTAACTAAATGGATCAGGGGTCTGTCGAAACAAAATATGGTCAAAATTACCGTAAAAGTGTAAAGAGATGAGTACACGACTTGCATATGCATATGTGAACATGCAAACTTTTAATCTTATTTTTCAACATGACAAGCACAAAATCAAGAAAGAAAACTTTGCAAGAAAAGAAATTTGATTAGATTACAATTAGTTTCCGAGACTTCAAATTCGAGTTGAGTTTCAGAAAACTTTGTTGGAATTAGAAAACCAATAGTCACACTTTCTGAACCTGACAAAAAAAAATGAAAATGTCGCTATTACAACCACACGTGACAAGACCAACAGGCTTTCCTTTCTAAGATTGTTTATATGACCGAGGAAATATATACCACCACACTTTCTGAACCTGACAAAAAAAATGAAAATGTCGCTGTTACAACCACATGTGACAAGACCAACAGGTTTTCCTTTCTAAGGTCAGGTTTGACATTGTTTCCCGAACCTGTGTTTGGGACCAAAAGTGATTCTGAACCTAAAAGTGATTCTGGACCTAAAACGGAGTGTTTGGTAAAATCGCGGGAAAGTGTTTTTTGTCACTTTTAGCTTCTCCCAACTGAGTTTTTGAGAAGCTACAAATACATGCTTTTGGATTTTGGCTTCTACTTTTAGAAAACGTACTACAGTGATATTAAATGAAATTTTACTAACTTTCCAACTTTATCATTACCTTTAACGAAATTTAACAAAAAAAATTGGATTTATATTTCTGTCCAAAAAAAATGTTGCTATAACTGCATAAAAAAATTTGGGATAATTAATTCAATAAATTAGAATAAAAATGAAATAAAAAACTAAAATAGAATAAAATAAATAAATAAATAAATGAGACTAATTAATTAAATAAAATATAATAAAAAATAGGACAAATTAATTCAATAAAGTACCATAATTATATAACACTTAACACTAAATACTAAACACAAATAAACAAGAAAAATGTAAAGTATAACACATTAGTACCATTTAGATGTCTATATCCTTTTAGTAATTTTACATACTCACAATACTTTTTATTTCAGCTTACCAAACATATTGAAATTGCTTTTAGTTCTCACAGCACTTTTGAAAATCAGTTGACCAAACACTCAGCTGATTCTCCTCACAGCAATTCTAAAAGCAATTATCCCCACAGTAATTTTAAAAACACTTATCCCCACAGTACAGTAATATCAAACTGAGCCTAAGATTGTTTATATGAATAAGGAAATATATACCACCAAAAATGAGTAAAAATGATACTTGAACACTCTTAATTTTTTGTAACCACACCCACAGTCCACAGATATGATGAATTAATTACTTGGCCAGAAATAAAAAAGACAATATTACAATTGTTGCTTTCACACCTCTCAATCACATCACAGTATCTCTAAATTTGGCCAATTGCTTTAGCTGTGAATCTGTGATGATTCTATACAACAACAAAAAAAATATCACCGTAACAATACTATAATTTAATATAAATAAAAAAAGAGTCCGATTAAACGAAACTAAATTTATGATTTAAAATTTTGATATTAACCTCTCAATCGTTTGTATGTTTTTAATATAAGAGTTGTAAATACATTTAAATCTCAACCATTGAATTAAGAACATATAACTTGTTGATATGTTGAAATCAAAATTTTAGGTTACATATTTAAGTCGATTTAGTTTGACCTATAAAAAAAATGCTTCGACACATTATCAGAAACTGTATCAAATTTTGCATTTATCTAAAAATGAATTGTATAACATATGCCAAATAATGCAACAGTATTTATTGATTTTTTTAATTTTAAATAATAAAAATTTAACAAATTTGATAAAAAAAAATTGAGATTGAAGCAATTATAAAAATATATTCAATGCATTCATTGAATGCGGTTAGGGATGGCAATTGGGCGGATTCGGGGTGGGGTGGCCTTCCCCCCACCCCACCCCATCCCATCCCATCCCATCCCATCCCATCCCATTCCATTTATTTTTTAAAACCCATCCCCTCATAAACCCCCACATTAGATGGAGCGGGTTGGGGCGGGGTGGGTTATAACTGGGAGTGCTTTCCCCATCCCCATCCATTTACCCCATTTATAATTTTTTTATTTATTAAAAATACAATTATATAACTATTGAATATGATAAAATATATAAAATAGTAAATAATTCGATGACACTATTATAAAAATATCTCGTAAACATAATTCTCACAAGTATATTCTATCATTCTCAAACATAAACATAAAGTATGAAGTCAAAATGTTCGAAAATCGTAACGTTAATCATATAATAGTTGCATTTATTTCTCTTATTCTGTCTTTGTAATATCAACTTCATCTGGCATTTCCTCAAGATGTTGACACTCACTCATATGGTTTCTGCAACATTCCGAACCAACAAAAAAAATTGTATTTAATATGATTTGAATATCAATAACTTAATTTGATTTAATATGCATGATTTATTTTACCTCATTAAAATTTGATTTTTCAAGACAAGTGGAACGCTCAGTTGTCATAGAAGAACATGAAACTAATCATAAGATAAAAAACTTACTGTATTTGAGGTTGAAGCTTGAATGGTGAACTTTGAGTTGTTTGTGGAATAAAGACTTAGAATTGCAGTTAGCGGTTAGGGTTTTTTTAATTGTATTTTGTATTGTCACTTCATGTTAAATAATGGTAAATAGATGTAAAGTTAGAGTTAATGCATTTATATGTATTTTCCTTTTTTAGATATATTTATTTTCTTTAAAACTACGTACTTTAACTAAATATTATTTTAAACGGGGCGGGACGGGGCGGGGAGTATAAAACTCATCCCCGCCCCATACACATTGAGGGTTAGACTATATATCCTCATCCCCACCCCATTTCCACTAAATTGAAACCCGTCATCACTCTAAAATTGCGGGTCCCCATAGGGTCCTGTTCGCGCAGGTAATTTTATCATCCCTAAATACGGTTATATTTGTTGACTTATATAATTTTAAATAATTATTTAATTTTATATTAAAATACAACACTAAAATGATGTTATAAATATAGTATTATATTATTTTTTGTATTAAATTTAGTATTGAGATGTACATCTGAAATAGTCTAGCAACTTAATGAAATCTCAATAATATTATATAAGTATACTGACGAGTGGTAGAGTAAAATTTAGTTAGTATGAGGCAAATAAGTTGACGATGTGGCACTATTTCAAGCATGGAACAGAAATAGGATTTCAAAGATTCATTAAAGGTACGTTGAGTAATAAATACAGTGGAAATTGTGGAAATCGTTGAAAATGACTGCATCAAATATAGAAAATTCGTTTTTAATTATGTATAAAATATAATCGTTAATAACCATTTAAAAAAAAAAATGTATATCTATAAATCATAAAAATATCCTAAATATCAACTTTTCTATTTTCTTTTATCATTTTCTACCGTCTTTTTCCTTCTTCTCTCTTTATTTTTCCTCATCAGATTTCGATTTTTGTTATTACAAATCGACCAACTAGAGGATGGTTTTAGCTTGGATTTAGTCTTATTGCATCAATTTTATATGTATTTTGTGAAGAATTAAATTAAATAAGTTTTCAAAATTTTTCCAGAAAATTTCAAGTTCATTGGTTCGAAAACTTGAAATCTTATGTAAAAACTTAAAATGTCGATAAGTTTCTGGATAAGATTTCAAATTTTTGGGTAATATTTCAATCAAGTTTTTTTTCAGAAGATTTCAAATTTCACTGGTTCGAAAACTTAAAATCTTATATAAAAACTTAAAATGTTGACAAGTTCTGAGTAAGATTTCAAGTTTTTGGATAAGATTTAAAGCATGATTTTAAGTTCTTGTAAAATATTTTAAGTTTGTCGAATATTTCACGCTTTCAAGTTTTTTTTTTTTTTCATACCAGACTCCAACATTCAGTCCCAAATCATCCAAAATATAAGATCTCAACTCAATCAACCCTACAAATCGATATATTTCAACATTTATTATTCCATATTAACAATAAGAGAGCGAAGAGAGGAGAGAGAGAGAGGAGCAGGGAGAGAGAGAAGACAGCGAAGCCAAGCGGCGCACCCCCTGGTTCGGCGTAGCCTACGCAGCTCGATGACACCTTCACCGGGTGGTGCATGCCCAAGTGACGACGTCTGGCGATGATGAGCTGGGAAAGATAGAGGGGTGAGAGAGAAAGACAGAGATGACTGGGGAGAGAGAGAAAGAGAGATTGTGTGTTTGATGATAGTTTTTATATGAGGACATTAAAGTAATTTCTTAAAATTATGGTTATTAATAATTAAACTTTCGTACGTGGTTAGAATCCAAATTCTAATATTTTGGATGGTTTGGTTTGGTTTTCTCTCACTAATATATGCATATATTGTTTTGTTCGAAAGTTATGAGATAGATTTTTTCCTTACAATTCAATTTTATCTTTTGACACTTCTAAAGACACTCCATATTGAAAACTTAAATTAAAAAAAAAATCTACGCACTTTATTTTTCTAAAATTATTCGGTTTATTTTTTGACACTCATATTATAGACGCACCATTTAAGGAAATTTTTTAATTATATATATTTTTATATTACTCATTATTACTTTTAATGAATTCTTAATACATCACAATTCACAATCCAAGACACCGGAACTGATATTGATGCGTACTAAAAAAACGTCATGTATAATAAAATATTCTTAATGTTTTTATTCTTACTTTAATGTCCATTCAAATGAATTGTTATATTAAAATTGTTGATGTATACTAAAAAATGTTTTATATTTACTGTAGCGGCATGTTTGTAATCTTATTTTCCCCACTATGTAAAAACATTTATACTCGATATATTTAGAAGCTACTTTTAGAATCAAAAAATGAAAAACCCGGTTGAAACTACAATGCATTTGACAGAAAGCCAATGGAAAATACATAATATTAAATTAACAATTCAATTATGTCAATGTAAATTTCATTGCAATTTGTTTATCCTCTTAATTGATTATTATGAAAAATAAAATGTTTATTTTTCACTTCAGTTTTTTTTAGTTACATAGATTTATTATTTTTGATAGTAAAATACTAAAATAATGAAAAATTTTGAATAAAGATAAAGTATTACAAAAAAAGAAGAAGATGAAGTTACGATAATATGAAATGAAGAATTATTTATTTATTTATAACTTATGGAATTCAATATTACATATTTACATTATTGTCTCATTAAAACCTTTACAAAAAAAAAAAAAAAAAAAAACCCTGTGGGATAAAAACTTGGTAAGGGAAAAAAAATACAATCGTATTACAACTTACATGTAAAAGTATAACCTAGTTCTTACCCTGGTCATTATCAAAAGGCTCATCAACATATAGATTGTTGAAATTTAGAATAAGTTCATTATCTACAGTTTCGTTTTGTAACCTTTTTTTAGTATGCACCCAATCCCAATGGCATGTTAATACCTCAACCATCTCCGGAAACAAACTGTTTCTTCTTGGTTCAATTATGCCTCCATTGGTGTTGAATGCTTGTTCTGAAGACACTGCGGTCACGAGGATAATCAGTACGTCACGTGTTAGGTGTGACAGAACAAGATACCTGTAGGTATAGGTCTTCCAACATAATAACAAATCAAACTCTTTCTTGTCTTCGACATCATCGAACTATGCTTCAAGGTACCTATTCAGTTCAGCACAAGAAGATGGGTCAAATCTTTACTCTGAAGAAGTACTTGTTGATTTGTCCTTTTTTCACCGACTGAGAAGGCTCAAACTTGTTTGCTTCGGCTCTGTCTCTGGTTCTACTGATTGGTGGATGTCAATGTTGCCAAACATGTGCTCATAAATACGAAAAACTTTGAACAACTTGTTTCGAATGTTAGTAACATATTCTGAATAATCTATTGTCAAATTAGTACCAATAAAATGTTGGGGTTTATACCTTAAAAATGTAATTTGTAAATGGATTTATGAAATAAAAAAAAAGTTCAATTCATTCTTGTTGTGTTGTTTATTTTATAACTTGTGCATATATTTAACATCTAAGATTGCCGGATGTAATCTCGAACTGTGTATATGAATGTCATATACAGATGGATACAATAAGAGACGTGCAATATAAAGAGTAGGGGTGGGCAAAAATCCAACGAACCGAACCGAACCGAACCGAACCGGTGGACAGAACCGATCTAATCGGTTTTTTTCCGATTTTTTTTTATTTACCGGTTCAGTTAGGTTTAATTTTAAAAAAACCGGATTATCCGGTTCGGTTTTCGGTTTAGTGGGTCGAACCGAAAACCGATGTATAAAAACAAAATCCCCTAATTTTTTTTACAAAATCCTCATTTGCTCTCTGCCTCACTTTAATCTAAAATCCCTAACCCTAAATCTCTCAACTCAAGATCTCTCAACTTCACCGTTTCTCACTCGTCCGACGTCCTAGTGCGCCACCGTTTCTCTACTTCGTCGTTTCTACTCAGGTTTGTCAAAAATTCTCATCTCTAAATCTTTTATCTTTGTGGTTATGTACATCTCTCTCATCTCTCTATTTCTTCATAGATCCGGTGCTTCCACGATGTATCTCATATTTGTGGCCCTCGAGAGAGACGATGGTGCTTCCACGAAGTATTTCTGCCCTTGAGAAGGGCGACGGTGCTGCTGAGATGGATGATCTTCATATCAGATGTAGCTATCCATCTGATGGAGGCTTTATCATAATCTCCATTGAAAGATCTTTCCAGATTTCTTCTAGTTTTTTTTCTTTTTTGAATATTTTTTTTTTGTTTTATGGAGCTCCTGGAAGATTTTTCTATATCTTTGTTAAGATTTGTTTTATGATCCAGATCCTTTTTAGTTTTTTTCTTTTTGTTTGATGGAGTTCCTGGAAGATTTTTCCAGATCTATATTATTATTATTTTTATCATTTTGCTTATTGATAATTACTTTGTGTTTTTATAATTATAATCATTTTTGAAAATGTGTTTTGATAATTATTTTGTTTGTTGATAAATAGATCTCTTCAATCTATTACCCTACTGCAAATGTGTGTTTGTTGCAATGTAAACAAATCTGGCCGAATTGGTTAAAAAAATCAGCAAAGTGAATAATAATTAAAGTCCAGAATTTTAGCCCAATAGACCTAAACCGAAAAACCAAATCAAACCGAACCGGTTCAAACTGATTGGTTTTTGATCGGTTGATAATCAGAAATTTTATTTGATCGGTTCGTTTTTTTAAAAACCGAATTTTATTTGTTTTTTAACGGTTCAATTAAAAATCGAACCGAACCGGTATATACCCACCTCTAATAAAGAGTTCGTAAATAGCAAATAAAATTGGGTACTTTATTTATAGTTAATCTAAAGCTGCGGTCCATTATGTAGTGTACGGTGACCCTATCATAGATCATTTATATGGAGTAATGAGAATGGAGGCACCTTGTATGATGTGATCATATGGGTGTATGATGTGATCATATGGGACTGAGTCATAATCTATATGAATCTCTCACCAAGATCCGTTTACCGATGAGATTCATATATATCAACTAATGATGACTATATGTGGGTGATATTGATCCTAAGTGTCTTATCAACTACTTCAGGTTAGATCATGGTCTTTGATATAACATGGGTGAGGTCGAATGCAGTTCATGATCAATATACTCCATATGTTGGGATTAAGGTTTGGCTTATGGCTGGGAAGGTTTGTACACAATAGTAAAATTCACTTTTTCTTGTGAGAAGTAGATGGTAGTTCTTTTAAGGGTTGATTCGGGACTTGGACAATATGAGCGCTCTCCTAATTCCGTGAGGAAATGCGATTTATTGTTCATTAGAGAATCAATAATACTTAAAGGATATATTGTAGGGATGACAATTTGACCTGCACCCACAGGCACCCGTCCGAACCCGACCTTGTAGGGTCGGGTGTGGATGGTGAATTTATGACCCGCGGACCCGTGAACCCATTTAATGAAAAACTCGGTGGGTTTGCGGAAGGGTGCGGGTTAAAAAACGAATTCACGGGTTGGACCCGCGAACCCGTATAAATAAAATTCTTGTATATAAACATACATAAACATTTGAATTATTTTTTGTCGTTTTATTTTTATGGTTATTATTGTTTTGTAATGTATCAAGTAGGGAATTAGAAATGGAAATTTAATTTAATTAAGTATCAAATAGATGATTACATGTGGAAATTTACAAATAACAAATCACGGATTCGCGAGTTTATGGGTATTCCGTGGGTGAAGCATCCACCTGTAAACCCACATTGTTTCGCTGCTTCACAAGTGAGGGTATAGGTGCAGCCATAACCCGCGGGTTCAAACCCGCCCGCGAACCCACGAACCCATTTACCTACGCGGGTTCGAGGGCGGGTGTGGGTGAGAAAAAATTTCGCTTGTGAGGGTTTGGATTTTACAAAACCCACCCGAACCCGACCCGCTGCTATCCCTAGATATATGTAATTGGACGAGTATAACGGATATTATGACCCAGCTCTAATTATGAACTACTTTGGAGGATCACACAATGTGTAACAGCTATATCGATGGATACCGAGTTGTATCAGTCTGTGTAAAAGCGTCTGTAGTTGAGATAGTGCAGCTTCGGGTTTTTACTGGAATAACACCGAAGTTAATAATCAAAGAATATTAATTAAATAGTTTAATCAATGATTCCGAGGATTATTGAAGCTCAAAATACTATGGGTCCATTAGGTCCCCTTACTAGCCCGATCGATTTAGGTAACAAAGGTTACAGTTAATTAATTAGATTGTCCAATTGTGTTACGAAAGTGATACGTATTTATTCGGGAATTAATTGAATAATGAGATTATTTAATTAATGAATAATGGTGATTAAATAAATTAAATAATCTTATTATTTAATTATGTTATTAATCAGTAATTGAAGGGTGTTGATTGATATTTATATTTAAATGAATATAAAATAATTTGAATATTTTATTTTTATTAAATTAAATATCAAATTTAAATTTAAAAATTTTAAATTCAAAATTATTAATTATTCTTATAGATATTAGGTATTTTAACAGTATTAATTAATTTAAAGTTATCGGTTAAAAATATAGATATATGATATATATGTTTTATAAAACTAATAGCCGTGGACAACAAAAAGAATGTGTGATCAGATATTCAGATCACTCTTAACAAAAAAAATAAATTATAAGAGTATGCAATTCGAAACACGCAAGACAAAAGAGAAATCAACACAATTAAAAAGATGATATATTTTGTATAACCAAAATAACGTGCATCAGGTCTTTTGTTCTTTAAAAAAAAAGTGCAAGTGGAAGTGATTGTGTGAGTGATTTAAACAAAGAACATATTTTGTGTGTAAGTGTTGTGCACTGAGGGTGTGTTTGATACGTGGGATAGGACAAGACAGGATAGAACGGGACAAAGTGAGACAAAAATCATAAAAAGTTATCCCACCTAAGACTCTATGACAACTTGTTCCATGATATGAGACAAGTGTCAAAAAGATCAATTTACTCTTTAAATTTTCAAACAATTACAATCATATCCAATAAATTATATATTATATTATATATATATAAATATAATATATACATGATATTATTATATATTAATATATAATATTATAGTCTATGATGTTATATATATAATATAGGTACTCTGGTCATTTGAACATCTTGTTTTGTCCTGTCTCAGCCATACCAAACGCATAACAGTACAGTTTACAGTTCTGACAAGGCCTTCCAAACACAATATAGAACAAAATGGCATGACATGTCATGTCCTGTCCTGTCCAGTCCACCTTATCATGTCTCATCTCTGTGCCAAACGCACGCTGATATCAAAGAAAGAGTTTCTTCAAGTCTTTTCTCTACATCATATTTTCAAGTTTCTGAGACCGTGATGCGTCCATACACAATTACCAGTTCTGGGATATAGCGAGGGAGATCGAGTGGTTCAGACAAGGAGCATTACAAGAAGTGAATGAGCCTCCAAACATTGGTAAGGTTCTATTAATCTTCTTCTTAGTATTGATTTCAATTTCCTGTATATACGTATATTTTATTATTGTAATAATTTTATATGTATAAGTTCTGAAAAAAATTACGATCTCAAGTTCACTGGTCCCAGATCGTTTACGATCTTTATTAAAAAAAATTAAACTTATTTCCATTGCATTACCAGTGAATGGGGTTCCAACATAAACTCAAGCAAAACTTCTAAACCAGATAATTTAACCATAATATCTACTATAACATTTAAGGTATAAAGTAGAGAAATATTAGCCAAATATTTTTTCAACTTTATCTCAATGACAACAACCGCAGAGCTTAGATGCTCATCTTCCCTATAATTGTTTAACACTTCAGACATTTCCACTATCTGATGGATTGCCTGGGAAGACATGGGGTAATAGACCCCATAAAAAGTTACAGTGGCATTGTAAAAAAACTTGTAAAAATTGAATAAAAACCCTTGCCACATACCAATCGTCTGAGATAAGTGCTTTTGCTTCAAGATGACCAGTTTCGGTCAATTTCATGTTATAAAAACATGTAATGGTTGTACCATAATCCAAACAATTTTCCAGTATTAAATAAGTAGAGTTTTACCTTACCGGTATATCAGTTTAGAATCGTCGGGTTTTGAGATCGTTTAATGCACAATGTCTTGAATTCTTGGAATCTAGGATTAGAATTGTCAATCCGAGAAATGACATCTCTGATGCTATCTATTTGGTCACTTATATGCTTAAACCAGACTGTACAACTAAATTTATGATATGACATGCACACTGTTGATGGAAGAAATAACCTCCATCTTACGAGATATTTCTTGCAACAAAAAATACAATAAAGCTAATATTTGCAGATGCATTATATAATATAATAGAAAGGATGTGATGCGTGTTTTCATAAGTTTCTAAAACATAAAGAAAGACATTAATTTTTTTTTTCTGCGGTATGTGCAACATCCATAGGACGAAAACCCAAGAATTCTTTTTGTTATCCTCCATTCAAAATCTAAATAGTATCATGTGACACATAAATAGTCCTGTTTGAAATATGTGTTACAAATATCAGAAATCAATACAATAGAGACACTTAAATTATGTATATCAGCAATCAAGTCATTTCTTTGGGTTTCAAACAATCTTATCAAATAGTTTTTAGTGGTGGTTCTAGAAACAGATTAAAATTGGGGGTTGAATGCAGATGTGATAAATTCATGAAGAAAAAAAACATTGTAACCAACATTGATCGGTTGAACAGTTTGTGCAATGTATCGTGCCAAACAATCTCAAGAGTGCACGTGGTTGTACCAACATGTCTTAACGGATCCGTCTGGGTACCGTTGTAGTTGTGTCTGGGTTGTAATGTCTACATGTTCATGTGCATGCATGCATACATTTGAGCATATGCTTTCTCAAATGACCGGTTCTCTTCCTAATTGTGGTATAGTCCTTAGGACAAAACTTACATTTAACTCTCGGTCCGGTCGTCCCGTCTGGGAGTGTCATTTTAACTACGTAGAAACATTATCAGATATTTGATATTAATCTTTTGGGACGTGATGTTAGTGTAGCGGCGGAACCGGAAGGTCCCGTTTGGGTTTGGGTCGCATCAGAAAGATTAAATTCATTGTTCAGCATGTTCAAACGGTCCGAAAAATAAGGTTGTTGATTATGATCAATTTCCTGAAATACAAATATGAACACTATAGTCATTAATAGTCACATTAACAATCAAAACTTACTAACAAAAAATATTTAAATTAATTACTACACTTAAAAATCATAATTTACGAACAACAATTATTAAAATTAACTACTACACTTAAAATTCATAATTTACTAACAAAAAATTTAAAAATTCACTAATACAAATTAAATTGATAAATTTAGTAACAAAAAACATTAAAATTAATACTACACTTAAAAATCTTAATTTACTAACAAAAACTATTAAAATAAACCACTACACTTAAAAATCATAATTTACTAATAAAAAATTTAAAATTCATTAATACAAATTAAATTGATAAATTTACTAATAAAAATTATTTAAATTAATACTAAACTTAAAAATCATAGTTTACTAACAAAACATATTAAAATTCACTAATACAAATTAAATTGATAAACTTACTAACAAAAAATATTAAAACTCACTAATACAAATTACATTGATAAATTTACTAACAAAAAATAAAAAAATTAATACTAAACTTAAAAATCTTAATTTACTAAACAATTATATTAAAATTGACAAAATAGTGTGCACATAAAATGATAAACTTACTAACTAAATAAAAATATAACAATTAATAACTAAAGTATAAACATAAAATTATAAATTTAATAAAAAAATGTTTCAACAAAAATAATAAGAAAAATGTACCTTTCAGGTGTGTTGGTGGAAAATTTAGAGAATAAGATAGGAAATTAGTATTTCAAATTTTGTAGGGAGAGAGTAAGAATGAAATTGAATGAAAATGTATAGAGAATTGTAAAATGTTGAGATTGAGATTTGAGAGAATGAGAGAATGAGAGAATGAGAGAGAGTGAATGAAAAACGAAATAGATGAACGTATTTATAGAAAAATTTAAACTATGGGTCAAAATATTAATTAGAAGACTTTATGGGTGCTTTATGTAATTTTTTTTTACCTCCAACGGATAAATTTGAGAATGATTTTAAGAAAAAAATCAAACGGTCGAAACAGGCAGACCGACGTACCGGTCCAGCGTGCCGCCCGTTGGGACTAGTCTGGTCCGGTCAGGTCCATATTTACACCACTACTTCTAACTAAAGTTAAGGTTGATTCAAGGTCGTGACTCAGCCGGTAGATGGACGAACTTGATGCTTTGACAAATGATTCGCAAGTCAGCGGTTCAAATTTTACCAATAACAAGAACTTAAAAAAAATACCCGGTCTAGAATGTTGGATAAATAATGTACCAAAAAAAAAAAAGGAAATTAAGGTAATAAGTTCAAATCCCCATCTCCAAGTAGGTGGCAATATGAATACCCTAAACAAACTTAATTTTCCTTTTAAGTTTTTTTTTTCCATATATTTTTTAATTTTACATTTTATATTAATTTTAGGGCAAATTGTCATAAGATACCTTAGCATTTGTTCACACACACACACACACACATATATATATATATATATATATATATATATATCTTTTCTCGTGTATTAATATAACTTTTATCAGTGTGTTGTATGTGGAACACTGATTATGGAGAAGCTTTGACAAGTGTATACATTTTGAGTCAAAGTATATAAATCTAATAGTCCACATCCAACGCACTGATGAATTTATATCAGTGCGTATTGATTTGAAATTTTTTATATATTATTTGTAGGGCACATTGCAATAAGATACCTAAGCATTGATTTATATATTTTTTTAATTTTATTTTATATTATTTTTAGAGCAAATTGTAATAAGATATCTCATCATTTGGCATTAATACTCGAAAAAATGTCACTTTAGAATTAATTATACATAAGAAGTACCCTTGACCACCGTTAGGATAATGGTGGTCTTAACAACTCAATGGTAAAATGGTCTCTTACTTATGGGAAAAAATGAATAAAAATGTTGTAATTTCCAATCAAAACATGCAATATCAACCAAATTTACATTAAAATATACAATAAAAGAATGCCCTATCTAAGTTGTATAAATGTTATAGCTGTTGGGATTAATTACTCCCTTAATTTTTCTTTCAGTACGTCAAAATTGAAAACAGAAAAATAAATATCAAATATATTCCTAAAACACTTTATTCATTTCCATATATATATAAAAATTATAGGGTTTTATTTTTGTGATATAAAATTACTTCTTTTTGTTCTGACCGGCCCGTAAGGCCCGAAGAGGATCGGGCCTCAAACAGGCTTAAGCTATGTGCTTGGTAGGATTCATAATTTTATTTGGGTGCTGGGCCTAAAGCCCAACCATCGATGTTAAGAGAGGCTTTATCGGGCCCACAACCTTTATAAACATTTTTTATGGGCCGAGCGGCCCGGCTAGTTTGACACGTCGTTGTTACAAACTCCCTTCTGTTTCAGATCTTCTCTGGCAAAAGATACAAATTTTTTAATAATTATTTTGAATTTGTCTCCTTGGCAAAAATTTGGCGGAAAATAATATTTTTTCTTGGAATGAAAAAAATAAGCCAGACGGATTTGTTCAGGTTTAATATTGAAATAATAAATGAGTTTTGAGTTTTCAAAGTTGATTAACCGTGTGCCTTCTTTATTATTATTATTTTTAACGGTGTTCTTTTTTTTATTAGTATTTATCCACCTATAACCTATTTAGGTAAGTATTTTTTTTTAAGCTTTTTACTACCGGTAGGATTTGAAATTCTAATTTAAAAGTTATTTATCTAAGGGGTTGTTTGTCTTTTTATCCAAAAATTGAATAGTCCTGATTTTTTTCTAATGACTGAATAGAGACTTAAATCTGATCCTGAATGACATGTTTTTTTTTCTCACATCTGAATGTATTGTCAACACATTTGTTTTTTTAAAGTAAAATTATCTGAATATTAGTAATTTTACATTTATACTTATATTAAACAATTATACATATAATGTGGAATAAAAACAATCCAAAAATAATAATTATATATGAACATATATGATAATGATCTCATCTTTGATTACAAAAAAAATTCATTTTTCAAGAAAAGAAAATGTTTTGTTTTTCAAAAAAATAAAAAGGACATCAAGAAAACTCGCACAAAACACTATTATATATATCACCATAATATCATAATAAAATATCGATATTAAATACCAATATGCATAGTGATTAGGGTTCTTTTTTATTTTTAAAACTATTTCAAATAAGTAATATATTAAAATAAAGATTTATATATCATATGTAATTTTGATGAAATTGGAAATATGTTATATATGGGAGATAGTATCGGAAGAAAAAAATTTAGATTGCATTTAATGCAATTCAGTGATTTGCAATTAAGTTAAATGTCAGGATCTTTTACTCCTTATTTTAAGTTCTTTTTTAGGATTTTTAAGTTGTTTGACCACTTAAAAAAACAAATAAAACAACTTAATAATTATGATTCAGACCCATTAAGTTTTAAGTGAAAAAAACAAACACTTAAATCTCAAATTCGTCCATCTACCAATAGAGTTAAACCCTTGAGGGCCTACTAACGGCGTTTTGACTTTTGAGTAAGTCAAATTTTGATATAGACACGAATATGACTTGACACTTTGAATGTGTGACCCGTTGCCGGCATTAATATTTATAAGTATGTAGTTGAGAATTCAGATATTTTTGAAGAACTTTAATTAATTCAATGGATTTGGTAGCATATGACAAATTAATTGTATTACCTTCCTGTTTAATCAGTAATTTGAATTTTCCTTTATAGTACCCGTGAATGTTGCCACCAACTTTCACATTCAATCGACTTAAAGCTATTACTCTCCTTGAATAATTCACACAAAAAGCAAATCATGTGTTTCTTCTTCAATAACCTTTAAAGTTTACAATAACTCTCCTTCCTCTCATTGATTGTTGAAATTTTTATAGAAATAATGGGTAGCATTTTCTCAATCTCCATCTCATGCGATGCCCTTTGCTCTCGTTGCCTAGATTGCACTGCTAAGAAAGTATCTTTTACAAGCGAGCTTGAAGACAATATTGATGTTTTGCAGATCGAATTGCAAAAGTTGATCGAAACAAGGAGCGATGTGATGAGGAGGGTCACCATTGCTGAACAGCAGCAGACGATACGAACGGACCAAGTGCAAGGGTGGCTCACAAGGGTCCAAGCTGTGGAAGCTGAGGTTGATGAATTGCTCAAACTTAAGTCTCAAGAAATTGAGAGATTATGTTTTGGTGGCTTATGTTCCAAGAATTGTAAGTCAAGTTACAGGTTTGGGAAAAAAGTGGTCAAAAAGTTGAAAGTTGTGAGTGTTTTGAAGGGTGAAGGTGGTAATTTCCAGGTGGTGGCTGAGAGGGCACCATGTGCTCTGGTGGATGAGAGACCTATTGAACCAACTGTGGGTTTGGAGTCAACTTTTGATCAAGTTTGGAGATGTCTCATGAAAGAGAAAATTGGGATTATTGGCATATATGGTATGGGGGGAGTAGGAAAAACAACTCTACTAACCCAAATCAATAACAAGTTCAACCAAATGCAACACGATTTCGATGATGTGATCTGGATAGTGGTGTCAAAAGACTTGCAACTTGGAAAAATTCAAGAAAGTATTGGGAAAAAGATAGGTTTGGTTGATGATCAATTTTGGAAGAATAAAAGTTTTGAAGAGAAAGCTATAGAAATTTTGAAGTGTTTGAGAAAGAAGAAATATGTTTTGTTACTGGATGATATATGGGAATTGGTTGATTTAACTGAAGTTGGTGTCCCTCTTCCAAGTTTTGAAACTGCATCCAAAGTAGTCTTCACAACTCGTTTTATCGACGTTTGTGGCCAAATGGGAGCTCATGAGAAGTTTGAGGTGCAGTGTTTGACAGACGAGGATGCTCGAAAATTGTTTCATGAGAAGGTTGGCAGTGAAGTTCTCAACAGTCATGTTGATATTCCCAAACTATCCGAAAATTTGATCAAAGAATGCGGTGGCTTGCCACTCGCACTCATTACAATCGGTAGAGCCATGGCTTGTATGAAGACACCTCAAGAATGGGAATATGCGATTGAGGTCTTAAGGACTTCAGCCTCTAAATTCACAGGTTTGGAAGAGAAGGTGTATTCTCGTTTAAAGTTTAGTTACGATAGTTTGCCTAATGATACGATTAGATCTTGTCTTTTGTATTGTAGTTTATATCCGGAGGACTATAGTATTTCCAAAACGGAATTGATAGATTGTTGGATTGGCGAGGGGTTTCTGAATGAATATGATGGAAGTATTGCGCGGAATCAAGGATACTATATCATTGGTGTCCTACTTCGTACATGTTTATTGGAAGACGAGTGTTTATCGGAGGAAGAAAATGGCAATGATTATATAAAAATACATGATGTAATTCGCGATATGATGTTATGGATAGCGTGCGAAAACAGTAAGATCGAGGAGGATGAGAAGGAAAAACTTCTGGTTTGTGCTGGTGCTGGACTAACCAAGGCACCTGAAGTTGAAAAATGGGCAAGAGCGAGACGAGTATCGCTGATGGAAAACCAAATCAAGTACTTCTCGGAGACTCCTATGTGTTCTCATCTCCTAACTTTGTTTCTTAATTCTAATCGTTTACAGTCGATCACTAGTGACTTCTTCAACTTCATGCCTTCTCTTCGGGTTCTAAACTTGTCGAAAAATCTTTCCTTGTTCGAATTACCATCAGGAATTTCAAAATTGGTTTCGCTACAACATCTTGATTTATCAAAGACTAACATTAAAAGGTTGCCAAGAGAACTAGAGGCCTTGACAAATCTCAAATGTTTGAACTTGGAGAACACATACAGTCTCTCTACAATTCCGCGCCATCTGAGCAAGAAGTTATCAGCACTGCGCGTACTGAGGTTGTTCAAGTGCAATTTTTTGATAGAATCAGAAGATAGTCAATTTTTTGTGGAGGAATTGTGTTGTTTGGAGCATTTAAATGTTTTGACAATCAGTTTAAAGAATTCCAATGATCTTCAACAAATTTTAAGCTCACATAACTTACAAACATGTACTCAATCTCTTTGTCTTAAACGCTTCTATGATTCAAAGTCACTCAAAGTTTTGCGTTTAGCAGAGATGAAGAATCTTGATAGACTACATTTGTATGAATGTCGCGATCTTGAAGAGTTAACGATTGACTGTACATGGAAAGTACAAAGCATACATGATTCTCATATATTCTACAATCTTCATACAGTTGATATATACTCTTGTTTCATGTTGAGGGACTTGACATGGCTTGCTCTTGCTCCAAACCTCAAGCGTCTTCGGGTACTATTTTCTCATATGGAAGAAATCATCAGTGCTGGAAAAGTTGGTGAAGTTTCAGAGATGATGGGAATTGCATACCCATTTGAGAAACTTGAGTTTCTTGAATTAAGATATTTGAGAAAGTTGAAGTG